>OY754310.1:20703731-21303731 GCA_963573325.1 Astragalus glycyphyllos
AAAGTACCTGAACAAGTGGAAGCAACAATGAACTCCAACCTAGGCGAACCACGCACCAGCAAATGAACCGAACTCTCGAACAGCGAATGCAAAGCTCCAACAAAACGAACTCGCAAAACCTAACAACAATTCACATATTCAGCAACAATCCTCAATTTCTCATGTTTAGAAATACATCACAAGTATCCCTTAACCTAGAACAACATTCAATTAACATGCATTTCACTAAATATCTCAAATTTATAAATACAACACAAGAATACCTTAACCTAGAGCAACATTAAATTAACAAGCATTTCATTTGGACATTTCAACAAACACTACACCTACATTTCCCCTCAAGTTTAGAAACACTTCACCCTTTCAAAGAACCAATCAACAAGCATCAAGTTTGAATCATCTAACTTAAGGTTTCAATGCCATTAAAATAACTAGAACAACAAGCAATCCTAAATATCTCAAATTTATAAAATCCCTTAACCTAGAGCAACATTAAACTAAAAAGCATTTCATTTGGACATTTCAACAAACACTACACCTACATTTTCCCTCATATTTAGAAACACCATTTCAAAGAACCAATTATCAAGCATTAAATTTCAATCATCTAACCTAAGTTACCAATGCCATTAAAATAATTAGAACAACATGTAATAATACTAACCTTAGTGAAAGAGAAACGAAAATGGGGAAGAAATGAGCTTCCAAGTACGAACCGAAATCCTTTGCAAAAATGGAGAAGTATGGAAGAGAAACGAAAATGGGAAGAAATGAGCTTTGGAGAAACGAAAATGAGAGCAGCCACGAGGGAGGGTGAGAACGAAAATGAGTGTGAGAACGAAAATGAGAGTGAGCACGAAAATGAGGGTGAGAACAAAAATGGTGAGCTAGAGTGTGAGAGTGAGCGCGAGAGAGAAGAGAGCAAGAGACTGTGCGTGATACCCGTTGAGAAGAGAGGAAAATAACGAAATAAAAAAAAGAGCAATGGGCAGCGTTTTAGCAAGAAGCGCTACCCATTGCCTAGCGCTTTTTAACAATAGCCAGCGCTTCCAATACAGGCGCTGCCTATTGGCCTTGCGCGTTTAAGCAATAGCCAGCGCTTCATATAAGCGCTACCTTTGGCCTTGCGCTTTTTTGCAATAGCCAGCGCTTCCAAT
Source organism: Astragalus glycyphyllos (assembly GCA_963573325.1). NCBI lineage: Eukaryota > Viridiplantae > Streptophyta > Magnoliopsida > Fabales > Fabaceae > Astragalus > Astragalus glycyphyllos. The sequence goes on from OY754310.1 coordinate 20,704,889, forward strand.
ACAGGCGCTACCTATTGGCCTTGCGCGTTTAAGCAATAGCCAGCGCTTCAGTATAAGCGCTACCTTTGGCCTTGCGCTTTTTTGCAATAGCCAGCGCTTCCAAATATAGGCGCTACCTATTGGCTTGCGCTTTTAAGCAATACCCAGTGCTTTCAATATAAACGCTGCCTATCCCTTTGACCGTTTCCCCTTACCTAGCGCTTTTTAATAAACGCTGCTTAAGGTAGCGCCTATTTTTCCTAATTCTGGCGTAGTGTCAGAAAATTGATCATTTTCCTTTTCAGATTATTATCTGAAATAGTTTCTAAATCCTTTAAGGCTTCATCTTGTTCTGCAGTGAGAACATTTAAGCCGTTCATATCGACAATGGATTTCCAATGATTTAACTCATTACATTGACAATCATTGTTGTCTGTGGAAGACGGTCCAGTTGAGGACTCATAAATGACTCCTATATCCTCACTTGAGGATTCTATTTCTGAGTCAGAATTAATTAATAAAACTTTCTCTAATTGAGCTCTTAATTGTTCGTCTTTTATCTCGTTAAGGGCCTTTTTGGTCCAACATTGGTTGGCATAATGACCAACCTTGCCACACTTATGGCAGGTTATATCAAGCCTTTTAGCTTTTCTTTTTCCCTTGGGATTGAAGGGTTTTTCTTTAGGTCTTTCCTTATTGTAAAACCTCCTTCTATACTTCCTCTTATTAGGGGTTTTATAAAAATCCCTTGTCTTATCCTTATAATTTTTATAAGGCTTATTCTTTCCTATTCTCTGCTTTTTCTTATTTAAACCTGGGGGTTTATCTAGGTCAAAAGCAAACTGTTCACAAAACTCACCTAATTGGTGTTTCTCAGAAAGTTTCTGTTTCTTAAGTTGGTTTTTTAGCTTTATGTCATTACATAAGGCTAATCCTTCATTAATACAATTGCTAATGATCTGGCCATAAGTTAGGCCAGCATAATTTATGTTTATGCCATCATTCTTAGTTCTTAAAGATTGCCGGACCTTTTCAGCAAATAAATAAGGTAATCCATCCACAAATTTGGATTTCCAATGGATAGAATCAGGGTTTCTTAATTGAAAAACCCTAGACAAAAAGGTGTCCTTATACCATCTAAAGTGGGTTAAGGAAGGACATCTTAAATTCTGAAGGAGAGTTTGTAATTTTTCTTCTATTGGGACATTGGTTCCTACAAAGTGTTGTAGAATGGAAAGGCATAAAGTATATACGGCGTCTTCTTCGCCAGTGGTTGTAGTAATAGCACTACTGCTAGTTTCTAGCTTAACTTCTTTCTTATGAGATAGAATTTCCTTTTTTTGGATATCTGTGAGGTAGTGGTCCCACCAACCTCTTAATTGGCCGACAAAGCCAGTGGCTATAAAGGAAGCTATAGAGCTATCAGAATTACCTTGTTGTTTGCAGACGGTGGAATACATAATCATCCTATGTACGGTGTCTATAATTTGTTTATCACCTAAACCATCAATATTCCATTCATAAATGGATTTTCCAGAATATGAATTCTGATATGGTTCTGCCTCTTCAAAGAGTAAATCTTGAGGTGAGGGCCTTTTATAATAATATTTTTCTAAGGACTTATTCTCATAGATGGGATTAATCCCAACATCTGTATTGATGTTTTGACTATTAAACATTCTAGTTAATTCTTCAATATTATCAATCTCTTCACTATTTTCAGAAATTTCTGAAGTGTTTTCAGAAATATCTTTCTGGGACAGAACATTTAAACGTAAATCCTTTAACTTTTGTTCAAGGATACGAGTGAACTCAGTGTTATCACTATCCATTTTGAAACCTTCTATGGAAATAGGAGGTTGGAGTAAAGGAACTTACTTGAATTTAAATATTAAAAACATAAATAACTCATATAAATATGAGTTATCACTCTGCTACAGCCTCCCATACTGACCACACCAGAACCAGGAGAAACGTTGTTGCTTTACACATTGTTAACACACAAAAATAATTAGGTCGCAAGCCGAGGTTCCTATTCACAGCAGAAATCCATAAAGAATAGGAACCTCCAGTAATGCTGCAGCAATGGTCCCAACAGTAGCATATTTTTGGTAATTGGAGGTGACTTGGTTCAAAAATGGAGAAAGCTATGTCTAGACTTTCTCCTTCCGGCCAAGTGTAGTGAATGAGGACGAAGGGCATCCTTTTTTTATCCAAGGGGAACATGATCCTAGGAGAAACCCTAAATGAGAGGCACTCACACACGAGCACATTCCTTTTTGTCCTCACATGTGTCCAAAGGTACAATGTGCCCAAGGATAGGTCACATCATAGAATATTCTGCTGAGGCACTCACACACGAGCACATTCCTTTTTGCCAGCTGTCCTTTACCTTGAAATCAGTGCCTATTCACTTTCTTTCTCATCTTTCGCAAATTGAAGGTGTTGCGACATCTAATGATGCAACAAACAACTACACACATCAAAGCACACAATAGGCACCACAGTGCCAATTAAAACAATTCCAGGGTTTCACCTTAGACTCTATCAAAACACAATATTTACAACAATAATTCAACACAATGCTTAAGAATTTGCAATTATTTAGTCTTGAAAAACATGTAATAACTATCATAAATGAGAGTTGTCACACCCCCAAACTTGAACCATTGCTTGTCCTCAAGCAATGACACTTGACAAAAACAAATACATCAATAACAAGCAGCTAGACAGTTGATTCAAACAAATAGCACCTAGAAAGAAAATCAAGTGTAGCATTAACTTTCAGATTGGTCACTCAATTGGGAGCCTCTTGAATTACAAGTTCTCTAAACTATTCTTGCTCTATGAACAGACTTTGGTTGCTACTGTGCTGTAATGCCCTTATTCAATCCTCACTTTTCTCACACGTTGGCCACTTATTTCGACTGAAACCAAAGTGTGTCACCACAAATTCGCCTCCCTACTTCATGACCAACCTAACTACAAACTCATCCTTTCGACTGAAACCAAAGTGTGTCACCACAAATTGGTCTCCCTACTTGGCGAGAAAAGGCAGCTTATTTCCCTCTTTTCTTTCTTTTTCTTGCTTGTTTTTTATTTCTTTTTCTTTTTGATAAATGGGCAAAATACAACATATTTCACTTATTACACAACTTTGGTACTTTATAACATAGTACCTTACATTATGACTCCTAGAACTATGTCCACATGAACTAATTACATTCATTATGCCTTGCCTTAATACATCTCATAGAACCCCCAAACTTAGTTTCTTATGCTACCCTAAGTTTTTAGTAAAAGCTTGGCAATTTCCTAGGTCTACCAACAACTACCTTAGTTTCAGATCATTTCTAACTCAATAAATTCCTAGCTGACTTCATGTTAAAGTGTGGGAGCAAGAGTAGTTTTAGTTCACTTGACAAACAGGGCACTAATCACTTTTCCTTACCAATTTCATCACTAAGTTTTGCTCAACTGGACATCTAAATTTATATTTTATTCAACTGACTAGCTCACAAGCTACCAAAGTACATAAGACCATAGGTCCTCCCCCCTACTTAAGACCCAGCAGTGTCCGCACTACTCATGCATTCTAAGGGAGGCCTATTAACTGACACGAACTCTTAAAATAGAAATAAAAACTAACACAACTGTTGAATGCTATAACAGAACAAGAGCACTCAACAGGTTTATTCTAATCATAAAACAACTAAACACAAGAAATAAAAACATGAATTAAAAGAGATTAAGTTGCAGGGGCTCCTAGTTTTTTCTTGGGCTTGATCTGGTGGCACCTCCTCTCTTTGGCCTTGGCGTATACACCTTTTGTTTCTTGGGCTTAGGACTTGTAACAGCATTAGAGGTTTTTGTTGTGGCAACATTGGATTACTACAGCACTGGCACTATATCAGAACCAACAGTACCAGCATCAGAAACACATGCCTTCTTTTGGGCAGTCACTAATGCAACAAGAAGCTCTAAGGCTTCTCTTGCAATTCTTTCTGCCTCAGCTCTCTTATGTTCCTCAATTGCTGCAGCATCAGCAGCTGCAGCATCTTCATTGTCTTTCACCTCAGCAGCAATTGTCGCTTGGGTTTGCTCATCCTCCTTTTCATTGACTCTTGCAACATCTAGCTCTTCCTCTTCTGGCACTCCAACAAGCTTCCTCTTCTTAATCATGCGCTTGGTTCTCAACTTCTTTGTGGGTGTAGCAGTAGCTTCAACTTCAGAAGCAGCAACATCAGTTGCTACAGCAGTTGCATCAACAGCATCAATAGATACTGATTCAGGTTCTTTTGTTTGAGTTTCTTGATTGGGAGATGGTGGAGGTGATGGTTGTTTTTCTGGCTCAAGGATTTGTTGGGTAGGTATTTCTGGAGTGGGTTGAATGATGGGTGTAATGGTGGGGGATGGCTTGTGTAGGTATGCTTTCTGTTGGAGGTGGTTCCATCTCAACGTCAGTCAACTCATCCCAATCAGGCTCATCCTCCTCATCATTCTCTTTGTTTAGTTGAGCCCTGATCTCCTTGTTTTCTTGTTTTTCTCCCTCACTTAGGGACTCATCGTCATCTGTTCTCAAAACATCTTCTTCTTCCTCAACTATCACCTTCTTTCCTCTCATTATCTCAGATCTCTTCCTCTTCTTTTCAACTAACAACTCCTCTTCAACATTTGAATTTGCTTCATCTTCAAATTGTCCTTCATCAATCACCTCTTCATCAAGGACCCATTCTGGAAACACTAGATGTTCTATACCAGAGACTTCCTTCAAGTTTGCAGCAAAAACAGCCATCTGCCTGTCATGTTGTCTCCTCAGAAATTCCCAAACAACTCTTTGCTGCAACATAAATTGGGGCAGCATGGTGCTTGCACCATATGCTACAGCAACCCGAGGCGTAGACTTCAAACACAGTAGGAAATGCTGCCAGTGGGTAACCTTTTTGTTCTTTCCTTGGTATTTCCAACCCTGCCTTGACACATAGGTCAGTGATGAGGCATGGGTAAAATAGATACCCTGTTGTCTTCCCCTTACATACTAATATTTTTCTACTTATCAGTGTCCCTATGTCAACATCTTTCCCCCCCAGAATAGCATCAATCGGCATCAATCTTTCTTTTTCAACATTTGTCGTGTGAGAAGTAGGCAGTATTGAGTGTTTGACAAAATTAAACCATACCATGGCATCGTGCTTCAAACTGCTTCTTCTGTAGTTGAATTCATTGGTTCCAGATTTCTCCCGTGGTGTACCGGTGATAGCAATTGCATTCTTTAAAGCATCCATTTCTTTCTTACCCTAGTTGTTGAAGTTCTTGGTGAAGGTAAGACCATTGTAATCCAGGCCATGACACTCATTAATGGTTCTTGAATCAAATTTGACAGGAACACTCCTGACAATGGAGAAAAATTGTGGCTTCCCATCCTTTGGAGGCATGATTCCTTCATAAAATTCTCTAACCACAGCAGGGAGAAATTATGTGGGGTGTTGAACAAACTGATCCAATCCTAATGCTTTCACAACATGGCTCAATCCACTCTCAAACTCAAAGAACACACACTTTGTATTATTTCAAAACTTGATGAATATACATGAAATGCTTGGCCTATTTATAGTAATCCTAGAGGCCTTGGTTACATTAGAATAAAGCTAGAAATTCTGAAATGTAATGGGAATGTAAGAAGTAAAATGTCAAACATAGTTGCTAGGTCCCTACAAGAAAAACTGGATTTTCCGGCGACAAAAATCCGCCGGAAATGACCAAAATCCGCCGAAAATGTGGACTTTCCGGCGGATTTTTGGCGCCGGAAAAACCCTCGTCACAAACAGTTTCCTGCGGATTTTCCGCCGGTAATTTCCGGCGGATTTTTGGTAATCTCCGGCAGATTTTAGTCATTTTTTTTTGTCAAAAATTTTATTTTATTTTTTTTTGGAAAATCCGCCGGAAATTACCAAAAATCAGCCGGAAAATGTTTTTTTTTTTAAAAATTTCCAGCGGATTTATGGTAATTTCCGGCGGATTTTCCAAAAAAAAAAAAAATTTGACAAAAAAAAAAAATCCGAAAATTTTAAAAAAATTTCTGAATTTTATAACTTAATATGTGTGTTAAATAAAAGTCAAAAAACAAAAGTAAAATCAAATGTTGAATGGTATTGTTGAAATAGGAAAGAATAAAAGAGAATATGAGAAGAAATAATATATGAGAGAATAAGAATGAGGAATTATGAAGAAATAAGAATAAAATAGTGAGATGAAGAAGGAATAAGAATAAAGAAGTGAGAATGAAGAAGAAAGGAGAATTATAGAAGAGAGATATGTAGAGAAATTTTTGAAGATTAGAGAGTATGAGAAAGAAGAAGAAAGATAAGATAGAGAAAATGTAGAAGAGAATGAGAAGGAAAGAAAGAGATAAATGAGAGAATGAGATGAGTGTAGGAGAAAGTTGTATTTATAGACGAATTTTTTTCCCTCTAAATTTTTCCGGCGGATTTTTTTCCCTCCAAAATTTTCCGGCGGATGTTTTCAAATTTCCGGCGGGTTTTGGAAAAAATTATTATTATTTTTTTTTTGCAAAATCCGCCGGAAATTACCAAAAATCCACCGGAAATTTCCGGCGGATTTATTAAAATTTCCGGCAGATTTTTGCAAAAAAAAAAAAAAATTTAAAATTCCGCCAGAAAGTCCAAAAAATCCGCCGGAAAGTTTCTGTGGGATAAAAATCCGCCGGAAAGTCCAAAAAATCCGCTGGAAATCCCTCAATTCCGCCGGAAAGTTTCCGCCGGATTTATATCCGCCGGAAAGTTTTGGACAGTAAATCAACTATTTCTTGTAGTGGGTGGTTGAAGGTCCATTATGGTGGCTTGCCATGAGGTAAGGGATGATGCAATGGAGCTATGGATACAAGGGTGGTGTAGAATAGACTAATTCTGTTTCATCTTCCCCGGGTTGAACAGAACTCGCCCTCGAGTTGTTATCAACTTCATCATCCATATATGGTGAAAGATCGGCAACGTTGAAGGTTGCAGAGACACCATAAGCACCTGGTAATTCTACTTTATAAGCATTGTCGTTGATTCTCTGTACTATTTTGAAGGGACCATCAGCTCTCGGGGATAACTTGGCATTTGGTTGATTTAGAAATCATTCTTTTCGCAAATGTATCCATACCAAATATCCAACTTGAAATATTTGCCGTCTTCTGTGCTTATCACGATTAGCCTTGTATCTTGAGTTCTGTTTCTTAATCTTCTCGCGAACCTGTTCATGTACCTTCTTGATTTCTTTCGCTCTACTTTCTGCTTCTGCACTAAATTATTGTTTATCCAATGAGGGGGTTAAGTCTAGAGGGCTATGCGGTCGAGTTCCGTCAACCACCTCAAACGGACATTTTCCAGTAGCTTGAGTAGTTGAATTATTATAAGCAAATTCAACTTGAGCAAGGATAAGATCCCATTGCTTAAGGTTTTTACCGACGAAGCTCTGCAGTAGGTTTCCCAAAATCGGTTAATAGCTTCGGTTTGTCCATCTGTTTGGGGATGACTAGCACTACTGAATTGAAGCTTAGTACCCATCTTTTTCCACAAGGTTCCCCAAAAGTGGCTCAAGAATTTAACATCTCGATCAGAAGTAATGGTTTTTGGAATCCCATGAAGACGCACAATTTCTTTAAAATATAAGTCAGCAATGTGAACAACATCATTACTCTTTTTGCATGAGATGAAGTGGGCCATTTTTGAAAATCTATCCACCACTACCGTTATGGAATCCTTCTGACGCTGAGTCCGAGGTAATTCATAATCAATCATAGTGATAAATAAGAACGAAAATATATTTCATCAACAAAATAAATAAAAAGAAAAAATATTTTTAATTCCAAAATTATTACCTTAAAAATATATAAGAAGATTGACATCAACATCATTTGTCGAATTGTTTTAATCAAGGAAATCACAGACGATAGAAATCTATGTTGGATCTTATAAAAGAAGCCAAAGATCAAAGCATTTCCGAGAAGGCGTAAATATATACGACAAAATTCCCTATTCATGTGTGATCAATCTTGTATCTGCAGATGATTAATCAAGTTTTGTTGCCCCGCTTATGGATCTATTAAACACAAAACAAAACAAAACAAGGTTAAATAAGAGAATATAGGCCAGCAAATATGATACAGTAATTTGTAGACAATATTGAATTACCTGTGATTAGTGATATATATGGTACTGATCTATGTCGAATGAAGTTGCATTTGATGTATCCCCCTCCAAAACGTTTCAAAAAAATAAAAACACAAATTCAAGAAATTGAAAGCCCACTTTTGTAGCTCTTTACAAACACAAGTAATGGGGGGAACGAGTAAGAGAGATACGCTAGTATTTTGAGGGAAACGGCAGCGGCGCTGTGTTTGCTAGTATTTTTGAAGTGATGGAAACCACACACACACACACACAAAATATATATATATATATATATATATATATATATATATTTATCTAACTCCTATTATAGAGACAGGTGTTTCCTTAATATTGGACTGTCTGAACCTAGACATTACCTCACTGATCTGATAAGGTGCTTCTATGATTAATGGGGATTCCCTTTTATCATTTTCTTTTATCAAAAAATTGATCATTTTCCTTTTCAGATTATTATCTGAAATAGTTTCTAAAGCCTTTAAGGCTTCATCTTGTTCTGCAGTGAGAACATTTAAGCCGTTCATATCGACAATGGATTTCCAATAATTTAACTCATTACATTGACAATCATTGTTGTCTGTGGAAGACGATCCAGTTGAGGACTCATAAATGACTCCTATATCCTCACTTGAGGATTCTATTTCTGAGTCAGAATTAATTAATAAAACTTTCTCTAATTGAGCTCTTAATTGTTTGTCTTTTATCTCGTTAAGAAACAAATTTCTCAGCAAAAAATTATTATAGATCAACTGAGCAAAGAAAAATCTACAGAAGTCATCCCTGTTGTAAAGGATGTTCCTTTAGTCCAACCTCCTATTTCCATAGAAGGTTTCAACATGGATAGTGATAACACTGAGTTCACTCGTATCCTTGAACAAAAGTTAAAGGATTTACGTTTAAATGTTCTGTCCCAGAAAGATATTTCTGAAAACACTTCAGAAATTTCTGAAAATAGTGAAGAGATTGATAATATTGAAGAATTAACTAGAATGTTTAATAGTCAAAACATCAATACAGATGTTGGGATTAATCCCATTCGAAATGTCCAAAGGGTACAGTAAAAGCTGTTTTATATTTATCAGCTTCATTTACTTGGACTTGCCAATAACCTGATTTCATGTCAAATTTTGAAAAGATTAAAGCATCGTTTATCTGTCCAAAAGATCCTTTTTATTAGGGATAGGATACCTGATCCATTTTAACACCTTATTGAGGGGTTTATAATTAATAACTAATCTAGGAACTCCTCGTTCCTGTTCAGCGTTTTTATTAACGTAGAACGCTGTGCAGCTCCAAGGTGATTTAGAATTTCTGATCAATCCTTTTTCTAAAAGAGAGTTAATTTCTTTTTTACATAAATCAAGGTATTCCTTGTTCATTTGAGCTGGCCTAGCCTTAGTAGGGATTTGACTTTCAATAAAGTCATCTTCATAGGGTAAAGATATAATATGTTGCTTTCTATTCCAGAAAGCATTAGGAAGATCATTGCAAACCTCTGCAACAAATTGTTGCTCACTAATTTTGATTTGTTTCTTAATATTATCTTTATTGAGTTGCTCACTTATATTAAGTAAGTCTACTTCTTCTTTAAGGAAGCATAATTGCTTTTCCTTATTAAGGAGGATATCTTTCACCTCATTTAACATTCTGACATGAGGATCAGTGATGAATTTAAAAACGATTTTTCTATTATCTATAATAGTAGTAATTCCACTTTGATCAATATTTATAATAGGCATAATATTATGCAAAAAAGGGGTGCCTAGTATAATTCTATGTGTCAAATTCTTGACTAAAATAAAAGATGTTGGCAAACAAATATTTTGATTACAAATATAGGCCTTTGAAAGTTTGTATTGAACTTGCAGTTTGTCGCCTCCAGCCTGTGTGAGGGCTTGAGATGTTTTCGAAAAGTATTTAGTAGGGATAATCCCTTCCTGTATACAATTTAAATCTGCTCCACTATCTATGAGAGCAATTTCATTTTCCAGAATAAAATTTTTATTAATCATCAAAGTAACTCTGACAAACCATTTTTGTGATGTCACTCTATTTAAAAGAGACAAATAATTATTATCACTAGAGGAAATTCCGTCTATTTTTTCTGGATTTTCCAAAAGGGTTATCCTTTGATACAAAACACTATTATCCTTTTTAATCTGAGAAATTTCAGATTTTAAGAGATTTATTTCTCTTTTCAAGTCTATCATAGAGACAGGTGTTTCTTTAATATTGGACTGTCTGAACCTAGACATTACCTCACTAATCTGATAAGGTGCTTCTATGATTAATGGGGATTCCCTTTTATCATTTTCTTTTATCAGAAAATTGATCATTTTCCTTTTCAGATTATTATCTGAAATAGTTTCTAAATCTTTTAAGGCTTCATCTTGTTCTGCAGTGAGAACATTTAAGCCGTTCATATCGACAATGGATTTCCAATGATTTAACTCATTACATTGACAATCATTGTTGTCTGTGGAAGACGGTCCAGTTGAGGACTCATAAATGACTCCTATATCCTCACTTGAGGATTCTATTTCTGAGTCAGAATTAATTAATAAAACTTTCTCTAATTGAGCTCTTAATTGTTCGTCTTTTATCTCGTTAAGGGCCTTTTTGGTCCAACATTGGTTGGCATAATGACCAACCTTGCCACACTTATGACAGGTTATATCAAGCCTTTTAGCTTTTCTTTTTCCCTTGGGATTGAAGGGTTTTTCTTTAGGTCTTTCCTTATTGTAAAACCTCCTTCTATACTTCCTCTTATTAGGGGTTTTATAAAAATCCCTTGTCTTATCCTTATAATTTTTATAAGGCTTATTCTTTCCTATTCTCTGCTTTTTCTTATTTAAACCTGGGGGTTTATCTAGGTCAAAAGCAAACTGTTCACAAAACTCACCTAATTGGTGTTTCTCAGAAAGTTTCTGTTTCTTAAGTTGGTTTTTTAGCTTTATGTCATTACATAAGGCTAATCCTTCATTAATACAATTGCTAATGATCTGGCCATAAGTTAGGCCAGCATAATTTATGTTTATGCCATCATTCTTAGTTCTTAAAGATTGCCGGACCTTTTCAGCAAATAAATAAGGTAATCCATCCACAAATTTGGATTTCCAATGGATAGAATCAGGGTTTCTTAATTGAAAAACCCTAGACAAAAAGGTGTCCTTATACCATCTAAAGTGAGTTAAGGAAGGACATCTTAAATTCTGAAGGAGAGTTTGTAATTTTTCTCCTATTGGGACATTGGTTCCTACAAAGTGTTGTAGAATGGAAAGGCATAAAGTATATACGGCGTCTTCTTCGCCAGTGGTTGTAGTAATAGCACTACTGCTAGTTTCTAGCTTAACTTCTTTCTTATGAGATAGAATTTCCTTTTTTTGGATATCTGTGAGGTAGTGCTCCCACCAACCTCTTAATTGGCCGACAAAGCCAGTGGCTATAAAGGAAGCTATAGAGCTATCAGAATTACCTTGTTGTTTGCAGACGGTGGAATACATAATCATCCTATGTACGGTGTCTATAATTTGTTTATCACCTAAACCATCAATATTCCATTCATAAATGGATTTTCCAGAATATGAATTCTGATATGGTTCTGCCTTTTCAAAGAGTAAATCTTGAGGTGAGGGCCTTTTATAATAATATTTTTCTAAGGACTTATTCTCATAGATGGGATTAATCCCAACATCTGTATTGATGTTTTGACTATTAAACATTCTAGTTAATTCTTCAATATTATCAATCTCTTCACTATTTTCAGAAATTTCTGAAGTGTTTTTAGAAATATCTTTCTGGGACAGAACATTTAAACGTAAATTGTAACACCCCTTTTCTAACACGTCCAAAGTAATATAAAAATCAGAGTTTTCAAAAACCTTTTCGATACACCCACAAGGGAGTGCTACATTTACACCATACAACAAATAACCATATTTAAAATTCATCAAAATAAAGAAATGTGATACATAGCACATCGATCGGGACGAACCCTCAAAAAACCTGTTCGACTACACCACAGTTATTATAATCACCATCGCAGCGGAATAAAGACAAGTCTCATAATATAATTCATACATCCCAAATAAATAGTTTGAAATCAACAGATAAAACAACAACAAAACTAATGATCGCCCCCCCCCCCAGGTGCTACGTATCAGAGCAAACGACACAGACCAGACTAAGGAAGGTAGAAGAACCTTCACTCGGGATCACCTGCACGTTGCCGACATAAGAAGCAACATATAAAGCAGAAGGGGTGAGTCTCTAACAAATATAATAGCATGTATGATAAGCAATATGTTAGAGTAAAGGCAACCATAAACACCGCCTCACAACACTACGAACATACAACATCATTATACAACATCAATTCATAAGCATCAAGGAACATCACCAATTGCATGAGTATATGCATGAGGTGCAACCCACACCAACGGGCATATGCATGTGGTACCATCATCACCAATAATTGCCATTCGGGCATCATCACCTATAATTAATCATAAGGCTGAAGCCTACATCACCGGTAAATGCATATGAAGTATGCGACTCCATGAACAATGCACCAACAACAATCCACATTCATAGTATTATATGTATAATACAACATCACCAATAATCATTAGATTCATCACCGTCATTAAATTCACCATCACCATAAGTGGTCATAGATCCATCACCTGTCACCCTATTTAAATTCACCAAGTACATCACCAATCATAGCACACAGGCAACACTAGGCAACACTGCACACAGCACACAGGCAACACTGGGCAACACTACACACAGCACACGGGCAACACTGGGCAACACTGCACACAGCACACAGGCAACACTGGGCAACACTCCACACAGCACACAGGCAACACTGGGCAACACTGCACACAGCACACAGGCAACACTGGGCAACACTGCACACAGCACACAGGCAACACTGGGCAACATTGTACACAGCACACAGGCAACACTAGGCAACACTGCACACAGTACACAGGCAACACTGGGCAACACTGCACACAGTACACAGGCAACACTGGGCAACACTGCACACAGCACACGGGCAACACTGGGCACAGCACACGGGCAACACTGGGCCACACTGCCACAGCACACAGGCAACACTGGGCAACACTGCACACAGTACACAGGCAACACTGGGCAACACTGCACACAGGACACGGGCAACATTGGGCAACACTGCACACAGCACACGGGCAACACTGGGCAACACTGCACACAGCACACGGGCAACACTGGGCAACACTGCACACAGCACACAGGCAACACTGGGCAACACACTGCGCCAGCACACAGGCAACACTGGCAGCACACTGCGCCAGCACAACACAGGCAACACTGGCAGCACACTGCGCCAGCACACAGGCAACACTGGCAGGCAGCACTGGCGCCACTCGGCAACACTGGGCAACACTTCGCCAGCACACAGGCAACACTGGCAGCACACTGCTGTTTGCTGGTGTTTTTAGCAAACAATCACTAGTTTTATTAGAAGGTTTGTGAGATCAAACTAGAAAAATCTCAAAGCAATTGCCTTTGAATTGCAAAAGTTTTTGTTTCAGAAAATGTAGAAAAGGGGACGATTTGCAATGATTAACAGAATTGAAAAGAAAAGAAGCAGTAAATGGTGCGTGAATTGTAAAGAAAAGACAAATAAACTGCATTGAATCGTAAAAGTGGTACACGATCACGTACAGCGATTCTTCCACTCGTTTTTCGCTCTGGCTTGGAAGTTAGAGTTTCAGGAATCGGATTGTGTATTGTGATTTTGTGACCCCTGTTTCTTCTCAGAAACAGTTATTTATACAAAGGAAAAGAGGGGGGAAAACTGACTAAGTAACTGCCTAGAAATTTGAAAATAAGTAACTGCTACTCCTACTTTCGACCAGAACCGCTCTGTCATGCTTCGACCAACTGCTAGCCTTCAGCGTATAACTGCTCTGTTTTCTGTCTGTCGAAAGCTTGTGTCCATTTTCCTCTCTCTTGCTTTTGCTTCCCCGTAAGCTTGTTGAGTTTACCTTGCGCATGACCATTTTCTCTGTCGAAATAATTTGGTCTTCGTCGAAATATAAGTCAGGCCATGTTGACCATCTTTAATGAAGCCTGTCGAAATTACAGGCTAACAAATTGCCCCCCAAAAATGTCTTTTTCGACTGAACTTGAAGAGGAAGAAGAGAAAGACATTTTTGAATTCACCATCGAAATAACTTTGCACTTGAGTAAAATAGCTGTATACTTGATGTCACCACTGTTAAGTGTTGTTTCCATATTCAAACCTTGAGCTTGAACAGCCTGTAATTTCGGCCTTCGACTATGTTTACTGATTCTCTGTTCTAACTTTGAATGGTTCCACCATTTTCTGTTACGCTAATAACGCCGTAATTAAAGTGATGCCTCACTTCTCGGAACGCCAAACTCGTAACCAACTGACGCTCTTTCATACTTCTCTTTATAAATAGAAGAGTTTTGTTTCTCATTTTCTCCACTCCATGATTTTTCTTCTTTTCCTTTCTCGTTCAAGGATCATTCCCTTTGCTTTGAGTCTTCCGCGTAACCTCATCTCTCATAATTGCAGTGAGGTTGCCTGGAGGTTCAAAGTGATGGTTTTTGATCTCTGCGAATTATGGCTTTGCTCCTTTTTTCTTCATGTCACTTGATCTTGCAACTTTGAGTTTATGCTGGAGACTCAAAATGGGAGCAGGAAGATTCATCAGGTGTTTTGCCTTGATGATGACTGTCTTCCTTGGGGACATCAATATCTCCTCTCTGAAGGGCTTCCTGAGGTTTACCAAGCAAGGAAACGCCCTGTTGAAAGGCTTACAAGCCTAACGCGCAGACGAAAGAATGACCCCCCGAACGACGGGAAGCGTCAACGTGGTCGAAGAAAACCACCCAAAAGAGAAGTTACTTGGTCGTAAAAGACCAACTGCAATCCAACGTTTTATTTATGCCTAGTTTATTTACCCTTTCGGCACTATGTAATTCACAAATGCCTCCTTTGGCACATGTAACTTGGCAACATTATAATGAAATTTCTTCCATTTTATTCTTGAGCAATTTTTTATTCTGTGCTTTCGACAGTGTTTTGGCAACTTAAATGCCATGTTTTTACGCTTTCTTTATATTTATTCCAGCGTTATTTTAACTTCGTGCAACGTTGGCTTATACTTTTTCAAGTATTTGCCATTTATACGCAAAATTCTTTCATCAGCGCCGATCTCTTCGACCTCATATGCGCCGTTTGGATAAACTTGTAAAATTTTAAATGGTCCTTCCCAACTTGGGGACCATTTACCAAAGACTCTATCTTTTTTATCCATAGGCAATAGGACCTTCCACACTAGATCACCTGAATTAAAGGCTTTAAACTTAACCTTTTTGTTATAAGTTTTAGCTACCCTCTCTTTCTGTCGAATAAGCATGTCTAAAGCTAATAACCTTTCTTCGTCTAAATCAACCAATTCGTCAAGCATCATATTCCAATAATAATCAGAGGGAATCTCCCACTGTCTTTGAATTCTTGTTGATTGTAGACAAATTTCAACAGGCAACACTGCATCGTGTCCAAATCTTAGCATAGTATTGATAGATTCTTTGGGTGAATTTCGGCAAGCCCATAATGCTTGATCAAGGGTATTATGCCAATTTTTGGGTTTCTGCCCAACATGCTTTTTAATCAAATTAATAATAACTTTATTGGCAGCTTCTACTTGTCCATTGGCTTGCGCATAATATGGTGTCGAAGTTAATAACTTAAAACCATTTTCAGAAGCAAACTCTACCATTTTTCTACCAGTGAAAACTGATCCCTGATCTGTAGTAATGGTTTCTGGAATTCCAAACCTATAAATGATATGATTTTGAATAAACCTTATGGCTTCTTGATCAACATTGGCTAAAGGTATAGCTTCAACCCATTTGGTGAAGTAATCAATTCCCACAAGGATATATCTATGGCCCTTCGACGAAGTTGGCCAAGGTTTGACTATGGCATGCAATTCATTTGCAGGTACATGTTGTATCCCTGCATGCTTTTGACACTCTTGGCATCCCTTAGCAAATTCTATGCAATCTTTCAGCATAGTTGGCCAATACATTCCTTGTCGAAATAATAACCACTTCATTTTGTGGCCTACTTGGTGTGAACCACATGCTCCACTATGTGTATCAGAAACTGCTAAATATGCCTCATTTTCACTAAGACATTTTAATAGTACTCCTTCAGGAGTCTTTTTAAACAATTCGTTTCCAATTATCACATAGCTCAAAGCTCTGTATTTTACCTTTTTATTGGTATTTCTTGTGGGATTTTGCAAATATTCCACAATAGGCCTTCGCCAATCATTATTGGTCATATTGTCAAGAGCAAAAATTTCTGCTAAGTCAAAGTCACCAAAAAATTGACGTTTTTCGACAACGACTAGTTCCTTGTTTGCGTTTGTATCTGTTGCCCCCCCAGTTGTTGGTGTTGACAATAGTGACGAAGAATAGTCATTAGAAATGATCTTATCCTTTATTTCAATTAACTCTTCCAGGCTTTGTTTTGAAACTTTATAGCCTGAAGCAATTTGTGCCAATTCATTTGCCACTTGATTATCAATTCGTGGTAAATGTTCTAAGTGAACAGACTCAAATCTTTTTAACAAAGCATTGGCAACAACAAAGTATCTGATAAGGTGCTCTTTAATGCATTTGTACTCTTTTGTCAATTGTTTGACAACCAAATCAGAGTCGCCTTTTATTTCGACATAACTTGCCCCCAGCTCAAGTAAAATTTCAAGGCCTACTATTAAAGCCTCATACTCAGCTTCATTATTGGAGCAAGCATCTCGAATTTTAAACTTATACTTCGTTGGAATGTTAGTAGGAGATATTATTAAAATACCAATCCCAACTCCATGTTTATGGCTTGAACCATCAAAGTACAACCTCCAAGGATATACGTCTACAAAACTTAATGTTTCTTCGACAACAGAATGGTCTACTATAAAATCAGCAACCACTTGTCCTTTAATTGACTTGAGAGGTTGATAAGTTAAGTTGTATTCTGACAAAGCCAAAGCCCATTTACCAATTCGGCTATGCATTATTGGTTTCGACAGCATATGCTTAATAACATCAAAATGCGAATAAACAGAAACATCAGCTGGTTTTATATATTGCTTTAACTTTGTACACGAGAAATACAAACAAAGGCACAACTTTTCTATAGGAGTGTACCTTGTTTCGGCATCATTTAAGACCCTACTGAGGTAATAAATGGCTCTTTCGACACCACTATCATCCTCTTGTGCTAACATGCTACCTATTGTTCTATCAGAAGCTGCTATATACAATTTGAGCACTTTGTGTTTAATAACAGGCAGCAAAATTGGTGGTTTCATCAAATAAGACTTGATTTCGTCGAAGGCTGCTTGATGCATTGGTTCCCATTTGAACTCTTTTTCCTTCTTCAGTCTTAACAATGGCGAAAAAACTTGTGTTCTGCCACTTAGATTTGATATAAATCTTCGAAGGAAATTGATTTTTCCCAGCAACGACTGAAGCTCCTTTTTGGTCGAAGGGGCCTTCGTTTCCATAATTGCCTTAGTCTTATTTTGATTGATTTCAATGCCTTTTTTGTGCACTATAAAACCCAAGAAATCACCTGCACGTACACAAAAGGCACATTTTAATGGATTTAATTTCAATCCATATTTCCTCATTCTTTCAAAAGAACGGCGAAGATGGTCTAAATGACCACTTTCTGAGGAAGATTTAACCACCACATCATCTATGTATACTTGCATAAAATCATCAATAAAATCATGAAACATAGAATTCATGGCCCTCTGATATGTAGCACCAGCATTCTTTAATCCAAAGGGCATTACTACCCATTCATAAACACCCAATGCCCCCGGACATCTAAAAGCAGTTTTCGACACATCCTCTTCAGCAATGAAGATTTGATTATACCCAGAATAACCATCGAGCATACTAAGATAATCAAATCCTGCTGCTGAATCTATTAGCATTTCTGCCACAGGCATTGCGTATTCATCCTTGGGAGTTGCATTATTTAAATCCCTAAAGTCTATGCAAACTCTAAGAGTCCCATTTTTCTTTATTACAGGAACTATATTGGCTAACCATTCGACATACCTGGCAGTTCTGATGAATTTGTTTCTGAATAGCCTTTCGATTTCCTCTTTGATCTTAGCCAACACTTGAGGAGCAAATCTTCTTGGCACTTGCTTCACTGGTTTCTTCCCTGGTCGAATTGGTAATTGCATTTCCACTACTTCTCGACTTAACCCAGGCATTTCGTCATAATCCCAAGCAAAGCAGTCTTTGAACTCCCTTAGCAATGTGATGACTTGGATTTTTAGAGAAGCATCAATATTTGCACTAATATAAGTCGGCCGTTTTATTGAGCCATTTCCCAAATCAACTTCTTCTAACGGGTCTTGAGCTTGCATATGCTTTGCCGAATCTCTAGGATCCTTTTCAAAACCTAATGGATCATCATCATAAATACAGTCAAGTCTTTCATCTATGACTATACCATTTTCTTCATGTAACTCACTGGCTTCGACAGCCATTGTTTGTTGAATAATTTCGGCCTCTATAGCCGCTTTAAACTTGTTTTCGGCCATATAAGCCGTAATTTTGTCCCATGCGTTGGGCACTGACATAAGAACACTTTCAAGAACCAGTGTTCCACCCCGTTGGTCGAAGAACACCATCAGGATAGACACTATCATCTCCCATTATTTCTCTTTCTCAAACAAAACCATAATTTGGGTCAAGATGAACTGAGGCAAAAACATTATCCGCAGGAACATATGCCTCATTAGAAGATGAACATGGCGCAATCTTCGCCATTTGTTTCTCAAAATTTTTCTTGGTAACTTGGTTCACATCAGCACGGAAGTAGCTCTGATCGGCTTCAACATACTCTACCAAACCGTCTTCCTTCCACATTACTAAACGTTGATGCAAAGTTGAAGGGACAGCACCAACTCCATGGATCCACTCTCTACCAAGGAGTAAATTAAAATTCGCTTTAGAGGCTATCACTAAGAACAATGTAGTCCTCTTTATGGAACCAACGATTAAGTCCACCTCAATGGCCCCCAAAGAATGGCCAGTTTTGCCTTCATAGTTGCTTAAGACAATGTTATGTGGCCTGAGGTCAGTGTCGAACTTACCAATCTTCTTCAAAAGACCATGTGGCATTAAATTCACTGCAGCTCCACCATCCACTAACACTTTGTTAATTCCAACACCATTGACTTTGGCTTGGACATACAGGGGTTTCAAGTGGTTTTGCATACTCATATCCGGCTTCTCAAAGGTAGCCATTTGTTCTTCGACACAACCATCGTTCATCACATAGTAACACACTGGCTTATGATGAGCCATATCCTCTGTAAAATCCTCTTCAACATCATTTGGTACTGTGATAACATCGTACTCAAGAGGCAGTATTGATACCACATTGCAAACAACGTCGAAATCATCTTCAGAATCATCAAAATCAGACTCCATGTCTTCATCCATGTCGAAATCTTTCACTGTTGACAATGGAGGAAATATTCTTTCAAGAGCAGGCCTTCTTGGCTTTTCTGTTACCACAGCCTTACCTTTGGCCTTATTCGCTGCACACACATGACTAGCAACATCAGCATTCCTCTTTGTGGCAACTTCAGCTTTGTGAACCTCACTCTTCGTCACTATTATGCTGCGTGGAACTTGATTATTAGCCAAATGACTCGGAACCTTGTTAATGTCAAAGTGTGCCTTCTTCTTTTGTTGTCTTTGGTAACGACACCACTGTGTTCTAGTCATGGGGTTCTTACCCTTATAGTTATTCTTATAATTAAACTTAGTAGCATCAATACCTGGCTTGACAGCTTTAGCACGTTGATTATTGGGCACCCACGCGTCGACAGGAGCACCAGCACTTGGGACAAAGGATTTATTTGTTGACAGCTTCAAATACCCTTTCGCTGAGGACTTCTCCTTAGCAAGTTGTCGTTTGCTTGTTGAAGGCTTTGTTGACACATTAGCCTTATAGCCAGGAAGGTCTCCCTTTGCAAAATCAAATTTCGGCCTGTTATCAAGCCATTTTCTTTTACGTTGTTGTTGATCCTGATAACCTTCGACAGCTTTGGCTGCTTCTTTGTCAAAGACAGCGCTGCACCTTGGGCAAAGCATAACTTCAGAGTTATTCCACTTACACCGATTGAGGAAATCTAGCAATTCTTCCTCAGCCTTTGGATACACAGCATGTATCTTCCCATCATATTCTTTTAGGGTCACTTCCTGTTTCTTACCTTCAGCATACATAAAACCTTTTAATTTTTCGGTGGCAGTCTTGACACACTTAGGAGGGTCTGCCATTTGAGCATCCACCATGCCTACATCAGCTTCGATAGGTTCAGAATACATAGCTTCAGCCTTAGGCAATGGATCAACATCAATCTGCATAGGAGCTTTCATTTTCTTATCAGCAAATTTGAGTCTTCCTTCGTCAACTGCTTTTTGCACAATATCCCTGAAAAGCACACAACGGTCAGTGTTATGTCCCAAAAAATTATGGAACTTACAATAACCCTTTTTCTTTCTTTGGTCAAGAGTGGGTATTTTAAGGCCTTTAGGCACTAATATTTGACCATCAGTTACTAAAAGATCAAAAATTTCATCACATTTAGTAACATCAAAAGTATAAGTCTTAGGCATAAATCTATCATTCTTAGGCTCTACAGGGTTATTCCCATTCGCAGGCCTTAATAATTTACAGGTATAAGGAGGACCAGGCTTAAGTTCAGCCACGTCTATCTCCTCTTCTTCGACATTACCATATGTAACGTCAAATTCTTCTTCAACATATGCCACTTTTTCTTTTTTATGATACCTATTCGACCTAGATTTTTCCTCTCTAAGCCTTTCAACTTGTCGAACTCTATCAGCCAAATGAGCCATATCTCGCAAATGAGATGTGTCTAATTTCTTTCTAATTGAGTAATCAAGGCCACCAGCAGCCATTTCGACAAGCTCATGTTCAGGGACTTGTGTAAAGCAACGAGATTTCAACAGCCTAAATCTGTTTAAGTAATCATCAATAGTTTCAGGCATTTTGCGCCGAACACTAGCCAATTCTTTAAGACTAATTTTCGACTGGCCCATGTAAAACTGTACATGGAATGCCTTTTCTAATTGCCCCCATGTGAACATAGAACCAGGGGGTAAGGTCGTGAACCAAGTGAAAGCATTTTTAGTTAGAGAATTTGGAAAGTATTTCATCTTCAAATTCTCATTTTGTGCTAAGTGTAACACCCCCCTTTTACTATTACAATTAAATAGACAAT
Organism: Astragalus glycyphyllos; assembly: GCA_963573325.1. Classification (NCBI taxonomy): domain Eukaryota; kingdom Viridiplantae; phylum Streptophyta; class Magnoliopsida; order Fabales; family Fabaceae; genus Astragalus; species Astragalus glycyphyllos. The sequence continues at coordinate 20,726,442 of OY754310.1, forward strand.
TATCAGAGTCACCTCGAAGGGCGCTACATTTTTCACCATTTTAAAAAAAAAACACCATTTATTCCAAAAAAAAAATCTCCAAAATAATTTATATAAAAGAAATCACCAAGCAGCGGAAATATTAACCAGTTTAAACATCTCCAGAATTAACAATTAAAGACATCTCCAAAATTAATTAAAACAATTTCTCATAACTAAAATAATAGTTCAAAACGATAACTAACGACTCCCCGGTGCTACATATCAGAGCTGACACAGACCCAAACGAGAGAGGAAGCAAAACATAGCAATTCCTCCACGAGCACTAGCGATCACCTGCAGCGTTGCCGCATGAGAGCAACATTCCAAGCAGAAGGGGTGAGTCTAACAGAGGTAATAAGCAGATGATAAAAATATGCTAGCATCAGGTAACTACAGCAACACAGTACAATTACACCATATCACAGCACCAGATACCAAAGGAAAAATCCATTTGACAGTGAATCACCAAAATTATAACATTCATAGACAATGGGATGATATGCAACCCCTCCAGTGGGGATATGCATGCGGTACCGATCACCAAAATGAGCCACGACGGGCATATCACCAATAAACACCAGAGGCAGAGCCTATATCACCAAAACATGCATATGACAATGCGACACCATGATTATGCACCAACTCACCATAACAAGTATTTAAAATAAATACTATATCACCAGAATCAAAACAAATGATTTCACCAAAAATAGCACCAAGTTGTAGCATCCCAGCTACCACTAAACTCTCCTGAGCATACCAGCACCGCACCTGAAATATTAACACCAGACGGCTCCACAACGCGGACATAACGCACGCACACCACGCACGAGACTGGCGCACAGCGCCTAGGCACATCGCACCTACTTCAGCGAATTAATTAAATTAGCAAACGACATCGGATTTCAACAAATAAATACTTGTTGGAAAGCCCTATGGGTCTGGTTATCATCCCTAAGTTCAGTTTTTGAAGGAGAGTGTCCAATAGGTACAGTTTTCGAAAAGCACACAGGCTAGTTGCAAAAGAGGACAGTTTCTGTCCTTCAAATTCAAGCAATTCCAAAGTGACCAAAACTCAATCAAATTGCATGAAACTTGTGCATAAACTGGGGAAAATTTTGTCTAGTTTTCAAAGAAATTGGATTCGTTCGAAAGGGAGTTCTTTTGAAAACGTGGTAACCAAAACACTGACCCTGTGTCCAGATTGTTTCCAGAATCTTACTCTAACTTGTGGAATTCATATCTCGAGCTACACAACTCTAAACGCAACCAAACCAGTGCCAAATTAACAAGCATTAAGTCTATTTTCCAGAAAAATAAACCACATAATTTTTCGGTCAATACAACGTTCCCAGTCACCGAAATACCGAATCTATACCCAAATCGTTTCCAGAATTTTAACCTAACTTGTATCGCCTATAACTCGAGCTATACAACTCCGAATTTAACGAAACCAGTGCCAAAACGACCGGAGTTAAGTCTATTTTCAAAAACAATCAACCTCATAATTTTTGGATCAACCAAACAGCGCCAGTTTTAGAAAAACCGAACCTGTGTCCAGAATCGCTAAATTGCCAAACACCAAACCCTAACGGCAACGACACCGCAACCACCACAACCAAAACGACAATTCGAAAACGCGACAACAACAATCAACCACGCACAGCAACAACAAAAACACGAACAATAACAACACCATCATCGTGATACAACAATCACGCAACAACAAATAACGAAACAAATCACAATAACGTGCAATAATCATCAAAGCACCAATCTCAACGAAAACACGATATGCAACAACACGAACAATTCAACAAAACCCTAGACTACCCACACATAATTATCATCAACCCATTATCAAGGTTAAGCCCACCCTTACCTCGAATAACGTAAGCTCCGGAACACGACGAACGAGACACGAACAAAACCACAGCAACACGAACGATCTCCTTTTGAAATTCTTCGCGAAACCCTCCTCTTCTCTCCCTCTTTGTGCCGCGTGCTCTCTCTCTCACTCTCACTTTCGTTTTTCTTTTGCTTGCTGCGAATGAGGGTTTGGCTTATACCCCCAGGGTTTAAGTTGAGGGCTCAGTAAACACTGGGCTCTCTACGTCACCACCTCCTTTACTCGTTTCACCTCCTACGCATATAAAATATTAACCTTTTAATTTATCTATATCCCGCCTCCAAATTATTTTAATAATTCAATCAACTATTTTTAATTAGATTATTTCCGGGGTGTTACACTAAGTCCCCAGCCTCAGTCAAGAAACGAGCAATGTGTTCGACTGTGGACTCATTTGTATCACCACCAAACTTAGTAAACTTGGGAACTTTCCATCCCCTTGGTAACTCAGTTTGTAATACGTATTCACATAATGGTGATACGAAGTTAGGCCTTTGTAAACCTATGTTAAGGCCATTTTGCGCCAAAATAGTTTCGACTAAAGTGGCTATATTGTTTTCTGCGCCAACATTGTGTTGTTGCACTTGTCGAACAACTTCATCAGCGTTCTGGTGTCTATTTACCAAAACTACTTCAGGGACGTGGTTTACTGCCCCTTGTAGTTCGCCTACAGTTGTGGACGCTTCGACTGCAACTACTTCTTGGGGGTTAACTGGCGACGCATTACCCGCAATAATAGGAACTTGCCTATTATTAACCGCTGGAGCCCCAAAGAAATCTGCAATCCTACTCATCTGATTTGCCAACATTTGGTAACTGTTATTGGTATTTTGAATCAATGGATTGAAAACTGTACCAATTTGTTGGGTAAGCATATTAACCATATCGTGATTACTCTCGTCTACTTGCTGTCTTAAGGCCAACAAAGACGTATTGGTTAATGCTGGGGGATTCCGACCAAATACACTCTCAGAAGAGACATGTGTAGGGGAAAAGGTCGAAATATGTGGCATTCCAGTAGGCATGCCATACATTCCCAAAGGAAATGGGGGTAGATGCACGTTATTCAAACGTGGGTCTAAACCGTTTCCCATTGCCATGTAAGGGCTATGAAGCCCTGCACTTAACGGCAAAGACATAGGCAAAGATGCCATTTCTGACTGCGTTGAACCAACATTAGTCATTGATAATGAAGGAACAGTTGTCGACGATGATGGTCCTGCGCTAATGCTCGCAGAATCCATTGTTGTTCCTTGCCCTTGTGAAACCACAGGGTTGGAACTAGACGCATTACTCGTACTAGAACGAACCATTCTACCACTTCTTAAGTGCATACAACAGCGAATACAAATAAGAGAGTACGAAAATGAACAAAATCAAAGGCAATGTCCCACTGGGCGTGCCAATTTGTTTGCTGGTGTTTTTAGCAAACAATCACTAGTTTTATTAGAAGGTTTGTGAGATCAAACTAGAAAAATCTCAAAGCAATTGCCTTTGAATTGCAAAAGTTTTTGTTTCAGAAAATGTAGAAAAGGGGACGATTTGCAATGATTAACAGAATTGAAAAGAAAAGAAGCAGTAAATGGTGCGTGAATTGTAAAGAAAAGACAAATAAACTGCATTGAATCGTAAAAGTGGTACACGATCACGTACAGCGATTCTTGCACTCGTTTTTCGCTCTGGCTTGGAAGTTAGAGTTTCAGGAATCGGATTGTGTATTGTGATTTTGTGACCCCTGTTTCTTCTCAGAAACAGTTATTTATACAAAGGAAAAGAGGGGGGAAAACTGACTAAGTAACTGCCTAGAAATTTGAAAATAAGTAACTGCTACTCCTACTTTCGACCAGAACCGCTCTGTCATGCTTCGACCAACTGCTAGCCTTCAGCGTATAACTGCTCTGTTTTCTGTCTGTCGAAAGCTTGTGTCCATTTTCCTCTCTCTTGCTTTTGCTTCCCCGTAAGCTTGTTGAGTTTACCTTGCGCATGACCATTTTCTCTGTCGAAATAATTTGGTCTTCGTCGAAATATAAGTCAGGCCATGTTGACCATCTTTAATGAAGCCTGTCGAAATTACAGGCTAACAACTGCGCCAGCACACAGGCAACACTGGCAGCACACTGCGCCAGCACAACACCGGCATAACACCGAGACACCCAACACTCCACCACCAAATTTCAACATCATTGTTCACGACTCTTTCAAGCATATCATCAAACGCCATACAAGCACCATATATTTACATTCAAAATCATTGAATCATTTCATCAAACACCTTACAAGCAACATTAATTTCATCAATTATTCCAACAAAACACCAAGCATACCAAATTTCATCAAAATGAAATCAACAACATCATCACTCATTCAATCACCAAATCAATTAATTCACAACAACTTAAATCCTAAAACCCCACATAATAACCATCATACAATCCCATTATAAATGAAGAAAACTCACCCTTACCTTGAATTTTGGTGAAGACAAGCACTCTCCACAAAACCCCAAAGCAAAAGCAAGCAAGCAAGCTCCTCTTCCCTTCTTCTTGAAAATTGCGAGCTCTTCTTCTCCTCCTCTCCCTCTTTCTTCGCGTTTTCTCTCTCTCTCTCTCTATCTCACTTCTTTCTTTCTTTCTTTGATTTGTTTCAAATGAGCACCATCTCATAACCCCTATACTAGATAATTAGACTCTTGGGCCTAGCTAATGGATCATGGGCCTCCTATTCCCACTCCATTAATTAATCATAACACCTCCTGAATAAATTAAAATACCGGATTATTAATTTAACTTAATAAATTATTGTAAGCCTTAAATAATTCAATTAAATAAATAATCAAATTATTTTAGGGCGTTACAACTCTCCCCCACTTAGAATATTTCGTCCTCGAAATTTTACCTGAATCAAACAGCTCTGGGTAGGATTCCCGCATCTTACTCTCCAATTCCCACGTCATGCTTTCACCAGCCGCTCCCAACCAAACTACTTTCACCAAATTTATCTCCTTGCCCCTTAAGATCTTCACTTCACGGTCTTCAATCCGCACCGGCATCGTCTCCATAGTGAGATTATCTCTCACCTGCACATCGTCCATGTGAATCACATGAGATGGATCGGGGACATACTTCCGAAGCTGCGACACGTGAAACACGTCATGCAAGTTCGAAAGGTTAGGTGGCAAGGCCACCCGATAGGCAACATTCCCAACTCTCTCCGAAATCTGATACGGGCCAATAAAACGAGGGGTCAACTTCTTAGACTTCAAAGCACGCCCAACACCGGTCATAGGGGTGACCCTCAGGAACACATGATCACCAGCTTGAAATTCCAAATCCTTCCTCCGCTTATCATGATAACTCTTTTGTCTACTTTGCGAAGCTTTCATCTTCTCACGAATCAACTTCACTTTCTCAGTGGTCTCGCGAACAATCTCAGGTCCAAGTACCACACTCTCCCCAGATTCATGCCAACACAAAGGAGTCCTACATCTCCGACCATACAATGCTTCAAAAGGTGCCATCCCAATACTAGAATGGTAGCTATTGTTATAGGTAAACTCTATCAATGGAAGATGAGTATCCCACGAACCTCCGTGCTCAAGAACACAAGCCCTCAACAAATCCTCTAAGGATTGAATAGTCCTCTCTGTCTGACCCTCAGTCTGCGGATGATACGCTGAGCTCGATCTCAACTTAGAACCCAATGCTTCTTGCAAACTTTTCCAAAACTCAGAAGTGAATCTAGGATCTCTATCTGACACAATACACAGAGGAACACCATGCAGCTTCACAATCTTTTGGATATAAATCCCAGCTAACTTTGGAACCGGATAAGTAATACTAATCGGTACAAAGTGAGCAGACTTCGTCAACCTATCAACAATCACCCAGATGGCATCTTGCCCTCTCACAGTACTAGGCAGTCCTGTCACAAAATCCATTGAAATACTATCCCATTTCCATTCCGGAATCTCTAACGGTTGCATCAACCCTGCAGGCTTCTGATGTTCAGCCTTCGACTTCTGACAAGTCAAGCATGCATACACACACTGAGCCACATCACGCTTCATCCCAGGCCACCAGCACAGCCTCTTCAAGTCTTGATACATTTTTGTAGCCCCCGGATGAATACTTAACTTACTCCTATGACTCTCTTCAAGAATCGCTTTCTTTATCTCCACATCATCAGGAATACTAATTCTATCACGGTACCTCAACACACCTTGCGCATCTAGCTTAAAATCATTATCCTCAGCCTGACCGGCTTCACTCATCAAATCCACCAGCTTAACATCCAACTTCTGAGCTTCTCTAATGCTAGCCAGAAATTCATTATTAATCTTCAACAATCCCAATCTAACACTCTGAGGTGTCACTTCGCAAACCAGGCTCATATCTCTGAACTGCTCAATCAATTCAAGTTCTTTAACCATCATTGCTGACATATGCAAAACCTTCCGACTCAAAGCATCGGCTACAACATTAGCCTTCCCCGGATGATAATTCAAACTGAAATCATAATCTTTTAACAATTCTAACCACCTCCTTTGCGTCATATTCAACTCCTTTTGATCAAACAGATATTGCAAGCCTTTATGATCACTAAACACTTCAAATCTAGAACCATAAAGATAATTCCTCCACATTTTCAATGCAAACACAACTGCAGCAAGCTCTAAATCATGCGTAGGGTAGTTCTTCTCATGAGTCCTCAACTGCCTCGACGCATAAGCAACTACCTTACCATTTTGCATAAGCACACCTCCTAAACCCATCTTAGAGGCATCACAGTACTGTTAGCCTGTAAATTCGACAGGCTTCATTAAAGATGGTCAACATGGCCTGACTTATATTTCGACGAAGACCAAATTATTTCGACAGAGAAAATGGTCATGCGCAAGGTAAACTCAACAAGCTTACGGGGAAGCAAAAGCAAGAGAGAGGAAAATGGACACAAGCTTTCGACAGACAGAAAACAGAGCAGTTATACGCTGAAGGCTAGTAGTTGGTCGAAGCATGACAGAGCAGTTCTGGTCGAAAGTAGGAGTAGCAGTTACTTATTTTCAAATTTCTAGGCAGTTACTTAGTCAGTTTTTCCCCCTCTTTTCCTTTGTATAAATAACTGTTTTTGAGAAGAAACAGGGGTCACAAATCACAATAGACAATCCGATTCCTGAAACTCTAACTTCCAAGCCAGAGCGAAAAACGAGTGGAAGAATCGCTGTACGTGATCGTGTACCACTTTTACGATTCAATGCAGTTTATTTGTCTTTTCTTTACAATTCACGCACCATTTACTGCTTCTTTTCTTTTCAATTCTGTTAATCATTGCAAATCGTCCCCTTTTCTACATTTTCTGAAACAAAAACTTTTGCAATTCAAAGGCAATTGCTTTGAGATTTTTCTAGTTTGATCTCACAAACCTTCTAATAAAACTAGTGATTGTTTGCTAAAAACACCAGCAAACAAATTGGCACACCCAGTGGGACTTTGCCTTTGATTTTGTTCATTTTCGTACAACCTTATTGGTATTCGCTGTTGTATGCACTTAAGAAGTGGTAAAATGGTTCGTTCTAGTACGAGTAATGCGTCTAGTTCCAACCCTGTGGTTTCACAAGGGCAAGGAACAACAATGGATTCTGCGAGCATTAGCGCAGGACCATCATCGTCGACAACTGTTCCTTCATTATCAATGATTAATGTTGGTTCAACGCAGTCAAAAATGGCATCTTTGCCTATGTCTTTGCCGTTAAGTGCAGGGCTTCATAGCCCTTACATGGCAATGGGAAACGGTTTAGACCCACGTTTGAATAACGTGCATCTACCCCCATTTCCTTTGGGAATGTATGGCATGCCTACTGGAATGCCACATATTTCGACCTTTTCCCCTACACATGTCTCTTCTGAGAGTGTATTTGGTCGGAATCCCCCAGCATTAACCAATACGTCTTTGTTGGCCTTAAGACAGCAAGTAGACGAGAGTAATCACGATATGGTTAATATGCTTACCCAACAAATTGGTACAGTTTTCAATCCATTGATTCAAAATACCAATAGCAGTTACCAAATGTTGGCAAATCAGATGAGTAGGATTGCAGACTTCTTTGGGGCTCCAGCGGTTAATAATAGGCAAGTTCCTATTATTGCGGGTAATGCGTCGCCAGTTAACCCCCAAGAAGCAGTTGCAGTCGAAGCGTCCACAACTGTAGGCGAACTACAAGGGGCAGTAAACCACGTCCCTGAAGTGGTTTTGGTAAATAGACACCAGAACGCTGATGAAGTTGTTCGACAAGTGCAACAACACAATGTTGGCGCAGAAAACAATATAGCCACTTTAGTCGAAACTATTTTGGCGCAAAATGGCCTTAACATAGGTTTACAAAGGCCTAACTTCGTATCACCATTATGTGAATACGTATTACAAACTGAGTTACCAAGGGGATGGAAAGTTCCCAAGTTTACTAAGTTTGGTGGTGATACAAATGAGTCCACAGTCGAACACATTGCTCGTTTCTTGACTGAGGCTGGGGACTTAGCACAAAATGAGAATTTGAAGATGAAATACTTTCCAAATTCTCTAACTAAAAATGCTTTCACTTGGTTCACGACCTTACCCTCTGGTTCTATGTTCACATGGGGGCAATTAGAAAAGGCATTCCATGCACAGTTTTACATGGGCCAGTCGAAAATTAGTCTTAATGAATTGGCTAGTGTTCGGCGCAAAATGCCTGAAACTATTGATGATTACTTAAACAGATTTAGGCTGTTGAAATCTCGTTGCTTTACACAAGTCCCTGAACATGAGCTTGTCGTAATGGCTGCTGGTGGCCTTGATTACTCAATTAGAAAGAAATTAGACACATCTCATTTGCGAGATATGGCTCATTTGGCTGATAGAGTTCGACAAGTTGAAAGGCTTAGAGAGGAAAAATCTAGGTCGAATAGGTATCATAAAAAAGAAAAAGTGGCATATGTTGAAGAAGAATTTGACGTTACATATGGTAATGTCGAAGAAGAGGAGATAGACGTGGCTGAACTTAAGCCTGGTCCTCCTTATACCTGTAAATTATTAAGGCCTGCGAATGGGTTATGAAATTAAGGCCTGTGATGAAATTTTTGATCTTTTAGTAACTGATGGTCAAATATTAGTGCCTAAAGGCCTTAAAATACCCACTCTTGACCAAAGAAAGAAAAAGGGTTATTGTAAGTTCCATAATTTTTTGGGACATAACACTGACCGTTGTGTGCTTTTCAGGGATATTGTGCAAAAAGCAGTTGACGAAGGAAGACTCAAATTTGCTGATAAGAAAATGAAAGCTCCTATGCAGATTGATGTTGATCCATTGCCTAAGGCTGAAGCTATGTATTCTGAACCTATCGAAGCTGATGTAGGCATGGTGGATGCTCAAATGGCAGACCCTCCTAAGTGTGTCAAGACTGCCACCGAAAAATTAAAAGGTTTTATGTATGCTGAAGGTAAGAAACAGGAAGTGACCCTAAAAGAATATGATGGGAAGATACATGCTGTGTATCCAAAGGCTGAGGAAGAATTGATAGATTTCCTCAATCGGTGTAAGTGGAATAACTCTGAAGTTATGCTTTGCCCAAGGTGCAGCGCTGTCTTTGACAAAGAAGCAGCCAAAGCTGTCGAAGGTTATCAGGATCAACAACAACGTAAAAGAAAATGGCTTGATAACAGGCCGAAATTTGATTTTGCAAAGGGAGACCTTCCTGGCTATAAGGCTAATGTGTCAACAAAGCCTTCAACAAGCAAACGACAATTTGCTAAGGAGAAGTCCTCAGCGAAAGGGTATTTGAAGCTGTCAACAAATAAATCCTTTGTCCCAAGTGCTGGTGCTCCTGTCGACGCGTGGGTGCCCAATAATCAACGTGCTAAAGCTGTCAAGCCAGGTATTGATGCTACTAAGTTTAATTATAAGAATAACTATAAGGGTAAGAACCCCATGACTAGAACACAGTGGTGTCGTTACCAAAGACAACAAAAGAAGAAGGCACACTTTGACATTAACAAGGTTCCGAGTCATTTGGCTAATAATCAAGTTCCACGCAGCATAATAGTGACGAAGAGTGAGGTTCACAAAGCTGAAGTTGCCACAAAGAGGAATGCTGATGTTGCTAGTCATGTGTGTGCAGCGAATAAGGCCAAAGGTAAGGCTGTGGTAACAGAAAAGCCAAGAAGGCCTGCTCTTGAAAGAATATTTCCTCCATTGTCAACAGTGAAAGATTTCGACATGGATGAAGACATGGAGTCTGATTTTGATGATTCTGAAGATGATTTCGACGTTGTTTGCAATGTGGTATCAATACTGCCTCTTGAGTACGATGTTATCACAGTACCAAATGATGTTGAAGAGGATTTTACAGAGGATATGGCTCATCATAAGCCAGTGTGTTACTATGTGATGAACGATGGTTGTGTCGAAGAACAAATGGCTACCTTTGAGAAGCCGGATATGAGTATGCAAAACCACTTGAAACCCCTGTATGTCCAAGCCAAAGTCAATGGTGTTGGAATTAACAAAGTGTTAGTGGATGGTGGAGCTGCAGTGAATTTAATGCCACATGGTCTTTTGAAGAAGATTGGTAAGTTCGACACTGACCTCAGGCCACATAACATTGTCTTAAGCAACTATGAAGGCAAAACTGGCCATTCTTTGGGGGCCATTGAGGTGGACTTAATCGTTGGTTCCATAAAAAGGACTACATTGTTCTTAGTGATAGCCTCTAAAGCGAATTTTAATTTACTCCTTGGTAGAGAGTGGATCCATGGAGTTGGTGTTGTCCCTTCAACTTTGCATCAACGTTTAGTAATGTGGAAGGAAGATGGTTTGGTAGAGTATGTTGAAGCCAATCAGAGCTACTTCCGTGCTGATGTGAACCAAGTTACCAAGAAAAATTTTGAGAACAAATGGCGAAGATTGCGCCATGTTCATCTTCTAATGAGGCATATGTTCCTGCGGATAATGTTTTTGCCTCAGTTCATCTTGACCCAAATTATGGTTTTGTTTGGGAAAGAGAAATAATGGGAGACGATAGTGTCTATCCTGATGGTGTTCTTCGACCAACGGGGTGGAACACTGGTTCTTGAAAGTGTTCTTATGTCAGTGCCCAACGCATGGGACAAAATTACGGCTTATATGGCCGAAAACAAGTTTAAAGCGGCTATAGAGGCCGAAATTATTCAACAAACAATGGCTGTCGAAGCCAGTGAGTTACATGAAGAAAATGGTATAGTCATAGATGAAAGACTTGACTGTATTTATGATGATGATCCATTAGGTTTTGAAAAGGATCCTAGAGATTCGGCAAAGCATATGCAAGCTCAAGACCCGTTAGAAGAAGTTGATTTGGGAAATGGCTCAATAAAACGGCCGACTTATATTAGTGCAAATATTGATGCTTCTCTAAAAATCCAAGTCATCACATTGCTAAGGGAGTTCAAAGACTGCTTTGCTTGGGATTATGACGAAATGCCTGGGTTAAGTCGAGAAGTAGTGGAAATGCAATTACCAATTCGACCAGGGAAGAAACCAGTGAAGCAAGTGCCAAGAAGATTTGCTCCTCAAGTGTTGGCTAAGATCAAAGAGGAAATCGAAAGGCTATTCAGAAACAAATTCATCAGAACTGCCAGGTATGTCGAATGGTTAGCCAATATAGTTCCTGTAATAAAGAAAAATGGGACTCTTAGAGTTTGCATAGACTTTAGGGATTTAAATAATGCAACTCCCAAGGATGAATACGCAATGCCTGTGGCAGAAATGCTAATAGATTCAGCAGCAGGATTTGATTATCTTAGTATGCTCGATGGTTATTCTGGGTATAATCAAATCTTCATTGCTGAAGAGGATGTGTCGAAAACTGCTTTTAGATGTCCGGGGGCATTGGGTGTTTATGAATGGGTAGTAATGCCCTTTGGATTAAAGAATGCTGGTGCTACATATCAGAGGGCCATGAATTCTATGTTTCATGATTTTATTGATGATTTTATGCAAGTATACATAGATGATGTGGTGGTTAAATCTTCCTCAGAAAGTGGTCATTTAGACCATCTTCGCCGTTCTTTTGAAAGAATGAGGAAATATGGATTGAAATTAAATCCATTAAAATGTGCCTTTTGTGTACGTGCAGGTGATTTCTTGGGTTTTATAGTGCACAAAAAAGGCATTGAAATCAATCAAAATAAGACTAAGGCAATTATGGAAACGAAGGCCCCTTCGACCAAAAAGGAGCTTCAGTCGTTGCTGGGAAAAATCAATTTCCTTCGAAGATTTATATCAAATCTAAGTGGCAGAACACAAGTTTTTTCGCCATTGTTAAGACTGAAGAAGGAAGAAGAGTTCAAATGGGAACCAATGCATCAAGCAGCCTTCAACGAAATCAAGTCTTATTTGATGAAACCACCAATTTTGCTGCCTGTTATTAAACACAAAGTGCTCAAATTGTATATAGCAGCTTCTGATAGAACAATAGGTAGCATGTTAGCACAAGAGGATGATAGTGGTGTCGAAAGAGCCATTTATTACCTCAGTAGGGTCTTAAATGATGCCGAAACAAGGTACACTCCTATAGAAAAGTTGTGCCTTTGTTTGTATTTCTCGTGTACAAAGTTAAAGCAATATATAAAACCAGCTGATGTTTCTGTTTATTCGCATTTTGATGTTATTAAGCATATGCTGTCGAAACCAATAATGCATAGCCGAATTGGTAAATGGGCTTTGGCTTTGTCAGAATACAACTTAACTTATCAACCTCTCAAGTCAATTAAAGGACAAGTGGTTGCTGATTTTATAGTAGACCATTCTGTTGTCGAAGAAACATTAAGTTTTGTAGACGTATATCCTTGGAGGTTGTACTTTGATGGTTCAAGCCATAAACATGGAGTTGGGATTGGTATATTAATAATATCTCCTACTAACATTCCAACGAAGTATAAGTTTAAAATTCGAGATGCTTGCTCCAATAATGAAGCTGAGTATGAGGCTTTAATAGTAGGCCTTGAAATTTTACTTGAGCTGGGGGCAAGTCATGTCGAAATAAAAGGCGACTCTGAATTGGTTGTCAAACAATTGACAAAAGAGTACAAATGCATTAAAGAGCACCTTATCAGATACTTTGTTGTTGCCAATGCTTTGTTAAAAAGATTTGAGTCTGTTCACTTAGAACATTTACCACGAATTGATAATCAAGTGGCAAATGAATTGGCACAAATTGCTTCAGGTTATAAAGTTTCAAAACAAAGCCTGGAAGAGTTAATTGAAATAAAGGATAAGATCATTTCTAATGACTATTCTTCGTCACTATTGTCAACACCAACAACTGGGGGGGCAACAGATACAAACGCAAACAAGGAACTAGTCGTTGTCGAAAAACGTCAATTTTTTGGTGACTTTGACTTAGCAGAAATTTTTGCTCTTGACAATATGACCAATAATGATTGGCGAAGGCCTATTGTGGAATATTTGCAAAATCCCACAAGAAATACCAATAAAAAGGTAAAATACAGAGCTTTGAGCTATGTGATAATTGGAAACGAATTGTTTAAAAAGACTCCTGAAGGAGTACTATTAAAATGTCTTAGTGAAAATGAGGCATATTTAGCAGTTTCTGATACACATAGTGGAGCATGTGGTTCACACCAAGTAGGCCACAAAATGAAGTGGTTATTATTTCGACAAGGAATGTATTGGCCAACTATGCTGAAAGATTGCATAGAATTTGCTAAGGGATGCCAAGAGTGTCAAAAGCATGCTGGGATACAACATGTACCTGGAAATGAATTGCATGCCATAGTCAAACCTTGGCCATTTAGAGGTTGGGCTCTAGATGTGATTGGAGAGATAAAGCCAACTTCGTCGAAGGGCCATAGATATATCCTTGTGGGAATTGATTACTTCACCAAATGGGTTGAAGCTATACCTTTAGCCAATGTTGATCAAGAAGCAGTGATAAGGTTTATTCAAAATCATATCATTTATAGGTTTGGAATTCCAGAAACCATTACTACAGATCAGGGATCAGTTTTCACTGGTAGAAAAATGGTAGAGTTTGCTTCTGAAAATGGTTTTAAGTTATTAACTTCGACACCATATTATGCGCAAGCCAATGGACAAGTAGAAGCTGCCAATAAAGTTATTATTAATTTGATTAAAAAGCATGTTGGGCAGAAACCCAAAAATTGGCATAATACCCTTGATCAAGCATTATGGGCTTGCCGAAATTCACCCGAAGAATCTATCAATACTACTCCTTATAGGCTAACATTTGGACACGATGCAGTGTTGCCTGTTGAAATTTGTCTACAATCAACAAGAATTCAAAGACAGTGGGAGATTCCCTCTGATTATTATTGGAATATGATGCTTGACGAATTGGTTGATTTAGACGAAGAAAGGTTATTAGCTTTAGACATGCTTATTCGACAGAAAGAGAGGGTAGCTAAAACTTATAACAAAAAGGTTAAGTTTAAAGCCTTTAATTCAGGTGATCTAGTGTGGAAGGTCCTATTGCCTATGGATAAAAAAGATAGAGTCTTTGGTAAATGGTCCCCAAGTTGGGAAGGACCATTTAAAATTTTACAAGTTTATCCAAACGGCGCATATGAGGTCGAAGAGATCGGCGCTGATGAAAGAATTTTGCGTATAAATGGCAAATACTTTAAAAAGTATAAGCCAACGTTGCACGAAGTTAAAATAACGCTTGAATAAATATAAAGAAAGCGTAAAAACATGGCATTTAAGTTGCCAAAACATTGTCGAAAGCACAGAATAAAAAATTGCTCAAGAATAAAATGGAAGAAATTTCATTATAATGTTGCCAAGTTACATGTGCCAAAGGAGGCATTTGTGAATTACATAGTGCCGAAAGGGTAAATAAACTAGGCATAAATAAAACGTTGGATTGCAGTTGGTCTTTTACGACCAAGTAACTTCTCTTTTGGGTGGTTTTCTTCGACCACGTTGACACTTCCCGTCGTTCGGGGGGTCATTCTTTCGTCTGCGCGTTAGGCTTGTAAGCCTTTCAACAGGGCGTTTCCTTGCTTGGTAAACCTCAGGAAGCCCTTCAGAGAGGAGATATTGATGTCCCCAAGGAAGACAGTCATCATCAAGGCAAAACACCTGATGAATCTTCCTGCTCCCATTTTGAGTCTCCCGCATAAACTCAGAAAGTTGCAAGATCAAGTGACATGAAGAAAAAAGGAGCAAAGCCATAATTCGCAGAGATCAAAAACCATCACTTTGAACCTCCAGGCAACCTCACTGCAATTATGAGAGATGAGGTTACGCGGAAGACTCAAAGCAAAGGGAATGATCCTTGAACGAGAAAGGAAAAGAAGAAAAATCATGGAGTGGAGAAAATGAGAAAAAAAACTCTTCTATTTATAAAGAAAAGTATGAAAGAGCGTCAGTTGGTTACGAGTTTGACGTTCTGAGAAGTGAGGCATCACTTTAATTACGGCGTTATTAGCGTAACAGAAAATGGTGGAACCATTCAAAGTTAGAACAGAGAATCAGTAAACATAGTCGAAGGCCGAAATTACAGGCTGTTCAAGCTCAAGGTTTGAATATGGAAACAACACTTAACAGTGGTGACATCAGGTATACAGCTATTTTACTCAAGTGCAAAGTTATTTCGATGGTGAATTCAAAAATGTCTTTCTCTTCTTCCTCTTCAAGTTCAGTCGAAAAAGACATTTTTGGGGGGCAATTTGTTAGCCTGTAATTTCGACAGGCTTCATTAAAGATGGTCAACATGGCCTGACTTATATTTCGACGAAGACCAAATTATTTCGACAGAGAAAATGGTCATGCGCAAGGTAAACTCAACAAGCTTACGGGGAAGCAAAAGCAAGAGAGAGGAAAATGGACACAAGCTTTCGACAGACAGAAAACAGAGCAGTTATACGCTGAAGGCTAGCAGTTGGTCGAAGCATGACAGAGCGGTTCTGGTCGAAAGTAGGAGTAGCAGTTACTTATTTTCAAATTTCTAGGCAGTTACTTAGTCAGTTTTTCCCCCTCTTTTCCTTTGTATAAATAACTGTTTCTGAGAAGAAACAGGGGTCACAAATCACAATAGACAATCCGATTCCTGAAACTCTAACTTCCAAGCCAGAGCGAAAAACGAGTGGAAAATCGCTGTACGTGATCGTGTACCACTTTTACGATTCAATGCAGTTTATTTGTCTTTTCTTTACAATTCACGCACCATTTACTGCTTCTTTTCTTTTCAATTCTGTTAATCATTGCAAATCGTCCCCTTTTCTACATTTTCTGAAATAAAAACTTTTGCAATTCAAAGGCAATTGCTTTGAGATTTTTCTAGTTTGATCTCACAAACCTTCTAATAAAACTAGTGATTGTTTGCTAAAAACACCAGCAAACAAGTACACCACAAAAGGCTCTCCCAGATTGGGCAACGTCAGAATAGGAGACGTCGTCAATCTCTTCTTCAATTCATTGAAACTTTCCTCACAACGAGCGTCCCAAACAAACGCCTTCCCTTTACAAGTCAACTGAGTCAACGGAAGTGCCAACTTAGAAAAGCCTTCAATAAACCTTCTATAATAACCAGCTAGCCCCAGAAAACTTCTAATCTCAGTAACCGACTTCGGAGCCTCCCATTTCAACACGGCATCAACCTTAGACGGATCCACCGCAATTCCCTTACCAGAAATCACGTGACCAAGAAAACTCACTTCTTTCAACCAGAATTCACACTTAGACAGCTTTGCATACAACTTCCTATCCCTCAAGATCTCTAATACCAACCTCAAATGCTCGGCATGCTCTTCTTCCGATTTAGAGTAAACTAGAATGTCGTCAATGAACACCACCACAAACCGATCCAGGTAATCATGAAAAATACAGTTCATGTATTCCATAAATACTCCCGGCGCATTAGTCACACCAAAAGGCATCACCGAATACTCATAATGCCCATAACGAGTCCTAAAAGTCGTCTTCTGAATATCCTCATCCTTCACCTTAATCTGATGGTAACCCGACCTCAAGTCAATCTTACTAAACACATGAGCACCCACCAATTGATCCATCAAGTCATCTATCCTTGGAAGCGGATACTTGTTCTTAATCGTCACTTTATTCAATTGCCTATAATCAACGCAGAGCCTCATACTCCCATCCTTCTTCTTCACTAGCAACACAGGAGCTCCCCACGGCGACACACTTGGGCTCACAAACTTCTTTTCAAGCAGATCCTCAAGTTGCTTCTTCAATTCAGACAATTCAGATGCCGACATCCTGTAAGGTGCCATAGAAACAGGTCTAGTACCAGGTACAAGATCAATAGCAAATTCAACCTCCCTCTCTGGTGGTACATCCGGAATCTCATCAGGGAAAACCTCAGGAAATTCCCGCACCACCGGCAACTCATCAACCTTAGCTTGATTCTCAACAGATAATGACGCCGTCAGCGAAAACAACTGAACTTCTCCCTTCATTACCTTCCGCAGCTGACCAGCAGGCAACAAAACAGTTTCCTCCTCTACGGGAGAAGAGAAACTCACAGACTTGCTAAAACAATTAATATGAACATGGTTATCCACTAACCAGTCCATTCCTAAGATAATATCCATTCCTTCCAATGGCAGACAAATCAAATCAACAACAAAATCTCGGCCGAAATTCGACAAAGGACACTTAGAACACACAAGAGAAGTAGTCACCGAACCCTTAACTGGAGTATCGATAACCATCTCTCTCATCATAGAAGACAATGCAAGATTCAACTTTTCAACACACACAGCAGCAATAAAAGAATGCGTAGCACCGGTATCAACAATAGCAAGTAGAGGAGTACCATTAATGAAACACGTACCTCTAATCTCATTGGTCGTCTCAGACCCCGCAATAGCAAACACCTTTCCACTAGACTTTTCCTTCTTTGGCTTGGTACACTTAGTGCTAATGTGTCCCACCTCTCCACAGTTGTAGCAGACCACATCCTTACGATCACAATCGGCCACCACATGACCCTCTTTGCCACAGCGGTAACACCTCTTTGTCTCAGCTTTGCAATCAATGCTCTTGTGACCAGACCTACCACATTTGAAACACACAATGCCCGCAGAAGCATCTCCCCCACTAGGCTTCTTGCCAGCAGCAGCCTTCTGTTTACCCTTCCCAGCAGGAACCTCATATGGCTTACCACGGTGTTGAGAATGACTCCTCTTATCTTTCATGATCCTGTAGTGAGCATTACTATCCTCCTCAAAGATCCTACAGCTGTCCACCAACTCAGAGAACACACGGATCTTCTGATATCCAATCGCCTTCTTAATGTCAGGCCTCAACCCATTCTCAAACTTAACGCACTTAGAAAATTCGGCAGTAGCCTCACTATAATGCGGACAGAACTTAGCCAATTCGGTGAACTTAGCAGCGTACTCAGCCACCGACTTGTTCCCTTGCTTCAGCTCAAGGAACTCAATCTCCTTCTTACCACGGACATCCTCCGGATAGTACTTCCTCATGAACTCCCTCTTGAAAACATCCCAAGTGATTTCCTCACCGGCATTCTCCAATCTTTGCATAGCCTCCAACTACCAATCATCAGCTTCCTCAGCCAACATATGAGTGCCATAGCGAACCTTCTGCACGGGAGTACAATCCATCACACGGAAGATTCTTTCAATCTCCTTCAACCAAGCTAGAGCTCCATCGGGATCATACCTGCCTTTGAAGGTAGGCGGGTTCTCCCTCTGAAAGGTAGCCAAACTACGAGCCCCAGCACCCTCAGCACCTTGCTGATTCTCCACAGCTTGAGCCATAGCTTCCAAAGCAGCGGCCAGAGCAGCATCATTCCTTCCCGCCATCTCAGCTAAACACTACACCATAAGATATAATTAGAACTAAGAGACACCACGACCGGACACTTGGTCGGACAGACCGAACTGCTCTGATACCACTAATGTAACACCCCCTTTCTAACACGTCCAAAGTAATGTAAAAATCAGAGTTTTCAAAAACCTTTTCGATACACCCACAAGGGAGTGCTACAATTACACCATACAACAAATAACCATATTTAAAATTCATCAAAATAGAGAAATGTGATACATAGCACATCGATCGGGACGAACCCTCAAAACACCTGTTCGACTACACCACAGTTATTATAATCACCATCGCAGCGGAATAAAGACAAGTCTCATAATATAATTCATACATCCCAAATAAATAGTTTGAAATCAACAGATAAAACAACAACAAAACTAATGATCGCCCCCCCCCCCCCCCCCCAGGTGCTACGTATCAGAGCAAACGACACAGACTAGACTAAGGAAGGTAGAAGAACCTTCACTCGGGATCACCTGCACGTTGCCGACATAAGAAGCAACATATAAAGCAGAAGGGGTGAGTCTCTAACAAATATAATAGCATGTATGATAAGCAATATGTTAGAGTAAAGGCAACCATAAACACCGCCTCACAACACTACGAACGTACAACATCATTATACAACATCAATTCATAAGCATCAAGGAACATCACCAATTGCATGAGTATATGCATGAGGTGCAACCCACACCAACGGGCATATGCATGTGGTACCATCATCACCAATAATTGCCATTCGGGCATCATCACCTATAATTAATCATAAGGCCGAAGCCTACATCACCGGTAAATGCATATAAAGTATGCGACTCCCTGAACAATGCACCAACAACAATCAACATTCATAGTATTATATGTATAATACAACATCACCAATAATCATTAGATTCATCACCGTCATTAAATTCACCATCACCATAAGTGGTCATAGACCCATCACCTGTCACCGTATTTAAATTCACCAAGTACATCACCAATCATAGCTCTATGGCTAACACCAAACTCGCCGGACACACCAACACCAAAGATATAGACTACTTTATAAGTCCAAGACACGGGACAGTCACCGGAGTTGGCGCCCCGCAGCACACAGGCAACACTGGGCAACACTGCACACAGCAAACAGGCAACACTGGGCAACACTGCACACAGCAAACAGGCAACACTGGGCAACACTGCACACAGCACACAAGCAACACTGGGCAACACTGCACACAGCACACAGGCAACACTGGGCAACACTGCACACAGCACACAGGCAACACTGGGCAACACTGCACACAGCACACGGGCAACACTGGGCAACACTGCACACAGCACACGGGCAACACTGGGCAACACTGCACACAGCACACGGGCAACACTGGGCAACACTGCACACAGCACACGGGCAACACTGGGCAACACTGCACACAGCACACAGGCAACACTGGGCAACACACTACGCCAGCACACAGGTAACACTGGCAGCACACTGCGCCAGCACAACACAGGCAACACTGGCAGCACACTGCGCCAGCACACAGGCAACACTGGCAGGCAGCACTGGCGCCACTGGGCAACACTGCGCCAGCACACAGGCAACACTGGCAGCACACTGCGCCAGCACACAGGCAACACTGGCAGCACACTGCGCCAGCACACAGGCAACACTGGCAGCACATTGCGCCAGCACAACACCGGCATAACACCGAGACACCCAACACTCCACCACCAAATTTCAACATCATTGTTCACGACTCTTTCAAGCATATCATCAAACACCATACAAGCACCATATATTTACATTCAAAATCATTGAATCATTTCATCAAACACCTTACAAGCAACATTAATTTCATCAATTATTCCAACAAAACACCAAGCATACCAAATTTCATCAAAATGAAATCAACAACATCATCACTCATTCAATCACCAAATCAATTAATTCACAACAACTTAAATCCTAAAACCCCACATAATAACCATCATACAATCCCATTATAAATGAAGAAAACCCACCCTTACCTTGAATTTTGGTGAAGACAAGCACTCTCCACAAAACCCCAAAGCAAAAGCAAGCAAGCAAGCTCCTCTTCCCTTCTCCTTGAAAATTGCGAGCTCTTCTTCTCCTCCTCTCCCTCTTTCTTCGTGTTTTCTCTCTCTCTCTCTCTATCTCACTTCTTTCTTTCTTTCTTTGATTTGTTTCAAATGAGCACCATCTCATAACCCCTAGACTAGATAATTAGACTCTTGG
This sequence comes from Astragalus glycyphyllos, assembly GCA_963573325.1. NCBI lineage: Eukaryota > Viridiplantae > Streptophyta > Magnoliopsida > Fabales > Fabaceae > Astragalus > Astragalus glycyphyllos. The sequence continues at coordinate 20,747,484 of OY754310.1, forward strand.
GCCTAGCTAATGGATCATGGGCCTCCTATTCCCACTCCATTAATTAATCATCACACCTCCTGAATAAATTAAAATACCGGATTATTAATTTAACTTAATAAATTATTGTAAGCCTTAAATAATTCAATTAAATAAATAATCAAATTATTTTAGGGCGTTACATAAATCCTTTAACTTTTGTTCAAGGATACGAGTGAACTCAGTGTTATCACTATCCATTTTGAAACCTTCTAAGGAAATAGGAGGTTGGACTAAAGGAACATCCTTTACAACAGGGATGACTTCTGTAGATTTTTCTTTGCTCAGTTGATCTATAATAATTTTTTGCTGAGCAATTTGTTTCTCCATCAAATCTTTCAAAGATAATAAATCTTTTTCTAGGGAAATAAATTGTTCTCCAAAACATAAAAGGAAAGTATTCGTATAGTTCTTGGTTAATTTTATTAATAAAATAGGCTATAAACCATTTAACAAAAGGAATGTAATTCTGAGTTATGGCTAACTCATCATAATAAATATCTTTAAAATTATTTAATTCAGGAGAAGAAAAGGTTTTGAAATACCATTTTCTAAATTGGAAATACCTTTCGTGTTGGAACTCACTATTGATGAGCTCTCTCATAGCACTTCCTGGATTTAGGTCCATCATATACCGAAACTCATTTCAGACTGAGTAGGTGATTCCCTACTCTGGGAATTGGTTTTTTGATAAATACCATGTGGAATTTTATTCTCACTAATTCTTATGTGTTCCACAGACTCTATCTCTTCTCCTATTTGAGAAGTAGAAGCCCTGTTTGTCCCACTAGGATTTCTAGTAAGTTCACTGGGTGTAGTGTAGTAATTACTAACAGAATGTCTAGAAGACAGGGTCCTAGGTATTCTGGTAATCCTATTAGAATTAAATTTTATTTCTATGTCTCCCTCAGTATTCTGAATGATCTGATCTACCTCTTTATTTAGGATAGGTTCAGGGTCTACTTCCTGGGGTAGAGACCATGTTGTAGGGAAGTCTATTTCATCCCATCTTATTAACCTGTTTGTTGCTACGTTAGAGGTTAATAAGTTAGTTTGGACTAAAGTCGTAGTCCCTGGAAAAGATATTTGCTTAGCCTTAGGGTTAAGCGTGTTCAGAACTTTATAATATATCCTATAGCATATTGCTATTATTTCACTTCCTGGTTTGAAATTATAACCATTAGTATGAATAGTTAATTGCACAGCATCTGATAGATTTTTATCAGATAAAGATAAAATTAAATTTGGAGAGACGTCAAAATAGACTGGTCCATGGCACAGACTACTTTCTAATAAAGCAGCTAAAGAAGGTTTAAAATCTTTACACCTTCCATCTCTGACATAGGCCATAATGCTTGAATTTAAACCTAACAAAGTTAAGGGTTTAAAAGCTATTTGGATTAATCCAATATGGATAAAATTGTAATCTTTGAAAGGAAGTAAATCTTTTTTACTTACAAGTCTGATTGTCTGAGTATTCTCAGAAACTTGAATAGTTTGTTCAATTTGCTTAACAGCAAAACGAGACATAACGTCAAACATGCCAAATTTATAAATTTGTTTTGAAGGCATAGTAGGAATAGTCCATTTATTCAACTTATCCAAATTTTTTGGATATTCAACGAGCTCTTCATTTTTTATTGAATTATCTTGATGATCATAGTCATCTATCTCCATAAGAGTTGGCTAAGGTTGTTGTGGTTGGTTAAACATCATGTTCAAATCTATCTTATGTAAATTAGACTTATAAAACTGTTATGCGAACAACACTTCACTTGCCATCTTTGCAAACGACGTTAATCGTTTAACTATCAACCTCTTGGGGACAGAAGGATTTCTCCTAAATCAAAGATGTCAAATGTTTTCATCTTTTTCGAAAATTCATATCATCATAAACTCCCTTCCTCTGGGCAAAAGATGAGATTTTCTAAGAAAACACTAAAAACATCTTTAGTTTTGAAAACACAAAAGACTTGTTGTTCGGATAATAATTTTACAGGAAAAACTTACATGGTTAGATTTTCACTTGACCTTTAACCTTCCACAACAAGTATTTAGCTACTAAAACTCATAAATTACCTTAATAAATGGCGATGATACCAGAAACGAACAAGGAAGCGGCGGAAGAGGATCGTTAGGTTAGGAGAGCAAAGGCTGTCCAAGAAGAGCAAAAAACACAAAGACTAAATTTTATATATTTCAAGCTTGATTTACAACTGAGGCAGATATGCCTTATATAGAGAAAACAAAGGCTTACTATTTAAGCCGGTAAAAAGCTACTGTTACATCCGGTAGCCGGTAAACAAAACGACAATAATCATTATCAATGCCGGGTACACTTTTGTGGGCCCCATAGGCACATTCATAATGACAAACGACAAAGACTTTAAAAAAGTAAACAGTAAAGGGCATTATAATTGCCTAAATGGCCGACAAAATGGCCGACAGTTTATAAAGCAAATAAAGTTTTTTGGCCGGATATGTATAATTGGCCTTGTGACGTCATGGCTGACGATTGGTGCATTTGTCTTTATCCCTTTTTTCCTTTTTGAGTCATTGATTGAATCATGGCGTCCCAGAAGTCTTCGGGGGTAGGGTCTTCCTCAGCTTGGGATTCCCCAGCTAAGCAATCAAAGGCATTTGAGTCCATTGATCCTTGCGACGAACTGGTCTTCATTGATACTGCTTCATTTTTGAATTGGAAATTTTTAAAGAATTGGTTCTTCATATAATCAAGAGTTCTGACCATAATTTGTTCTTCCGTTTCATTAGGGTGAATTTTTTGGAAAGGCATAAAGTATATACGGCGTCTTCTTCGCCAGTGGTTGTAGTAATAGCACTACTGCTAGTTTCTAGCTTAACTTCTTTCTTATGAGATAGAATTTCCTTTTTTTGGATATCTGTGAGGTAGTGGTCCCACCAACCTCTTAATTGGCCGACAAAGCCAGTGGCTATAAAGGAAGCTATAGAGCTATCAGAATTACCTTGTTGTTTGCAGACGGTGGAATACATAATCATCCTATGTACGGTGTCTATAATTTGTTTATCACCTAAACCATCAATATTCCATTCATAAATGGATTTTCCAGAATATGAATTCTGATATGGTTCTGCCTCTTCAAAGAGTAAATCTTGAGGTGAGGGCCTTTTATAATAATATTTTTCTATGGACTTATTCTCATAGATGGGATTAATCCCAACATCTGTATTGATGTTTTGACTATTAAACATTCTAGTTAATTCTTCAATATTATCAATCTCTTCACTATTTTCAGAAATTTCTGAAGTGTTTTCAGAAATATCTTTCTGGGACAAAACATTTAAACGTAAATCCTTTAACTTTTGTTCAAGGATACGAGTGAACTCAGTGTTATCACTATCCATTTTGAAACATTCTATGGAAATAGGAGGTTGGACTAAAGGAACTTACTTGAATTTAAGTATTAAAAACATAAATAACTCATATAAATATGAGTTATCACTCTGCTACAGCCTCCCATACTGACCACACCAGAACCAGGAGAAACGTTGTTGCTTTACACATTGTTAACACACAAAAATAATTAGGTCGCAGGCCGAGGTTCCTATTCACCGCAGAAATCCATAAAGAATAGGAACCTCCAGTAATGCTGCAGCAATGGTCCCAACAGTAGCATATTTTTGGTAATTGGAGGTGACTTGGTTCAAAAATGGAGAAAGCTATGTCTAGACTTTCTCCTTCCGGCCAAGTGTAGTGAATGAGGACGAAGGGCAGCCTTTTTTTATCCAAGGGGAACATGATCCTAGGAGAAACCCTAAATGAGAGGCACTCACAGACGAGCACATTCCTTTTTGTCCTCACATGTGTCCAAAGGTACAATGTGCCCAAGGATAGGTCACATCATAGAATATTCTGCTGAGGCACTCACACACGAGCACATTCCTTTTTGCCAGCTGTCCTTTACCTTGAAATCAGTGCCTATTCACTTTCTTTCTCATCTTTCGCAAATTGAAGGTGTTGCGACATCTAATGATGCAACAAACAACTACACACATCAAAGCACACAATAGGCACCACAGTGCCAATTAAAACAATTCCAGGGTTTCACCTTAGACTCTATCAAAACACAATATTTACAACAATAATTCAACACAATGCTTAAGAATTTGCAATTATTTAGTCTTGAAAAACATGTAATAACTATCATAAATGAGAGTTGTCACACCCCCAAACTTGAACCATTGCTTGTCCTCAAGCAATGACACTTGACAAAAACAAATACATCAATAACAAGTACCTTACATTATGACTCCTAGAACTATGTCCACATGAACTAATTACAGTCATTATGCCTTGCCTTAATACATCTCATAGAACCCCCAAACTTAGTTTCTTATGCTACCCTAAGTTTTTAGTAAAAGCTTGGCAATTTCCTAGGTCTACCAACATCTACCTTAGTTTCAGATCATTTCTAACTCAATAAATTCCTAGCTGACTTCATGTTAAAGTGTGGGAGCAAGAGTAGTTTTAGTTCACTTGACAAACAGGGCACTAATCACTTTTCCTTACCAATTTCATCACTAAGTTTTGCTCAACTGGACATCTAAATTTATATTTTATTCAACTGACTAGCTCACAAGCTACCAAAGTACATAAGACCATAGGTCCTCCCCCCTACTTAAGACCCAGCAGTGTCCGCACTACTCATGCATTCTAAGGGAGGCCTATTAACTGACACGAACTCTTAAAATAGAAATAAAAACTAACACAACTGTTGAATGCTATAACAGGACAAGAGCACTCAACAGGTTTATTCTAATCATAAAACAACTAAACACAAGAAATAAAAACATGAATTAAAAGAGATTAAGTTGCAGGGGCTCCTAGTTTTTTCTTGGGCTTGATCTGGTGGCACCTCCTCTCTTTGGCCTTGGCGTATACACCTTTTGTTTCTTGGGCTTAGGACTTGTAACAGCATTAGAGGTTTTTGTTGTGGCAACATTGGATTACTGCAGCACTGGCACTATATCAGAACCAACAGTACCAGCATCAGAAACACATGCCTTCTTTTGGGCAGTCACTAATGCAACAAGAAGCTCTAAGGCTTCTCTTGCAATTCTTTCTGCCTCAGCTCTCTTATGTTCCTCAATTGCTGCAGCATCAGCAGCTGCAGCATCTTCATTGTCTTTCACCTCAGCAGCAATTGTCGCTTGGGTTTGCTCATCCTCCTTTTCATTGACTCTTGCAACATCTAGCTCTTCCTCTTCTGGCACTCCAACAAGCTTCCTCTTCTTAATCATGCGCTTGGTTCTCAACTTCTTTGTGGGTGTAGCAGTAGCTTCAACTTCAGAAGCAGCAACATCAGTTGCTACAGCAGTTGCATCAACAGCATCAATAGATACTGATTCAGGTTCTTTTGTTTGAGTTTCTTGATTGGGAGATGGTGGAGGTGATGGTTGTTTTTCTGGCTCAAGGATTTGTTGGGTAGGTATTTCTGGAGTGGGTTGAATGATGGGTGTAATGGTGGGGGATGGCTTGTGTAGGTATGCTTTGTGTTGGAGGTGGTTCCATCTCAACGTCAGTCAACTCATCCCAATCAGGCTCATCCTCCTCATCATTCTCTTTGTTTAGTTGAGCCCTGATCTCCTTGTTTTCTTGTTTTTCTCCCTCACTTAGGGACTCATCGTCATCTGTTCTCAACACATCTTCTTCTTCCTCAACTATCACCTTCTTTCCTCTCATTATCTCAAATCTCTTCCTCTTCTTTTCAACTAACAACTCCTCTTCAACATTTGAATTTGCTTCATCTTCAAATTGTCCTTCATCAATCACCTCTTCATCAAGGACCCATTCTGGAAACACTAGATGTTCTATACCAGAGACTTCCTTCAAGTTTGCAGCAAAAACAGCCATCTGCCTGTCATGTTGTCTCCTCAGAAATTCCCAAACAACTCTTTGCTGCAACATAAATTGGGGCAGCATGGTGCTTGCACCATATGCTACAGCAACCCGAGGCGTAGACTTCAAACACAGTAGGAAATGCTGCCAGTGGGTAACCTTTTTGTTCTTTCCTTGGTATTTCCAACCCTGCCTTGACACATAGGTCAGTGATGAGGCATGGGTAAAATAGATACCCTGTTGTCTTCCCCTTACATACTAATATTTTTCTACTTATCAGTCTCCCTATGTCAACATCTTTCCCCCCCAGAATAGCATCAATCGGCATCAATCTTTCTTTTTCAACATTTGTCGTGTGAGAAGTAGGCAGTATTGAGTGTTTGACAAAATTAAACCATACCATGGCATCGTGCTTCAAACTGCTTCTTCTGTAGTTGAATTCATTGGTTCCAGATTTCTCCCGTGGTGTACCGGTGATAGCAATTGCATTCTTTAAAGCATCCATTTCTTTCTTACCCTAGTTGTTGAAGTTCTTGGTGAAGGTAAGACCATTGTAATCCAGGCCATGACACTCATTAATGGTTCTTGAATCAAATTTGACAGGAACACTCCTGACAATGGAGAAAAATTGTGGCTTCCCATCCTTTGGAGGCATGATTCCTTCATAAAATTCTCTAACCACAGCAGGGAGAAATTATGTGGGGTGTTGAACAAACTGATCCAATCCTAATGCTTTCACAACATGGCTCAATCCACTCTCAAACTCAAAGAACACACACTTTGTATTATTTCAAAACTTGATGAATATACATGAAATGCTTGGCCTATTTATAGTAATCCTAGAGGCCTTGGTTACATTAGAATAAAGCTAGAAATTCTGAAATGTAATGGGAATGTAAGAAGTAAAATGTCAAACATAGTTGCTAGGTCACTACAAGAAAAACTGGATTTTCCGGCGACCAAAATCCGCCGGAAATGACCAAAATCCGCCGAAAATGTGGACTTTCCGGCGGATTTTTGGCGCCGGAAAAACCCTCGTCGCAAACAGTTTCCTGCGGATTTTCCGCCGGTAACTTCCGGCGGATTTTAGTCATTTTTTTTTTGTCAAAATTTTTTTTTTTTTTTGGAAAATCCGCCAGAAATTACCAAAAATCCGTCGGAAATTTTTTTTTTTTTTAAAAATTTCCAGCGGATTTATTGTAATTTCCGGCGGATTTTCCAAAAAAAAAAAAACAAAAATTTGACAAAAAAAAAAATCCGAAAATTTTAAAAAAATTTCTGAATTTTATAACTTAATATGTGTGTTAAATAAAAGTCAAAAAACAAAAGTAAAATGAAATGTTGAATGGTATTGTTGAAATAGGAAAGAATAAAAGAGAATATGAGAAGAAATAATATATGAGAGAATAAGAATGAGGAATTATGAAGAAATAAGAATAAAATAGTGAGATGAAGAAGGAATAAGAATAAAGAAGTGAGAATGAAGAAGAAAGGAGAATTATAGAAGAGAGATATGTAGAGAAATTTTTGAAGATTAGAGAGTATGAGAAAGAAGAAGATAAGATAGAGAAAATGTAGAAGAGAATGAGAAGGAAAGAAAGAGGTAAATGAGAGAATGAGATGAGTGTAGGAGAAAGTTGTATTTATAGACGAATTTTTTTCCCTCTAAATTTTTCCGACGGATTTTTTTCCCTCCAAAATTTTCCGGCGGATTTTTTCAAATATCCGGCGGGTTTTCGAAAAAAAAAATTTTTTATTTTTTTTGCAAAATCCGCCGGAAATTTCCGGCGGATTTATTAAAATTTCCGGCGGATTTTTGCAAAAAAAAAAAAAAAAAAATAAAATTCCGCCAGAAAGTCCAAAAAATCCGCCAGAAAGTTTCTGTGGGATAAAAATCCGCCGGAAAGTCCAAAAAATCCGCCCGAAATCCCTCAATTCCGCTGGAAAGTTTCCGTCGGATTTATATCCGCCGGAAAGTTTTGGGCAGTAAATCAACTATTTCTTGTAGTGGGTGGTTGAAGGTCCATTATGGTGGCTTGCCATGAGGTAAGGGATGATGCAATGGAGCTATGGATACAAGGGTGGTGTAGAATAGACTAATTCTGGTTCATCTTCCCCGGGTTGAACAGAACTCGCCCTCGAGTTGTTATCAACTTCATCATCCATATATGGTGAAAGATTCGACAACGTTGAAGGTTGCAGAGACACCATAAGCACCTGGTAATTCTACTTTATAAGCATTGTCGTTGATTCTCTGTACTATTTTGAAGGGACCATCAGCTCTCGGGGATAACTTGGCATTTGGTTGATTTGGAAATCATTCTTTTCGCAAATGTATCCATACCAAATCTCCAACTTGAAATATTTGCCGTCTTCTGTGCTTATCACGATTAGCCTTGTATCTTGAGTTCCGTTTCTTAATCTTCTCGCGAACCTGTTCATGTACCTTCTTGATTTCTTTCGCTCTACTTTCTGCTTCTGCACTAAATTATTGTTTATCCAATGAGGGGGTTAAGTCTAGAGGGCTATGCGGTCGAGTTCCGTCAACCACCTCAAACGGACATTTTCCAGTAGCTTGAGTAGTTGAATTATTATAAGCAAATTCAACTTGAGCAAGGATAAGATCCCATTGCTTAAGGTTTTTACCGACGAAGCTCCGCAGTAGGTTTCCCAAAATCGGTTAATAGCTTCGGTTTGTCCATCTGTTTGGGGATGACTAGCACTACTGAATTGAAGCTTAGTACCCATCTTTTTCCACAAGGTTCCCCAAAAGTGGCTCAAGAATTTAACATCTCGATCATAAGTAATGGTTTTTGGAATCCCATGAAGACGCACAATTTCTTTAAAATATAAGTCAGCAATGTGAACAACATCATTACTCTTTTTGCATGAGATGAAGTGGGCCATTTTTGAAAATCTATCCACCACTACCATTATGGAATCCTTCTGACGCTGAGTCCGAGGTAATCCAAGGACAAAATCCATGCCAACATCTTCCCAAGGTTCTTCTGGAATGGGAAGTGGCATATATAACCCAGTGTTTTGGCCCTTGGCCTTGGCCAAATGGTAGACTCGACATCGTTGAATATGTCTATTGACATCTCTTTCAAGTCTTGGCCAGTAGAAATTCTCTTTCACTAAAGCCACAGTTTTATCTCGCCCAAAGTGACCTGCTAATCCTCCATCGTGAGCTTCCCACACAACGGCTTCCCGCAGTGAACATTGAGGAATACATAAGGTTTTTCCCTTGAACAAAAATCCCTCATGTCTATAGTATTCTTCTGAGGATTGTAATGCAGTGGCATCCCAGAACTTTTGAAAGTCTGGATCATCTTTGTATAACTCCTTGATTGTCTCAAATCCAATTACTTTCACTTGTAGAGTGGTAAGTAGGGTATGACGCCTACTGAGTACATCTGCAACTACATTTTGAACTCCCGCCTTATGTTTAAGTAAGAATGGATAAGGCTGTAAAAACTCACTCCAAGCGGCATGTCTTCGGTTGATCTTTTGTTGAGAATTCAAATGCTTCAGAGCTTCATGATCAAAATAGAGAATAAATTCTTTATTCAACAAGTAATTGCTCCAGTGTTGTAGTGCACGAACAATGGCATAGAACTCCTTTTCATAAGTTGAATATTTTAGCTTGCCATTGTTGAGTTTTTCACTAAAGAAGGCTATAGGATGACCTTCTTGACTTAGAATAGCACCAATTCCAATATTGGAAGCATCACAACTAACTTCAAACACCTGATCAAAGTTGGGAAGGGCTAGCACTGGTGTTTTAGTTAAATGTTGCTTCAGCTCATCAAAACTTTTCTGTGCTTGCTCAGTTCATTGGAACTTATCTCCCTTTATGCAATCTGTGAACGGTGCAGCAATGGAGCTAAAGTTCTTAATGAACCTTCTATCAAATGAAGCTAATCCATGAAAACTTCTCACGTCATGGATTGACTTTGGAATAGGCCAGCTATTAATGGCTTCAACCTTTTTTGGGTCAACTCGAATGCCTTCCGCAGTGATAATGTAATCCAAAAAGATAACTTCATTGGTTAAGAAAGAACATTTCTTGAGGTTGGCATAGAGTTTTTGTTCACGAAGAGTCTGTAGCACTTGCCGAAGGTGCTCTAAATGTTCCTTTTTGCCTTTGCTGTAGATCAAAATATCGTCAAAGTAGACGACAACAAATTTACCAATGAAAGGTCGAAGTACTCGATTCATCAGGCGCATGAATGTATTTGGAGCATTGGATAACCCAAAGGGCATTACAGTCCATTCATATAGGCCATCTATTGTTTTAAATGCAGTCTTCTATTCATCTCCTGGCCTGAGTCTGATTTGCTGGTATCCACTTCGAAGATCAATCTTTGAAAAGATAGTGGCACCATGCAACTGATCTAATAAATCATCAAGTCTAGGTATAAGAAACCAATACTTGATGGTAATCTTGTTGACAGCTCGACTATCAACACACATTCTCCAGCTTCCGTCTTTCTTGGGTACTAAAATCGCAGGAACGACACAAGGGCTGACACTTTCCTGAATTAATCCCTTCTTCAACAACTCCTCAACTTGGCGTTGGATTTCTGCATGCTCTTGTGGACTCATTCTGTAAGCTGGTCTATTGAGAATGACTGCTCCAGGAATGAAGTCGATGGCATGTTGTATATCTCGCATGGGTGGTAGTCCATGTGGAACATCTTCTGGTACAAAATCTAGAAAGTCAGTGAGTAGCTGTTTAATTTCTACTGGTAGGGTTGTATCTTCACTGGTCTCAAACAATAGAACAAAACACATAGTTCGAGCTTCATCCACAGCTTCTTTCAACTGAGCCTTTGTAACTAACGACACCAATGGCTTGGATTCATTCTGTCTCTAATCCAGTTCGCTTGGTGGCAAAGAAGTTAACTTGACTTTTACTCCATCTTTGATAAAGAAGTAGGTGTTGGCATAACCATCATATAAAGCACGACGATCGTATTGCCAAGGTCTTCCCAGGAGGAGGTGACATGCGTCCATTGGAACGACATCACACCAAACTTGATCTTGATACTTCTGACCAATGGAAAAGGTCACAAGGCAGCGCTTAGTAACCTTAACATCGCTCCCTATGTTTAGCCATTGTAATTTGCAGTGCTTACTGCTTCTGCCCAAAAGTATTTTTCAATTTTTGAATCATTGAGCAAGGTTCTAGCCATTTCTTGCAATATTCTATTTTTTCTTTCAACAACACCATTTTGTTGAGGAGTTCTTGGACAAGAGAAGTTGTGAGACACACTATTCTCTTCAAGAAAGGATTTAAATAAGGCATTTTCAAATTCGCCTCCATGGTCACTTCTAATTGCAATAATGTTAGAACTCTTTTCATTTTGAACTATCTCAAAGAATGTTTTGAAACTTTCAAAAGCTTCATCTTTGTGTTTTAGAAAAATCATCCATGTGAATCTAGAATAGTCATCAACTATGACAAAACCATATCTCTTTCCACTGAGACTTGCATGCTTTGTAGGACCAAAAAGATCCATGTGCAGAAGTTCCAAAGGTCTATGAACGTTTGAAAGAAGATTTGACATGCTTCCCTTGAATGCATGCTTCACATGATTTATCCTTCTCATACTTAGTCTTTGGAAGTCCTCTGACTAAATCAAGTTTGGATAATTTTGAAAGAGTTTTCATGCTAATGTGACCAAATCTCCTATGCCACATCCATTTGTCATCTTCTTTAGAAATTAAGCACATCTGATCAGGTAGATCATCAAGACAGATGCTATAGAGGTTATTTGTTCTATGACCAGTAAAAATAGTTTTTCCAGACTCTAGACTACTTATTCTACATACATCAGATTTAAAGATCACTTCATGACTAGTAAAAATAGTTTTTCCAGATTCTAGACTACTTGTTCTACATACATCAGATTTATAGAGGTTATGTTTGAGTCCTTTCACAAATTGAACATTTTGAATCTGAGCAGAGTTTATTTTACCTATTGTACCTACACCTTTGATGAAGCCTTTGTCATTGTTGCCAAACATAACAAGTCCTCCATCAAAGCTCTCCATGGAGAGGAACTTATCCTTCTCCTCTGTCATGTGCCTTGAGCATCCACTGTCTAGGTACCACAGTTTTCTTCTTGATGCTATGAGGCATGCCTGCATTTGTTTTTGACAAAGATTTAGGTACCCATTTATCTTTGGGTCCTTGAGGGTTAGTATTCAGGATTATGGGATCTTTATGCTTGGTGTTACAAACTGAAAAGTGGTGTCCAGTTTGTTTACACTTTGAGTATTTGATTCTAGGTCTCCTTTCGCTCTTCTCGATCATCAGTTCTTCCTCAAGAGGAGTTAAAACAACTTGAGAAGATTCAAGATTTTTTGCACAGATCATAAGCTCATTTGTCAAATTACTAACTTGTTTTCTAAGCATTGCATTTTCATTTTCTAGTTCTATGTTAGAGACAATTGGTTTTTCTGACATTCTCGAGGTGAGAAGCTCTAATTGTTCAGAGAGTTTGAAATGAGATGTTTGTAAAGTATGAACAGTTATTCCCATTCTTTCATTTTGTATTTTTATCTCCTCATTTTCTTTCTTCATTATACTTAACTATTCTTTGAAAATCATGCATTTTTTAGCAAGAATGTTTGAATCATAAAGCAAGCTATCAAAAGAGGATTCTATTTCTTTGCAAGTATCACATTTAAGGAGTTCAGAGTTTTGTACCTCTTCTTGTTCCTGTCCTGCCATAAGACAAAGATTGGTTGATTCTTCTTCATGCTCCCTTGATGACTCTTCTGAGTCATCCCAAGTGGCCATTAAGGCTTTCTTCTGAGTTGTGAACCTTCTTGGACTCTTCTTATTTAGAAGAGGGCAATCTTGTTTCATGTGACCAGGTTTCTTGCATTCAAAGCAAGTGAATTTTGATTTGTTTCCTTCACCTTTGAATGAATCTCTTCTGAACTGAGGTTTTCCTCTTTTCTTATTGTTTATCCATCTATTGATCCTTTTAGAGATCAATGCTAGTTGCTCTCCTTCTGTATCCTCATCACTTTCTTGCTCTTCATCATCCATATCTTGAGATGATTTGAGTGCAACTCCTTTTCCTTTGTGAGAAGAGTTGATATCTTCTTTCTGAGAAGCTTTGGGAGCAACTGCCTTTCTCTTTGGATGTAGTTCTTCCATGAGCTCTTGTTCATGAATTTTCAATGATCCTAGCAAATGATCAATGTCTAGTTCTGACAGTGTTTTTGCTTCTTCTATGGCAGTTTTCTTTTGTCTCCATGCTTTTGGCAGACACTTCAATAGTTTGCTAACCTTCTCAGCATTTGGATATGTTTTTCCCAGAGCACTCAAACCATTGATGATAGCAGTGAATCTACTGAACATCTCATCAATAGTTTCTTCTTCAGTCATTTTGAACATTTCAAATTCATGGATTAACATGCCTTTCTTTGCTTCTTTGATCTGATCAGTTCCTTCATGAGCAGTTTGTAAGGTATCCCATATTTCTTTTGCAGTTTCTTTTCCCACAATCTTGTCGTATTCTGCTTTCCCAAGGCACAAGTAAGATAATACTTTACTTTAGCATTTTGCAACACACGATGCTTCTCATCCACTGTCCAATCAGCTTTGGGCTTAGGAATACTACTATTTGGAACTGGACCTGGCATTGTAGGAGTGAATGGTCCATTTTCAACTATGTCCCAAATGTCAGTATCTTAAGGTTCAAGAAACAGTTTCATTTGGCTTTTCCAATAGTAGTAGTGTTCACCATTGAACCCATGTGGCCTGTTTGATGAAGCACCTTCTGGTAAGAAGGTGACAGAATTTGGTTTGGTCATGACTTCTTCCAAGATGTTTTCCTCTCACTGTTAAGTGTGCTCAAACCCCAGAGGTTGAGCTCTGATACCAATTGAAGTCAATAATGTCACAAGGAAGGGGGGTTGGAATTGTGACCCTTTTAAAATTGACCTGAAATAAAAGAACTTATCTTCACAAGTATGATGTAGATATAAGATAGTGAGTGATATGAGTTAAGAAAGGTGAGTCAAAACAAGTCTTCTTAACTTAGATAGAAGGCTAAGAAGGGTGATTATTCTGTCTTCTCAACTATATGAAAGAGTTGAGAAGGGTCAGACAGTTCTTCCCTCTATACTTCTCACAATGAATCTGTTTGACAGTTTCATTAGGTTTTAAGCTAGTAATGAAGGTATGATTTATCAAGATGTTTTTGTCAAGAGTTTTCATAATAAATCATACATAGGGAAAAGAGTGAGAAGGGTTAAAAACATAGTTTTCATAAACATAGTTTATTGGCAGAGAAGGGTCATAACTGACTCTTCTCAGTTTTCACTAACCTTCTCCTTGTGGAGAGTTTTCTCACTAGGTGCAATCTAATGATTAATAAAGCAATAAATAACACAGTGATTTATATTGGTTCACCCAACTTCTGGGCTACATCCACTGCTCACATCCAGTGAGTGTTTCCACTATTTTTTCAAAATAGATTACACCTTTTACACCTCCCTAGGTTAAAAGAACTCTTGGTAGTTTTCTTCACACAGCTCTACCTATTGTAAACACCTCTAATAGACTTCTTCTGATCTATTAGACTGCTTCTAACCCAGAAGCACTCACTTCTCAAGTCCTACAGCAACACATGCCACTTAAGAAGGTTCCCTATAAGTTATCTGTTTAAGTGATAGGGTTTGTGGGATTTCTAGAGCTTGGTTGATACAAATGGAGTGTTTAAAAATTACAACAACACAATACTTAATACATACTCAGAGATCAGATGAATCCCTTCTGGTTTGATATAGTTGAGTATGGATGAGAGAAAACTTTGATACTTGAGAAGGTTGGAAGTTAAGACCTCAATGCACTCTCATGAGGATCAATGGCGACCAGGAGCATTGATTTATAGTTAAAATTAAGTATATTAACCAGTGGTCCAAGATTTAGAGTCGTTGGTTGAAGAAACTAACCGTTTATAGCCGTTGGAATGGGCTGTCTGCACAACACAGCTGTGTTTCTGCTTTTCTGCAGAAGACAGCTATTTCCAGTTGTTCATTACCCTTCTCTCAATGACTCTTCTCACATATGGCAGATGATGATGTTTCTCATGTTGATGTTCCTGAAGATGGTTCATACTATGACCCTTCTCAACATGACTCTTCTCATCATGAACCTTCTCAGGTTTTTGACTCTTCTCAACTTGACTCTTCTCATCAGATGCTTCTCATCTTCTTCTTTATGGTTCTGTCATGACTCTTCTTGGTTTGATCCTTGTTAACAACCCTTCTCATATTGCCACAGGAATAAATGAAGCTTCTCATGATGTTCTTTATCAAGTATACCATGTGGTCTTGATCTTTGGATCTTGTCAAGAGAAGACTCTTTCCTTAGAACATTGTGGACAGTATTCTTCTTAGTTTTCTCATATATGATGCTTCTCATAAGCATATACCTTCTTGAGATTGTATGCACTCCGAAAAATCCGGTTTGGATCCTTCTTCGTACAACGGGAAAAACAATGAAGCCGCCACCAATATTTTAATTTAGAAAAAACATTGGAAAAATCCTTTTAGGCGATTGGCCTTTTGAAAACGAGAGATATAGGTTCGGGGGTCGGTTATGTGTGGGGAAGGTATTAGCACCCCACACATCCTTTCTACCGAAAGGGAACCTTTAATTTAGTGTGTGGTTTTTGACTGTTGATTTGAAACACTTTGTTCTACTTCTTTTCTTCTTTTTTATTTAAGAAAATGTTTTTGAAAACTGGGGAAAGGAGAATCTTTTTGTTATTATTTTTTTTAAAAGGGTGCTTGACGGGAGGTGAACCCGCTCCTACGTATCCTCCGGTGCGATGAGGAATTCAAAGCTATGTAGTTCTAGTTTTGTTTTGAAAAGGTTCTTTTGTTTTTAGCTTTTTAGTTTTTAGGTGTTTTTTGAAATAAGACTCGAGTGTTCACTAATACCAAGCAAGCAATGGCTTCTAGTGGTTTTCATTACTAACTCGAAAGAAAATAAGTTGAAACCGATAATCAAACAAGCAATGGCTTCGAGTGATTATAAGTAACAACGTTTTTATTTTATCTTTTTTGCAAATGAGGCGAGCATCGGTGATAATCATCTGGCAAAGGCTTAGGACAATTACCACTAATGACTCGTGTTGTTTTTGGAATTGAATTGGGTTCGCATGTATTTAAGGTTTGGGAGCTTTCATGATAATCAAACAAGCAAAGGCTTCGAGTGACTACCACTAATAACTCCTCATTAGTGATCAAACAAGCAAAGGCTTCGAGTGGCCACTAATGATTTTGTTTATGAAAAACTTAGGGTTTAAGCTTGGAAAAGAAATTGGTCTTAATTTGTTAAAGACATAGTTTAGAAAAGAAGTTTGAAAGCAATTTGATTTTTGGAAAAGAGTTTTGGAAAACTAGTAGAACATTTTCAATCAAGTTCCAAGTCAATAACCAAAATGCAAATTGCTAAACTACAATTCATGCAATGATCTAAACTAGTAACCATTTTTATGTCAAGTTGTTTAGAAAAGAAAACAATGAATGCAAGAAAGTTCATAGATGCAAGCATAGCACATTCATTGAGATCATGTTATCAAGCAAGCAACAACATAGACACAATTTGCAACTTACCCTTTCATGTTGAAAACATCTCATTACAACATTTGAATACACAATGCATGAATAGGCAAAGATGAACCTAGACTACACATATCATGTCACAATACATAGATAGGCAAAGAATGAACCCAAGTTGAACATTTTTGCAAAATGCATGAATGGGCAAGTGAATGAACCTAAATTGAACATCTTATTGAAGATGCATGAATAGGCAAGTGAATGAACCTAAATTGAACATCTTATTGAAGACGCATGAATAGGCAAGAAATGAACCTAAATTGAACATCTTATTGAAGACGCATGAATAGGCAAGAAATGAACCTACCTAGGCATTTATGACACAACATGTGAGTAGGCAAGGAAGTTACAAAGCACAAGTGAATTCAAACATTTAATGAATCACTTGCAAAATCCTAGGGATTTCACATCAACATTTGACATAAGCAACAATGTGGTATCATTTTGATGGCATCAGCATTTAGCATATTTCTACAATCAACCACATGAAAGGAATAAGTTGGAAAGGGCATTTGCCTCAAGTAAGATCATTAGCAAGCCATGAAAAATCAATTTGACATTTTATTTAGCAAGCATATGCAATTAAGGTGTTGAATCCCTTTAGGTAATCTTTAACACTTGGGATATGCACAAGTGCATAAGTGTCAAATCCTCTTACCAAATCATCAACACAAACATGATTTTCAAAGCAAGCAACCAAAACAAGCACAAACCCTAATTATCTCATGAAATGCGACACCAACATAGAGCTAAAACCTCATTTTATTCTTTGAAAGCAACAAAATCATGCAAGCAAATGACATAGATCAAACTTTTTGGCAAGGATTCACATGATTAAGCAAAGGAATGCACTAAAATCACACAAACTCTAATTTTTCTACAATATGCGAAATGAAACATAAGCCCAAATCACAATTTTATTCATGAAAATGCAAGCACAAAATGAAAATAGCACAAACACACAATTTATTCCAAGAGAGAGATGCATTTCAAGCATCCAAACCTCCCAAAGTGCTTGTCAAAATGCTTGAAACACATCTCTCATTCAACAACAACAATTATATCAACATTTCAACATAAAATAGAGCACTAAAATGCAAAGAAATGCTTGATATGCAAAAATAGATTGATGATCTACATTTTTTATGCTAAAATTTTGATGATGCTAAGATTGAGAGTATACCTCAACTCCAAGCTAGAATAGCGAAAGAAATAAGGTGAATGAACACTAAACCACTTGAATCAACCCTCTAATCTTCAATCTTGAGCTTGATTCTTGAGATTTGAAGATGGATCTTTGAAGAGAATGCAAGGATGATGAAGGATTTAGGACTAGAATGTTGATTTGAAGTGAAAAAGTGAAGAAATGAGGTGAGGGAATGAAGAGGGGTATTCGGCCAAGAAGGAAGAAGAGGAGAGGCTAGGTTTTTGAGTGTGAATTGTGTGCAAAAAACTTGTGAGAGGTGAGGATATGAGGGTATATATAATGTGCAATTAGGTTTAGGGGCATTTAGGTCATTGTGTACCTCATCTCATTCTAGGATTGCATTTTAATTTTGAATCAAGGGTGAGGATTGAAACACACTTTGATGAGGGGCAAAAAAATGCAAAATGAGAGGGAAATGAAGGGGTAGATATTCAGCCAAGCAATGAGAGTGGTGCCCAAGTTTTGCAAGTTGGCAATTGTACTATTGTACTATCCATGAACCTTCCAATTATCCTCTCAATTTTGATTATTCCTTTCAAGATAATTGTACATAAATCTAACCATTTTGAGCCATATACAAGGTATCTTGAAGAATATGCCATTTTTGAAAATGAGAGATGACCAAAATTGCCAACAAAAATCCTATCATATAATTTTTGGGAATATTCCTTGTACTATTAATTTGAACTTGATTTTTTTTACTACACATATAAAATATGCGCACAATTTGAAAAATGATTTTCTTTATTTTTTTATTTTTTTTGTTCAAATAATACAATTTCATTAAATAAATTCCCAAAAATTAATTAATTGGATTTTCAACTAGCAAAAATTTATTAAATTGAAATTGACCAAACAATGCCCCTTTTAAATGCCCCAAAATTCCTTAATTTCTCAAAAATGATTTTGAAAACCTTAGAATGCTTGGGTAAATACCCTAACCCCTTTCTCAAATAATGCATCACTCACAAAATTATTTATTTTTGCTGAAAATTAGGGTTTTGAAACTAGGCGGACAAAATTAGGGTATGACAGCTGCCCCTCTTTATTTGGATTTTACCAAGAAATATGAATTGGCCGAGACATATTTCGAAGATAAAATAAAAATAAAGAATTCAGAAATTATACCAATTTTGTCTACTTGGAGAAACCCGAATTTTCTTTTTCTTTTTCTTCTTTTTTTTTTTCTTCTTTTTTTTTTTTTTTGAAAAATGAACGCTTGGCGCGCTGATGAGAAAGCAGTAAATGAAATGATTAACGACTTGCACTCTAACTGCGAAAAGCAAGGAAAACGCTAAATGAAGAAAGCGATAAAGAAAGCGGTAAAATGCAAGGTTGCCTAAAACCTTTAAACGAACCCTTGGCGAATCCGCGTTTGCACGTGGCTTTGAGGAGCACGCATCCTGAGAATGGCCCTTCGAGCGACCGGGGGGATCGTTATCAACTCCGGAACTGATATACTGATCAATGCACGGCGTCCACTGTATCTTAGGCGGATACAACTATTCCGTTGAACCTCACATGGGGCTGCGGTCCATCGTGTTGCTCGTACACGACGTGAGACCATGAACAGAAGGGAGCGATGAACTCTGACAAGAGCGATTTGAACTCCAAACTGCAATGCACGCTTGAGCGCTGAACTAAAAAGCATTTGAACTCCGAACTGAGAGAGCATTTTCTGGGAACTGAGTGTGGGGATTAACACCGAAGTATTTATCCGTCTTTGTACCTGCAAGTGAGATGAACAAATGCATGCAATACGAATGCCATGATTGCTGTTTTGATGGAATGAATGTAATGCATGAATTTCTCTTTTTGTTTATGTTTGATGAATGCAATGTAATGCATGATTTTCTTTTTGAGATTTGTTTTGATGCAATCAGTGCTTTTTGTTTAGTTCTTGTGAATTTTACCTGACTGAAAGATCATCTCTTTTCTTTGTAATTTTCAAAAATTTCGCAATGATTTTAATGCTCTGATTTATGCACATTTTCATAATCATTTATCATCTACCATAAAACATCATTTTAAAGCAGAAATGAAAAGAAAGCAAATGGTAAAACAACAAACAGATGGAGTGAAAAACTTGGACTTTTATTCATTTGGAAACCGAACATGCAGAAGGTCACGCCGACTGAAAAGAGTACATTGGAATTTTTTGAAACTAAGAAAAAAAATAACAAGAAAAATGGACGCAACAGATCTTAGGAGCGCTTTTCATCTTTGAAGTGTGCCAATCACCCATACTTGCAGCCTTGATCACCCTTTTATCCAAACCTTTGGAGGTGCTGCTTGCCTCTTCTTCTTTTAAGTCCCACTTTTCTGACCCTAATTTTTGCCTGGACCGCTCTTTGCGAGTTTTCGGTCCACCGGGTCACTCTTTTTTTGCCTAGGCCGCCCTTTCGGGTTTTCAACCTAGTGAGCTAATTCTTGCTTGGCTCATCTTTCTCTTTTACTTTTCATTTTTCTCAGGCGTAGTATTTCTTGACTGAATCTGAATTGACTGGGTTTCTGAGTTCTTCACCATCCATGCTGGTGAGTATCAATGCTCCTCCAGAGAAGGCTTTCTTTACCACATAGGGTCCATCATAGCTAGGAGCCCATTTCCCACGAGGGTCACTCTGAATAGGCAGGATCTTTTTGAGCACGAGGTCTCCTTCTTTGAATTCTCGAGGACGCACTTTCTTGTCGAAGGCTGTTTTCATCCTTTGTTGATACAGTTGTCCATGACACAGGGCAGCAATTCTTTTCTCCTCAATGAGGTTCAACTGGTCCAGACGAGCTTGAACCCATTCAGCTTCTTCCAACTTGGTTTCCATCAGCACCCGCAGGAAGGGTATCTCAACTTCGATAGGGAGGACTGCTTCCGACCCATAAACCAAAGAGAAGGGGGTTGCCCCGGTTGAAGTGCGCACTGAGGTACGATACCCGTGCAGAGCGAAAGGAAGCATCTCATGCCAATCTTTATAGGTTACTACCATCTTTTGCACGATCCTCTTGATGTTCTTATTGGCTGCTTCGACTGCCCCATTCATTTTGGGACGGTATGGAGAAGAATTATGATGTTGGATTTTGAAGTCTTTGCACAGCTCTTTCATCATCTTGCTGTTCAGGTTGCTACCATTGTCTGTGATGATCTTGTTTGGAAGGCCATAGCGACAAACCAGATCTCTTTTTACGAACTTAGCAACCACAGAGCTGGTTATGCTGGAGTATGAGGCGGCTTCAACCCATTTGGTGAAGTAGTCAATGGCGACTAGAATGAAGCGATGCCCGTTTGGCGCTTTAGGCTCAATAGGACCAATGACATCCATTCCCCACATTGAGAACGGCCAAGATGCAGTCAGAACATTTAAGGAAGCAGGTGGCACATGGATATGATCGGCATAGATCTGGCACTTGTGGCACTTTCTCACAAAGCTGTAACAGTCGGATTCCATTTGCAACCATTAGTAGCCGGCCCTCAATATCTTTCTTGCCATGGTATGTCCGCTGGAATGAACCCCAAACGAGCCTTCATGGACATCTCTCATGATTCTTTCTGATTCCTCCTTTGTCACACACCTGAGGAGTACCTTATCATAATTCTTTTTATAGAGCACCTCGCCGCTCAAGAAGAAATTCATCGACAACCTTCTGAGTGTTCTCTTGTCATTCTCGGAGGCCCCGGGAGGATACTCTCTGTTCAAGATGTACTGCTTGATGTCATGATACCAGGGTTTACTATCAGATTCTTCTTCAATTGTTGCGCGGTAGTGATGGGCTGGCAGATCCCGATGCTGAATTCTGATGTGAGTCAAGCTTTTGTCGCAGTTGATGTTGAACATTGAAGACAAAGTGGCCAATGCATTAGCCAACTGATTCTCATTGCGAGGAAGATGCTGAAATGTGATTTCCTCAAAAGGCTCAACCAACTCTCGGATGTAGTCTCGGTAAGGAATCAACTTGGGATCTCTGGTCTCCCAATCGCCGTTTACCTGGTGAATGACTAGAGCTGAATCTCCATACACATCTAGTCTCTTAACTTTCCAATCTAGGGCTGCCTGAATGCCAAGAATACATGCCTCATATTCTACAATATTGTTTGTGACATAGAAACTCAGTCTGGTAGGAATGGGATGAAGCGACTATCAGGGGAAATCAGTACTGCCCCAGCTCCGTGCCCATATATGTTGGAGGCACCATCAAATATCACTCTCCATCTTTCATCTCCCGGGGATTTCCCTTCTTCAAATAGGGCCATGATATCCTCGTGTGGAAAGTCATACTGCATCGACTGATAGTCTTCGATAGGCTGATGTGCTAGGTACTCGGCCAGCGCACTACCCTTGATGGCTTTCTGAGTGACGTACAGGAGGTCATATTCTGACAACTGCATTTGCCAGCGGGCAATTCTCCCTGTAAGTGCGGGCTTCTCGAAGATGTACTTGATAGGATCCATTTTAGATACCAACCAAGTAGTGTGACTTAGCATGTACTGCCTCAAACGGTGAGCAGCCCAAGCTAATGCACAACAAGTCTTTTCTAGCAACGAGTACCTTGTTTCACAGTCAGTAAACTTCTTGCTCAGATAGTAGATGGCATGCTCTTTCTTCCGGGATTCATCATGTTGTCCCAACACATAGCCCATTGAGTTGTCTAGCACAGTTAGGTACAGGATGAGAGGTCTGGGTCAACTTCTATCCCCCTTTGGCTGACAATGAATCCCAGCAACTTCCCTGATCGCACACCGAAGGTACACTTGGCCGGATTTAATCTGAGCTTGAACTTTCTCAACCGTTCAAAGAGCTTTTGCAAATTGACAATGTGTTCCTCATCGGTTTTAGACTTTGCAATCATATCGTCCACGTAGACTTCGATCTCCTTGTGCATCATGTCGTGAAACAATGTGATCATAGCCCTTTGATAGGTAGCACCGGCGTTCTTCAACCCGAATGGCATGACTCTGTAACAGAACGTTCCCCAAAGAGTTGTAAAAGTTGTCTTCTCCATATCTTCAGGAGCCATTTTAATCTGATTGTACCCTGAATACCCATCCATGAAGGAGAACAGTGAATGCTGCGCTGTACTATCCACTAAGACATCAATATGAGGCAGGGGAAAATCGTCTTTGGGACTGGCCCGATTCAGATCTCGGTAATCAACACACATTCTGACTTTCCCGTCCTTTTTCGGAACCGGCACAATATTAGCAACCCATTGCGGATATTTTGCTACCGCTAGGAAACCAGCATCAAACTGCTTTTTCACCTCATCTCTGATCTTTAAGGACATTTCTGGTTTCATCCTTCTCAGTTTCTGCTTCACTGGAGGACACTCAGGCTTGACTGGAAGCTTGTGCACCACTATATCAGTATCTAACCCTGGCATATCCTGGTAAGTCCATGCGAAGACATCATCATAATCATGCAGGAGTTGAATTAGCCTCTTACGCTCACTTTCATTCATCGAAGTGCCAACCTTGACTTCTTTCTTACTGTCCTCTGTGCCCAGACTAATTGTCTCAACAGATTCCCCATGAGGCTGAATAACCTTTTCCTCTTGCCCAACCATTCTCATCAATTCTGGAGGAGTTTCCCAATCATCCTCAACATCCTCCTCGGCTTGGTTAACGGGGTAATCAAAGTTAACATATGAATCATTGGCATCATTATTTTCAAAGATGTTCATTTTAGATCTGCATTTGCGGGAATGGAAACAGAATGAACAAGCAAAATAGAAACATAAGATGAAGACACACAATAATGGTATGAAAAACGATTTTATTCATTTGAGAATTCAAAACAACATTTTATTGATTGATGATATCCGAAGGAAAAACATGCATGCCCTTATGAAATGTCCTGAGGCGTTGGGCAGAGCCAAAGGATTCGCATTACAAAATCATTACTTTGAAATGAAAGCAACAGGGAAATCGACGATCTTCCAATTGCCGAGCTCTTCATTTGCAGCACTGCGACGCACCAGGTCCACACTCTTGTCTTCCACAGCTGATTCTTCCCCAATGACAGCCACCTGATTGGGGTCCAGCATGCCCGCGCTCCTGAAGCTCTGCTTGAGATCACAGATGGGAACCCTCTTCAAGCTTCGTTCTCGCCCCTGAAGCTTAGCTAGTCTTCTTTCTCGCTTCTCCTCAGCCATTCTCTTCTTATCAGCTTGAGTGGGCCAATATCCTAACCCACATCTATCCTTGTACTCTTGCAACTGGACAGGTGCTAGAATTCCTTGCTCGGACCTTCCTAAACCCTTTCCGATCTGGTAACCATTTCTCAGCATGACCTTGGCGACCATGATATCAGCATTGGACATTCTTGGTGCAGGCAGTGGGGCTTCCTCTCCCACGAAAGAGGCATTTGCAATTTCCAATGACTGAAAAGCAGTTTCAAGGGATTCCTCTGCAGCCTCGATGTATTGAGAGGGATGGGGCTTGTTAATCATAAACTCTTCTTCTCCAAAGACGACTATCAGTTTGTCGTCGACTACAAACTTAAGCCTCTGATGGAGAGATGAAGGAACAGCTCCTGCAGCATGAATCCAAGGTCTTCCCAGGAGACAACTGTAGGATGATGCGATGTCCATGATTTGAAAGTTCACATAAAACACCTCAGGCCCTATCTGCACTGGAAACTCTATTTCCCCGATAACCTCTTTCTTGGATCCGTCGAATGCTCTGACTAGCGTTGAGCTAGGCTTCATATATGAACAGTCTACGTCTAGCCTCTTCATTGTAGATTTGGGCATGACATTCAAAGAGGATCCATTGTCTATGAGGACCCGAGAAAGTGTATATTCACCACATCTGACTGAAATGTGCAATGCTTGATTATGTCCCTTTCCTTCAGGGGTGAGCTCGTCATCAGTAAAGGTAATATAGTTGGAAGCAACGATGTTCCCTACGATGCCGTCAAGCTGGTTAACAGTGATGTCTTGGGCTACATGGGCTTCATTAAGCACTTTCACTAGGGCAGCACGGTGGGCCTTTGAACTGAGTAGCAAGGACATGATAGAGATCTTTGCAGGAGTGTGGTGCAGCTGGTCCACCACTTTGTAATCGCTTTGCCGCATGATTCTCAGAAATTCGGAAGCTTCTTGCTCTGACACCCTTCTACTTTCCACGGGCTCTTGCTCTTTACCCTTACCCTTTCGAATTCTTTCCTCATCCTCTTTTGATGGACCCACTTTAAGGGCTTCAGGGACATAGACACGTCCGCTTCTAGTGACTCCGCTGCTTCCCGCAATGTTTGTGACATTGGGAACAGCTTGAGGATTCTGAGTTTGAACTGGCACGCCATAACTCCACGGAACAGCACTATCCTTTTGATAAGGAGCTGGGACAGGAATCACAATTGTCTTAGGTTTCTCCATGCTCGGCTTTTGACTATACGGGACCTCAATAGGCTTCTGGACACTTCTGTTCTTATCAGACTGGAAAGTCAACACATCTTCCTCTTTTTCTTGCACACCTATTTGGATTATATGACGATCCAACAGGTCTTGCAAAACTATCTTGAAGGCCTCACATGCCCCAGCACAATTATCATCAGCACAGACTTCTTTCTGAGTACAACCTTTCTTGATGACCCCAAACTTGCACAGCTCTGCATGAATGACCTTCAGTGGTGTCTGAATACACTCCACAGTTCTGATTAAGGGTTGGCTTCCCGTGTCAAGGATGGCATTGGTTGCAGGTTCTTCATGACCAGGCAGCGGGTTAGTTGTAGTGCTTGGGTTTTCTTGTTTGAAGGTTATCCCTTTGGTGTCAATCAGATTTTGCACTACAAGTTTGAAGGCCTTGCAGTCTTCCACAGCATGTCCGACTGCCCCTTCATGAAATCTGCAGGTAATGTTGGGATTGTATCCTCGGAAATAAGGTGGTTGGACTGGTTTCATGGGTCTGGTGTTGATGAGCTCGTTGGTGACAAGGTAGTTAAAGAGGTCGGTGTATGACATAGGAATGGGATCAAAGGTGGTCTGTTTTCTGTCTTGATAATTTCTATGGTGATTACTTTGTGGCGAGCGGGTTGGTTGTGTTTGAGTGGGGACAGGGATATCTTGTGGTTGATAAGGTGGGCTTATGGTAATGGTGTTGGTCTCTCCTTCCTTCTTCTTTGGAAATCCGGAAAACGGCTTTTTATGGGTGCTTGTACCTGCAGAACCATGGGCAATCTTGCCGCTCCTCAGCCCATTTTCTAATCTCTCGCCGATGATTACCATATCTGAAAAGTTGGAGGACACACTGCCGATCAACCGATCATAGTATAATGGAGGCAAAGTTTCCATAAACATGAAGACTAATTCCTTTTCTAACAGAGGTGGTGACACTTGTGCAGCTAGAGCCCTCCACCGCTGGGTATACTCTTTAAATGACTCGTTGTCCCTCTTTGCCATGCTCTGTAACTGTGTTCAATCCGGCGCCATATCTGTGTTGTACTGGTACTGTCTGAGGAAGGCATCAGCCAAGTCTTTCCAACAACGAATCTGGGACGGTTCTAGCTGCATGTACCAGTTGAGAGATGCCCCAGCAAGGCTCTCTTGGAAGTAGTGAATTAACAGCTTGTCATCATGAGAATGCGTAGACATTTTTCTACAGTACATGGTCAAATGGCTCTTAGGGCAAGTTACACCTCGGTACTTATCGAAATCAGGCACTTTGAACTTGGGAGGTAAAACCACATCGGGAATGAGACATAAATCGCGAGCCTCTCTCGATCTAGAGCTTGATCCTTCAATCATTTTTAAGCGCTCTTCTAACACCTGAAACTTTTCTCTAGTTTGTTGGTGCTCAATATAATAGCCTTGGGGGAAACTGTTCATTCCAAGGTGGGGACGGAACATTGGAGCCATGGTTGAGACTGCATGAGGATAAGCAGAGTTCCCAAGAATGAGGCTTTGGGCCTGAGGATTTGCAGCTGGCTGGGGAGTAAAGCCTTGTGGAGTCATCTGAGGTATGACAATGGGATGTGGAGACTGAACTTGAGGTTCGCCCATTGCTCCCTCTGATCCTGCAGATGCAGGTTGTCCATTCTCGACATTCACCAAAGGACCAGTTCCTTGGTTAACTTCTGGGTTTGAAGGAGGAGTGTAGCCTAGAGGCAGTCCAAAAGGAGGCTATTGAGCAGCTTGGTAGTCATTTCCATTCTTCAGGGACAGCAGGACCCTCATCATCTCTGACATCTGTGCCTTCATAGCATTCATCTCATTTCTGATTTCTTGGTCACCTTGACTGGAACTATCCGGAGTTGGGTTACCCTGATTCTGCACTACTGGACCTAGGCCTGTCTCATTTCTGATCTCTGAGCTCAGATTTGCCTGATTCGGATTCTCCGCACTTGGATGGGACTGATCAAGATCGTTCAGAATCGTTGCCATGCCTCTTGCTTGAGAACGTGTCCAATAACGATGTTGGCGAACCAGCTTGCCTTACTTTCTGTTGATGGAACACTTATATGAGCTCGTGAATGAATTAATGAATGAATGCAATGTAGATGCATATGATTTTATGTTGCTTGATGCCAGGAATCACGACATAGTTCGTCTTGTCATAAGCACATAATCGTTTTTTCTCTCTCTCTTTTTTAATTAATTTTGGAAATGCAATGAGAGGGGAATCGAAATAGCAAGTCAGCACACTTCATACATCGGGAATTCAAACAAAAGCCTTAACAACTTCCTTAAAGGGAAGGATAGTACAATATTCATATGGAGTACAATACTCGAAAGCAAATAAAAGAGTACAATATTCAGGAATACAATACTCAAATGGAAAGTAAATACTCAAAATGAAAGGTACAAATAAACAGCTCAAATACAAAGAGCTTTGAAATCTCCGACCCTCTTCCTTTTCTTGCTGACGTTCGCATCTCGGGATCGCTCTCTGAACTCCGTGATTAAAGCCCTGCAGAATTTCACAAACTGGTAAACCTCGGGTGGGGTGTTGAGGAAGTGCATCTCGGCCTCGGCTATTTTCAAATTCTTGGGGACTCCCGCAATGGCTTGGCTAGCTAGCTCTGCCAGCTTTGAAAATTTGTTCTTCCAAAGCTGAATCTCCTCTCTTAGCTCCTTGATGATTTCTTGATCCTCTATTCGCCAACCAATGCCATGAAGCGTTTCTCCCAGTACTGGCTTTCTGCTTGCACTTGCCTATAAGCCCCTTCTAGACACCTGAGATTCCTCCCCTGTTCCTCAGATCTTCCTTGTTCGAACCTCAGAGCTTGCTGATACTCCTTAAGGATATCTTCAATAGAACTCCTCTCTCGCTCAAGGTTCCTTAGCTGACCTTTCAATTCTACTACCAAGCGGGATTCTTGTCTTGACTTAGTTGCTATACTCTTCCACTCTTCGGCTTCCTCAAATGCTTTTCTTGTTTTCTGTAACACCCCAATTCTACCCAATAATACTATAAATCAGAGTGCGGAATTTTCAACATAAATATTGGAGTGCTACACTTACTTCCCAAATCAAACAATATAATTCATTCATGGTAAATTTAATTTGAAGCAATCTTAACAATCCTTGTCCATTTGACAACACAAAATCAACAATTTGCTTAATAGAAATAACTTCTGAGTTCAACAAATACTGCAACCTAAATGATAAAGGAAAAAAACAGCGTTCAATCCCCCCGAGTGTTACGTGTCAGAGTGACGACACCGACTCAACTAAGGAAGGATCACCGCCTTCATTCGCGACTACCTGCACGTTACCACATAGGGGTAACATTCAAACAGAAGGGGTGAGATATCGAACTATATAAGAGCATGTATGAAGAACAATATGATAGGTCAGGTACTATAGAATTACACATATCATCAATAAAATCATCAATAGAGTCATCAATAGAATCATCGAAGTGCAATGCGGAATGCGACTCAACTGTGCATATGCATGTGGTACCATTGGAGCAAAACTCCCGTCGTAAAAATCGTCGTTGCCAGTAAATAGTGGCTCACAGGGCATAGCCCTCATCGTTCACGTCGTAAAGCAAATGCAAAGGTATGCGACACAATGTGAATGTACAAGTAACGCTAATCACAGTCACGCAATCGCACGACAACAACACCAAAACGTCATGGCGGCCATAGGCCTACAATTTACTATCTTTGCCAATAAATAGAGGCAAATCAACTTTTACAACTTCACCTGCAATTTACCACATTTTCGACAAGGTATTCAACGCAACAATTAACCACAACGGCAACTGTGGCAACAATATTGACAAAGCAGCAACATCAACAGCGCAAAACAGCAAGAATAGCAACAACACAGCAGCAAAACGTAACAGCAATGACAACAATAACAGCAAAACCGCAACAGCTTTAACAGCAAAACATTAACAGCATTAACAGCAAAACAGCAACAGCATTATCAGCAAAACAGCAACAGCATTAACAGCAAAACAGCAACAGCATTACATCAAAACAGTAACAGCATTAACGTAACCATCAATTCAATTACGAAAATTATTTATAATTCTTACTAACGAGTTATCTATATTCCTATCATTTTTTTTATTATAATAGTGAAAACCTTAATCCAACAAAATTACAATTCGATTTAATTAGAACTAACGACATAGGAATTCAAGCACACACGGTCAATTCATCAAACATTTCTCATACGATATATATATATATATAACTACGCAACATACACAGAGGCAATCTATAATAAACCCCAAACCCCGCATACGATCCCTCATATACGCTATTATAGAATTCGAACCCACCCTTACCTCAACTATGGTGGCGCAAACTCCCTCCTAGCCTCGTTCCTCGATTCTCCGAATACGGCGACTCCCCTGCGATAGTAACGACGCGTGACGATCACGAACGTAGAGAATTGCAATGAAAATCAACCCTCCCAATCCAATCCTAGGCTAGAGCTCTTGAAAATTGAGGCTTTTGTGTAACTTAGAAGTGAGAGGAAGAAGGAGAAGAAGGGAAAAGAGGGCGGCTGCGCAAAAAGACCAGCCCTAGCGCATATTTGCGCTATATTTATAAGGAGGAGTGGCGCACAAGCGCCTTCCTGCGCACTGGACACGCTGCTAGGGTTGCGTGAGCGCTGCGCACTCGCGGTGCTAAGCCCAATGCTATTTTTAGCTGGCCCACAACACGTGATTATCATCTAACTCATTTTCAACATAGCTACTACGCTCATAATTTCAATTCTTACAATTATCCTACGGCAATCCAACTTCGAAGTAATTTGATTAAATTTTAGGGCGTTACAACTCTCCCCCACTTAGAATATTTTCGTCCTCAAAAATTTACCTGATTCAAACAACTCGGGATAGGACTCCCGCATCTTGCTTTCCAACTCCCATGTCATGCTCTCTCCGGCAGCTCCTAACCAGACTACTTTCACCAAGGCGATCTCTTTGCCCCTTAGAGTCTTCGTCTCACGGTCCGCGATTCGTACAGGCATCGTCTCCACAGTGAGGTTATCCCGTACTTGCACATCATCCATATGAATTACATGAGATGGATCTGGAATATACTTCCGAAGTTGTGACACATGGAACACATCATGCAAATTCGAAAGATTAGGCGGTAAGGCCACTCTGTAAGCTACATTCCCAACTCTTTCCGTGATCTGATACGGACCAATGAATCGAGGAGTAAGCTTCTTAGATTTCAAAGCACGTCCAACACCGGTCACAGGGGTGACTCTCAAAAACACATGATCACCAGCTTGAAATTCCAAATCCTTCCTTCGCTTATCATGGTAACTCTTCTGTCTACTTTGTGAAGCTTTCATCTTTTCACGAATCAACTTCACCTTCTCAGTCGTTTCTCGAACAATTTCAGGTCCAAGCACTATACTCTCTCCAGATTCATACCAACACAAAGGGGTTCTACACCTTCGACCATACAACGCTTCGAAAGGTGCCATCCCAATACTAGAATGATAACTGTTATTATAGGTAAACTCTATCAACGAGAGATGGGTATCCCACGAACCTCCTTGCTCAAGAATACACGCTCTCAACAAATCCTCCAACGATTGAATAGTCCTCTCTGTCTGACCATCCGTCTGAGGGTGATACGCTGAGCTCAATCTCAACTTAGAACCCAACGCCTCTTGCAAACTCTTCCAGAAATAATAAGTGAACCTAGGATCTCTATCCGAAACGATACACATAGGAACACCATGCAACTTTACAATCTTTTGCAGGTAAATATCAGCCAACTTCGGTACCGGATACGTGACATTAATAGGTATAAAATGAGCCGACTTCGTCAGCCTGTCAACAATCACCCAAATCGCATCATGCCCTCTCACAGTATTAGGCAGCCCCGTCACAAAGTCCATTGAAATGCTATCCCATTTCCATTCCGGAATCTCTACAGGTTGCATCAACCCCGCAGGCTTCTGATGTTCAACTTTTGACTTCTGACAAGTTAAACATGCATACACGAATTGCGCTACATCGCACTTCATTCCAGGCCACCAGAACCATCTTCTCAAGTCTTGATACATTTTCGTAGCTCCTGGATGAATACTCAACTTACTTCTATGACTCTCTTCGAGAATGGCTTTCTTCATTTCCGCATCGTCAGGAATGCAGATTCTATTACGGTATCTCAACACACCTTGCGCATCCAACTCAAAATCGTTATTCTCAAACTGCCCGATTCCTACCATCGAATCTACCAGTTTAACATCCAGTTTCTGAGCTTCTCTGATGCTATCTAAAAAGTCATTATTAATCTTCAACATCCCCAACATAACACTCTGAGGTGTCACTTCGCAAATCAAACTCATATCTCGGAACTGCTCAATCAATTCAAACTCCCTGACCATCATTGCCGACATGTGCAAGGTCTTTCGGCTCAGAGCATCAGCCACGACATTAGCTTTCCCTGGATGATAATTCAAACTGAAATCATAGTCTTTTAGCAACTCCAACCACCTCCGCTGTCTCATATACAGTTCCTTTTGATCAAACAAGTACTGCAAACCCTTATGGTCGCTAAATACTTCAAATCTAGAACCATAAAGATAATGCCTCCAAATTTTCAACGCAAAAACAACTGCAGCAAGTTCTACATCGTGCGTAGGATAGTTCTTCTCATGAGTCCTCAACTGCCTCGATGCATAAGCAACTACCTTACCATTCTGCATAAGCACACCTCCTAAACCCATCTTGGAAGCATCACAGTACACCACAAAGGACTCTCCCGGATTAGGCAACGTCAAGATAGGAGACGTCGTCAATCTCTTCTTCAATTCGGTGAAACTCTCTTCGCAACGAGCGTCCCATATAAATGCTTTACCTTTGCAGGTCAGCTGAGTTAAAGGAAGTGCCAACTTAGAAAAGCCTTCAATGAGTCTTCTATAGTAGCCAGCTAATCCCAAAATGCTTCTAATCTCGGTAGCCGACTTTGGAGTCTCCCATTGCAATACAGCATCGACTTTAGATGGATCCACCGCAATGCCGCTACCAGAAATAACGTGACCAAGAAAACTCACCTCCTTCAGCCAAAATTCGCACTTAGACAACTTTGCATATAACTTCTTGTCCCTTAAGACCTCCAATACCAATCTCAAGTGCTCTGCATGCTCTTCTTCTGTCTTAGAGTAAATCAAAATATCATCGATGAATACTACCACAAACCGATCCAAATAAGCATGAAACACACGGTTCATGTACTCCATGAATACTCCCGGCACGTTAGTAACACCGAAAGGCATCACCGAATACTCATAATGCCCGTACCGAGTTCTAAAAGCCGTCTTCTGAATATCCTCATCTTTCACTTTAATCTGATGGTAGCCCGATCTCAAATCAATCTTACTGAATACTTGAGCACCCACCAATTGATCCATCAAATCGTCTATTCTTGGGAGTGGATACTTGTTCTTAATCGTCACTTTATTCAACTGTCTATAATCAACACAAAGCCTCATACTTCCATCCTTCTTCTTCACTAGCAACACTGGAGCTCCCCACGGTGATACACTCGGCCTCACGAACTTCTTTTCAAGTAGATCCTCAAGTTGCTTCTTCAATTCGGATAATTCAGATGCTGACATTCTGTAAGGTGCCATAGAAACAGGTTTGGTACCAGGTACAAGATCAATAGCAAATTCAACTTCCCTCTCTGGTGGTACACTTGGAATCTCATCAGGGAAAACTTCAGGAAATTCGCGCACCACCTGCAATTCATCAATTATGGCTTGATTCTTAACAGATAGCGACGCCATCAGCGAGAATAGCTGAACTTCTTCCCGCATCAACTTCCGCAACTGTCCAGCAGACAACAAACCCGCCTCCTCCTCTTCGAGAGTGGAGAAACTCACAGACATGCTAAAACAATTAATATGAACATAGTTATATTCTAACCAGTCCATGCCTAGGATCACATCCAATCCGCTTAACGGCAAACAAATCAGATCAACAATAAATTCTCTGTCGAAAATCGACAAAGGGCACTTAGAACACACAAGAGAAGTAGTCACCGACCCCTTAGCTGGAGTATCGACAACCATCTCCCTATTCATAGAAGACAACACAAGACCCAATCTTTTAACACATTCCGCAGCAATAAAACAATGAGTAGCACCAGTATCAATAATAGCTATTAGAGGAACACCATTAATGAAACATGTACCTCCAATAAATCCGTCGTTCTCAGTAGTCTGTGTCCCTGCCAGAGCGAACACTCTTCCACTAACTCTTTCTTTCTTTGGCTTCTGACATTGATTACTAATATGCCCTTCTTCGCCACAGTTGAAACAGACCTGCTCCTTGTGCTTGCACTCGGATGATTCGTGCCCAGTCTTACCACAACGAAAGCACCTCTTCACCTCAACCTTGCACACGTTACTCTTATGACCAGTCTCCCCCACTAGTTCTCTTACCATCAAAACTTTTCTGCTTACCTTTACCAACTGGAGCATCATACGGCTTACCACGAGTCTGCTGCTTGCTCCTCTTCTCATTAATGATCTTATAGTGAGCATCGTTGTCCTCCTCATAGATCCTGCAACTGTCAATCAAATCGGAGAAAACACGGATCTTCTGATACCCAATTGCCTTTTTGATCTCAGGTCGCAGTCCATTCTCAAACTTGATGCACTTTGAAAATTCAGCAGTTGCTTCATTGTAGTGCGGATAAAATTTGGCCAACTCCACAAACTTAGCAGCATATTCAGTAACTGACAGGTTCCCTTGCTTCAGCTCAAGAAACTCAATTTCTTTCTTACCCCGAACATCCTCAAGGTAATACTTCCTCAAAAACTCCCTACGGAACACAACCCAAGTGATCTCTTCACCTGCAGCTTCCAATCTCTGACGTGTATCTAACCACCAGTCGTCAGCCTCTTCTGACAGCATATGAGTACCATAACGAACCTTCTGCGCTGGAGTGCAATCCATCACACGGAAGATTCTCTCAATCTCCTTCAACCAAGCCAATGCTCCATCAGGATCATACTTACCCTTGAAAGTGGGCGGATTCTCCCTTTGGAAAGTCGCCAAACTGCGAGATCCAGCATTCTCACCAGCGTTCTGTTGATTCTCCAATGCCTGAGCCATAGCGCCCACAGCAGCAGCAAAAGCAGCATCATTCCGTCCGGCCATTTCAGCTTATCCTTACAACACAAATTATTGTTTAGAACGAATAACAATACTTGATTGTTAATCGAAGCGATGACTCGACAACTTGGTCGGACAAACCCAACCATGCTCTGATACCACTAATGTAACACCCCAATTCTACCCAATAATACTATAAATAAGAGTGCGGAATTTTCAACATAAATATTGGAGTGCTACACTTACTTCCCAACACAAACAATATAATTCATTCATGGTAAATTCAATTTGAAGCAATCTTCACAATCCTTGTCCATTTGACAACTCAAAATCAACAATTTGCTTAATAGAAATAACTTCGAGTTCAACAAATACTGCAACCTAAATGATAAAGGAAAAAAACAGCGTTCAATCCCCCCGAGTGTTACGTATCAGAGTGACGACACCGACTCAACTAAGGAAGGATCACCGCCTTCATTCGCGACTACCTGCACGTTACCACATAGGGGTAACATTCAAACAGAAGGGGT
Source organism: Astragalus glycyphyllos (assembly GCA_963573325.1). NCBI lineage: Eukaryota > Viridiplantae > Streptophyta > Magnoliopsida > Fabales > Fabaceae > Astragalus > Astragalus glycyphyllos. The sequence continues at coordinate 20,782,313 of OY754310.1, forward strand.
GAGATATCGAACTATATAAGAGCATGTATGAAGAACAATATGATAGGTCAGGTACTATAGAATTACACATATCATCAATAAAATCCTCAATAGAGTCATCAATAGAATCATCGAAGTGCAATGCGGAATGCGACTCAACTGTGCATATGCATGTGGTACCATTGGAGCAAAACTCCCGTCGTAAAAATCGTCGTTGCCAGTAAATAGTGGCTCACAGGGCATAGCCCTCATCGTTCACGTCGTAAAGCAAATGCAAAGGTATGCGACACAATGTGAATGTACAAGTAACGCTAATCACAGTCACGCAATCGCACGACAACAACACCAAAACGTCATGGCGGCCATAGGCCTACAATTTACTATCTTTGCCAATAAATAGAGGCAAATCAACTTTTACAACTTCACCTGCAATTTACCACATTTTCGACAAGGTATTCAACACAACAATTAACCACAACGGCAACTGTGGCAACAATATTGACAAAGCAGCAACATCAACAGCGCAAAACAGCAAGAATAGCAACAACACAGCAGCAAAACGTAACAGCAATGACAACAATAACAGCAAAACCGCAACAGCTTTAACAGCAAAACATTAACAGCATTAACAGCAAAACAGCAACAGCATTATCAGCAAAACAGCAACAGCATTAACAGCAAAACAGCAACAGCATTACATCAAAACAGTAACAGCATTAACGTAACCATCAATTCAATTACGAAAATTATTTATAATTCTTACTAACGAGTTATCTATATTCCTATCATTTTTTTTTATTATAATAGTGAAAACCTTAATCCAACAAAATTACAATTCGATTTAATTAGAACTAACGACATAGGAATTCAAGCACACACGGTCAATTCATCAAACATTTCTCATACGATATATATATATAACTACGCAACATACACAGAGGCAATCTATAATAAACCCCAAACCCCGCATACGATCCCTCATATACGCTATTATAGAATTCGAACCCACCCTTACCTCAACTATGGTGGCGCAAACTCCCTCCTAGCCTCGTTCCTCGATTCTCTGAATACGGCGACTCCCCTGCGATAGTAACGACGCGTGACGATCACGAACGTAGAGAATTGCAATGAAAATCAACCCTCCCAATCCAATCCTAGGCTAGAGCTCTTGAAAATTGAGGCTTTTGTGTAACTTAGAAGTGAGAGGAAGAAGGAGAAGAAGGGAAAAGAGGGCGGCTGCGCAAAAAGACCAGCCCTAGCGCATATTTGCGCTATATTTATAAGGAGGAGTGGCGCACAAGCGCCTTCCTGCGCAAGCTGCGCACTGGACACGCTGCTAGGGTTGCGTGAGCGCTGCGCACTCGCGGTGTTAAGCCCAATGCTATTTTTAACTGGCCCACAACACGTGATTATCATCTAACTCATTTTCAACATAGCTACTACGCTCATAATTTCAATTCTTACAATTATCCTACGGCAATCCAACTTCGAAGTAATTTGATTAAATTTTAGGGCGTTACATTTTCTGCTTGCACCTTTGGAGTTCCTCTCTAGCTCCCCTCAGGTATTTCTGAGCCTCTAGCTTGCTTTTCTCTTCTCTTTTGAATCGCTTGACGCTCTCCTCAACAGCGATCATCTTGATAGCATCTTCTTCCTCTAACCTTTCTTTCTCTATGGTCATTTTCTCCAATTCTGTTTGCAATGCCTTCTTTTCTTCCTCCACTTTTGCTAAGGCTGACTTGACTTTATTCAACTCCTCAAAGGTAGGAGTGTAAGGCTCTGATATCTCCTCTTCAAGGGATAGTGCCCCTTGATTTGGTAATTTTGCATTTTAAAGCCTCTCTTTGAGCCACTGGTTAAAGGTGATGCTACTGGTTCTCTTGGACAGCTCTTCGCCTTCCTTATGCACTACGGACTCCCATGCTTGCAGAACTCGCCGAAGCAAGTCTTCGCATTTAGGACTCCCCTTATAGAGGTAAAAGCGAGACAGCATGCTTTCGGAGGGTGAATTCCGCATTGGGTAACCGAGTTGTCTTAAGGTCAGTGAAGGATTATAGTTGATACACCCTTGCGTTCCCATGAGAGGCACATTCTGGAAACTTCCACAGCTGAACACCACCATAGGCCTTTCCTTCCAACAAGCAGTGGTAAACCAGCGGATCTGGAGATCGTTGAGACTTTTCAAGACCTCAACCCATTCAAGAGAAGTCATGATCTTTACATCACAGCTTAAGGCATAGGAGATCAACTCCCTAACTTCTTTTCGGTTGTTGACAACATGAGTGACAAGCCAAGCATAGAGGACGTGAGAGGAGAAACACATTTTCTTCTTGTGGAAATCACTGTAACGGGTGAAAGCCTGATAAGTGTTGGCGAGAATAGCGGGAACAGGATTGATAGGATTTTTGGTGTCTTTGAATGCCAAGAAAGCACCAATTGCAGTTTCATCAACATATCTCTCTATCCGAGGAAAGAGGACCACCCCAAAAATGGTTATAGCAAGCACCAGCTTGAAGAGACCCCACTGTTTGGCCAGAGCATAAGATTGCATCAAACCCTCAAAGTACTCTTGCGGAAACCCGGCTATACCATTCCTTTCCAACTTTTGAAGCTTCAGTTTTTCTAAACTGATTTTGAGCAATGATGCTAGCTTTTCATCAGTGTAATAATGACCTTGATATCGGTACGGCGTGACATGCGACCTAGAGAACCCCAAAAGTTGTTCATACTCTTCCAATGTGGGCGACAGTGGAAAGTTTTTGAGGAGAAAACATCTGATATCTGAGTCATAAAACTGACTTAGAGCCACAAGAGCATTTTCCTGAACATCTAACTGCAGCAGCCTACGAATGTTCCCATATGTCTCGTCAAAGGACCCCAACTCAATCTGACCCATCAGTGTGGCACATTGCTTCAAACTGTCAACATCAACCCTTTTTACAACCAGAAACATGGAAGTAGGTGAAGCTTTGCTATTCGATTCCATCTTTATGCACCTATGACAGGACGGTACATTATTTGGCTATTCCCGGCAAGCAAATATGAATGAGATGCAAAATGTATGCAATATATTTTTTTTACATTTGGTTTTATAAATGCGGCATGATGCAATGCAATTATGATGCTAATGATGCATGTGGAAAAATAAGGACAATGCTCATGAGCGGTAGTTCAAAAATTTAGGAAACACGCTACGTGCCGCCTCACGTAGTGGTTTATGGAAAAAGAAAAGATATATTTTTTTGAAAAGCTCACTTTGAGGAAAACATGCCTAAGCTAGCAATGCAGCACACAATTTGTATGCCCTCGTGTCCTACAAAGGTGGGAATCCTAGGGTCTAAGGCAACTCAAAGGTACCTCCCATGTAGCTCTAAATCACATCCTCACAATGGTTACCGGAGCTAGAGACATTCTCATGACGGCACCCACAAATGTAGAAAGCTACCAAGTGAGAGGTATCATGAGAAAGCGTACTCCGGTTGAAACTTTCATGAGAGTCAAACAGACAAAGGTCTCGAATGCCAGTCACTACTCGTCTCCACTCTCCTATGTGTTTTTTCAGATCCGGGTATAGGACCCCACTCATAGCACATAAATCATAAGGTGTGAAAGTGTGTGATGAGGGTATAGCACCTAAAGCCTACCCAATCTAAAATTACCCCGCCTGCAAGGAAAAACCAGAACAGTCTAGACAAAGAGTCGTCTACCCTAGGGTTTTGCAAACATATATCATTTTAATATAAGCATGTAAAGTAACCTAGGGTACCAATCAACAATCGTGTGCAATGCTTACCTTCAAGAAAGGGAGCCAAGAAGAGGGGACATAATGGAATTGGGGAAATATGCATGAACTTACCTCAAAGAAAGGGAGCAAAGAAGAAGGGAACATAATGGAATTGGGGAGAATGATGCATGAGCATAAGCATATAAACAAAGAAGAGGAGGAGAAGAAACTACACTTCAAGCAAGAAGCAATCATAGAAGAAGAAGAAGTAAATGCACATGAATGCAACATGATAGTATGAGAATGCAAGAGAGCAATTAACACTCAAACTTCATTGATGAAGAAAGAAGGGAAAAGAAAAAGAAGAAGAAGAAAAGGGAGAAATAGATTACACCTTTTACACCTCCCTAGGTTAAAAGAACTCTTGGTAGTTTTCTTCACACAGCTCTACCTATTGTAAACACCTCTAATAGACTTCTTCTGATCTATTAGACTGCTTCTAACCCAGAAGCACTCACTTCTCAAGTCTTACAGCAACACATGCCACTTAAGAAGGTTCCCTATAAGTTATCTGTTTAAGTGATAGGGTTTGTGGGATTTCTAGAGCTTGGTTGATACAAATGGAGTGTTTAAAAATTACAACAACACAAGACTTAATACATACTCAGATATCAGATGAATCCCTTCTGGTTTGATACAGTTGAGTATGGATGAGAGAAAACTTTGATACTTGAGAAGGTTGGAAGTTAAGACCTCAATGCACTCTCATGAGGATCAATGGCGACCAGGAGCATTGATTTATAGTTAAAATTAAGTATATTAACCACTGGTCCAAGATTTAGAGTCGTTGGTTGAAGAAACTAACCGTTTATAGCCGTTGGAATGGGCTGTCTGCACAACACAGCTGTGTTTCTGCTTTTCTGCAGAAGACAGCTATTTCCAGTTGTTCATTACCCTTCTCTCAATGACTCTTCTCACATATGGCAGATGATGATGTTTCTCATGTTGATGTTCCTGAAGATGGTTCATAGTATGACCCTTCTCAACATGACTCTTCTCATCATGAACCTTCTCAGGTTTTTGACTCTTCTCAACTTGACTCTTCTCATCAGATGCTTCTCATCTTCTTCTTTATGGTTCTGTCATGACTCTTCTTGGTTTGATCCTTGTTAACAACCCTTCTCATATTGCCACAGGAATAAATGAAGCTTCTCATGATGTTCTTTATCAAGTATACCATGTGGTCTTGATCTTTGGATCTTGTCAAGAGAAGACTCTTTCCTTAGAACATTGTGGACAGTATTCTTCTTAGTTTTCTCATATATGATGCTTCTCATAAGCATATACCTTCTTGAGATTGTATGCACTCCGAAAAATCCGGTTTGGATCCTTCTTCGTACAACGGGAAAAACAATGAAGCCGCCACCAATATTTTAATTTAGAAAAAACATTGGAAAAATCCTTTTAGGCGATTGGCCTTTTGAAAACGAGAGATATAGGTTCGGGGGTCGGTTATGTGTGGGGAAGGTATTAGCACCCCACACATCCTTTCTACCGAAAGGGAACCTTTAATTTAGTGTGTGGTTTTTGACTGTTGATTTGAAACACTTAGTTCTACTTCTTTTCTTCTTTTTTATTTAAGAAAATGTTTTTGAAAACTGGGGAAAGGAGAATCTTTTTGTTATTATTTTTTTTAAAAGGGTGCTTGACGGGAGGTGAACCCGCTCCTACGTATCCTCCGGTGCGATGAGGAGTTCAAAGCTACGTAGTTCTAGTTTTGTTTTGAAAAGGCTCTTTCGTTTTTAGCTTTTTAGTTTTTAGGTGTTTTTTGAAATAAGACTCGAGTGTTCACTAATACCAAGCAAGCAATGGCTTCGAGTGGTTTTCATTACTAACTCGAAAGAAAATAAGTTGAAACCGATAATCAAACAAGCAATGGCTTCGAGTGATTATAAGTAACAACGTTTTTATTTTATCTTTTTTGCAAATGAGGCCAGCATCGGTGATAATCATCTGGCAAAGGCTTAGGACAATTACCACTAATGACTCGTTTTGTTTTTGGAATTGAATTGGGTTCGCATGTATTTAAGGTTTGGGAGCTTTCATGATAATCAAACAAGCAAAGGCTTCGAGTGACTACCACTAATAACTCCTCATTAGTGATCAAACAAGCAAAGGCTTCGAGTGGCCACTAATGATTTTGTTTATGAAAAACTTAGGGTTTAAGCTTGGAAAAGAAATTGGTCTTAATTTGTTAAAGACATAGTTTAGAAAAGAAGTTTGAAAGCAATTTGATTTTTGGAAAAGAGTTTTGGAAAACTAGTAGAACATTTTCAATCAAGTTCCAAGTCAATAACCAAAATGCAAATTGCTAAACTACAATTCATGCAATGATCTAAACTAGTAACCATTTTTATGTCAAGTTGTTTAGAAAAGAAAACAATGAATGCAAGAAAGTTCATAGATGCAAGCATAGCACATTCATTGAGATCATGTTATCAAGCAAGCAACAACATAGACACAATTTGCAACTTACCCTTTCATGTTGAAAACATCTCATTACAACATTTGAATACACAATGCATGAATAGGCAAAGATGAACCTAGACTACACATATCATGTCACAATACATAGATAGGCAAAGAGTGAACCCAAGTTGAACATTTTTGCAAAATGCATGAATAGGCAAGTGAATGAACCTAAATTGAACATCTTATTGAAGATGCATGAATAGGCAAGTGAATGAACCTAAATTGAACATCTTATTGAAGACGCATGAATAGGCAAGAAATGAACCTAAATTGAACATCTTATTGAAGACGCATGAATAGGCAAGAAATGAACCTACCTAGGCATTTATGACACAACATGTGAGTAGGCAAGGAAGTTACAAAGCACAAGTGAATTCAAACATTTAATGAATCACTTGCAAAATCCTAGGGATTTCACATCAACATTTGACATAAGCAACAATGTGGTATCATTTTGATGGCATCAGCATTTAGCATATTTCTACAATCAACCACATGAAAGGAATAAGTTGGAAAGGGCATTTGCCTCAAGTAAGATCATTAGCAAGCCATGAAAAATCAATTTGACATTTTATTTAGCAAGCATATGCAATTAAGGTGTTGAATCCCTTTAGGTAATCTTTAACACTTGGGATATGCACAAGTGCATAAGTGTCAAATCCTCTTACCAAATCATCAACACAAACATGATTTTCAAAGCAAGCAACCAAAACAAGCACAAACCCTAATTATCTCATGAAATGCGACACCAACATAGAGCTAAAACCTCATTTTATTCTTTGAAAGCAACAAAATCATGCAAGCAAATGACATAGATCAAACTTTTTGGCAAGGATTCACATGATTAAGCAAAGGAATGCACTAAAATCACACAAACTCTAATTTTTCTACAATATGCGAAATGAAACATAAGCCCAAATCACAATTTTATTCATGAAAATGCAAGCACAAAATGAAAATAGCACAAACACACAATTTATTCCAAGAGAGAGATGCATTTCAAGCATCCAAACCTCCCAAAGTGCTTGTCAAAATGCTTGAAACACATCTCTCATTCAACAACAACAATTATATCAACATTTCAACATAAAATAGAGCACTAAAATGCAAAGAAATGCTTGATATGCAAAAATAGATTGATGATCTACATTTTTTATGCTAAAATTTTGATGATGCTAAGATTGAGAGTATACCTCAACTCCAAGCTAGAATAGCGAAAGAAATAAGGTGAATGAACACTAAACCACTTGAATCAACCCTCTAATCTTCAATCTTGAGCTTGATTCTTGAGATTTGAAGATGGATCTTTGAAGAGAATGCAAGGATGATGAAGGATTTAGGACTAGAATGTTGATTTGAAGTGAAAAAGTGAAGAAATGAGGTGAGGGAATGAAGAGGGGTATTCGGCCAAGAAGGAAGAAGAGGAGAGGCTAGGTTTTTGAGTGTGAATTGTGTGCAAAAAACTTGTGATAGGTGAGGATATGAGGGTATATATAATGTGCAATTAGGTTTAGGGGCATTTAGGTCATTGTGTACCTCATCTCATTCTAGGATTGCATTTTAATTTTGAATCAAGGGTGAGGATTGAAACACACTTTGATGAGGGGCAAAAAAATGCAAAATGAGAGGGAAATGAAGGGGTAGATATTCAGCCAAGCAATGAGAGTGGTGCCCAAGTTTTGCAAGTTGGCAATTGTACTATCCATGAACCTTCCAATTATCCTCTCAATTTTGATTATTCCTTTCAAGATAATTGTACATAAATCTAACCATTTTGAGCCATATACAAGGTATCTTGAAGAATATGCCATTTTTGAAAATGAGAGATGACCAAAATTGCCAACAAAAATCCTATCATATAATTTTTGGGAATATTCCTTGTACTATTAATTTGAACTTGATTTTTTTTACTACACATATAAAATATGCGCACAATTTGAAAAATGATTTTCTTTATTTTTTTATTTTTTTTGTTCAAAATAATACAATTTCATTAAATAAATTCCCAAAAATTAATTAATTGGATTTTCAACTAGCAAAAATTTATTAAATTGAAATTGACCAAACAATGCCCCTTTTAAATGCCCCAAAATTCCTTAATTTCTCAAAAATGATTTTGAAAACCTTAGAATGCTTGGGTAAATACCCTAAACCCTTTCTCAAATAATGCATCACTCACAAAATTATTTATTTTTGCTGAAAATTAGGGTTTTGAAACTAGGCGGACAAAATTAGGGTATGACAGAGATTTGCCTGAATAAGCCTGTTCTTATATAACACTCAAGAAGAACATTAGTAGCATATGAAATCAGAAATCTTATGCTTCTCACATTTGAGGTTTGTTAATCATCAAAACTTAATTAGGGATTTTGGCTCAACAAAAACATGGAGGTGTACATCGACGATGTGGTGGTCATATCCAAGAGCTTCGAAGACCACCTGATGGATCTCGAACAGGCTCTAAAACGGATGAGACTCCACAATCTCAAGATGAATCCTAACAAATGTGCCTTTGGCGTGTCTGCAGGCAACTTCTTGGAGTACCTGGTGCATAACCAGGGCATTGAAGTGGACAAAAACAAAGCTCGAGCTATCCTAGAGGTGAGACCACCTAGAACAAAGAAGGAACTGCTGTTGGGCAAGATCAACTTCCTAAGGAGATTCATCGCCAACTTGGCAGGGAAGCTTAAAGCCTTCTCGCCGTTGCTACGAATGAAGAATGACGAGGAGATGATTTGGGAAGCCAAACAACAGGAAGCCTTCGACCAAGTCAAGGCTACCTTGACCAACCCCCCTGTCCAGGTGCCTCCGCAGCCTGGGAGACCTCTGAAATTATACATTGCGATTGAAGTCCAAGCCATCGGCTGCTTGTTGGCTCAAGATGATGATAATGGCGCCGAGCGTGCTATATATTATCTCAGTAGGATCCTCAATGATGCCGAGACTAGATACTCTCTTATCGAGAAACTGTGTTTGTCCTTGTTTAATGCTTGTACAAAACTTGAGTACTATCTGTTACCTAAGGAAGTTTTGGTTGTATGCAAGGTTGACATCATTCGATATCTTCTTAATAGGCTCGTCTTACAGGGAAGACTCATTAAGTGGGCCATTAAGTTGAACGCGTTTGCTTTAACTTATGTACCGTTGAGAGCCGTAAGAGACCAAGCCTTGGCAGATTTCTTGGCTCAGCACCCATTTGTAGAAGTACACGATGCTCTGACTGAAGCTATAATTACTTGGGCCTTAAGCCCTGGGTTCTCACGTTCGATGGGTCTAGCACCAAGACGAGGGAAGGAGTAGGGATAGTAATCACCATCCCTTGCGGCCAGACATGGAGGTTCATGTGCCGGATAGAGGATCAAGCCTCCAATAATCAGGACGAGTATGAGGCTTTGATCATGGGACATGATATCTTGGCTGGTATGAAAGCTCACTATGTGGAGATAAGGGGTGACTCACAACTGGTGATCAAACAAATCACCGGGGAATACCAGTGTTACAATGCTAAACTCAAAGAGCTAAGGGCCTCGGCGAACTACTTGGCCCAACAAGCCTCGGGATACAAGGAACGGGTGGTCGAAGTACTACAAAAGAGCCCCAGCCCCCCTGAAGAGGATCCCGCCGATGCCTGGATTGGGGTGTTAACGAGGTACCTCCGTAACCCAACGGTCGATACTGACTTCAAGGTCAAACAAAGGGCATTGCAGTATATTTTAATTGGGGACGATCTATACAAAAGGAGTGCCAATGGGGTACTGTTAAAGTGCCTCAAGATAAAGGACACCTATATGGTAATGGCACAGATCCACGCAGGAATCTGTGGTGCCTACAAGTCTGGCCCCATCATGAAATGGCTCATCTACAAGCACGGATATTATTGGCCGGCGATCACGACCGATTGCTTCAAGTTTGCCAAGGGCTGCGAGGCTTGTCAGCTGCACGGACCAATCCAAAGGGTTCCGGCAGATGAGCTACACCCCATTGTCAAACCTTGGCCATTTAGAGGATGGGCCATGGATTTAATTGGCAAGATATACCCTCCAAGTTCAAAAGGGCACAACTTTATTATTGTCGCCACCGATTAGTTCACTAAGTGGGTGGAAGCTATGCCGTTAGGAAACGTTGATCAGGCTGCGGTGATCAGATTCATCGAGAACCAAATCATTTTTAGGTTTGGAATTCCTCAGACCATCATGGTCGATCAAGGTACAATGTTCACCGGGGAGCGGGTGGTAGCCTTTTCCCAGGAATACAGCATTATGATGAGACATTCCTCTCCTTATTATCATCAAACTCATCAAAAAGAACGTAGAGGACAATGGGCAGGACGCCGTGCTACCACTGGAGATCAGTGTAGCCTCGTTGAGAGTGGCACGGCAGCACTCCCTTAGTATGGACGAGTACTAGCAGGCCTTGTTGGTGGAACTGGACTCGGCGGACGATGACAGGCTGGCTGCCCTCAGCAGAACAGAGATAAACAAAGCCAAAACGGCCCGAGCCTACAACAAACATGTTAAACCGAAGAAGTTTGTTGAACGGGATCTCGTATGGAAGGCCATTTTGCCACTAGGGAGGAAGGACCCCAGTTGGGCAAGTGGTCCCCGAATTGGGACGGGCCTACATCGTCGGCGATGTATACCACAGTGGAGCATATCGTCTAATCACTCTAGACGGAGAAGAATTTGAAACGAAAATTAATGGCAAGTACTTCAAAGCGTATTATCCTACTCTACGGGAAAGTACGCGAGGAATTGAAAGATGGCTTTAAAAAGTAATACAAGATATTGTCAAAGATGGCTCGCCACACACCGGTGACCTATTGAAAAATAAAGGCGAATCTAAAAATCCTTAGTTCCCCGTTACAAGAGCCATACCCTCCTGATAAATACCAAAGCCCGGGGAACCGCTTATACTTATTGGCGAGCTTGCCAGAAGAAAGCTGTTAAAGATCCTCCTCTGGCTTACCAGGGGGGCGTATAGACCCATTGTCCATGGACAAACCTTGAAATACAACATGAAAGTTAGGGCAGGTAAAGGATTTCCTCTTGAAAGACTGAAGGCGCCACCTGTTCCACGTACCCCTCCTAAAGACGCAGAGGCATTTTAATCGGCAGCAATACCCGTCGGTTGGATCAGCCCCACCCCCACTTTTTGCCATCATAAACAATTCCTGGGGGTGGACCGAACCACCAGACGTTCCAAAAATAGGCGCCAGCACTTTGAGACCTTCGTGGACCTTAGAGACAGGAATTTGGATGCTTCCGTCCCCTGCAGAGGCGACCGAAACGCCTGGCGGGGTGACATCAAGAAGAGAGCCCCTGGGAAACAGTTTGAAATTCAATGGACTGTCATCGCCGCCGTAATTGTGATCTGCATTCTGAGAATAAGAGTTTGGAAGCATGGAAAACGGAGGTAGGGACAACAGCTGAACTGAAGGGGGATCTGTTCATAGGGGAAATGAAACGATGAGAGGTTTCTCGAGGGAGCAAATAACTCAATTTGCGCGAAGCGCCAAGTGTCACGAAGCAGCAGTTATGTCCCCTCTAACCGTCACCTCAAATCATCTCAAGGGTTTTCGTACCGTCAATCACTTCCTCAAGGCCGCACGACAGCACAAAAAGGGGGGAAATTTTTAACACCCAAAAATAAGTAAGTCGTATGCCGAGGGCCAAGAGAGGGAAAAAGGAATTAGGGTGTCAAGGCAAGCCACTCGACAAGGGAAGAAAAGGTACTTGTTAAAGAGAGTGAAACCAAAAGGAGGCCCTCGGGGCACAGTAAATGACAAAAAAAAACCTCGAGGGAGGTTACGCCCGAGGGCCAGTGAGCCAAGCCTAGGGAAAGTGATTGCCCCAGCCTATAGAGTGCCAAGGCCTAGGTGGCCCGAACACCTGAATCATTACCTGAAATGGGCCAGGGTAGCCGAGCCACCTTATGGCCGAGGCAAGGGGGGCGTTGTTTGGAAGGCAAGACACGGCACGAAGATAGAACGTGGGAGCGGTTGAAGTTCGAGCGGAGAGCGAGGCCGAAAAACACGGAGCAACAAGCACTTATCCCACTAACCGTGCCAGTGAAATGTAAAGGACACACATCAATCAATCAAACTCTACATTTATTTCAATTTATCTTCCTTTATCGCATTTACTTTATTTTACTTTATGCATTAGCCGTAGTACAATCCAACACTCGCGTCCCATTCTCACATTGCTTGACTTTTTCTAGAGGAGTCAGGAAACCCACAGTTGAGGAGCACAGTTCCCTCCTCGACGCAATTGCTTGAAGAAAAGGGGAATCAAAGATTGTCCAAACCTCTGGCCGACACCACGGCTAGGACCTAAGAGTTTGATGACAACACAACCACCTCATCAAAATAAGGAGAAGTTAAAGAAGAAGAAATTTCGTTAGAATTTAAAGCTTTAATAACATCATCTTCTTTACCACTTCTTAAAGTTAACTTTCCATCATGAACCTCAATCACAGCATCACCAATGGTTAAAACAATTTGCCCAAAAATTGGGGCTTTCTCCTCTTTCTCCAACTCATGAAGCAATTGATCTTTCTCATTATCCTCACAAATGCTCCCTTCTGTAGGATCTTTTGTTTCAATATGACTCTCTTCAGTAGGAGCTATTATTTTAACTTGCATTACTCCCTTTTGTAGAAGTCTCTTCATCTTCCTTGAGACCTTCCTCCTCTAGATTATCTTCCATATCGTATCCACGGGGATTAATTAACAAGTACCAAACTACTCAAGATTATATATTGTTTAGACAAACAAATATTGGAATTATAATGAAAACAAATTAAAATAACAAGAATTAGAATGCAAGATTAAATAAATTGGAGAGAGGTCTAGGGTCGCGGTTTCACTTGCAAACTTCGATTCCTCTATGTCTAATTCTACCTGAAGTCCCTTATTTTATTTAGTTACTAATCCCTTTACTAAAGCTATTATTCCGTTTGGTCATTCGCGATTAATATTCTTTTTCCTAAATTAACCCTAATTTAAATTTAAGAAAAGCATAAAGAACAAAAAGGTTGAATGATTGGAAGACTAAATTAAAGTTTGGGCATGCATTAATTCTAGCCCCAATTATCCTATAGGTCCACCAACTAATTGTAGTACGCTCACTAATCAACTAATTGATTATGAATATGCAAAGGCTGATCAATCCTAAATATGTAATTAAATCAGTAGGACAATATTAATTGAAATAAAAATAGGAATTCAAACCAGAAATTAGAACATAAAAAAGGTCTCTAAGCAAGCAATATTCACCTAAGACCCTAGAAGAGGATTTAGGTATCCCTAGGTATCAAGAACAATAAAGTAGAATTAGGAGTCATAAATTACACAGATTAAAATAACCCGGAAAAGAGAAATGATCTTGATAATTTGTTCTCTTTTTCTAGCTCCAAAGCACCTCCTTTTCACAGTGTCAAGAACAGGTACCCAAAACACCTCCTTTTCTCCCTCTGCCGCTCCATGTGCGTCTTGATTTGATGTGTGTGATGATGTGGCTCCTTTTTTTTGTCAAAACACGGCTTTCCACGGCACTCCTCTTTTTTTTTTTGGTCGAAATTGCCTGATTTTCATTAATAATGGGCAAGACCCAAACCAGTACAATCAAAGATTAACAGGGGTGCATACATCACAAACGATCTACAGCAACGACATGGCACGAGGGCCCAAGATTGAAAGTTTAAAAAACAACGACATGGCACTCCTCTTTAAATTTGATGCAGATTCCTCTTTTGTTTAATTCCAATCCGTTGTGCATTCTATCATGGGCTTTCTTTTTGGTCAAATTGTCAGCACACACACACACATTATTTATATATATATATATATATATAATTGATTATTTGAGTGGCTTTAACTTGAAATTTCTTTTTTTTATATTTTCTTCTTTTCTGCAAAATAAATAGCAAATTAAGTCAACAATTTGTATACATAGTAATAATTGCTCTAAAAATGGATCAAAAGTATCTCTAAAAAATGCACTAAAATGGAGTTTATCAATTGAGATGTCATCTATACTCGATATAATTTGTATACAGTGAACATAAACAGTCTATAATGATAGTATAGTCATTCCATGTCCGCTCATTCAATGCCAATTTGGACATACCGTTCATTTTGTTTCAAAACATGAGTACATTCCACGTATACTTCAATTTGGTTTTTCACCACATTCCTAACATGAGTACAACTTGCTGGGATCAACACAATCAAAAAAAAATATGCTTATCACAATCCAATTCACATATATGATTAGGCATTTTAATTAGGTTTCCAACGCACTAGAGAACACCTCAAACGGGTTCTCAAAACAAAAGTTATAGTTAAAATAGTGTCAAAGTACTTTTGTCGAAAATTTACACAGGGTCGCGACGCGACCTTGTGCCATCGCGTCGCGATGAGATCCAGAAACTTTTCCACTTCAATTTCTTGAATGGTCTCGAAGCGATCCCCTTGGGTCGCTACGCGATAGTTGCTGCACAAGTGCAAATTATGCAGAAAATTACCCTTTTTTATTCCGATTTCATCAATTTCGCTACTCGGTTCCAATCCGACCCGTATTCCGATCAATTTCCATCATTACAACAGATATTCCCAGCACAACAAACAATACAATCAACACACAACAACATCATCACAATGTATAATTCGTTCAATAACTCCTAATACGCAATTTTTCGAAAAACGGATTTCGACTCATAAAATTCTCAAAATGAACGAAACAAAATAAAAGCCAATGACATAACCAATCACTCAGAAAAATACAATCCCTAAATGTGAGTAAAATTCACCGATTTGACGAACTCGCTAACAATCTAGTCTTTACGAAATAACCGTCAAGTAACCACTCGAACAATCCCCGTATTCGTCCAACCGCCACAAACTCGAAACTCAACGAGTTCTACCCTTCAATCAGTAGCGGGAACACTCTCAACTCCCCTTCAATAGACAATGTAGGTTCAGAATCACAATCACTCTAGCTCCAATTGAACATGCTAGCCTTAGATTTGGTCAACACTCCATTTTTGCTCTATTTAAGCTTGGAACTTGAAAATGGAAGACGGGGGAAAGAGGATGATTCAGTAGCTAATATTGGTATCATTAGAAAGGTATTGAAAAATGAAGGAGAATGAGCTAGGAATTACCTACATGCAATGGGAGAAATTGGAGCTCTTTAATCTTCTTCTCCCTCTCTCTCTCTCTCTCTCTCTCTCTCTCTCTCTCTCTCTCTCTCTCTCTCTCTCTCTCTCTCTCTCTCTCTCTCTCTCTCTCTTTGTTTTTCTCTGTTTTTGATTTCAGAATTTTGTGGAAAGTGAGGTGATGTTGGTGGCTTATATGAGCTGAGGGTGTGTTTAATAGGATGTGAAAAGTCCTAAATACCCTTGGCTCACTAATTCACACTTAATTCCAAATTCAACCCAAACAATCACACACAATAATGTAATTAAATCATTTCACCTAGCGATTATATATTGCTTTCGTGACAATGATAATTACACGCCTAGACTTATAATTTACTCGAATAATAAATCACTAGTTAATTTCGCAAACCGAAATTAACGGCACTAGGGATGTTATAATCAACCCAACTTTTAAAATTTTGACCTCAAAATTGAAAAGACATACCTCAAGAGAATAGATATGGATATCGAGTCCGCATGTCGTCTTCTAACTCCCATGTAGCTTCCTCGGGAGAAAAGACATCCCAAACCACTTTGACAATGGGAATCATTCTCGTCCGAAGCGTCTTCTCGCCACGTTTCAGAATATAACTAGGAAAAGGTTGGAAAGATAAATCTAGTCAAAGATCAATCGCCTCAAAACTCAACGGCTGATCCTGATCGGGAATATATTTCCTTAGTTGAAATACATGGAAGACATCATGAAGGTTGGACAAAGTTGGAGGCAAAGCAAGACGATAACCAATTGGCCCAATACGCTCGATAATTTGGGAAGGTCCAATATACCGAGGACTGAGCTTCTTCACTCGCAAAGCTCTACCTGTACCGTGACCCCTAACTACACTCTCGGTTCAATTGTAAAAACCTTAGCATTCGTAGTTTAATTTATAAACCACTTGCTTCGTTATTAATCGAAACACCGACTGCCAACACTTGCTAATCCCGGTGAATCGTGCACTATCCTTAGCATAACATCGACAACCAACAATTGCTAATCCCGATGAACCCCCTTCCCAATAGTACTTTGCCTAATGGTTATGGGCCTAGGTTAAGGGCTCATGACCTTCCCTGCCTAGTATGCTATTCTAGGGGTCGTCACCCATAATCGATATAATCTATATATCTTACCCGCATTGGGCCGCCTCCTAATAGTTCGATATAATCTATATATCGCTATTCTATGATCGGTTTAGATGAATACAACAATGACCATCCCGCCTCGTAAACACAAAATTAAATAGGATATACAATCCGTTTAATTTTCCAAAACCCATGTACCCTCACGTATTCTAAGTTCGGTTTTTCGAAACATTTATAATTTCTAAAACATTTCTTCAAAACCAAGTTGAACATGTTGAAAACCATGTTTTTATCAAGTAGATATCATCAAAAATGGTTGGGAAAAGGATTAGAAGAGGTTTGGAATCGAAAGGAGCGAAGAAACGAAAACTTTGCACTTGGGGGCGTAGGCAGCGCACGGTCAGTGTGCCTAGGCGCACAGTCTGTGGGCCCTGTTAAAAAAAATTACAGTCATCTGCGAACGTGGCGCATGGTCCGTACCACTGGACGCATGGTCTGTGTGCCCTGTGTAGAGACAGCATTTCGTTCGTTTCGTTCCTCCGATCGCGTCCAATCCATAATCCAATCTAATTCCAACATTAAAACAGAGATTTTACACACAATACAAGTCAATCCGATACAAGTTTCAAATCACATAACAAAGTATAATTTGATAAATAAACTATAAAACACTATTTTTCCGAAAACGGTTTTTGACTCGTAAAATATTCCAAAGCGAAATAATTTCACCAAAACAGAATTTCAAGTTATTCAAAGGCAATAAAATGAAACCCTACGCGTGAGTATAACTCACCGATCGTGATAAAAATCACGTAAAACCGAGACCTCCAAAGCTCAATGATTTCGATACTTCACGAATTACCCCCCAACACTTCCAATCGCTTCAAAACTGAATTTTCCGCTAACACAACTCTAAATCAGCAGCTTAAACACTCCAAATCCTTCTTCAATCAACAATGTAGGTTTCTATTTGGGCTTCTTAACTGATTTTGAGGCTTTAGAAGAGAATGGTTAAAGTTTTGCTTACATGCATGAAGTGGTGAGAGAGTTCCAAGTTCTGCTTCTTCCTCTCTCTATCTCCCTCTCTTTCTTTCTCCACTCTCTTTCTCTCTCTCTATTTCTTCTTTTCAGAATTCGTAAAAATGAGAGAAGGTTTGGTTGTGTGAGCTGAAGGTAAGTGAGGGGTGGAAAAGACTAGTCTACCCTTATCCTCTAATTTTACTTAAACTCTATTGCTACCCAACTATCACTCAATAATTCACACATATCAAATAATAATTCAAATAAATCACATAGTCTCGCAATTTAATATTGCTTTCACGACAAACTCGTATCCGAGACTTGATTTATTATTTACTCAAATAATAAATCGCTAGGTAATTTCGTAAACCGAAATTTACCGAACTAGGAATGTTACAAAACAAGTCATTCAATAATCAATTTAACGAGATATTGTTTATGAAACTTCAAAATTATTATACTTCTCAAAATATAGTTTTGACTCTAAAATTATTTCGAAATCAAAACACCATGTATTTCCAACATACTAAACAATCATAGTCGAAATTTAAAAACCATTAACGTGATTAAAACTCAAACCGACTAGAAATGCTACGAACCGCTTTCCAATAGAACTCGAGCTACTCGAACACACTTCAATCACTACCCAAAGCACTCCAAACACTCACCACTAAGTTGAAACTATAATGTGGTTTGAAGAAGGTTTCCAATGATAATTGTTGAGCTTCTAAGTCAACATTCAAAGCTTGAAACTCCCATTATTGGTGTTTTGAGCTTGAAGATGCAACAATGGTCAAAAAGAGATTTGGGGAGAAGTTGAAGATGAAATTAGTATCAATTTGTAGAGCAAGGAAAATGAAAAAGAATATTGTAATTTCTACTTACATGCAACCATGAAGGTGAGCTCTTCTTCCTCTCTTCTCTCCTTCTCTCTTTCACGTCTCTCTCTCCTTCTCTCTCTATTCTCTTTCTTTTTCAATTTCTAAGTTTCAGCAAAAGTGAGGAATGAGAGGGTGTGTGCTGTTTTTGGGGTTTTGAGGTGAGGGTTTAATGAGTGGTGAAAGACTAAAATGCCCTTGCTCTCTCATTCTCCCTTAACTCTATTCTAATCAAACAACTACACATAACTCACTTAATAATTCATATAAAACATATAATCTAGCAACTAAATATTGCTTTCACGATAATCTCGTATCCGAGACTTGATTTATTATTTACTCGAATAGTAAATCGCTAGTTAATTTCGTAAATTAAAATTTACCGAACAAGGGATGTTACAATCACCCCAACTTGAAAAATTTTGTCCTCAAAATCGTTCAAGTCCTATACAAATAGTTGACGCGAGGCCAACATTTATCGATTGATCAACTGTATCTGACTTTTCTATGCAGACACTAGCAGTTATTTACCCACGTGTACCCAAAGTTTGTTTAGAAAACAGTTTTATAACCTAGGGTAGAAATACGTCTTTCGCCCTCAAAAAAAAAGGAGTTCGAAATGTTCCTACATAAGCGTAGCGTTGGGCTGGAAGGAAATAATGTCTATGAGAAGATTGATTTGAAATCAAACCACAATGTGAGATTTCATCTTTTATCTAACAATTCAAACACAACTATATTTTTAACTATGCCCTAAACGACCTAATACGCTTAACTTGAATAACTACATAAAATTGTAGTTAAGTCTCATTGATCTGAGAATTTAAGTGCTTATCAACTAAAGATAAAACAATATCAATTATCCGTTACTTGAAAGCAAGACTAGAGAAAAATATGAAAAACCAAGAAGATAAGATTGATAGATGTGAAAAGTTATTTTGTGGGATTTTACCTTAAATTATAATTCTTGTGATAAGTAAAACGAACCACATTTTTATTATATATAGCCTTGGGAAATATAATATTGTTATTAAACTTGTAATTGTAAATTCAACAATAATAATACTAATAGTTTTAATAGCATCAGTATTAGGTGTAAAGGCATTAATAATGCTTTATGTCCATTTATTGATTTGACCATACAATTGTTGCATTTATATTTATTATTAATATACAATATTTTCGTAATGCAATAAAATATAAATATCTTTTAAAATAAAATAAAAATTTCTAATCGATATTACTTTTTTAACTATATTCTATTTCTGGTGAGAAGTAAAACCAACATCATTTTCATTATATATAGCCTTGGGAAATATAATATTGTTATTAAATTTGTAATTGTAAAATATTCGTATATATAAATTCAACAATTAAACGGTCAAATCAAAAAATAATATTATAATAATACTTAGGTATAAGTGCATTAATAATGCTTTATGTCTATTTATTGATTTGATTATAAAATTATTGCATTTTTATTTTTTATTAATATACAATACTCTTTTTTTTTGTCGAGACCAGGGTATCCACCGCCGAATGCAGTGACTCATCCTCTCGTTAGATTGGAGGCACCTCGAAGGGTGGAGGGATTTAAAGATGCCCCATACCCAAGGCGAGGATCGAACCTCGACACTTGGTTAATGGAGGATGAGCCCAAACCGCTCAACCACACCCCCTGGGTTCTATAAAAATACTATATTCTAGTAATGCAAATAAAATATAAATATCTTTAATAATAAAATATAAATAATCAATCGGTATGACTTTTTTAACTATATTCTATTTCTGGTGAGAACGAAAACCAACATCATTTTCATTATATATAACCTTGAAAAATATAATATTGTTATTAAATTATCTTTTTTTAAATTATTGATAAATATATATTCAACAATTAAAAGGGCATATATAATATTATTAATACTAAAAGTTTGAAAGCATTATTAGGGTCTCAAAATGGTCCAATTGTCTGATCCATAAGAAAATCCAACCAGTCTGTCCGTTACAACAAAAACACACTAATGGATTAGATTGGATCCATCCGTTTCACTTGTGGATGATTGTGATCCATCCATTACTTTATTTTATATTTATTATATTACAATAACAACGAAATAAAAATCCATTAGACAATTATGAAAAAGAATATTTTTACCAAAAAGTTTATTAAAAAATATTTTTTCCAATAAATATGTTTGTAACAAAATTTAGATACAATATATATATATATATATAAATATATTTAAATATATAAAAAAAGTATTTGGTCGGAGCGTCACCGCCGACCATCGCCCCTTGTCGGAGCTCTGTAACATCCCCCAAAGTGTTTATCTCAAATATTTTGATTAGCAAGTGATTTCAATTAAATTATAGCTAATTGAGTTGATTGAATATGTTAGAATAGATGATTGATAATGATATTTGCCTAAATGTGCTAATTGTATGCATAATGTTATTAGAATATTCCGAAAGTTAGGGTAAAAAAAAGATTAATAAAGGGTTTTAAATTAAGTTAGGGTCCAATTTCTTTCAATTACAAGTCCCAAATCTAATTTCAAGTATCTTATTATTTTAGATTCATGTGATAAAAAAGATTAATCACTTATTACAACAATAGAAAAGAACTCGTTACTTATTACAACAACAAAACACCTCTGACACAGGGTTCACACAATGGCCACCTTTAGGATATCCTGCCTTAATGCATGCTTTATTACAATATCCATTGCACAACCATAGGCTAGACCACAACTCGCAAGTATTCTTGAAAGGCACTACTACTAGAGTTTCCGAACTTGTAGCAAATCCTAAAACAAACCAAAGTTACAAATACTCAGCAAGTGATCATCTTTTATCTAACAATTCAAACACAACTATATTTTTAACTATGCCCTAAACGACCTAATATGCTTAACTCGAATAGCTACATAAAATTGTAGTTAAGTCTCATTGATCTGAGAATTTAAGTTCTTATCAACTAAAGATAAAACAATATCAATTATCCCTTACCTGAAAGCAAGACTAGAGAAATATATGAAAAACCAAGAAGATAAGATTGATAGATGTGAAAAGTCATTTTGTGGGATTTGACCTTAAATTGCAATTCTTGTGATAAGTGAAACGAACCTCATTTTCATTATATATAGCCTTGGGAAATATAATATTGTTATTAAACTTGTAATTGTAAATTATTCATAGATGTAAGTTCAACAATAAATTGGTCAAATCAAAAAGTAATATTATAATAATACTAATAGTTTTAAAGCATCTGTATTAGGTATAAAGGCATTAATAATGCTTTATGTCCATTTATTGATTTGACCATATAATTGTTGCATTTATATTTTTTATTAATATACAATATTTTTGCAATGCAATAAAATATAAAAATCTTTTAAAATAAAATATGCATATCCAATCGGTATTACTTTTTTTAACTATATTCTATTTCTGGTAAGAAGTAAAACCAACTTCATTTTCATTATATATAGTGTAACACCCTGATATCTCTAACTAATAGAAATATTAAAATGCAATATATTAGTATACATCAGAGATTAATATTCCTGTTTAGATATTGAACACAACTAAATTTGTTTGATATTATAAAAATATCATGCATCTATCACCTGCCAGTAGGGGTGCTCATGGTTAAACCATATCTATAACCAATCCATATCCATCAAATGTCCATTTGATATAACCGATTTTATAACCAAAGTAGCTTAACCGGTTATTAATTTACAAAACCGGTTATGTAACAGGTTGACATTGGTTATATCCATAACCAGTTTTTTACAACCGGTTATGGATATATAACCGGTTATATTCATAACCAGCAAGTATTTAATTTTTTTTTTTTATAATTCTTTAAAGTATTTTTCTTTTGACAAAAATTCTTTAAAGTATTTTAAAATATGTTTTCCAATAAAAAAAAATTCAGATTTTGAAGTCCCAAAATAATTTCGACAATTTTAAAAAAAAAATCAGAAATTAATATATATACAATTAATATATATACAATATAATATCTATCTATCATATCATATAATATATATATATATACACATATATATAAATATTATAATATATTATAATATATATATATATATATATATAACCACCACCGGCCGCCAGACCACCATCGGCCAATGCTGGACCACCGTCGGACCGCCGTCTGCCGCCGCGGTTGGTTGCCTAAGCCGCCGCCAGGCTCCACCTTCCACCACCGCAAACCACCATATATTAATATAACATTTTTATATATATATTAATATAATATAATATATATATATATATATATATATATTTGTATTTTATATATATATATATATATTTGTATTTTATATATATATATATAATATTTGTATTATTATATATTTTTATATAATACAAATTATATATATATATATATATATATATATATATTTGTATTATATATTTTTAAAATTGTATTTTTTTCTTGTCAAAAAAAATTAAATTTTTTTTAAAATTATTTTGGTGGGTTTGGTTAAATTTTTAGTCAAAAACTAATTGGATATCCATTGGACGTCCATTAAATAGCAGGATAAAAACCATATCCAATAATTGGACAAATTGAAATAATCGGTTATAAAAATAACACAAATATCCGGATTTATTTAACCGGATATGGATATGGATGTGGTTTAACCGCTAAACCGGTTAATTTGTGCACCCCTACCTGCCAATACTTCAATAAACCGAAGACGGTTCATAATCTCAAAAAATTAATTCCTAGTGTTCAATATCCTCACAAGAAAAGCGGAAATGATAAGCAACTTAATACAGTTCAAGTCATTAATCAGGTACAAAGACGAGAAGGGAAATACATAAACTAGGACTTGAAATAACTAAGTCTTCAAATCCTCTCCTCAAGCACGACACCTATGCGTGCTTTCTAGCATTCTTCTTTTCCTGTTTCTCTGTAAAACAACAACATATGATAGGGTGAGATAACATATCTCAGTGAGTTCTACCGTGACCCCTAACATACTCTCGGTTCAATTATGAAACATTTTCCTTTCGATAAGATCATTTATGACGCACCCAATTCCTTTCCGAATTGGTCAATAGCATTGAGAGTTTCCTCTCAGCCTAAGTACGCCTATCTTGACTTTTTATTCGTAAAATCAATTTAAGAATCCTTTAACTTGTAATTCAGTTATGCTTTATAGTTCATAGCCCAATTCTTGATGACTACGTGCTATTTCAATTATACACTATAGTTCACAGCCCAATTCTTGATTGCTATGCACTATCCTCTTAATTAATCTAGTACAACACCTTAAACCATTTTTCTTTTCTTCGGTTTGCGGTGAATCCATTCCACTATATGCATCTCAGTGAAGATCAGAGGGCCTAGCTCAAGGGCTCATGACTTCCCTCTCGCTAGTGTACTAACTAATACGTCTTTAGCGACCTATCATTATACAATTATTATCAATCAATTCTAATGAACAAAGAGTCCATTGTTTAGCATCTTATTGTTCTATGACCGGGTTTAGATTAATCGAACGTTAACCATCTCGCGTCATTGATACAATATCAAAAAGGATACGTAATCCATTTATTTTTTCAAAACACATGTACCCTCACGTGTACTAAGTTCGGTTTTTCAAAGCATTTGTATTTTGTCACAATTTGATTTAAAATATATCATTCATAAGCGTTTTGCAAAGTATTACGGTCATTTTAACATTGTATGGAGTTGGGTAAATGATTGGAATGAGTTTGGAATATTTTAGTTTTAGTAAAGTAGTCTGTGAATAGATTCACATGTTTGGGAATCGATTCACAGAATGGGACTAGGTTCCCAATCTATGAACAGATTCAGCTTCTGTGAACAGATTCATAGTGTGTGAACAGATTCACAGTCCGGGGAATCGATTCACAGAATGGGAACAGGTTCCCAATCAAGTGGTTCTTGTGCCTAAATTGAAGGATTTCGTGTCTATTTTCTAAAGAAACAAAAATGAGCTTAAGATAAGGTGTGTGTAGTGAGTTATGAAGAGAACATCCAATCGGTATGACTTTTTTAACTATATTCTATTTCTGGTGAGAACGAAAACCAACATCATTTTCATTATATATAGCCTTGAAAAATATAATATTGTTATTAAATTATTTTTTATAAATTAATTATAAATATAAATTCAACAATTAAAAGGGCAAATATAATATTATTAATACTAATAGTTTGAAAGCATTATTAGGGTCTCAAAATGGTCCAATTGTCCACCATCCATAAGAAAATCTAATCGGTATGTCCGTTACAACAAAAATACACTAATGGATTATTGTGATCCATCCATTACTTTATTTTCAATCTATTGTATTACAATAACTACAAAATCAAAATATGTTAGATACAATATATATATTTAAATATATTGTATATGGATATATATATATATATATATATATTTAAATATATTTAGATACAATATATATATGTATATAAATATATTTAAATATATAAAAAAAGTATATGGTCGGAGTGTCACCGCCGACCACTGTCGGCTGTCGGAGCTCTGTGCTAATTGAATATGTTAGAATAGATGATTGATAATGATATTTGCCTAAATGTGCTAATTGTATGTAATTATATTGATATTTGCCTAAATGTGCCTAAATATAGCCATAATGTGATTATAATATTCCGAAAGTTATTAATCTTAATCTGTAACATCCCTAGTTAGGTAAATTTTGGTTTACGAAATTACCGAGTGATTTATTATTCGAGTAAATAATAAATCAAGTCGCGAGAGCAACACAATAATTGCTAAGCTATGTGATTTATTGGCATTATGGTGTGAATTGTGTGTAATTGTTTGGATAAATATTCGGTTAAGTAGGAATTAGAGCACAAGGGTAAAATCGTCATTTCAGCCATATTGAAGATTTATTAATTGATGAAGTAATAGATTGAGTCCTACACATGGTAGAATCACGGGTATGGCAGTTAATTTGCTATGTTATATGAATTGATGAGTGCTTGATTGATTAGAATGGATTTAAGTGAGATTTAGAAGAAGGGACATTATGGTCATTTCCTAGTGTTTTTAAAACTCTCAGCTCACAAACATAAAACCAAACACTCTCTCTTTTAGAGCAGTTGCTGAATTTAAGAAAGAGAGGAGAAAGAATAATAGAGGGAGAGGGCGAAGTGAGATGAAGGAGAGAAGAGGGAGAAGCACCTCAAACCTCAATGCATGTGAGGGTTTCATACACCATTCAATTCAGTTTTTCACCCTCTTTCAAATATTGCCACTTTCATAAGCTCAGTTCATACCATTCTCCTTTTACCATTTTTGAGCTTTCAAGCTCTAAAACACAACAAAGGAGTTTTAGAGCTAGCTATGGCTTGCTTGTTGTTTTGGGAGCTAGATTGAGACATCTTAGCACCTACATTGCGGATTAAAGCAGCCTAGGAGGGATTTCCAGTACCTGTGATTCGGAAAAAATTGAGTTTGGGGATTTCGAGAGTGGATGTGTTGTTGAGAATTGGTTCAAACTCAAAGTTTCAAAATTCTGCTTAAAATCGTTTGGTACATCTTCCAGTAATTCACGCATAACTCTTTACACAAAGCTCATTTTTTGTCCATATTTGTATATTTGGAAACTAGACAGAAAGGTCTTCAATTTTGGCACAAGAATGACCTAATTTGGTTAAGTTTTGAGCGAGAAACTAACTCAACAATTTAGTGTTGTGAATTAGTGGGAGATTTTACCTAGTTCCATTGTTTTGAACATATCTCAAAAATACCCATTATCTCAACTCAAAACCAAAACCCACCGAAAATAGACAAACTTTCCTTCATAATAGACCCTTGATTTGGTGGATTTGATGAAGTATTGACTCAGTTATGCATGTTGAAGTATTGAGTCAGTATTGAGTCATTAACACCTTAGATTCTGACTCTCGGGTGTGTTGTGGTAGGAGCTGGAACATTATTCGGTAAATGTAATAGGAACTTATATCATACTTGGAGCTTTCGAGTGAAGACCAAAGGGTAAGGATAGCAATTGGAGTTGTTCGGGTAGATTGAGTTCGAGTTAGAAAGTGTTTCGTGTAGTTCGTGTGAAATGGAGCCTACACTTATTGCTCGTTGGTTGTTGTTTGTGATTTTGATCACGATGAGGTGAGTTTCACTCACGTTAGGTTCTTTGTTGTTTTTGAATATTGTTACTGATTTTACTAATTTCGAGTCTTTCGAGCGTTTCGTTAAGATTTTGTGAAACGGTATTTACTAATCGAAACGGTATTTTATGAAAAATTCGATAATTTGAAGTTTCGAAATTAATAACTTGATATGTTGATTGTTGAATGACATTGTTTGGATTGGTTGTGCTACTGGTATAATATATGTTTAAGTTAGGGAATGATCGGAATGGGTAACGGAAATGAACAGAATAGTGAATGTAGCGACCGAAAAATACGGGAGAGGATTCCTCGAAGGTTCAAAGATGAAGCCGCCACCAAAGTTTAGTTTAAGGGCAAATATTGGAAAATCCCTTTGGTTTGGATAAGGGTCCTTGAGACCATATTAGGGTTCAGGAGTCGGTTATGCATGGGGAAGGTGTTAGCACCCCACGGCATCCTTCCTAAGGAAGGTTACCTGCTAATTAGTTGTAGGAGAGAAAGTTAATTTTTAAAATATTTAATTTTACCCCTTTTTATTGCTAGCCAAAAGAAATTTAAAAGAAAGGACTTTGATATTTTTGAATTTTAAGAATAGGATTATTTAGAAGAAAGACTAAAAAATGTTTTTTTATTAGTGCACTTGACAGAGGTGGGCCCGCCCTCTGCTCCTACGTATCTCTTGGTAGAGAATCAAAGGCTACGTAGTTCTTGGTAGAAAATATTTGTTTGTTTGATGTTTTTTAATTAGGGATTTTAGGACTCTTGAGTGATCAGTTCATTTGTCCTTAATCCCCTTTTTGAAAATTTGTTTTTGTGGAGAAAAATGTTTTGTGTTTGTGTTTTTTATTTTGAAATTGTTTATTTTGAATAGGGATTTTAGGACCTGATCCGTCACGGTTCATTAGTGGTCCCAAAAATGAGACTAACCCGACTGTACAGTCGACTTAATCCCCTATTTATATTTTTGAAGAGAAATATATTTATTTATTTATTATAGGAAAATGATTTTTGATTGAATAAATAGGCAAAACATAGTAAGTTGTAAAACAGAAGTGAGGGAGGAGTAATTAGCTGTAGGGTGCGGTATCGGAAAAAAGGGTGTGTGTTTAGTTACCAGTTTCGTTTTTGGGTTTAGGCTGAAGGTTTATAGATTGGGTTATTAACATAGGGCTGTACAGAGTAAAACGTGGGGTGTAAAAATAAATCTGATATTTTTTAAAAATAAAACTAAAAATAATAGTAATAATAATAATAATATAATACAATGATATATAAGGTAAGTTATAAGAAAGGAAAACCTAATTTCTTCTTCCTTAGTTTCTCAGCGCCGTAGCCAAGATTTGGGAGAGAGAGAGAAAACGCGAAATTTCAGGGAGAGGGAGAGAGATTCACGGAGAGAGAGAGAGAGAGAGAGAGAGAGAGAGAGAGAGAGAGGCGCACGGCGCTGGTAGGCCGTTTTGCTGCCGGTGAAGACTACTGTGAGAGGGACGATGGTACGTGTTCACGGTGATGACTGACTGGTGAGGACGAAGGGGGAAGCGACGGAGGAGACGACCACGGGGTTTCGTGGCGGCGTGATAGTGGCTTGCGGAGGACGCCACGGCGAGGGACGACGTCGACAATGAAGCAGGTTCACCGCGGCCGTTCTGGTGGGTTTCGAACCAAGGACAACGGCGACAGCTACGAAGAAGGCGACACCGTGTACGGTGGCCGGAGGTTAGTTCTGATATTACGTTTTTCATACTTCACATTTGTTTACTTGTTTTTCCTCTCCTAATATACTTTGATTCCTTCTGCTAGTGTCTTTCTGAAATCTGATTCTATTTGCTAACCTATTCCTTATCTTCTATTTTATATTCTCTCTCTTAATGGTTCTTTCTTGGTCTGATTTTTTATATCTAAAGGAACCTGCAATCAAAACTCACGTTCTATTCCTATAACAATAACAATAACAACGAAAGTTTGTTCCACTCCTATAACAACAAAAATCCTATTTATTTATCTAATGTTTATTTTAAATTATTTTTTTTAACTTAACTAGCATTATCACACGATTCCTATGGTTAATACATGCTCTATTCTTCTATTCAGATTCAAGATACTACATATTAAAAAAGTTTCAACATAGATTTTCTATTTGAGAGCTTATAGGGACCAACCTGACATCTACGTTTTTGAATAATCTCTGTTCTAGCCACTGCTACTTTGCTGCCTGCTTCCTCTGCCTTTGCTTACTTATTTCGGACCAGTGTTTTTTATCGGATTAGGGTTCTGATTTGAACCACTAATCTTTCATGTGCTTTCTGATTTTTTGTATGTGAATTGTTGTCCTCTTTTTCGGTGAATCGGCTCTGTTTTTATAGGCGAATATTAGGGTTTTGGTATTTAATTCTATGATTCTGAGCAATATTCCTTCCTATTTTCAGGTTTTGGGCTTGCTGAGAAGCCTTGGAGAGTAGGAACCGGCCCAACTGAGAGCTGATTTTAAAGCTGTTATTTTTGTATTTTTTAATTTTCGTTTTTTCTATTTTTTTGATAATTTTTGGATTACCTTTTTTGGACTTTTGGACAATTTGTAATATTATTTTTCATTTTGATTTTATTATTATTTGTGATTTTTATGGCCTTTTGATTAAAAGAAAGCAAGAAAACAAAATTGAAATTGGGCCAAACCCACGAATAACAACTGAGGCCCAATCGCAAATGCTAACACACGTCCAAACATGAACGTCAGGCCCGATTATTACCAAATTGTTAAAATTAGGCCCAAAAACTAACTTGCGTAATTTAACGAGTAAATTAAACGAGTAGTAAAATGAATCGGACAAAATTGGGGTATGACAGTGAATTTATATGAAAAACTGAGTTTGGTTGCAGACCACAAAGTTGTGAATCGATTCACAGGACTGTGAATCTATTGACAGACTGTGAATCTGTTCACAAGTTGGGAACCTGTTCCCATTCTGTGAATCGATTCCCAGGACTGTGAATCTGTTCATAGGTTGGAAACCTAGTCCCATTCTGTGAATCAATTCCCATACATGTGAATCCATTCACAGATTACTTTACTAAAACCAAAATATTCCAAGCCCATTCTAATCCTCTCCCCAACACCATACAATGTTAAAATAACCGTAATACTTTGCAAAATGCTTATGAATGACCTGTTTTAAATCAAATCATGTCGAACTAGAAATGTTTTGAAATGAACGTTATGTAGTCTACGTGTGAGCGCATGCTTTTTGAACATAAAACGAACTATATTTTCAATTCAATAATTGTTTAATGGAAATGGGATAATTATATATTCAATCTAAGATTGATTTAGGGATCACGATATATATATTATATCGAGTACAAGAGACAGCCCAATGCGGGTATTATATAGGAGACGGCCCAATGCGGGTGCGATATTTATATTATATCGATTATGGGTGACGACCCAAGAGGATAGCATACTAGGGAGAGGGAAGTCATGAGCCCTTAACCTAGGCCCATTATCCGTTAGGGAAAGTACTAGCGAGGGTTCATCGGGATTAGTAGCTGTTGTACAACCGATGTTATGCTAAGAATAATGCACGATACACCGGGATTAGTAGTTGTTGTACGGTCGGTGTTTCGATTGATAAACAAGTAGTTTATATATTAAATTACTAATGTTTAAGTTTTAAAATGGAACCGAGTGAATGTTAGGGGTCACGGTAGAGCTTACTGAGATATGTTATCTCACCTTATCATTTGTTGTTGTTTTTACAGAGAAACAGGGAAAGAACAAGGCTAAACGACACGAGTAAGTGACGTTTCTACGGAGATGTTTAAGACTTGTTGTCTTATTCTCATATTAGGTTTCCCTGTTATTTTCTGCCATGGTTATGTAACTTGTATTTGATATGAGTTGTATAAATCTTTTCTGCTTATCTAGTTATGATATTGAACAATAGGGTTGGTTATCCTATCAAGTGATGAACTATGTTAAGTTCAATGAATTCGGAGACAGGTTGCTATGAGATAATATGTATTATTATTGGAAAATTTTTAGTTATGTTCAATATGTAATAGGGATTGTGTCCTCTGATAGTGGCTAAGTTGTGCAATTCAATATATCTACATGTTAGAAATATTCGGGTGTTACATAATCATTAAGATTAATAGAGGATTTGGTCAAAAAAAAGATTAATAAAGGGTTTTAAATTAAGTTAGGGTCCAATTTCTTTCAATTGCAAGTCCCAAATCTAATTTCAAGTATCTTATTATTTTAGATTCATGTGATAAAAAAGATTCATCACTTATTACAGAAATAGAAAAGAACTCGTTACTTATTACAACAACAAAACACCTCTGATACGAGGTTCACACAATGCCCACCTTTAGGATATCCTGCCTTAATGCATGCTTGACTGCAAAATCCATTGCAAAACCGTAGGCTAGCCCACATGTAACATCCCTAATACGGCTAATTTCGAGTATCAAAATTAACTAGCTTTGGCTTATTCGATTAATTAATAAGTCAAGTCATTTAGCATGTTTGAGCCTTTGATGGCAATACTTAATTTCTAAAGTATGTGAATTATATGTGCATTATGGTTGATTGTGTGATATACATGAATGGGTGTTTGATTGTTTGATTAAAATTGAGGTTTTAGTGGGAATTAGAGAACAAGGGCAAAATAGTCAATTTACACCCTTTTATCCCTCACTCACTACAACACAAGACTATCACTCTTACCCTCTCATTTAGCAAAAACAGAAATTTAGAAAGAAAGAGAGCTAGAGAGAGAGAGAGTGAGATTGCGAGAGTGAGAGAGGAAGAAGAGGGAGACACCATCAACACAAACCTTCATGCATGTAAGTGATTCTTACCCCATTTTCTTTCATTTCTCATCCACTACACAAAGATACCAAAATCATCCATCCATTCTTCATCTAACTCATTTCACCATTTTCAAGTTTCAAGCTCCACTTTGGCCAAAAGTGAAGATTGAGTCTTAAGGATGCTTGCATGTTGACATTGAAGTTAGATTAGAGCGTTTCGGAACCCACATTGTTGTTTGGAAGTAGCAAGAGGAGGATTTAATCACTGAAATTCAGAGATGGTTCATTGGGGTGGCTTTGGAGCGGATTTGGGTGTTGTCGGAGCGTAGAAGTTGATTCGGGGATAGCTCATGTGGTTACGTTATCGTGTGCACTTCGTTGAGTCTTGGTTATTTGTGATTATCATCACAATCGGCGACTTCTATTTCGCTTAGGTTTTGGTCATTTCAAGTTCTGTCTCTGAGTTATTTGTGTGTTCATTTCGAAATTGATTCAAGGAAAACGTATTTGCGAATTAATATATTTTGTGTTGTTTGGAACATATATATTTCGATTGATTGTTGTTGAAATGTGATTGTTATTGATTGTTTGGATTGGATAATGTACTGGTATTTAAGCTTACTATGTTAGGAATTGATCGGTACAAGTTTCGGAATCGATTGCAATGGAAATTTTACACGAAAACAAAAGTTTTGGTGATGCTGTCAAACAGGCACGACCAGTGCGCAATTAAGCACAGATCGTGCGCCCCGTAAAACAGATGTGTGCTGAAACCTTTTTAAAGCGAGCACGATCCGTGCGTATGCGCGGGGAAGGTACTAGCACTCTACGACATCTTTCCTAAGCAAGGTTACCTTTTAACTAAATGTGTAAAAAGATTATTAATTTAAAATACATTGATTTTACCCTTTTTGCAAATTAAAATTAAATAAAAGACTCGAGAGATAGTTAGTTCTTTTTGTCATTTTGAGAGATAGAAAAGAAATAATTAAAAAGACTAAAAAATGGGTTTTTATCTAGGGATTTTAGGACTCTTGAGTGATCAGTTCATTTGTCCTAAAAAGATGACTAATCTGATTGTACAATCGACTTAATCCCCTATTTTTGAAAATTTGTTTTTTGTTTGAAAGAAATGCTTGTATGTTTGTATGTTTTTGGGAAAAAAGAAATTGTTTTTTTGGAAAAAAATTAGTACAAACAAAAAAAGGGGTGAAATAGTAGAGGAGGTGCTGTATTATAAACAAAAGAGGGTGCAAAACTGAATCTGATTTCTTTCTGGGCTTTTAATAACATGGCCTGCGAATGGGCCTATATGCAGAATGGTTGTATAAATTAAACACAATGGTGTGAAAATGAATCTGATATTTTAATTTTTTTTAAAAACAACTAAAGAAAGAAAAGGGACTATAAAAGGAAACAAACGTATTTCAGAACCCTAAATCCTTCCACTCTCTTCCAGCGCGTTTTCAACTAACAGAGAAGGAATGCGAAAGAGAATGAGAGAGAGAAGATGAGGTGGAGAGAGGGTTACGGTGGTGGAGATCTCACCGGAGGAGAACGGCCGCAGGGGTGCGGCGGTGTCGCCGGCGAGGAGAGAGAGGGTTACGACGAAGATAGAGAGGGACGGCGACGGTGGTGTTGGAAAGTAGAATGGTTTTAGGAAGACTTTGGGAGGAAGGGAAGAGGAGACTATGGTTTCTTAAAATGAGAGGATACTTTGCTCTTTAGAACTTGATGTTTATTTGCTAACTTGCTTACTTGTTTTTTGCTTGGTTTACAAATGACTAGCTCTCCCCTATTTATAGGCTCCAAGGGAGAGTTCTACATCAATCTAGAGAACATTCTACACACTTCAAGTGAGAGAGTTCTACACACTTCTTTCAACTACTTATTTAATATTACATATTTCACTTCTACATTTCTCTACTACTCTCTAGAATTTTTTATAAACTAAAACACTAAAACCAAATGGGCCTAACACTTGATTAGTCCAATGGGCCAAATCAAGATTACTCTCCAACACCCCCTCTTAAACTTGATTTGTCATTCCAAGTAGGCTTCGCAACTTGATAAAGTCTTCATGCTTGAGGGGTTTTGTGAAGATGTCAGCAACTTGGTCTTGAGACTTCACATATTCGACTTGCACATCCTTTCTTGCTATGCACTCCCTTATATAGTGGTAGCGAGTATCAATATGTTTGCTCCGATCATGGAAGACTGGATTCTTTGTTAGAGCTATAGCTGACTTATTATCCACAAAGATCTTGGTCGGCTCTTCTTGCGACATCCCCAACTCCTTTAACAATTTTCTGAGCCAGACTGCATGGCAAACACATGATGTGGCTGCTACATATTCTGCTTCGCAAGTTGAAAGTGTGACTATCGGTTGTTTCTTTGACATCCAAGTGAAAGCTGTGTTTCCCATGAAGAACACAAAACCGCTAGTACTCTTCCGATCATCTCCATCTCCACCCCAATCACTGTCACTGTAACCAACAAGCTTATAATTATTATTTGATGAAAACCATAAGCCAAAATCCAATGTTCCTTTGATATAGCGAAGAATTCTTTTTGCAGCCTTGAGATGAGTTGTGGTGGGATTCTCCATGTATCGACTGATGAGTCCAGTAGCAAACAAAATGTCAGGTCTTGTGCATGTCAGATACCGCAAACTCCCAACCATACTCTTGAAATTTGTAGGGTTCACCTTTACTGCTTCGTCGTACTTTGATAATTTCATTTTACACTCTACTGGTGTGCTGATTGGCTTGCAACTATCCATCTTGAACTTTTTCAGCATCTCCTTCGCATATCTTTGTTGTGAAATGAATATTCCATCTTCCTTTTGCTTTACCTCAATGCCAAGATAGTATGACATTAATCCAATATCTGTCATCTCAAACTCCTTTACCATTTCCTTCTTGAACTCTTCAAACATACTTGGATTGCTTCCTGTGAAGGCCAAGTCATCCACATATATGCACACGATCAAGATATCTCCATTTTTGACCTTGACATATAGGGCATGCTCGTGTGGGCACTTCGTGAAATTGTTTTCTTTGAAGTAGTTATCAATCCGACTATACCATGCTCTTGGTGCCTGTTTTAGTCCATATAATGCTTTCTTTAGCTTGAGAACTTTGTCTTCATGACCTTTCACCTTGTAGCCCATAGGTTGTTCGATGTACACTTCTTCTTCTAGAACTCCATTCAAAAAGGCAGACTTCACGTCCATCTGATGAATTTTCCACTTGTTTTGGGCTGCTAGAGAGATTATTAGTCTTATGGTTTCCAAGCGAGCGACTGGAGCGAACACCTCGTCATAATCAATCCCGGCCTTTTGACTATAGCCTTTTGCAACTAGCCTTGCCTTGTATCTTTCGATTTCTCCATTGACGTTCTTCTTTGCCTTGTACACCCACTTGACACCAATAGCTTTATGCCCTTTCGGAAGAGACACGAGTTCCCAAGTGTTGTTCTTGTCGATGGCTTTAATTTCTTCGTCCATTGCATCCCTCCATCTCTTATCTTGCGCAGCTTCTTCAAAGTCCATAGGTTCACAGTCTGCAAAGAGGCAGAACAATGTGAGATTATTCGTTGCCTCGACATCTTCATAGAGATCTTCAAGCCTTCGCGGTGAAAAAGCTCCTGTATTATCATACACATCTTGGAGACTTCGTGTACGTTTCACTGTCCTTTCACTCCTAGTGTCTTCTGAAGTGGATGTTGTTGGTGATGTGACCCCTTTTTGAACTTCTCCAGATGTCTCTTCATCAAATTGAGGAAAGAAACTGTACTCCTTTTCATGAGGTCCAAAGTCCCATTGTCCTTCTTCATCGAAGACTACATCTCGGCTGACCGCCGTCTTGTTGTTGTTCGGGTTGTACAACTTGTAACCCTTTGAGTTTTGATCATAACCGACAAAGATGAATCTCTCACTCTTATCGTCGAGTTTTGCTCTTCTCTCATCTGGTATGTGAACATGGGCAACACTTCCGAAGACTCTCAAGTGTGAGATACCTGGCTTTCTTCCACTCCATGCTTCTTGTGGTGTCTTTCCCCATACACTTCTTGTTGGAGATCGATTTGACAGGTAGACTGCACACGCCACTGCTTCAGCCCAAAATTCTTTTGGCAATTTCTTGCTTTTAAGCATGCTTCGAGCCATGTCGAGGATTGTTCTATTTTTACTCTCTGCCACACCATTCTGTTGAGGGGATCTTGGAACCGTCAAGGGACGTCTAATTCCATTCTCTTCGCAAAACTCCTGAAACTCTTTAGAAGTGAATTCTCCACCTCGATCAGTTCTCATAGCCTTAATCACTCGTCCACTTTCTTTCTCCACTGTAGCTTTAAACTTCTTGAAAACATTAAAGACTTCTGACTTCTGCTTCAAGAAATACACCCATGTTTTTCTTGAAAAATCGTCAATAAATAGGAGGAAGTAGTTATTTTTACCTAGTGAGCTTGGCTTGATTGGTCCACAGACATCAGCATGTATGAGCTCGAGTGGCTTT
Source organism: Astragalus glycyphyllos (assembly GCA_963573325.1). Lineage (NCBI taxonomy): Eukaryota > Viridiplantae > Streptophyta > Magnoliopsida > Fabales > Fabaceae > Astragalus > Astragalus glycyphyllos. The sequence goes on from OY754310.1 coordinate 20,818,223, forward strand.
TTGGCTCTTGAGTTTGACTCCTTTGGAAAACTCGTCCTGAACTGCTTTCCAAGTAAACACCCTTCACAGAGTTGATCGGGTTTGTTGATAGACGGCAACCCTCTCACCATATTCGTTTTCGACATCAAACTTAAACCTCCAAAATTTAAGTGCCCAAATCGAAGATGCCAAAGCCATGCATCATCATTATAGCAAACTTTGAGACACTTTGCCACGTCATTATGGATATTCAATAAGAACATCCTATTTTTTGACATTGGTACCTTGGTGATGAGATTGTTTCTATGATCTCTGATGGAAAGACTGGAATCTTTCAAGTGAATGTCATAGCCCTTTTCTAAGAGTTGTCCCAGACTCAAAATATTGTTTTTCATATTTGGGACGTAGTACGCATTTGAAATAAAATCATGTCTTCCATCCTTTAGGCGGATTAAGATCTTACCTTTGCCTTTCACCTGAATTTTAGAATCATCACCAAATGAGACATTGCCGCTCACTGATTCATCAAGGTCCACGAACATGCTTCTTTTTCCGCACATATGGTTGCTTGCACCAGTGTCAAGGTACCACATGTTTTCCTGGATTCCTTCGTTACTTCTACGTGCTAGAAGCACTGTTCCAATCGTCTGGTCTTTCTCTTCCACATAGTTTGTCTCCTCTTCTACTCTATTCTTTGAAAATCTACATTCTGAGGCATAATGGCCAAACTTCTGACAATTATAGCATCGAGTTTGAGATTTATCAAACCTTGTGTTTTGAGATCCTCGTCCATATCCTCTTGTTGAGCTTTCTCCCTTCTTGTAATTGTTGTTTGTGAAATTCGCACCTCGTCCATTAGTTTGGCGTCCAAACTGTCCTCGGCCAAAACCTCGACCTCTACCTCGACCTCGACCTCGACCTTGATCTTGTAGGCCTCTCTCATTTCCTTGACTTCCTTCCTTCTCCTTTAGTTGCATCTTGAAGAGTTGCTCGGTGATCTCCTTCTTTTTCTTATGTTTCTCCTCATAAGCTTGCAATGATCCTTGGAGTTGTTCAATCGTCATGGTCTCCAAGTCTTTGGTTTCCTCGATGGTTGTGACGATATGCTCGAATTTGGTATCCAAAGAGCGTAATATCTTTTCCATAATCCTTACATCTTCTAACTTCTCACCATTTCTTTTTAATTGATTTGACACGGCGATTACTCTTGAAAAATATTCCGAAATAGACTCCGACTCAGTCATATGTAAGGATTCGAACTCACCTCTTAGAGTTTGGAGACGCACCTTCTTTACCTTGTCTTCTCCTTTGCAAGACGTTTGAAGCTTCTCCCATGCCTCCTTAGCGGATGTTGCATTCGAAATTTTCTCAAACTCATTTTCATCCAATGCTTGGTAGATGAGGAAGAGAGCTTTCTTGTCTCTCTTTCTTGAATCCTTCAAAATATCCCTTTGTGCTTGAGTTAAGGAATCCTCATTTTGTGATTCCTTATAACCTTTTTCAACAATCTCCCAAACATCATGTGCTCCAAGAAGAGCCTTCATTTTGATGCACCAATTATCATAGGTGCTCCCTTTTAGAAGTGGAACTTGGAATGATGACACACCATTGCTCGCCATGACTTTGGAAGGATTTCTAATCAGAACCTTAGCTCTGATGCCACTTTGTTGGAAAGTAGAATGGTTTTAGGAAGACTTTGGGAGGAAGGGAAGAGGAGACTATGGTTTCTTAAAATGAGAGGATACTTTGCTCTTTAGAACTTGATGTTTATTTGCTAACTTGCTTACTTGTTTTTTGCTTGGTTTACAAATGACTAGCTCTCCCCTATTTATAGGCTCCAAGGGAGAGTTCTACATCAATCTAGAGAACATTCTACACACTTCAAGTGAGAGAGTTCTACACACTTCTTTCAACTACTTATTTAATATTACATATTTCACTTCTACATTTCTCTACTACTCTCTAGAATTTTCTATAAACTAAAACACTAAAACCAAATGGGCCTAACACTTGATTAGTCCAATGGGCCAAATCAAGTTTACTCTCCAACAGGTGGAACTTGCCGGAGGTTACGGCGGCAGCGTTGGTGCGCCGTAGGGGACAAAACTACAGTGTTCACGACAATCTTTTGGGGAGGCGACCATGATGTAACGTTCGGGGAGGACGACGTGGTGGTGACACGGCGTCACATGGAGGTTCGGGGCGGCAGTGACGGAGGTGCTTCGCCGGAGGTAGGATGCGTTTTTGTTCTCTCTTTTTTTTATCTTTGACTGTCCTTCTCTTCTAATTCTTCTTCTTTTTTGGATTCAGACCTTAAATTTCTAAGGTGCTTTTGGTTATTGATCTTTTACTTTTCTGTTCAGGACTTCATGTATACGTTTTTTTTAAAACTATATACAGATTATATACTTTTGTTTTATATACAGATTATACCATTTAAGCTATATCATCCTAATTATATCATTTAAACTATATACAGATTATGTATCAAAAGAAAAAATAAACTATATACAGATTAAAACATGTATTTTCTACATTTTTATTAGTACACGAAAAACCAACCTAAGCTCCAGCCTCTGAAAATCTCCTTGTTTTTGAATACTGCTTCTGAATGCTGGCTTCTCTTTCACTGCTTCTCTGCTGCTTCTGTGAATTCTGCTATTCGATCCTTTTTCAGAATTTTTTTTTGGTGTTTTGTGATTAGGATTTTGGTGTTAAACCCTAGACTTTTTTCTGAATTTCTGCTCTTTTTTTTTGAATTGGTTCTGTTTTTATAGGCGAATATTAGGGTTTTGGTATTTAATTCTATGATTCTGAACGATATTCTTTCTATTTTCTGGTTTCGGGCTTGCTGAGAAGCCTTGAAGAGCAAGAAACGGCCCTACTAAGAGCTAGTTTTGCGTCTGTGATTGTTGTATTTTTTTAATTTTCGTTTTTCTGTTTTTCGTTATTTTTTGGATTACTTTTGTTGAACTTTTGGACAGTTGGACACACTTGTAATATGATTTTGATTTTATTTAATATATATGTATTTTTATTGATTTTATGCTATGTTTTTTAAGTAGATGAATAACTAACTTAGGCCAAACCCAATAATTAAAAAGAAACTACAACCGAGTTCAAATGAGTAAAGTACCAAGCTTAGGTCCAATCGTAGCAAATTACTAAGCATAGGCCCAATTAAATAAATAGTACCTAAATAAAACTTGAATAATATTGACACGTGTTAATTGGGCCGAGACTTGCAAACTACCTACTATTTACAATCGTGCTCGAAATATATATACAAACTAAAACAAAAACCGTAATACCAATAAGAGGGCAGACAAAATTGGGGTATAACACATAACTTAAATTAAATTCAAGTCATATTATCGATTACAGAGACAACACAGGAATAAAAAATCAAGATAAAAGAACTAGTCTTCAATCTTCTGTGAGAATGTCACAAGCATGCCTTTTAGCTTTCCTACTTCCCTGTTTCTCTGTAAAAACAACAACAATGATAGGGTGAGATAACATATCTCAGTGAGTTCTACCGTGACCCCTAACATACTCTCGGTTTAATTATAAAATCGTTACAACATAGTTTAATTTATAAACCACTTGCCTATTTAATTGTATCCCATCTCCGACCGTACAACAACTACTAATCCTGACATCTAATGTGCTATTCAATTAACTTTGGTTTTTGTAATTTAATTTATAAACTACAAGTCTTTTATCAATCGAAACACCGACCGTGCACACAACGACAATCCCGGTGAATCGTGTACTATTCTTAGCACAACATCGGTCATACAACAACTACTAATCCCGATGAACCCTCGCTAGTACTTCCCTAATGAATGTAGGGCCTAGGTTAGGGGCTCATGACCTTCCCCGCATAGTATGCTGTTTCTTGGGTCGTCACCCATAATCGACATAATCTATATATCTCACCCACATTGGGCCGCCTTACAAGTTCGATATAATATATATATCGTGTCCACATTAGTCATAGATGCAATCAATAGAACATTTAGTTCGGTTTTGTTTTCAAAAACACAAGTACTCTCACGTGTACTATGACAATCGTACTTAAAATTTAAGAAAACATTTAACATATCAAACGACCACAAAAATTTGCAAAGGAACACTTGTTGGAAAGCTACGGATGTCTAGTTTCTGAATAAATTTCTAGCTTTGCAAAATAATAAGCCAATTCGTACAGTTTTCAAAATTAGACAGAATGGTCCTCAGATTTGACAGATTCTATCCCCTGACTTTAAGCAATTCTAAAATGACCAAAAGTTGACCAACTGGCATGAAACTAGAGTCTAAACAGAAGGAAATTGAGTCTAGTTTCTAATGGGACAAGAATTGTTCAAAACGGAGTTCAATTGGGAACACAAAACACAAAACACTGAACATATACCAAGTTTAACTTCAGAAATTTGACCTAACTTGGGATATCCATGACTCGAGCTACACAACTCCAAAATCATCCAAACCAGTGCCAAAATTACCAAAATTAAGTCTAGTTTCTAACAATATAAGACCTATAATTTTTTTACTAACAGAACATTCCCAATTTCAAAAATACAGCACCTATATCCCGAATGCTTCCAGAATATTACCTGTCTTATGAAACCTATAATTTGAGTTAGAAAACTCCGATTATGATGAAACCAGTGCCAAATTAAAGATTATTGAGTCTAGTTTTCAAAGAACTGTGTTTGTGTTAATTCTGTAAGACACAGAATTGTTTGAATACCAGAACTCACGAAACAACCGAAACACTGAACACATATCCAGAAACTTTCCAACAGTGAAATCTTATCGACAATTGTGAACACCCAATTTTAACCGGTATTTTTCACTTTTTTAGAAAAAAATCACAAAAATATGTTTTTCGCGTTTGTTCGATTCTTAATCCCTCAAAAGGGTCGTTTTGCGCTAATTTACTAATTTTCCGTTATTATTACTTTTTTAGTGGTTAAACAAAAATTAGAAAAAAATGCTAATTCAAAAAATAAAAAAAAGGTAGAGTTTAATTAATCTTGTTACATGTTTTTTTTATATATAAAAACAAACATAATAATAATAATAATAAAAAGGGAGGTGCAAGAAAAATTATTACAAAAAAAGTGTCCATTTACATGCATTTACATGGCTTGGTCCAAATTACAAAAAATACAAAATAGGCCTTAAAAAAGCTAAAAAATGAAATCAAAAAATATAATAAGCCCAATAAGTCCCGGCAGCTGCTGCTGAGGGTTTAACCCTAATCTTGGTGAGCAAGTCTACCCAGCTGGCCTTGATCTGGAAAAGGAAGGGAAAGATTAGGAGCAGTAATGACTGATTCTGATTTTTAGTTTTAAATTGAGAGAATTTTCACAACAAAGGGACAGGAAAAAAACTCCCACAAAAATACATACACAAAATACACACGAAAATTCCAAAAAACAATATAGCAGCAGTAGGAGGGGTAGCAGTAGCTGAGCAAGCAGGAGAGTTTCAGAGAGGCTGGAGAAGAGGTTAGTCTAACCCGTTATTATTTAAAAATGTAGTTTTTATTTTTTATTTCGTTATCATGATTAGTTTAAAATAGGTCCAGTTTATGTTTTTATTAGAAATATGAATGATGCGAATACTGATACTCTAAATAGGTTAGTACCGTGAATGTTAGTACTATGAATAATTAGGGAACTAAAAAAGGGTAATTAGGTTCAGTTTATGTTTGATATATTGTTTGAAAAATTAGGAATAGATTAGGTTCTTTTTAGAAAAGAAGCAAATAATGAAAAATGCTTAACAACAAAAATTGTAGCAAGAAATCAGAATAGGAATGAAAAAAAAGAGAAAAAAAGGAATTGGGACTCACCTTTAGATTCTGGCCACCGTAGACGGTGGTCGCCGCCGCGTCTCCGGTCGTCTTCTCCGGCGACGTTTCCGATCGTCCACCCCAGATCGCTGCTTTCCTCACGAACGCCGTAAGCCCCACCGCGCCATCATCACTGTTTGGTCGTGCGTCACCGTCACCACCGTGGACCACCCCCACCATCGCCGGAAACGGTGTCACCTTCTTTTCCCATGAGATCTTTCTTCCCCTCTCTCTCCCCACGATTCTCTCTCTTTCTTTTTTCCATTTTTGAAACTTTCCTTTTCTCTCCCCTAAAAGTTAGAAACGGCGCTGCTGAGTTGAAGAATGAGAAATGAATTTGGTTTTGCTAAAAGATGCCTTATCTATATAAATTACTAAAGGAAGCTTTTTTGGAGCCTCCACAATGCTCCACATCATTTTAATTCAAAATAATATATATTTATAATTTAAATAAAAGAATTTAATTGTAGCTCTTAAGTAGATATAGTTAAAACACATAATTACACACTAACTTATTTAGTGGAGTATTAAGTTTGGATGGAAGCTCCACAATGCTTCTCAAGATTTTTGTGTATTAAAATAATTATTTATAAATATTAATAAAAATATAATCACTTTTTAAGATTATTAAATAGGTTTAGAACGTTGCAATATCCACCTTTTTAATCAATATTAATATTTTTTTTCACACCACTATGTTAATAAAACTATAAACACAATACCAACATGTTTAATATATAACCAATGATGGCAAAAGAATCATACGAGATAAATTTAATCAATGATGCACGGGTAGAAATAATAACTTATTATATATTATTCATTAGCCATATATATATATATATAATAAGAAATAATTAGTAAACATTTAAAATCCTTTTTTATGTAACAATTATTCATTGAAAGGGAGGAGTTTCACATTCACATGAATTATTTAATTGACAATAAACTAATGAGTTAATAAAATATGAGTGGAAGAGGTAAAGTTTTCGTCAATTATAGCAAGGAACAACTATTTAAAGGAGAATGTAATATTAATTTTTTTTGACACCACTATATTAATAAAATTATAAGCACAATATCAACCTTTTTAATATATAACCAACGATGTAAAAGAATCACATGATCGAGAATAATTTAATCAATGATATTATATATTATATATTATTATTCATTAACCATATATATATAATAAGAAATAATTAGTAGACCTTTAAAATCCTTTTTTATGTAACAGTTATGTATTGAAAGGGAGGAGTTTCACATTCACATAAATTATTTAATTGACAATAAACTCATGAGTTATTAAAATATGAATGGAAGAGGTAAAGTTTTAGTCAGTTATAGCAAGGAACAACTATTTAAAGGAGAATGTTTTGGATGGTGAGGGGAGAGATTTATATGAAAAAAATTCATAATGATAAACAATGAGCGGAAGAAAGGAGCGAGTTTGTGGGAAGAGGTAGAATGCACAAAAATGGTAAATAGTTTCATGTTATTCATAGTTTTGAAGTAGTCAAAGCGGTAGAAAGATAAATTTGGATCAATTAGTGAATCAAGCAATAGAGACAACTTTTTCGTAGTTATATAGGCATCGAGAAATCATGTACATTTTAATACTATTCTTTAGAAAAACATTCAATTTTAATAGTTTCAATGAATTTGTATGATGTACTACTATAATGATTTGCCTATGTTTCTTGAAAGTTCCTCAGTCTCTGTTCAAGACTAAAAGAAGACGTTGTTCTACACTTAATATATAATGTGTTTGTTTGTCTTATAACCTTTGGTGCGACTTCTAGGAAGGAGACTACCTTAGGTGTCACTTCTAGGAAGCTCTCCCTGTATATCACAAAAAAGCGAAAAAAACAAGAAACCATCATTATTTTCAACTATTATCATATTTATGCAAGTTGAGGAACTCACTCAAATAAAAAGTATGTGTTAACTAATCTCACTACAATATATTTTTTTTGGTTGATAATCTCACTTCAATATAGTGCATCGTGAAGAATTTATGAAGTAAGTCGGTCCTTTAAAACGAATGCTTCCATAGGAGTATTCTATTTAATATTTTTCCTCATGAATTCGTACCTAAGGTCATTAGGTAAAAACAAGAAATGGTGTTTGAAGTAAAAACATCATATAAAGTTTCATATTTATATGTTGCAATTTATTTACAAATATTACATATTTACCCTTCATGTTAGCTTAAATTATAAGTTGCATAAAAAAATTGGTCAAAAAAAGTTGTATAAAAAATTTGCAATATATTAAAATAAATCATTTTTTTTCATATTGTGAATAATACCATATATTTTTTCATCTCATTGTAAAGAATAGAAATAAAGAATTGATTTTTCATTGTTTTTTCTTTCTAATTTGTGTGAAATCTATATTCTTTATTGTGACTTTTATTTTGAATTTCAACTTTTATTCCAATAAATATTTATGAGTTATTAATTGGTGAAGAAATAAAGAAATAAATAGTAGTAACTTTCTACTTTCTATGAATTATGTTTTATCATACACAATAATTAACTTCATTTCTTAAAATTCATCCAAAATTAATGTAATAACAATATTTAGAAGATGTAACTGAAAATTGGAAGAATAAAAGAAAAATAGAATAACATTTAAAGTGAAAAACAAATGTGAGAGACACATTGCTTATGCAAGTACGCTTCAAACACATTTTGTCAACCTACTATGCGTACTTTCTTAATATAAGATAGTTTTTTTTTATTCTAACGCTTCAAGATAGGTGTAAAATCTTATTGATTTTATCCTTCAAATTTCACATATTAAACCATCATTTTTATTTCTAAAAAAAGAAAATATTTTTTTGATATAATATTTATTTAGACTATAGCCATATCAAAAAGTATTTTCATTGTTGTCAAGAAAAAGTATTTTCATTAATATTTTCAATTATAGTTTTCGTTTTGATTTATGAATTATGATGAAAGTTATTGAAAGAAAATAATAAAGATCACTAATTATTTGTTTTCTATGATATAAGTTTCACTTGACACATTCATTTCTCTCTATTATTAAAATTTTTGCCCATAAATTCAACATATATACTAAATAGTATTGACTTTACTTTTATTTTTTTACCAAAGTATTGACTTTATTATTAGTACTACATAAAATGAAAATAACTTTTTTGACGGGACATATAATGTAAATAATGTATTACTCTAAAAACTAACATCAAGTTATATTTACAAAATATATTTACTCTAAAAACTATCCTTTGATTTTGTAAATAAACAAACTATTCAGTATTATTTACAATGAGATATTCTCTTTAATTTTTTTAGAAGGAATATTTTGTATCTTTGACGTAATGGTTATTTAGATTATGTGTTATATCAAAAAATATTTTCATTATTTTTAGAAGAGTATTTCTTTTAACATTGTGAACATCATACTTTTTTGATTTTTTCTTCTTAGAAACTTAAATTAAATATAATTAATTTAATTCAACTTTTATTTTAAGTTTTAGTTTCAACTTATGAATTAACAATTGGTGATAAAAATCAAAGAAAGAAAATCATAAAGACCAGCAAACTTTCTTTTCCTTTGATATATGTTTTTCTATACTCATCTGTCTCTATTATTAAAATTCATGCCCATACACTCTATATATTAAATAGAAATACATTTCTCATTATTAAATATAACGATTCACTAAAAAAAATTCCATCAATTAAGCACATACAAAATGTTGAAAATTATTTATACAAAAAAGTACACTATATAAGAATGTTTCTGAAAAAAATAATTTATAAATATAAAAATACAACGATATATTTCTATAATACTATATTTTTTAAAAAACATAACTTATATCAACAACTAATTATATATTTTTATATAAAAACTCCCTAAATTTTTTTAGAACATATTATAACAACCCGTGCAACGCACGGGCATTCCTCTAGTATAGTCTAGATCTTTCATGTTAGTTTAATTCTCTTTTTATTTAAACGGATTACTAATCACACCCTTCGTTCTAAGTTATACGCCCCCCTCCTTTAAGCCCAGAACTCGTGGGCCTGAGGTTATTACTGGGTTGCTTTTTGCACCCCCTGATCCCTAATGCGACCCCCCTCTCTAATCAATTTGCATCCCTATTTTAGTATTTCACCCCCTTTTGACTGCTTCTCACCCTTTCGTTTTTTTATATATTTCTTTCAAAAAAATTTCTTTGCATGAAAAAAAAAATATATAAAAATCAAAAAGAAAACGGGTTTGATTGAGATGTACATCTTATCAAACCCGCACCCTAGTTTGAGACGCCTGAGTTGTACAACTTGGTGATCTCAAATGTCTTCAAAACTAAAATCAGTCAACAAATAAATATTTTCTAGAAGAACTACGTAGCCTTTGATTCTCCGCACACGGAGATACGTAGGAGCGGGGCTTCCCCGTCAAGCATCAAAATTAATCTTTTCCGAAATAATCAATTTTCTTTTCTTTAACACCTATTTTCTAAAAAATATATAAAAATAGGGATTGGCTGAGATGTGACATCTTGTCAAATCCTGGTTTTAGACGCCTGAGTTGTACAACTTGGCGATCTCGAACCTCTTCAAAAATAAAATCAACCAACCAACAAATATTTTCAGGAAGAACTACGTGACTTTTGAGTTCCTCATTGCACCAGAGGATACGTAGGAGCGGGGCTTCCCCGTCAAGTCAAAATTAAATTTTTCTAAATTAGTCATTATTATTTTCTACTATGAAATATTATTTTGGGTAAACAAATAATTAAATAATTTATTTGCGCAATCAAATTTAAGGTAACTGTCTTAGGACGGATGTACTAGGGGTGTAGTGGAATTAGGTTTTTGCTCTTCCCTTTGTATAATCGACTCCCGAATCCAACCTAGTTTTCGCAGACCAAATAATCTTAAATGTAGATTTTTCTCAATTTTTCCTATTTAATAAATTGGGTGGCGACTCCCAAAAATTACTATTTTTGAGCCGTCTACCTCGGGACCTCGGTCACGACAACAATTTTTCTAATTTTCAGCAAACATCAAATTAACACAACCACATTCAGAAATAAAAACCCCTAAACGTGAGTAAAACTCACCCGGAGTGACGAAGTCTCTAACAAACGAGTCCTTGTGAAAACACCGTCACAGAACCTCTCGAACAATCCCCGCTATCGTTCAAGTCACTTCAAAACCGTAACCCACAGCTCCAATTTCGAATTCTTATCTCCTTAGCTACTAAAATGGTGTCCAACAAGTACCAGATCACAAAGTAGCTTCAATTCCACTTTGATTCTAGCTCCAAATGCACATGCATCCTCCTTTTTGATTAAGACTCCATTGTTCCTCCTATTTGAGCTTGAAAACATGAAAATGGAAGATGGAAATGGAGGGAGGTTCAGCTAGTGATGTTGGTGTCTGTGAATAGAGGATGAAAAATGAGAGAAATTGGCACTAGAATCACTTACATGCATGAGGATTTGAGGATGATTTGTTCTTCTTCTTTCTCCTCTCCCTCTCTTCTCACGTCTCCCCCCCCCCCCCCCTCTCTCTCTCTCTCATCTCACTTATTCTGTTTTTCAGCAATGAGGAAATGGAGATGATGTGGTGCTAGTTATAATTGTGTGAGCTGAGGGTTTAATGAGGTGAGCAAAGACCTTAATTCCCCTAGTTTACTAATTCTCACTTAATCCATTCTAATCAATCAAGCCCTCATCAATATATATAACTTAGGAATTTAACTACCATTCCCATGATCCTCTCATGTTTAGGACTCAATCTATTATTTCATCGAATAATAAATCTTCACTAGAAGGTGTTTGGTATCGGAGTACGGATCTGAGGTGCCTGAGCCCTATGCGCAGCCGAGCCCGGGGCACAAGATATGTAGATGTGCTTTATAAGGATGAAGATTGATCTTGGTAGGTTGAAGCTGGAGCTCGGATTACCCGAGGTGATCCTCTGTCCACGTCGGGTGGGGGGTACCTGCAAGACACTCCGACGGTCAAGTCAGTAAAGAGAAGAGAGAAGTAAGAGAGAAGAGAGTTAGAGAAATGTGTTGGTTTATGGGAAATATTATCGGATTCATGAGTTACCTGGAAATGGAGGGAGGCACATCTATTTATAGGCAATGTGTCGTACCTGAGCCGTTGGATGCGCGGGAGAGATCCTGGCCGTTGGGTACGGATCAAAAGTGGATGCAGATGTAGAGCTGGACAAAAAAAACCATACCCGCCCGAAACCCGAAGTATCCGAAATAGACACTAGTGTTACGGGCGGGTCAAACGGGTGTCGGGTACGTTTTGTAAGAAGAAGCAGTTAAGAATGGGTCTGTATGGGCGGGTTTTGTTCTTGAAATTGAAACCAGCGGTATCCGAAACCGCCCGTAACTATTGTCAAGTACAACCTGCAATCTGTCCCACTAATAAAGCGATCACACTGTAAAGCAAAAAGCAACTTGATAAAATGTACTTGTTCAGTGGTTTGCTTGTTCTTACACGCAAGTTTTGAACTAATAGTATTTATTTATTTATTAATTACAGAAGTTACAATATAGTAGTACATGTCAGAACCTTTTATTACATTTTTCTCTCTTGTAAATATAATAACAATAATTGTTTCTAATGCTAATATTTCTCCTTCCTCTAACCGACTTTCCCTCGCTTCATTTCCTCTGTTTTTTTTTTGACGAAACTTCCTCACTGGTAACTTGGTTGTTGATCATCTCCCTCTTCCTTTGTTTATCTCATTTGGCCTCTCTAGACCCCAAACCCGCCTCTACCCACCCGTTTCACTTGTCAAACCCGCCAAACCGAACCGGCACCATCCGAAAAGAAATTTGGGCGGAAGTGGGTTTGTGTTTTGGAACCGCGGTTTTGATTTGGTTGGTGGTTTTGGGCCCGAAACCGCCCAAAACCGCCCGTTGTCCAGGCCTATGCAGATGTCCTCAAGTACCGGAGTGGGGCATGCCTGAGCGGGTGAAGGTTTTGGCCCAGATGGTGAGTCAGACATGTGATGCTTGGTGAGCTCGAGAGCCTTCTTGCGCAGAATTGAAGAGGCGCGCATTGAATCGTTGTGACCCTTCGCATCTCGTCTCTATAAAAGGCGAGTTGGAGATTCATTTGATCACTCTTGCGTTATTTGAGGTTTTGAGCTCTGCAAAGCGAATCTTTCCAGCCACCGCGCAAGGTCAACGTTACCGTTCGTCGTCGACGTTTTCTGGGTTTGGCCCCTATCAAGATCAAAATTCAAGCCGACATCCGAAGTTTCCTGCACAGAGGTTAGTTTTTCCTGCAAAATTTAAATGCTTTAGTATGCTTTTGACCGCGGCCGACGTCGTCGCTTCGGCAATCGTCGCTACTCACCCCAGGGGGAGGAGGTAGTTCGGCCTCGGGAATCTCGAGGCCCGAACACATACCGCTTAAACTCTAGATAGAAAGCCCAAGAGCGAGGAAAGGCCGACTTCCGGTAAGCTACCTGGTTAACCGATCTTGAGGAAGTCAGCTACAGGAGAGCCGATGCGGGCCCCCAGGGGTGCTCCATCTCTGATGTCTTCGACATATGTACCCTCTCTCGCGGCGTCGGGGCTTCAACTAGGGAGTTCATCCGACAGACCTCAGAATTTACGGTTGAGGAGAATGCAGAAGGAGGGCAAGTCGAGGTTGGATCTCGAGCTGAGGAACCTGAGGGCGAAGCAGAGGAAATGGAAGTGGCGGCTGAGGACTTGGACAATTGGGTCTCTACGAAGATCTGCAATATTGCTGCAAAATTGAAGCCAAACAAGCCCGTGTCCTACTATGAGAAATTCATTGATGCCCCTATTGAACAGAGATGGAAGCTGATGAAGGTCGGGAATCTTTCGGTGTGCACTGATCATAACGGAGCGGGATTCTTCTTCTACGGAGCCGTCCTGGAAACCATGGGAGTTCCTTTTTCGCCCCGACCAACGATTCAAACCGGCACTTCAAATTTAACTTCTTTTTCGTCTGAGCTTCAAGTAGCGCAGCCAAGCTTTCAATTGCGGACTACGAGGAGGGAATGTTTGCGAGGGTGCACTTCCCGTGGTCGTGGAATCACGAGCACTTCGTCTGGGATGGAATACAGATCGGGAACCGGTCTTATATGATGAACCCAAACCTGCTGAAGGGAGATGACAAAAAGTCATTCGAGTTGATCAACCAATGGGGAAAGGGAATGGCCAATGCCGGCTTGAGAGTTCACTGCGGCTCTATGATTGATGCCGTGGCCGAGTCTAAGGCCAAACTGGATAGATACTTTGATTCTTGTACTTGTCTTTTCTTTTAATCTTTTCTTGTTGATATGATCCATGTTGGCTTCAGCTTTTTACCGTTGTTGACTTCTTTTTTCTTGTTGTACGTAAGATGGACAGGTGTCGCATCTTTTGACAAGGTCGGAGGCTTCCTTAGTCATGGTTGGCCAGTAGTAACCTGCCCTGAGGGCCTTCTTCGCTAGGGCCCGAGCCCCGAGGTGCTGTCCGCAGATTCCTTCGTGGATTTCATTGAGCACGTACCCGGCCTCCTTCCCTTCGACACACTTCAAAAGGGGAGTGGAGAAACCACGCTGGAAGAGTTTCCCGTCTATGATGGAGTAAGACGTTGGTCGGTGTCGAACCGCGGTGGCTTCCTTGGCGTCTGTTGGTTCCATACCGATCTCAATGTAATCTTTAATGGGTCGTATCCAACCTGTGCCTTCTGTTATGAGGTTGACATCGGACACAGGGGCCGGAGACAGGTCAACACTTGGTTTCGTCAGGTTTTCCTGAATGATGCTCCGTAAATTGCCTGTTGGCTTTGTGCTGGCCAGCTTGGCCAGGACATCGGCTCGGGCATTATCAGCCCGAGGTACATGCTTCAATTCTACTTGCTCGAAAAGAAGGAGCAACTCCCGTACCCATGCTAGGTATCGCTGCAGAATGGGGTCGTTTGTTACGAAGTCCTTTTTGACTTGGGAGACTACTAGTAGCGAATCCGTGTCAGTCCGGCAATGCAGGCTTCGTATTCTGCCTGGTTGTTTGAGGTGGTGAAGGCGAAACTGAGAGAGACTTCGGTCAGAAGCCCTTCGGAGTTCTCAAGGATGAGCCCCGCTCCGCTGCCTTTTAAATTTTAGGAACCGTCGACGTGGAGCTTCCATTGCAAGGGAGTCGTCTCGGAGAGTGATGGTGTCATTTCAGCAATGAAGTCGGCCAAGACTTGAGCCTTGAGGGCAGATCTGGCTTCATATTTGATGCTAAACTCAAATAATTTTACGTCCCACTTGATGATTCTTCCTGCGAGGTTGGGACAATGTAAGATCTGCCAGATTGGTTGATCCATTCTGACAACGATTTGATGAGCTACAAAGTACGGTCTTAGCCTTCTAGCGGCCACGACCAGGGCTAAGGCCACCTTCTCTATCTTTTGGTATCGGGACTTGGCCCCTTGCAGCACCTTGCTCATGAAGTACACTGGTCGTTGTCCTTCTTCTGTTTCCCGGATCAGGACTTCGCTCACTGTTTCCTCGGCTACGGCGAGATAAAGATAAAGAGTCTCCCCCTCAACTGGTTTCAACAGTATTGGGGGTTCGGATAGTATTTGCTTGAGCTTGGAGAGGGTGCTCTCGCACTTGGTCGTACATTTAAACTATACTCCCTTCTTCAGGACTTTGAAAAAGGGGAGTGAACGATTGGCCACCCTGGTTACAAATCTGGAGAGGGCGGCGATCATGCCTTTCAGTTTCTGTACTTCCTTCTTGGTGGTTGGGGGACGCATGTCGGTCACGGCTCTGCACTTATCAGGATTGGCCTCGATCCCTCTTTCAGTTAAGCAGAAACCAAGAAACTTCCCCGCTCTAACACCAAAGGTACACTTTTCAGTGTTGAACCTGAGGTTGTTTTTCCAGACCTCGTCGAAGATTTCCTATAAGTCGGCCAGGTGCCTTTCGTCTGCCTTGTTTTCACAATCATGTCGTCGAGATAGACTTCAAATACCCTGCCGATTTGGTTGTGGAAAACCTTCTTCATCATACGCTGGTAAGTGGCCCCTGCATCCTTGAGCCCAAAAGGCATGACTCTTGAGCCCGAATCATGGTTTTGATGACCATCAGCAAATGCAAATCTTTTGTACTGTGTTGAGACCGAATGCTAGGATGATGCTTGATGCCTCAGCAGGTGGTTCTTTGAATTTCAAGACCGCGGTAGAAGCAAGACAAATAATTGAAGCTATGGTTTCAAATGACTACTTGGCGGCTCATGATAGAGGAGGTACATCTAAAAGAGGTCTCTTTGACTTAGATGCTCAGACTGCCGGGTTGGCTCAACAGAAGATAATCACTCAACAGTTGGAAGAACTGAAAAAGGGAATGGAAGCTCTAAAGTTAAATTCTGTTCAACACCATTTTGCTCAGGTAAATGCTATGACAAGTTTGAAGTGTGATTACTGTGAAGGTCCACAGTCTATTCAGGACTGTGAACTTCCCCTATCAATCCAAGAGAAGATATTTTTTGTTAAAAATAATCCATATTCCAACACCTACAATCCGGGCTGGGGGAATCATCTGAATTTCTCTTGGAAGGATCAAGGGCAAAGCCAAAATGCTCCTCAAAAGAAAGCAGATTGGGAGATAGCAGTTGAGGGACTGGCTGCACAAACTTCTTCATTCATGGAGGAAACAAGAGCAGGTTTCAAAAGTCTACAAGCTAGTTCTAGAAATCAAGAGGCTTCCATAAGAAATCTAGAGACTCAAGTGGGCCAACTGGCCAAACTAGTTGCACAAAGACCTTTAGGATCTCTTCAAAGTGATACTATTCCTAATCCAAGGGGTGGTGAAACAGTGAACTCTATAACCACACGAAGTGGCAAAACAATTGAAGTTGTAGCAAAGAAGAGTCCAGAAGAAGTGATTGAGCCAAGTGACAACGCTTCTGTGGGTGTTGATGAGAATTCTAATGTAAAAGAGAAGCCAAAGCTTCCAAAACCAATTATTAAGCTACCTTTTTCCCAGAGACTAAAGAAGGAGCAAAATAAAAAGCAAATTGCAGGTGTTGATGAACCTTTTAAGGTTCAAGAGGATAGTACTACCGTGCAAGAGGAGTCTAAGCTTCCAAACCCAATCATCAAGCTACCTTACCCTCAAAGATTGAATAAGGAGCAAGATGAAAATCAATTTGGTAAGTTTCTAAATGTTTTCAAAAAGTTACAAATTAACATTCCTTTTGCAGAAGCTCTTGAACAGATGCCCAAATATGCCAAATTCATGAAAGATATCCTTTCAAAGAAGAGGAGGATCATGGATGAGGAGAAGGTTATGCTCACCGAGGAGTGCAGTACAATGTTGCAAAGGAAGCTTCCACAAAACCTCAAAGATCCCGGAAGCTTCTCTATTCCTTGCACTATTTGGGATAGAACTTTTGGGAAAGCATTGTGTGATCTTGGGGGGAGTATCAGTTTAATGGCACTCTCCATTTTCAAAAAGTTGGGGACTGGTCAGATAAAGAACACCATGATGACTTTGCATCTAGCTGATCGTTCAGTGAAGCATCCATATGGTGTAGTCGAAAATGTCCTTGTGAAAATTGTCAAATTCATCTTTCCGGTGGATTTTGTGGTTCTTGACATGGAAGAAGACAGTGACATCCCATTGATTTTGGGTAGACCTTTCCTAGCTACCGCTAGAGCTGTAATTGATGTGGCAGATGGAACGTTGACATTGAAAGTCCAAGATGAAGTTGTGACTTTTAATGTATTCAAGGCCATGGACCGTAAGAAGGGAAATGAAAACTGTTACTCCATTGGGGTGCTTGACCCCATAATTGAAAAAAGACTTCATGATCAAGCCCTCCACTTACCTCTTGAGAATTCACTTGTTGTATCAAAAGATTTTGAAGAAGGGGTTGACACTAGGGAAAAAGAAGTTGTGGCTATGTCAGTGGATCATCCGTTCTATTCCTCTCATGCAACTTTTAGGAAGAGGAAACTTAAGCTTAAAAGAAAAGGTACCCAAGGAGCACTGAATGAGGCACCTGAGAAGCAAAGTCCTCCACCTGAGCCAAATTAAAGAATCACCTCAACATCAAACTAGTGACGATAAAGAAGCGCTTTTTGGGAGGCAACCCATTCTCTTCTCCCTCATCTTATTTTATTTCTTATCTTATCTTTTGTCTTTAACATTTTTTTTCACGTTGTCTAGGGAGTAGATTAGCTAATCACGCATATTTTTGAATTTCTTGATGACTATCATGATGATGGGTGTGTTAAACTTGAATTAATGTGCACCTTAAACTTCATTCTTAAATTCTTTTTCTGAACTTGACAATGAATTTGTGCATCAATTTCTTGATCAATGAGCTGAAATTCTCTGATGATTCTTTTGTTAGTGTAGGTAACTCCTTGTAACCTGAATCTCGTGAATCTGGGAGTAACATACCTTTCGTCTCTAAACCAAACCTGTGAGTGTTGAGCCTAAACAGAATCTTTATTCTTGAGAGCTCCATCACTTTTTAAGATTCTTCAGAACTTGGCTTAGTTCTTGATTGCTTTCGCATTGCATTTACACACACTTACATGATTGAGGACTTTCATTTTTCTTGTTATCTAGAGCCTTAAAATGCCTACCCTTAAATATTGACCTTTGAGCAGCCCATTTGAGCCTTAAATCCTTTTTTCTGGTTACGAGCCTCATTACAAGCCATTAACTGAAAAACCAAGTGTCCAACTTGTTTGGAATTGAGGAATGTGTTGTCATTATGGATCCTTGGCTATGAATTAAGTTTGGGGACAAAAAAATTTCTAAGTTTGGGGTGGGTATACAAAACGTAGGTTGTAAAGAAAAGAAGAGAAGTCAAGTACAAAGTCAAGTACATCAATTTCAAAAAAAGAAAGAAAAAAAAAAGAAAGAAAAAAAAAGAAAAAAAGAACAAGGACAATTTTTCCTTATTCTTTTCAAGAGGTTTAGTAAGTGATGATCGAAATCGGAATTAGAGTGAACAAGGACAATTTTTCCTTGTGGACAATTCTTTTGAAGAGGTTTAGTGAGTAAGGATAGGATCTAGAGTGAAAATGCATTTCTCTATTCCAATCAAGAAAGCCTAGATTCCAAAAATTATCCACCCTAACCTAAGCCCCATTACAACCTTCATAAAGTCCTCATGATATGTGTGGTATTTGTGTGTGATTGTATTTCTTAGAATTCTGTCAAGCCTTTGGTAGATGATTGCAACTGATGTGAATTGAGTGTAATATACCTTGAAACACTTGAGTGTGAGATAAACACATATTATGGAGAGAGAGAGAGAGAGAGAGAGAGAGAGAGAGAGAAAGTGAGGATTTGTATGTTGCCTCTAGTGGATCAAAAATTTGGGTTACTTTGAGTTACTTTCACTTGTTAGCATGAACTCAAAGAATGAGTGAATTGATCATGGATTGATTTTTGCAAATTTGGTAGATTGTTCAAAGTGTTGTGAAAGTTGAATGGAGTTCTAAGAAAAATAAAAATTGTGGTGTGCAACTCTTCTTTTGACTAAATTGGGTTAATTGCTTGAGGACAAGTAAAACTTCAAGTTTGGGGTTGTGATAAGTCTGCATTGCATATAGATTTGATGATCTAAAACTAAGTGTTTTTATATTGAATTTATGAAACTACGTTGATTTTGGACCACAAATTGCCACATTTGTCATAACCATGAATTTCAGGTGCAAAATGATGTTTTGGATCTTGTTGAAGCTCGAAGAATGAGTTGAGTTGCTAAGAATTCTACAGTGCGCCCAATGATGCATTTGCCGAGCATTTGGAGAGCCTACTACTTCAAAGATGTGCTACAAAGTGCCCAAGCGCTTCTGCATGCGTTTGGGGCGCTTATGCATCTATTGATTCTGTGTGCCAGGCGCCCAAGCGCTTCTGAATGCGTCTGGGGCGCTTTTACATCTGATTCTGCTGTTTGTCATGCGCCCAAGCGCTTCTGTCGTGCGCTTGGGGCGTTTTCTTGTCTAGTGTCTCTGTCTGCCATGCACTCAAGCGCTTCTGTCGTGCGCTTGAGCTCTTTTTCTCTGCGATTTGGTTTAAGTTTGCGATTTTCATCCAACTTAGGGATCTTTTGCCATATTTTTAACCTAGTTTTGAGAGAGAGGGCAGGAGCTACGACCAAGGATTGATAAGTCTTATTTTACTATGTTTTTAGTATTTGAATTAAATAAAAATTGTAGAATTTTAGTTTTGATTTGGAGCTATTTTACTACAAATTGTTGGTTTAATTTGTCAGGGTCAAATAATGAAGAAATGGAAGAATTTGGGTGATTAAAAAGCAAGGATTGAAAATGTAAGGACCAACGAGCAAAATCAAGCAAATGGAGCCAAGAATTATATGTTCACGCACGGTCCGTGCCTACTACACGCATGGTCCGTGCTCACTGTTACAGAAAGCAGCTGAAAAGACTCAAGACACGCACGGTCCGTGCGTACCACAAGCATGGTCCGTGCGTCCTGTACGTTTCAGAAGATGGAAAGTTTGAAGACCACGCACGGTCCGTGCGCCCCAGCAGCACGGTCCGTGCGCCCTGTTCCAGAAAAGCTGTTTTGAAGTTTACACGTAGCGCACGGTCCGTGCGCCCCAGCAGCACGGTCCGTTCGCCCTTGTCTGAAGTTCAAAATGTTACAAAACTCTTCTTCTTCTTTCATTATGGCTTGTAATTCGAATTTAATCCTTTGTATACTGATCCTAGGCTATAAATAGGACCTCATTTCAGCTGTAATGGTACCTTTGCATACTTGAAAATTACACTCAAAGTTATCTAAGTTTTTGGTTCCATTTTAAGTTCTTGTTTACTTGCTTTCTTTTACTTTCTTGTTCTTTATTTTTCTGCCATTTATCTTCTAGCATTTTTACATTTCAGTTCTTTTACATTTCAGCACTTTACATTTCAGTTCTCTATTGCTTTCTTTACATTCTTGTCATTTACATTCTGTTATTTATTTTTATGTCATTCTCTTTTACTCCCTTGTCTACTATGATCATGTGTGAGTAGACTTCTTTAGTCTTGGGATTGTGGGACACAATCCAATGATGGGTCCCTAAACAAATCCAAGACTAAACTCTATCTTATTTAGAACTTGAATTTTAATCTAATTCCATAGAACTGAATTTTATAAAACAAATATCAAACGAAGTACCGAGAGGTGAAGTTTGATATTGGAACAAATGGAATTAGACAAGGCAAAGCAAAGCATGAGAATAGCATTGCTAGCCTTGGGACAATAAGGTTGTGCTTAATGGGTCTCTGCGATGATCAACCATGAGAATAGGTTTTGATCATTGTTTCGAGACACATTCTTGCATTCCGAAAGGAAGCTTGAATTACACCAAAAGAATACCTTGTCCATAAAACAATTTCAAAATAAGATAGAGAATAGTTAAAGGGTGATTTATTTCCATCATTGTGATCTAACCATGATCCCAAGGCGTCTTTTATTCTGAATTTTACAAAACAAAAAATACTCTCTTTATTTAAACGATTCCTTTCAGCTAATCAACATCGAAAATTAGATTAGTAATCGCAAATTACTCCCTGTGGATCGATACTTTCTATTACGCGATAGAACCGTGCACTTGCGGCCTATCAAGGATCAACATCCTTCATCTCCATTGAAGATTCAAGGCTTGGGAACAAGATTTTGGAGCTTCAATGTGGTCATTCTCTCCATTGAGTTTGATTTTCTACTCTCCTTCTTCTGTATCTATGTCTAGCTAAACCCTTTAGGGTTAGGGATGAATGAACATTGATGAATCACTATTGTATCTGGTTTTGATTGTTTTAAATGCCATATTCCCTCTTGCTTTGTGTGTTTAATCTATGTTCTTAATGCTTTTCATGATTTGATCACCCATGGAATGATTTATGGTTCATCTATGGAATGGAAGTTTTATATTTGAATGCTTTAGATTGAATGCCTTCAATTCTTAGTCTAGGAATAGCCTTGGAGTTGTTGTATCTCGCAAATCCTTGATTTCAATGCTTGTTGACAACTATATTCACCTAAGGAATTAGGGTTTTAGTTTTCACAAAGGGTTATTCACCTAAGGAATTAGGGATTAATTAATGTTGTGGGTTTGATAACAAAGTAAGAGGGAGTTATTTTTCTTGTTAAATCAATTTGCAATAGTGTGAAGTCAAAAGAAGTTCATCCCTAACTTATTTTCCTTCGGTTTTTTTTTCTGAAACTCTCAAAAACATTTTATTGTTAATATTTATATTATTGTCAACACAACTAAATTCAGTCCCTTGTTCAATTTTGTAACTAGACTTTTAATTTGATAAGTACGTGCAATCCTTGAGTTCGACATCCGGTTCTTATCGTTTTATTATTACTTGCGACGATTTGGTACACTTGCCAATATCTACATCACTTATCGTATTCACTCATCTTCCTATGTGCTGGTAGCATGCCTCTAAAGGTATCTTCTACAAGTGAATGGTTATGATCATCATTCAATTCTTTTATGTACCACCTACCACTGTCTTCATCAATATGTACATGCATCCTAGCTCGACAATCACATCTTATAATTGGGTTTGACCCACCTTTTTTAGATACCCTTACCCGTTTCCTAGATTTTTCCTCAGAAATACCTTCTCTATGGCAAACAAAGGTCTGTTGTATTTTCTCACCTGAGGATTTACATACAACCCTGCATTTCCTAGCTGTAAATCCATGTTGCCCAGCATAGCAATTATAGAAGAAGAATGCCATCTGACTATCGGGAAAATGATATCTCCTTACATCTTCCACTGCCATGAATTCAAAGTGTATTGCATGTAAATCCTCAACATTATCAACGGCAGTTTCCACACCAAATTTACATCCCTCCACACCATTATGATTCACTTTCTTCTGTTGTATTATTGGAATTACTATGTGCACTATTTTGGGATGAAACTACCAACTCAGTCGTTCCATCTATATCAGCCATGTAATCAAATCTCCTAAATTTAAATAACAACAGTCACTTTTTCCAATACTACAACCAACTAACACACATTAACACTTTTTGCACCAAATTATCCTCACTTTTAATCCTCTTTTATAATAAACAGAACTATTTAAAATTATACATCTTAATACATCTACATATTATAATAACCAAAATATTAAACTATAGGTCAAAATCAAATTCCAATGACGAAAAATGGTTAACTTAAATTGATTCTAATATACCAAAAATTATTTTTAAATTTCTGCATGACAAATTATTTTACAATCTCTCATTACATATTTTAGATCTACAACTTACTTCATCTACAAAGTCAAATACACAACATCACAATCGCTTAAACATTAACGAACAAAACTTCCATAACAAAAATGCACACCTTTTATCAGATCTACAACTTCCAAATTAATTCCTCGTCCTTCGTTTAAGCTTGAGGCTTCCTCTTATCCTTTCTGCAACTGTGTTTGACAATCGAAATCGGACCTAATTCTTCAACTCAATGATCGTTAGTTACTCGTTAGTGGGTTTGGTAAATGTTTCTGGGGTTTGCGTATTTTTTCTGGGTTTCAACAATAGCCAGGAATTGACATTTTCTGACCTCAACTAAGAAACCCATTGTAAAAATTAAACTAACTCAACAGAATGTGTGTTGTGTAAAAAATATCAACTAACTCAAGTAAATGTCAATTCACCACAGTTAACTGTTAAAAGGGGCCGAATACATATATTTACAAAATGTCGGGTACAAACTGTAAATATCATAAAGACAGGCTACACTTGCTATTCACGGTCGTGGGCCCACTTGTGCACATTACACAATTTAGCAGCTTGTGCAAATGATCTGTTACCTCGTTTATGTCAGTCTTTTTCCTTTCTGGCATTTCAAATACTAGAAAGAACAATTTTACTAATACTTAAGAATTTTAGCATTTATGGTGAGCTTAGCTTGCTATGAGTGGAACTAAATTACAAAAGGAGATATGATTTTTTGATTTTAAAGATAGTTAAACACATGAATTGGTCTTTATACATTTAATTGGACTTTGCAATTTCATTCACTAATTCCCTTTACATTTAATTGGAATTTATCATTATAGAACCTGGTGATTTTTGTGTGACTAAGTAGATGTGCCTGTGTTGCTAATTTTCAATTCAGTGGATTGATCAATGGAACTTAAGATCAGTTGTGGGAGTGAAGAGGAGAGAAAATTGACGTGAAATTGAATCATCTTCTTACCCTATGTTGTAAGATATATTTCCAAAATATATATGTACATGTAATTTTGTATGATTGTCATGAAATTGTAATTGGTTTGATGGTTGAGTGTTTATATTGTCAGTGCTTGATCCTGGGTTCGAATCTCGTTCGGACCTATTTTAGTTTTGCTGGATTTAATTTAAATCCTAACGGCTAAAATAAAATGAAATGAAAAGGTGCAATTTCGCACCCGATGGGATTCGAGCATGTGACCTGAAAGCGAAAAGGCCAGCGGTTAACCATTGGAACCAACACGACCGTTGTGACAACTATTCGCTGTTAACGGTAGATAACCGTTTATAGCAGAATTGATTTGAAGAATTGTGTCTCTTCACTAAGTGCTTAAAATTATCTATAAATAGGGGCACTTAGAGGACAGAAATGTGAACGAATTTGGTTCTGATTCTAGGCCAAATATCTACCATTTACATTACTCTAAATCATCATATATTTCTCTAATGCATGAGTGAGATATAAGAAACATATTTTTGTAAACTATTATTAAGAGATAGGCTTGTTGTGATAGTGCAAATTACATCAAGGTATTCAAAGTATCCTGAAGGGAAATCGCTGTTCATCCCTATTGCATCCAATATTCTTAAGTTGGTGGGTGCGATTTGAACCTAAAGGTTAGTGTGTACACAATACACACGCTTTGAATTTATCCAAGTGCAATCTTCATCAACATCTTCTTCTTTGTCAAAGTGGTGCAGTATCTTCCCAACAACAATTTCTCCAACAATCTTTAGGTTCAAATATCGTGTAACAATGGCTGCATCACTCAAAGAGATGACTTCTGATTTTGTGAAATTGGAAAAGTTTGATGGTGGTAATTTCATTCGTTGGCAAAAGAAGATGCAATTTCTCCTAACAACATTGAAGGTTTCATATGTGTTGAATACTCCAAAACCAATGGAAAAGGACAACGAGACTATTGCGGAGATTAGAGAACGACAAAAATGGGAGAATGATGACTACATATGCATGGGACATATTCTCAATGGAATGTCAGACTCTTTGTTTGACATCTATCAAGGTGAAACTTCCGCTAAGAATCTTTGGGACAAACTTGAAACAAGGTACATGCAAGAAGATGCAACAAGTAAGAAATTTCTTGTTACTCATTTTAACAATTACAAGATGGTTGATAATAGGCCAATTATGGAACAAATGCATGAAATAGAAAGGATTCTTAATAATTATAAGCAACATAAAATGCATATGGATGAAACCATCATTGTCTCATCAATCATTGATAAACTCCCCCCTTCATGGAAAGACTTCAAGAGAAGTTTGAAGCATAAAAAGGAGGACATTTCTCTTGATCAATTGGGTAATCATCTTCGGTTGGAAGAGGAGTATCGAAAACAAGAAGATACTAAGGACCAAAATACTAATGAAAATGTATATGTTTTGGAGGGTGGAAAGAAAAGGAAGTCCAATGAAAAAATGGATCAAGATGATGAGGAAGGTCATGATAATAACAATGGAAATGGTCACAACAAAAGAAAGAAAGGAAATTGTTTCCATTGTGGAAAACCGGGGCATTACAAGAGTGAATGTAGGTTCTTGAAGAAAATCAACAAAGAGAAGAATTCTAGTGCACAAAAGGATGATTTGGTTGCATAGAAGTTACTTCTAGAATGTGCTCACTCTTAGAAATGTGTATCATGTACCCAATAATGGGAAGTTTGTAATTTATTAAGTGTGTTTATTTGTAATAAGTTATGTTTAGTATTTGATGTATATAGTGTGTTGTGTGATATATTTTATTAATTGGATTTATTTGTATACTATTGATTTTAAATGATAGTGAAAATTTGGTATGTATTTTATTTTGACAAGATGGTATGTATTTTATTTATGAACAATTAATCATCTTTAAATGTTGAATTTAATGAAAATATCTATATTCGTGAAAATATCATGAGAAATTGGTGATATCTATATTCGTTGTTTAATCCCTCACAATTTTGGTTTAATTGAGTTCAAGTTAATGTTTATATAAATTAATGTCATTATTGCTATAATATGTGTTATATAACATGTAAGTCTTTTGACACTTTTAACTTTATATGCCAATTAAGATGTCAAGTCTTATTACCTTAAATTGGAAATAACTTTAAAGTTGTGGTTTAAATTTTGTTATGTGTTAATTATTAACATGTTTGCTCTACCTATAAAAGAATTGTTGTTTATGACAATTAGTGATCATGTTAGTTGTTAATTATGAAACTTTGTGTGATCATGCTATGTTTAATGTTTCTATTTATGTTTAATGCATTTATTGCACTATGTGTTGGATATATTGACAGAACAATAGAACTATAAATTGAAATACTTAATAAATGATGTAAATGACAAAAGTAGAATGATTTAAAGTATTGGTATGAGATACAATTAAATGACCCTAGTGTCATGGTTTTGGGATAGATGGTCAATTCTATCATGAATATATAAAGGCATAGCTATGTGATGAATATTCAGAATTTATTGAAAAGTTGAAATTGCAATTCTTTGACGAAAGAATTGACAAGGATTTGATGTTGAAGACATCATTGGGGATGTGGTACAAGCCCATCTCTAATTGATCACCAATAGTGGAAACCCAACTCACACTTGAGAAACATCAAGTCTTGAGTTCAATGGTGAAAGTACACTATAAGAGTGATTGAAGTACTTGATAATAGATACATCCCAAGGTTTATAAGTACTTGGACTATAAGTATAAAGTTGAAAGGTTGAGATTTTACTCTTAATAGACCTATAGCATATATGTGCTGAAGTGCTTATTATGGGAGTGCTTCCGATAGAGTCTACCTATATGAGAGTGAAGTGAGGCCGCTTCTTGGAGACTAAGGGCTTGACTCTTAAAGCTCTCATGAAAAGGATACACGACACAAGGCCTAAACAAAAGTGTCATATTATAATTCTCTTGATAGTACCGAGATTTCATGTGTGAGTTATGCACACTTGTTCTATTGAATAGTTGGTTCAAAGCTTGTCTACCAATGTCTATTCGGGATAAGTGGAAAACTTAATTCACTAAGTAATGGTTCAAATCGTAAGATACCATTATCTGAAACCATGATATATCCAGAATTATGGGATTTAGTTATATTTTGTAAATGGTGGGGGATTGTAAGATATATTTCCAAAATATATATGTACATGTAATTTTGTATGATTGTCATGAAATTGTAATTGGTTTGATGGTTGAGTGTTTATATTGTCAGTGCTTGATCCTGGGTTCGAATCTCGTTCGGACCTATTTTAGTTTTGCTGGATTTAATTTAAATCCTAACGGCTAAAATAAAATGAAATGAAAAGGTGCAATTTCGCACCCGATAGGATTCGAGCATGTGACCTGAAAGCAAAAGGCCAGCGGTTAACCATTGGAACCAACACGACCGTTGTGACAACTATTCGCTGTTAACGGTAGATAACCGTTTATAGCAGAATTGATTTGAAGAATTGTGTCTCTTCACTAAGTGCTTAAAATTATCTATAAATAGGGGCACTTAGAGGACAGAAATGTGAACGAATTTGGTTCTGATTCTAGGCCAAATATCTACCATTTACATTACTCTAAATCATCATATATTTCTCTAATGCATGAGTGAGATATAAGAAACATATTTTTGTAAACTATTATTAAGAGATAGGCTTGTTGTGATAGTGCAAATTACATCAAGGTATTCAAAGTATCCTGAAGGGAAATCGCTGTTCATCCCTATTGCATCCAATATTCTTAAGTTGGTGGGTGCGATTTGAACCTAACGGTTAGTGTGTACACAATACACACGCTTTGAATTTATCCAAGTGCAATCTTCATCAACATCTTCTTCTTTGTCAAAGTGGTGCAGTATCTTCCCAACAACAATTTCTCCAACATATGTTTGGATGGAGTATTTATAGGAGGTAATGTAATTTTTGAGGGGAATTCAAATATTTTAGTTTAAAATTTTGAACTAAAATATTTGAATTCCCCTCAAAAATTACATTACCTCCTATAAATGCTCCATCCAAACATACACTTAGAGTATTGATTTTTCTTTTTGGGTTTAATTGAGCAATGCTACCTACCTTCATCTACATGTCCATCTGCACAAAAGAAATAACCCACGTTTCTTAGTTATATTCCTTTTCTTTGCAGATGCAATCCAAAATATCCAATGCCCCAGTACATGGTTGAGTTGTGAAATTATTGGAATGATAAAGCAGTGCATCCTAGTTCAAGGTACTCTTATATATTAGAGTTGATATGGAATTAATAATGGCATGACAACCAAGACTACCGCACAATTATATCGTTATTATACTAGGATGTTCCATGGAGGCTGCTCAATATGGAAAACACAGGGCTGAAAGGGTTTATATGCAGGGTATACTGGTCTGGAAATTCAAGTTATTTGTTACATGTTCATCTTTATCTTTTCCAGAAGATGGCCCATCTGCGGAGGAACAACCTGTCGAAAATAATGTTGAATGTAATATTGACCATCCTGCAGAAAATGATGTGGAGGCCCCTATTACCAATGTTGTTGCTATCCCCAATGTCTTTCTTGATGGTCATGTTCATGGCGATGTAGAGGATATGGACATCGATTAGGTTGAAATTACAATTGATGGACCACTTTCCGTCGATGATAATGATGACAATGGTTCCAACCACTTTCCGTTGTTGTAATGTAGCTTTTTAAGGTTACCTCTTTTTTTTTTCTGTGTCGGTTATGTTTCTAAAACTTTGAGTTGTAACCTTTTAGTTAGTATTATGATGTCGAACTTGGAAGAAAAATTTTATTTTCTATGCTTACAATGAATGTAATATGATGTTTTGTCTCTAAAACTTTGAGTTGTAACCTTTTAGTTAGTATATTGATGTCGAACTTGGAAGAAAATTTTTATTTTCTATGCTTACAATGAATGTAATATGATGTTTTGTTATGTTTATTTATGATGTCGAACTTGGAAGAAAAATTTTATTTTCTATGCTTACAATTAATGAATGTGTTCCGGCCTGGCCCAAAGCATCGCGAGATTTGGGCCAGGCCCAATTCTACGTCTAGGAACGTCTGGCGCTCAACAAGCTAGTCAACATCTGCATCTAATGGTCAGGATTCGTACACCCATATCCAACGCCTCAGGTACGTCACTTCTGTCTATAAATAGAGGTCCAACCCTCCGTTCTAAGGTAGACGCTCTTCATTACGCTCTTATTTCTTTGAATGTTCCTTCTCTAATCCATACCGACTTGAGCGTCGGAGTGTTTGCAGGTACTCCAACCCGAGGTCCATCTTCAAGCATCCGAAGCTTACCTTCATCTTCACTCGCCCAAAGCATCTCCTCAAGATCTCCAGAAGCACTCATCAACTTGTACCCCGGACGTGATCATATCCGAGTCCGAGTACCGAACAATGGCGACCATAGTGGGACTAATCACTTGCTTCCGAATTCTCTTGAACATCTATCTTCTGATTTCTCTGTTCTCAACATCCTTCTCAGCGAAAACGGTCACGGATAATCGTCCGACCTAATCCTTTGTGCCAAGGTAAGGTATGAGTCCTCTCACATTTAATTTAGTTATTGGTAACTCAATTTCCTCCAGGAACGGTTTGTTTCCCAGAAGGGGCGAAATTACTTCCCCGGCAATAGTAACGGGTATTCTCAGACCCGAGTCACGACTTCGGATTTACGACTTCGGATCTTTGTTGCGCCCGAAAAATCCGGTTTGGGACTTCTCGTTTTGCAACGTGAAAAATAGTAGAGCCGCCACCAATATTTATTTGGGAAAACATCGGAAAAACCCTTTTTTTTGGAAAAGCGAGTGGTCTTTCGAAATCAGAGATGTAGGTTCGGGGGTCGGTTACGCATGGGGAAGGTATTAGCATCCCATACGTCCTTTCTACTGAAAGGGAACCATTAACTCGATGTGTGGTTTGACAAAGGTTTGAGTTGAAAGCGATTTGTTTTACTTCTTTTATTTTCTTTTCTTTTCTTTTCTTTTTTGTTATTTGAAAAATCGTTTTATTGAAAACGGAAGACAGGAATATTTTTGTTATCTTTGAAAAGTGGAAACAAAACAAAGATTTTTTTTAAAAGGGTGCTTGACGGGACGGACCCGCTCCTACGTACCCTCACTGGGTTGAGGGATCAAAGCTGCGTAGTTCTCGGCTTTTGCGTCTGAAAACGGCTTAAGAGTTTTTCGCAATTGGGTGAGCGTTTGTGAAGACCGAACAACAACGGTTAGAATGGCCTCACTACTAACTCTTTTTTTGAAAATACAATCATCATTAACGATCCAAACGGCAACAGCGCGAGTGATCATCAATGACAATTTGTTTTATTTAATGGAGGAAGAAAATGTTTTCGCAAAGCAAGGAGCGTTTGAAAATGAGTTTAGAAAATGGGTTTTGGAAAAAAGGGTAGAACATTATTCAATCAATTCCAAGTCCATAACCAAATGCAACCATGAGTGAACAAGATTCAAACATACTCACCAATCAAGCAGTCATAAACATGTTGATTATTAACCAAGATTAAGCATGCCAATATAATCAAGAGATCCAATTATTAAGGATGCAAGACAAAGCTCTCAAGACAATTGTGTGTGTGTGTGAGAATTGTTACGGGACGGGCAACAATCTCAAAGGGGTGCATATACCTTAATGACTCTATGCTACAACCGGAAAAGTAGGCTTACGTCTTCATTAAGAATACATACTAGTGGAAGGAAGGGCACACAATTAAATCAAGTCATTCAAATGGCATCAAGAACAAGTGAACACAATTGATCATAGGGATAGAGTATTCTAGGTTTAATGAATGAACATGTGAGCGATGATACATGATTAAGCAAGCATGTGAATGCATGAGCATACAAGAGAATGCATGAATAAGTATACAAGAGAATGCATGAGCATACAAGAATGCATGAGCATTTATTATGCATGGTATACAAGTATGAGTGAATGTGAGTGCAAGCATGCAAGGTGTCGCATAGATGATGCAAATAAGTGAAATGCAAAGTTTGAAAACGTTTTGAGTAAGAGGTGGTAAAAATGTTTTGGAGTTTTAAATGAGAAGTAGTAAAAGTTTAAAATGCAAATGATTGAAATGTTTTGGGATTTTTTTTTTATGCAAATTTACAAGTGGTAATTAAAAAGTTTGAGTGAGAAGTTAATGAAATGGTAGAGTAAAAATGCATGAGGTAAATGGTAATTATTTAATGAGATGGTAAAGTAAAAAGGTAAAAGGGTAAAAACACAATTGCACAATTGCATTTATTCACACAAGATCAAAACAACACGTTTTCAAGCACAAAATATGCACAAAAGTGGCCTAAGGCCGAAGCAATGCTAAGCACAAATCACCATCAAATTTCATGCTAAAATTCACAATTAATACATGAAACAATTCACAAGACTAAACCCTAGATCATCATGCCATGTTCTAAGGTAAGCATCAAGCATATCATGTATTTTATTCTTCACAAAATCAAAGAAGTAAAAAGGCAACAAAAACCCTAGGTTTTGAAGCAACAACCCGAGGCACCCAACACCAAAATCAAGCCAAAATTCAACTTAAAATCATGAAATGAACAAAATGAACACAAGAACCCTAAAATCCATGCTATGGCCGAAGCAAAATAGGTAGGAAAACAAGATTTTATTTCACCAAAATCATGCAAATGAGGTAGAAATGCAATGAATGATGAGAAAACACAAGAATCTTTCCTTCAAGGCCAAGGACTCATCTCAAACACCCAAGGCTCCCAATGTCGTTGCCCAATAATGTTTGAAATGAGTCCTCAAAGCTTCTTTCAAGAAGGAAAGAGGAATAGAAGAGAGATTACATGATGAAAATTAAAGAAAATGCAAGGGTTAGTGAGCTTACCTCTAGATCTAGCTAGAAAATGAAGAAGGAAAGAGAATAGAAGCAAGAACACTTGAAGAACACCACAAGAACCTCTTGAACCTTTCGCAAATGCTTTGATTCTTGATGGTTTTTTGATGAAACTTTGATGATTATGCAAGTTTAGAAGTAGATTTATTGAAAGGATGAAGAATAAACAAGGTTTGATGGTTGATTTTTTGGAAGAATTTTGAAGAAAAGAATATGGGTATGGTGGCTGGTTGCTTCTAAGGAATGAGAGAAAGAGAGGAGAGATTTGGGTGCTAGGGTAAAAATATGAGTGCCCTCCTCATGGTCTCTTATTTTGGGTTTTATATGAGGTGCAAAATTAAGGGTATATAAGACATTGTGCTTTTGCAAACCATTGAGATTTGAGCTAGAATTTGAATCAAAGGCCAAGATTGCAATGCACATGGATTAGGGACAAGGAGAAAACACAAATGAGTGAGGAATAGCTGGTCATACACAAAGATTATGAGTTTTTGTTGCACAAAAATTGTTGAGGGTAGGAATTTTAATCAATGGCTAGGAATACAACTCACATGGATCAAGGGCATGAGGAAACACAAAATGAGGTGAAAATGAGCTGGAAAATTCGGAGAAAATGAGGCCTTGGTGCCCAAGTTTTGCAAGCTTGTCAAGAAAAATAGTACATTTTGTCTTATTGGGGACACTTCCTTATTTTCACCATTTTTGATTATTCTTTTCTAGATAATTCCATAAAAATCATGCCACTTTGGGCCATATCCTAGGAATCAACGATTGGGCCCAAAATTCCATGATATCACCCTTCCCAAAATTGATTTGAGACCTCACCTTGATGGAAATTCCCATTTTGCCCTTTTGCTTAAAATTTGAATTTTATGCCAAAAATCATGCATGCATGCGCACAAAAATTCATAACCCAAATCATCTAGATCCAAATAAATTCCTCTGAGATTGAACAATGATTTTTGGTGAGAAATTGCTTAATTTTGGAAATGACCAAAATACCCCTTTTGCCCAAAAAACCCTAATTTTGCTCCAAAAGGCATTCCAATCCTAAAAATGATTTTAAAAGCGCTGAAATGACTTTTAGAACCCAAAAATGCATGCTCATAGTTCTTCACATCCTTCAGAATGATGCTTCACTTCATAATTTGTTGCTTTTTGTGGAAAATTAAGGTTTTGTTCCAAGCCGGACAAAATTAGGGTATGACAGCTGCCCCTCTTTATCTGGATTTTAACAAGGAATATGAATTGGCCGAAACATATTTCGAGGCAAAATAAAGATAAAGAATTCAGAAATTATACCAATTTTGTCTACCTAAAGAAACCCGAATTTTCCTTTTTCCATTTCTATATTTTTTTTGTTTTTTCTATGAGCGCCAACCCTCAATAAGCTGACAGAAAGCAGAAAATAAAGAAAGCAATAAAAGGGGTACTGACTCACATTGAGCCGGCGAAGGAGGCTGCCTAAAGCCTTTTAACGAATCGCGAACGATCCGAGTTTGCACTTGGGCCTGGGAGCGCGCGGGCTCAAAAGAGGTGGTCTTTCGAGCGACCAGGGGAAGGGTACTATATCAAGTCTAGTTCTCGATATTTCCTTAGGACTGCACCATGTTTTAGACCAACACGGCTATCCTTTTCGACTGGACCTATTGAGATCAGAGGGACTTACCTGCAGCTCGAATACAAGTTGAAGTCAGTCTTTCTGGGGGACACGTGGGTCCAAAGGGGGATTCGGAAATCCAATTCATCTTCTTCAGGGTCAATGCATTCACATCGATCCAGGGGTGCCTGCTCTGGTCGCAGGACTTTTCTTCAGGTTTCTCAGGTTGGCGGTACCTGCACATGTTAGCAGATGCAATGCATGGTGCATGGAATGAATGCATGTTATGCAAAGGCCTGTTATGCGAATGCATGCGATGCGATGATTTTGGGTGAATGATGAATGCTGGGGAATGCTTTTCTTTCAGCTTTGATTTTTTTTTCTTCATCTTTTAATTCTTCTTTTGATCAGCTTTCTGTTTTCTGATCATTTGTTTTTTCTTCTTTTTGCCTGATCAGCCTTTTTTATTTATTTTCTGATCATTTGCTTTTTGTGCTCTTCTTTTTTTAATAAAAGGCTTATTCTTTTGCTGGTTCAACCGACCCCCGACACTCCTGGCACGAGACTGAGGAACTGATTTACGGGACCCATGAGCCGAGTGCAAGTTTTCTTTATGGTTTGCCTTCTGGAATGACTTATGAGTGCAACTTTCCTTGCAAGATTAACTTTCTTTGGGAGATTGCTTATTTCCCGTGACTTTTAAGGATTTCGCAATGATTTATAATGCTCTATGATGTATGCACATGTTTTGCAACTCAGTATTACCATCATCATAAAACGTTTATCTTGAGCAGAGAAGCGGAAAATAACAAACCGGTAGGAAAAAATGAGCTTTATTGATGTAGAAGCCAATCGTACAGAATGTTACGACGACTGTTCAATACATTTGAAAGTTTAAACTACAAAAAGACACGAAAAAAGAGAAAAGCTAATTTCTGACTGTCCGTCTCTGTGGAGCAGTGCCAACATCTGTGTTCTTGACCTTGATCATTCCCTCATTCAAGCCTCGGGGAAGGTTGTATGCCTTTGTTTAACTTTCCACGCCCAAGTTTTCTGACCCTAATTTTTACCTGGATCGCCCTTTCGGGTTTTCAA
This sequence comes from Astragalus glycyphyllos, assembly GCA_963573325.1. Taxonomy (NCBI): domain Eukaryota; kingdom Viridiplantae; phylum Streptophyta; class Magnoliopsida; order Fabales; family Fabaceae; genus Astragalus; species Astragalus glycyphyllos. The sequence goes on from OY754310.1 coordinate 20,852,912, forward strand.
TCCACCGGGTCGTTCTGATTTTGCCTAGGCCGCCCTTTCGGGTTTTCAACCTAGCGAGCTGATTCTTACTTGGCTTATCTTTCTCTTTTTTCGTCTATTTCTTTCAGGCATAATACTTCTTCACTTGATCAGAATTGACCGGATTCCGGAGATCCTCGCCATCCATGTCTGTGAGTAACAGCGCCCCTCCAGAAAAGGCTTTCTTGACAACATAGGGACCATCATAGCTGGGTGTCCACTTTCCTCGGGGATCAGTCTGAATAGGCAGGATCTTCTTCAGCACCAGATCGCCTTTCTTGAATTCACGAGGTCTGACTTTCTTATCAAAAGCTGTTCTCATCCTCTGCTGGTATAACTGACCGTGGCATAAGCCTGCAATCCTTTTCTCCTCAATCAGGTTTAGCTGATCCAACCGGGCCTGTACCCACTCAGCTTCTTCTAGTTTTGTTTCCATCAGTACCTGCAGGGAGGGTATTTCAACTTCAATGGGCAGGACTGCTTCTGACCCATATACCAAGGAAAAAGGGGTTGCCCCAGTTGATGTACGCACTGAAGTACGGTAGCCATGCAGAGCAAAGGGAAGCATCTCATGCCAGTCCTTGTATGTTACCACCATCTTCTGCACTATCCGCTTGATGTTCTTGTTAGCCGCCTCAACTGCCCCATTCATCTTAGGACGGTAGGGGGAAGAATTATGATGTTGGATCCTGAATTCCTTGCACAGGTCCTTCATCATTCTGCTGTTCAGGTTACTGCCGTTATCAGTGATGATCTTGTTGGGAAGACCATAGCGACAAATCAGATCCCTCTTGATGAATTTTGCAACCACTGCGCTGGTTATACTTGAATATGAGGCAGCCTCAACCCATTTTGTGAAGTAGTCGATCGCAACCAAGATGAAGAGATGCCCATTTGATGCTTTCGGCTCAATTGGACCTATGACATCCATTCCCCACATCGAGAACGGCCATGATGCAGTCAGAACATTAAGTTTGGCAGGCGGTACGTGAATGTGATCAGCGTAGATTTGACACTTGTGGCATCTTCTGACAAAACTATAGCAGTCACCCTCCATCTGCAACCAGTAATAGCCCGCCCTTAAAATCTGTCTAGCCATGGTATGCCCGCCGGAATGGGTTCCAAAGGAGCCTTCATGTACCTCCTTCATGATCTTTTCAGCCTCCTCCTTGGCAACACACCTCAGGAGAACCATGTCATAATTTCTTTTATAGAGGACCTCACCGCTCAGGAAGAAATTTCTTGACAGTCTTCTGAGCGTTCTTTTGTCATTTTCTGATGCCCCTGGTGGATACTCTCTGTTAATGATGTATTGCTTGATGTCATGATACCAAGGCTTGTCGTCAGGCTCTTCATTTATTGCAGTGCAGTAATGATGTGCTGGCAGATCCCTATGCTGGATTCTGAGGTGAGCTAAACTCTTGTCACAGCTGATGTTAAACATTGATGACAGTGTTGCTAAGGCATCGGCCAGCTGATTTTCACCTCGAGGGATGTGTTTGAAGGTGATTTCGTTGAAAGACTCCACCAACTCTTGAAAATATTCATAATATGGGATCAGTTTGGGATCTCGAGTCTCCCAATCGCCTCTTACTTGATGAATTACCAGGGCGGAATCACCATACACATCTAGCCTTTTGACTTTCCATTCTAAGGCTGCCTGAATGCCCAAGATGCATGCTTCATACTCTACTATATTGTTTGTGACATAGAAGCTCAGCCTCGTAGTGACAGGAATGAAGCGGTTATCAGGAGATATCAGCATGGCACCTGCCCCATGCCCCCAAATATTGGATGCACCGTCAAAGATCATCCTCCACCTTTCGTTTTCTTGGGACTTCCCCTCGTCGAACAATGCCATGATGTCTTCATCAGGGAAATCATGCTGCATCGGCTGGTAGTCTGGAATGGGCTGACAAGCCAGGTACTCTGCGAGTGCACTACCCTTAACTGCCTTCTGCGTGACATACAGGATATCATATTCAGACAACTGCATCTGCCAACGGGCAATCCGTCCTGTGAGAGCTGGCTTCTCAAATATGTACTTGATCAGGTCTACTTTAGATACCAACCAAGTTGTGTGGCTCAACATATATTGCCTCAGGCGGTGAGCAGCCCATACCAGAGCACAACATGTCTTTTCAAGCGCAGAATACCGTGTTTCGCAATCTGCGAACTTCTTACTTAGATAATAGATGGCATGTTCCTTCTTTCCAGATTCGTCATGCTGCCCCAGCACGCAGCCCATGGAATTATCTAGCACCGTGAGATACAGGATGAGGGACCTGCCCGACACAGGTGGCATCAAAACTGGCAGATTCTGGAGGTAGACTTTGATCTTCTCAAAGGCAGCTTGGCACTGATCATTCCACTTCAGTTCTTGATTCTTGCAGAGCAGCTTGAAGATTGGCTCGCAGGTGGCCGTCAGCTGGAAGATGAATCGGGAGATGTAATTCAACCTTCCCAGAAAGCCACGGACTTCTTTTTCTGTTTTGGGCACCGGCATTTCAAGGATGGCTTTCACTTTGTCTGGATCCACCTCAATCCCCTTCTGACTAACAATGAAGCCTAGCAACTTCCCTGATCTCACCCCGAATGTGCACTTGGCAGGGTTCAACTTGAGCTTGTACTTCCTCAACCGATCGAAGAGTTTTTGCAAGTTGACAATGTGCTCTTTGTCAGTTTTGGATTTTCCGATCATGTCATCAACATAGACCTCAATCTCCTTATGCATCATATCGTGGAACAAGGTGACCATGGCCCTCTGGTAGGTTGCGCCAGCATTCTTCAACCCGAATGGCATGACTTTATAACAGAAAGTACCCCAGAGAGTGATGAAAGTTGTCTTTTCCATGTCTTCGAGGTCCATCTTGATCTGGTTATATCCCGAATATCCATCCATGAAGGAGAATAACGAGTGTTGTGCAGTGCTATCCACCAAGACATCAATATGTGGCAGTGGGAAGTCGTCTTTGGGACTAGCACGATTCAGATCTCGGTAGTCAACACACATTCTAACCTTCCCGTCCTTCTTGGGAACTGGGACAATATTGGCAACCCACTGTGGGTATTTGGCCACTGCTAGGAATCCTGCATCAAATTGCTTCTTTACTTCGTCTCTGATTTTGAGGGACATCTCAGGCTTCATCCTCCTCAATTTCTGCTTTACGGGCGGGCATTCAAGTTTGACCGGCAGCTTGTGTACCACAATATCAGTGTCCAACCCAGGCATATCTTGGTAGGACCACGCAAACACATCAACGTAGTCATGCAACAGCTGTACCAACTTCATGCGATCTTCGTCATTCATGGCCGTTCCCACTTTGACCTCTTTCTTGTTCTCAGCTGTACCCAAGTTAATCACTTCGGTAGATTCCCCGTGAGGCTGGATTACCCTTTCCTCTTGCTTCATCAGTCTCATGAGTTCCGGAGGAGCTTCCCAATCTTCCTCAACATCCCCCTCGGCTTGGTTGATAGGATGATCAAAGTCAGAATGCGGACTGTTGACACTACTGCTTTCAGAGACCATTACTGTGGGTCTGCATTTTACCGTAGCGAAAAAGCAGAATGAAAGGCGAAACAAGCAAGCAAGCAATAATAAAGCAGAAAAAAGACTCATGCAATGAAGAGAAAATGATTTTTATTGATTGAGAAATTCAAAACAAACGTTTTTATTGATGATGATGATTCAGAAAATAAAAACATGTGTGCTCCTAGCAACTGGTCCTATGGCCTTGGGCAGAGCCACAGGATTGTATTACAGATGATTACATTGAACCAAAGGTCACAGGAAAGTCGGCAGCTTCCCAGTTCTTCAACTCTTCACCGTCACAGCAGCGGTGAACTAGACTTGCACTACCCTCTTCATCTTCAGAGCCATCCTTGATGACAGCAACTTGGTTGGGATCCAGCAGACCAGCACTCACGAAGCTCTGGCTAATGTCACAAATTGGGATCCTCTGGGGCCATGGATCTTGGCCTTTGGACTTGGCCAACCATTTGCTCTTTCGTTCCTCTGCTATCTTCTTCCGTTCATCTTCACTTGGAGTGTATCCCAGTCCGCAACGATCTTTGCTCTCCTTCAGCTGGATGGGCGCCAGGATTCCCTGTCCAGATTTTCCTAGGCCAGAACCAACCTTATATCCTTGGGCTAACATGATTTTAGCAACCATTTTTTCCTCCTTGGTCCTCTCAAGCACTGCATTTGCGATCTCCCAGGACTGAAAGGCCGTTTCAAGAGATTCTTCCGCCACTTCCACATACTTGAATTCTGATGGCCTGTTCACCAGAGTCTCTTCTTCGCCCTTACTCATATGTTGCAATTGTGACCTGTCCGGAGCCATGTCCATGTTATATTTATATTGTTTCATGAATGCTTCGGACAGATCCTTCCAGCAACGGATTTCTGAGGCTTGCAGTTTCATGTACCAATCTAGAGGAGCTCCGGCCAAACTGTTTTGGAAGCAGTAAATCAGCAGTTTGTCATCATTGGCATAAGGACCCATCTTCCGGACAAACATTGTAACATGACTCTCAGGACAGCCGGTGCCTCGGTACTTGTCCACCTCAGGAGCTTTGAACTTCGGTGGTAATACCAAATTTGGGACTAAGCATAGCTCACGAGCTTCTCTAGCCCTGACGCCAGCACCTTCCACGGCTCTTACCCTCTCTTCTAGTGCACGAATCGGGTCATTTGGCTGTGATCCCTCAAACATGTGGCCTTGGGGTTGACTGCCCATGCTATAGTAATATCCTCCAGGTTGAGGAACATTGTGAGGGTGTGCAACAAGCCCCGGAGTAGGGCTGAGCACAGCATGAGGACTAGGAGTCTGGACCTGCGGTCTTCCAGCAGCTCCCCCAGACACGGCAGCAGTAGCCTGATGTGGCCCAACAGCGTCAGCAGGAATGGGTCTAACAATTTGCGGCATGTACTCGGCGGGCATCCCCCAAGGATATCTTTGTGACTGATTCTGCCTATTCATCCCTGAAGCAAAGACGGGATGACTGATTCCAGACCCCGGAGGAACTGTGGCTGCAGCATTAACTGACACTGGAGGAGGTATAAAAGAAATGACACCATCGGGACCCACCACAGCGGTACCTTCAGCAGCGGTTCCACTCTTTAGGCTTTGTAGCAAGGCCATCATCTCATGCATTTGGGTCTCCATGGCCCCAACCTTATCCTTTAGAACCTGGTTCTCCTGAGCCAGCTGCTCAGGATTAATAATCTGCACACCCAGATCTTCGTGCTCTGGATTACTCTCGGTCTCAATCTCTGGGTAATCTTGCAGATTGGCCATCAACTTTGCTTGCAGTCGGGTGAAGTATCGGTGACAGAGAACCAGCTTGCCTGACTTGCTCTGACGAAACATTTTTTATGAGCAGGGGTATTAATGAAATGCAATGAATGCAATGCAAATGGGTGTTAGTTTTAGTTTGTCTTATGCCGTGAACCACAGTGTGCCATGTCTTGCCAAAGGCCTAACAGTGGACTTTGATTATTTTTGTTTGAAACACGACAAGATTGGAATCAATAAGTGAAACAAAACATACTCCATACATTCAAATTCAAGCAAGTACTTCAAGCCTTACATTTCAAAAGGTAGAATACTCAAATGGAAATACGGTCATCCAGAAAGAGAGAGTACAATGAAAATTACAAACAAGAGCTCAACTACATAGAGCTTTGAAATCTTCAGTTCTCTTTCTCTTGTTGCCTGTGGGAACCCTTCCAGTCTTCTCTCTAGCTTCTTCAACCAAGGCCCTGCAAAACTTCACGAATTTGCAAACTGCCAGTGGAGTGTTAAAGGGAAACATCTCAACCTCAGCCTTTCTTAGCTTTTTAGGTACACCTGCAAGAGCTTGGTTTGTCAACTCTGCAAGCTCAGAGAATCTAGCCTTCCACTGTTGAATTTCATCTTTCAACTCAATGATAACTGCCTGTTCTTCAATCCTGGCAAGCAGTTCAACAAAGCGGTGTTCCCAATGCTGACTCTCATCCTTCACCTGCCTGTATGCATCACTAATGTGTCGAAGGTTTCTTTTCAGTTCATCAGAAATCTCTCGCTCAAATCCTAGAGCCTGCTTGTATTCTTTGAAAATGCTCTCAACTGAATTTCTTTCTTGCACGACACTGCTCAGTTTGCTTTCCCACTCAGCCTGTAGCAAGCGGGACTCTCTTTTTGACTTTGCAAGCAAGCTCTTCACAGTCCTCTCATCCATCTTTGTCTTTTCATAGAGATCTCTCCACTGACTGGTCTCTTCAATGGCTCTCTTTTGTTTAGCCTTTTGCCTCTTGATTTCCTCTTTGGCTACTTGCAGATACTTTTGAGCTTCTAGCTTTTCCTTCTCTTCTACTTTGAGTTTCTTGTCAAACTCCTCAATGGCAGCAGATTTGAGAGCATTATCTTCTTTTAATCTTTGGTTGTTCAGAGTCAACTTCTCTATCTCAGCTTGCAAGGATTTTTTCTCTTCCTTTGCTTTCATTAGAGCCAACTTGACCTCACCTAACTCTTCAACAACGGGAGTACCAGAGTCTATTACCTTCCTCTCAACTTGCAATAATTTCTGATAAGGCAATCGGACGCTCTGAATCCTTTTCTCAAGCCATTAAGCAAAGGTAACACCACTAGTTCTCTGAGAGATATCTACTTTTCCATAACGAGTCACCATACTCCAAGCTTGCAAAATCTTCCTAGTCAAATGTCATCCTTTGGACCTCCCTCATAGATGTAAAACGGGAATGCCATCTCTTCAGTAGGCGAGTTCCTCATAGGATATCCTAATTGTCTCAGCGTCAGGGAGGGATTGTAGTTAATGCACCCTTTAGTGCCCATCAGTGGAACATTTTGAAAACCACCACAGCGGAAGACTACCTCAGGTCTAGCTTCCCAGCAAGATGAAAGATACCAACGAACCGAGTGCTCGTCTAGACTCCCTAGAAACTGGATCCACTCTTGAATACTCATGGTTTTCACCTCACAAGATACAACATAGTCAATCAACTTTTCCACTTTCTTTGGATTGGTGAAAACATGGATAAGAAGCCAGGCATATAACAGATGGGAAGAGCAAGAGATTTTCTTCCTTTTGAGTTCACAGTGGTGAGTAAGAGCAGAATAAGTGTCAGCAAACATTGCAGGGATTGGATTGATAGGATTCTTCTCGTTCTGGAAAGCTAAGAAAATGCCAATGACAGTCACATCCACAAGTCTTTCAATCTGCGGAAAGAGAACAATCCCGAAGATTGTTAAGGCCAAGATTTGCTTGAAGACAACCCAATTTTTGTTTCTGGCATGAGTATCCATCATACCCTCGAGATAACTCTGCGGGAAACCTACCACCAGGTTCTTCCTCTGCCTCTGGAGCTTCAGGTCCTCTACCTTTACTTGCAACAATGCAGCAAACTTCTCATCCGTGTAATACTGCTCTTGATACTGGCAGGGAGCAGCTTTGGTCTGAGGGAAACCCAAGATCTGATGATATTCTTCCAAAGTGGGAGCCATTTGGAAATTTTTGAAAAGGAAGCATCTGATTTCGGAGTCATAGAATCTGCTTAGAGCCACGATAGCCTCAGTCTGTACCTCTAGTAACAACAACTTCCGAAGGTTCCCATAAGAGCTGTCAAATGATCCCCTTTCAATAGGTCCCATTAAGTCAACATATCCTTTCAAGCTGGTGACGTCTACCTTTCTTACACCCGGGTACCTTAGAGCATGCACTGTCTCACTTCTTGATTCCATTAAGTTCCTATGGCAAGATTCTTTGTCACTTTGTGATTCTCGGCAAACAAACTTGAGTAAGATGCAATGATGCATGCATGGGTTTTATGTAATGCGAGGATGTATGCAAATGCTGATGATGTTTTATGCATATGCAGATTAGGGCAAAATCTTTATTGGCATTGATTTAAGCTTTTTTTTTTGAAAATACAGGCCGTACGTTGTTTCATATGGACCAGTGAGAGAAAGGCTACAACGGCAACTCGTTCTCCCTTTTTTTTGAAGAATGCGGGCCACATGCTACTTCATAAGAGAAAGGTTACAACGGTAACTCGTTCTCCCTTTTTTTGAAAAAAAATGTGGACCATATGTTACTTTTTAAGAGAAAGGCTACAGCGGCAGCTCGTTCCCTTTTTTTGAAAAGGGTGGGCCATATGTTATCTCGTACAGACCGGCAAAAGAAAGGCTACAACGGCAGCTCTTTCTTTGCTTTCCTTTTTTTTTTGGAAAAATCTCCTTCTACTCCTTTTGGAAAACATGCCTAGATTACAATGTAACACACAATTTGTATGTCCTTGTGTCCTACGAGGCGGGAACCTAGTTTCTAGGGCAACTCAGATGTTCCTCCCATGTTGGCTTTAATCACTTCCTCACCAGGCTACCAGAGCTAATTCTCTCTCACAATAGCACCCACAACGATGGTACGCCATCTGGTGTGAGGCATCGTGAAAGAGCATACTCCGGCTGAAACTTTCGTGAGAGTCAGAAGGACAACGGTCCAATTGCCAGTCACTACTCATTTCCACTCCTCTAAGTTTTGTCAGACCTTGGGTTTTAGGCCCCTCTCAAAGCACAATAAGCATAAGGTGTGAGTGTGTGTAGCAAGGACATACCGCCTAAAACTACCCATCATAAACCCCCACCTGCAAATGAAAACCCAGAACAGTCCAGACAAAAGCATACAATAGCATGTTGCATATCATATAGCATTCCAATTCAAGAATTAACACAGGAAGTCAATAAGCAATCGCAAACATTGTTTACCTTAAGAAAGGGAGCCAAGTGGAAGGGATCATGATAAGGTGGGGGAGAAATGCATGAATTTACCTTTAGAAAGGGAGCAAAGAAGAGGGGAAGTGGGAATTGAGGAATGCATGAACATGGTATGTGAACAAAGAGAAAATGCGCAAGGAGCACACATAGAAGGAAAACAAATGCATATGAATACAACATAACATCATGATAATGCTAGAGAAACAATCAAGCATCACAGACAAAGAAAGAAGGGAAAAGGAAAAGAAAAGGAAGAAAAGGAAGAAGTAGAACAAAGCTTTCAATTCAAACGATTTAAACCACACATCGAGTTAACTAGGCTTGACCCTCGCCTTTTATAAAAAGTCCCCAGCGGAGTCGCCAGCTGTTGCGCCCGAAAAATCCGGTTTGGGACTTCTCGTTTGCAACGTGAAAAATAGTAGAGCCGCCACCAATATTTATTTGGGAAAACATCGGAAAAACCCTTTTTTTTGGAAAAGCGAGTGGTCTTTCGAAATCAGAGATGTAGGTTCGGGGGTCGGTTACGCATGGGGAAGGTATTAGCATCCCATACGTCCTTTCTACTGAAAGGGAACCATTAACTCGATGTGTGGTTTGACAAAGGTTTGAGTTGAAAGCGATTTGTTCTACTTCTTTTATTTTCTTTTCTTTTCTTTTCTTTTCTTTTCTTTTTTGTTATTTGAAAAATCGTTTTATTGAAAACGGAAGACAGGAATATTTTTGTTATCTTTGAAAAGTGGAAACAAAACAAAGATTTTTTTTAAAAGGGTGCTTGACGGGACGGACCCGCTCCTACGTACCCTCACTGGGTTGAGGGATCAAAGCTACGTAGTTCTCGGCTTTTGCGTCTGAAAACGGCTTAAGAGTTTTTCGCAATTGGGTGAGCGTTTGTGAAGACCGAACAACAACGGTTAGAATGGCCTCACTACTAACTCTTTTTTTGAAAATACAATCATCATTAACGATCCAAACGGCAACAGCGCGAGTGATCATCAATGACAATTTGTTTTATTTAATGGAGGAAGAAAATGTTTTCGCAAAGCAAGGAGCGTTTGAAAATGAGTTTAGAAAATGGGTTTTGGAAAAACAAGTAGAACATTATTCAATCAATTCCAAGTCCATAACCAAATGCAACCATGAGTGAACAAGATTCAAACATACTCACCAATCAAGCAATCATAAACATGTTGATTATTAACCAAGATTAAGCATGCCAATATAATCAAGAGATCCAATTATTAAGGATGCAAGACAAAGCTCTCAAGACAATTGTGTGTGTGTGTGAGAATTGTTACGGGACGGGCAACAATCTCAAAGGGGTGCATATACCTTAATGACTCTATGCTACAACCGGAAAAGTAGGCTTACGTCTTCATTAAGAATACATACTAGTGGAAGGAAGGGCACACAATTAAATCAAGTCATTCAAATGGCATCAAGAACAAGTGAACACAATTGATCATAGGGATAGAGTATTCTAGGTTTAATGAATGAACATGTGAGCGATGATACATGATTAAGCAAGCATGTGAATGCATGAGCATACAAGAGAATGCATGAATAAGTATACAAGAGAATGCATGAGCATACAAGAATGCATGAGCATTTATTATGCATGGTATACAAGTATGAGTGAATGTGAGTGCAAGCATGCAAGGTGTCGCATAGATGATGCAAATAAGTGAAATGCAAAGTTTGAAAACGTTTTGAGTAAGAGGTGGTAAAAATGTTTTGGGGTTTTAAATGAGAAGTAGTAAAAGTTTAAAATGCAAATGATTGAAATGTTTTGGGATTTTTTTTTTATGCAAATTTACAAGTGGTAATTAAAAAGTTTGAGTGAGAAGTTAATGAAATGGTAGAGTAAAAATGCATGAGGTAAATGGTAATTATTTAATGAGATGGTAAAGTAAAAAGGTAAAAGGGTAAAAACACAATTGCACAATTGCATTTATTCACACAAGATCAAAACAACACGTTTTCAAGCACAAAATATGCACAAAAGTGGCCTAAGGCCGAAGCAATGCTAAGCACAAATCACCATCAAATTTCATGCTAAAATTCACAATTAATACATGAAACAATTCACAAGACTAAACCCTAGATCATCATGCCATGTTCTAAGGTAAGCATCAAGCATATCATGTATTTTATTCTTCACAAAATCAAAGAAGTAAAAAGGCAACAAAAACCCTAGGTTTTGAAGCAACAACCCGAGGCACCCAACACCAAAATCAAGCCAAAATTCAACTTAAAATCATGAAATGAACAAAATGAACACAAGAACCCTAAAATCCATGCTATGGCCGAAGCAAAATAGGTAGGAAAACAAGATTTTATTTCACCAAAATCATGCAAATGAGGTAGAAATGCAATGAATGATGAGAAAACACAAGAATCTTTCCTTCAAGGCCAAGGACTCATCTCAAACACCCAAGGCTCCCAATGTCCTTGTCCAATAATGTTTGAAATGAGTCCTCAAAGCTTCTTTCAAGAAGGAAAGAGGAATAGAAGAGAGATTACATGATGAAAATTAAAGAAAATGCAAGGGTTAGTGAGCTTACCTCTAGATCTAGCTAGAAAATGAAGAAGGAAAGAGAATAGAAGCAAGAACACTTGAAGAACACCACAAGAACCTCTTGAACCTTTGGCAAATGCTTTGATTCTTGATGGTTTTTTGATGAAACTTTGATGATTATGCAAGTTTAGAAGTAGATTTATTGAAAGGATGAAGAATAAACAAGGTTTGATGGTTGATTTTTTGGAAGAATTTTGAAGAAAAGAATATGGGTATGGTGGCTGGTTGCTTCGAAGGAATGAGAGAAAGAGAGGAGAGATTTGGGTGCTAGGGTAAAAATATGAGTGCCCTCCTCATGGTCTCTTATTTTGGGTTTTATATGAGGTGCAAAATTAAGGGTATGTAGGACATTGTGCTTTTGCAAACCATTGAGATTTGAGCTAGAATTTGAATCAAAGGCCAAGATTGCAATGCACATGGATTAGGGACAAGGAGAAAACACAAATGAGTGAGGAATAGCTGGTCATACACAAAGATTATGAGTTTGTGTTGCACAAAAATTGTTGAGGGTACCTAGGTCATTCTACACAAAGTTGTAGCCTAGGATTTGATCTAGAATTTTAATCAATGGCTAGGAATACAACTCACATGGATCAAGGGCATGAGGAAACACAAAATGAGGTGAAAATGAGCTGGAAAATTCGGAGCAAATGAGGCCTTGGTGCCCAAGTTTTGCAAGCTTGTCAAGAAAAATAGTACATTTTGTCTTATTGGGGACACTTCCTTATTTTCACCATTTTTGATTATTCTTTTCTAGATAATTCCATAAAAATCATGCCACTTTGGGCCATATCCTAGGAATCAATGATTGGGCCCAAAATTCCATGATATCACCCTTCCCAAAATTGATTTGAGACCTCACCTTGATGGAAATTCCCATTTTGCCCTTTTGCTTAAAATTTGAATTTTATGCCAAAAATCATGCATGCATGCGCACAAAAATTCATAACCCAAATCATCTAGATCCAAATAAATTCCTCTGAGATTGAACAATGATTTTTGGTGAGAAATTGCTTAATTTTGGAAATGACCAAAATACCCCTTTTGCCCAAAAAAACCCTAATTTTGCTCCAAAAGGCATTCCAATCCTAAAAATGATTTTAAAAGTGCTGAAATGACTTTTAGAACCCAAAAATGCATGCTCATAGTTCTTCACATCCTTCAGAATGATGCTTCACTTCATAATTTGTTGCTTTTTGTGGAAAATTAAGGTTTTGTTCCAAGCCGGACAAAATTAGGGTATGACAATCTTCCTCCTCTTATGAATCTTACTCTACTTCGGATCTCTCTATTATTACTCTGGACCTTCGTCCGAGTACGAATCTCATCATGCTTCGGATCTCTCTATTATTACTTCAGACCTTCGTCCGCGTGCGAATCTCATCATGCGTCGGACCTCTCTATTATTGCTCTTAACCTTCGTCCGAGCGTGGACCTTTGTGCTACTTCGGATCTATTCTTAGTATCTCGAACCTTCGTCCTACTTGTGCAGATGTCGAGTCTGGACTTCTTCTCACAAGCTCTGACCATCTATATTTCAAGTGATAGCCCACAGCAGCTTCAACAGCTCTTTGATTCTCGAGCTCACAATGCCGGCAGAGAGTCCGAGAAGGAAGTCCACAGCGACTTCATCCCAATTTCGCCCCGTGCAAGAAAAACCTTCTCTCTGATCCTCGAGCTGACGAGCTCCATCAGAGACCGAAGGTATCCCAATTTCGCATTTTGCGAGCCCGTCCCTCTGATCTCCGAGCTCAACGCTCTATCAGAGGTCGAAGACCGGGGTCCACAGCGACCTCCGGATGGAGATTTTGGAAAAAGGGGCCCACAGCGGCCTTCCCATATTTTGGAGACCACAGCGACTTCCGGATGCAGATTTTGGAGAGGGGGCCCATAGCGGCCTTCCCATCTTTTGGAGACCGGGGTCCACAGCGACCTCTGGGACAAGAATTTGGAAAGGGGGCCCGCAGCGGCCTTCCCATCTTTTGAAGACCAGGGAGCCCGCAGCGGATTTCCCATCTACCAATCTCAGATCCGACACTCAAGAGTTATCTCTCAACACTTATTCTAAATCAAAGACGGGTCGTCAATAACATTAATCTTCGCAATTATCAACGGCTATCTAATAGGCTACGTCGGCATTCAAAGAAGAGTAAAGCGCTTAAAGACAAAGAAAGCAAGAAGCAAACAAAGACTCATTGAAATGCAGGTGTTACCATTGTTTGTTACAAACCAAGGTTGACCCCAGACATGCCCGAGACCAACCAAAAAAGTGCAGGAAGATAAAAAGAAAACAGAAAAATCTAATCCAGGCTCTCCAAGGTTCTTGCCTTCTCAACACCGGCAACAACTTGGCCACCGACCTAGGAAGCAGGATTGACACTGTCCTCGGCAGCAGGTGTAGACTGATCCTCGGCAACAGGTGTGGCATTGGCCTCGGAGGCAGGAGCATCCTTTGCAGCAGCAGGCTCTTCAATCTCCGCAGCACTAGGAGAGGCGGCTGGAGTCGGCACGTAGATGACCCGATCTCCCTTGACGATCCGGCCATCCACTGCTTTATGCCTAAGTTGCAACAAACCTACCCGGACATTGGGGTCAGCAAGACCACCATATCCAAGCAGCGCTGAAAGCCAAGCACCGCTCCCGAAGCAATCTTTTTATGAGGTCGACCTGCTCCTTCTTCAGTTTTTCACCTCCTCGTCCTTCTTCAGGACCTCGGCTTCTCTCTCCTCTTTGGCCTTCTCGAGTTCCTCCATCACCCTACTGTTAGCCTGTAATTTCGACAGGCTTCATTGAAAATGGTCAACAAGGCCTGACTTATATTTCGACAAAGACCAAATTATTTCTACAGAGAAAATGGTCATGCGCAAGGTAAATTCGACAAGCTTCCGGGGAAGCAAAAGCAAGAGAGAGGAAAATGGACACAAGCTTTCGACAGACAGAAAACAGAGCAGTTATGCGCTGAAGAACTAGCAGTTGGTCGAAGCGTGATGAAGCGGTTCTTGTCGAAAGTAGGAGTAGCAGTTATTAATTTTCAAATTTCTAGGCAGTTACTTAGTTCAGTTTTTCCCCCTCTTTTCCTTTGTATAAATAGTAGTTTCTGAGAAGAAACAAAGGTCACAAATCACAATACGCAATCCGATTCCTGAAACTCTAACTTCCAAGCCAGAGCGAAAAACGAGTGGAAGAATCATTGTACGTGATCATGTACCACTTTTACAATTCAATGCAATTTATTTGTCTTTTCTTTACGATTCACGCACCATTTACTGCTTCTTTTCTTTTCAATTCTGTTAATCATTGCAAATCGTCCCCTTTTCTACATTTTCTGAAACAAAAACTACGCGCAATTCAAAGGCAATTGCTTTGAGATTTTTCTAGTTTGATCTCACAAACCTTCTAATAAAACTAGTGATTGTTTGCTAAAAACACCAGCAAACAAATTGGCACGCCCAGTGGGACATTGCCTTTGATTTTGTTCATTTTCGTACATTCTTATTTGTATTCGCTGTTGTATGCACTTAAGAAGTGGTAAAATTGTTCGTTCTAGTACGAATAATGCGTCTAGTTCCAACCCTGTGGTTTCACAAGGGCAAGGAACAACAATGGATTCTGCGAGCATTAGCGCAGGACCATCATCGTCGACAACTATTCCTTCATTATCAATGACTAATGTTGGTTCAACGCAGTCAGAAATGGCATCTTTGCCTATGTCTTTGCCGTTAAGTGCAGGGCATCGTAGCCCTTACATGGCAATGGGGAACGGTTTAGACCCACGATTGAATAACGTGCATCTACCCCCATTTCCTTTGGGAATGTATGGCATGCCTACTGGAATGCCACATATTTCGACCTTTTCCCCTACACATGTCTCTTCTGAGAGTGTATTTGGTCGAAATCCCCCAGCATTAACCAATACGTCTTTGTTGGCCTTAAGACAGCAAGTAGACGAGAGTAATCACGATATGGTTAATATGCTTACCCAACAAATTGGTACAGTTTTCAATCCATTGATTCAAAATACCAATAACAGTTACCAAATGTTGGCAAATCAGATGAGTAGGATTGCAGATTTCTTTGGGGCTCTAACGGTTAATAATAGGCAAGTTCCTATTATTGCGGGTAATGCGTCGCCAGTTAACCCCCAAGGAGCAGTTGCAGTCGAACCGTCCACAATTGTAGGCGAACTACAAGGGGAAGTAAACCACGTCCCTGAAGTAGTTTTGGTAAATAGACACCAGAACGCTGATGAAGTTGTTCGACAAGTGCAACAACACAATGTTGGCGCTGAAAACAATATAGCTACTTTAGTCGAAACTATTTTGGCGTAAAATTGCCTTAACATAGGTTTACAAAGGCCTAACTTCGTATCACCATTATGTGAATACGTATTACAAACTGAGTTACCAAGGGGATGGAAAGTTCCCAAGTTTACTAAGTTTGGTGGTGATACAAATGAGTCCACAGTCGAACACATTGCTCGTTTCTTGACTGAGGCTGGGGACTTAGCACAAAATGAGAATTTGAAGATGAAGTACTTTCCAAATTCTCTAACTAAAAATGCTTTCACTTGGTTCACGACCTTACCCCCTGGTTCTATGTTCACATGGGGGCAATTAGAAAAGGCATTCCATGCACAGTTTTACATGGGCCAGTCGAAAATTAGTCTTAAAGAATTGGCTAGTGTTCGGCGCAAAATGCCTGAAACTATTGATGATTACTTAAACAGATTTAGGCTGTGGAAATCTCGTTGCTTCACACAAGTCCCTGAACATGAGCTTGTCGAAATGGCTGCTGGTGGCCTTGATTACTCAATTAGAAAGAAATTAGACACATCTCATTTGAGAGATATGGCCCAATTGGCTGATAGAGTTCGACAAGTTGAAAGGCTTAGAGAAGAAAAATCTAGGTCGAATAGGTATCATAAAAAAGAAAAAGTGGCATATGTCGAAGAAGAATTCGACGTTACATATGGTAATGTCGAAGAAGAGGAGATAGACGTGGCTGAACTTAAGCCTGGTCCTCCTTATACTTGTAAATTATTAAGGCCTGCGAATGGGAATAACCCTGTAGAGCCTAAGAATGATAGATTTATGCCTAAGACTTATACTTTTGATGTTACGAAATGTGATGAAATTTTTGATCTTTTAGTAAATGATGGTCAAATATTAGTGCCTAAAGGCCTTAAAGTACCAACTCTTGACCAAAGAAAGAAAAAGGGTTATTGTAAGTTCCATAATTTTTTGGGACATAACACTGACCGTTGTGTGCTTTTCAGGGATATTGTGCAAAAAGCAGTTGACGAAGGAAGACTCAAATTTGCTGATAAGAAGATGAAAGCTCCTATGCAGATTGATGTTGATCCATTGCCTAAGGCTGAAGCTATGTATTCTGAACCTGTCAAAGCTGATGTAGGCGTGGTGGATGCTCAAATGGCAGACCCTCCTAAGTATGTCAAGACTGCCACCGAAAAATTAAAAGGTTTTCTGTATGCTGAAGGTAAGAAACACGAAGTGACCCTAAAAGAATATGATGGGAAGATACATGCTGTGTATCCAAAGGCTGAGGAAGAATTGATAGATTTCCTCAATCGGTGTAAGTGGAATAACTCTGAAGTTATGCTTTGCCCAAGATGCAGCGCTGTCTTCGACAAAGAAGCAGCCAAAGCTGTCGAGGGTTATCAGGATCAACTACAACGTAAAAGAAAATGGCTTGATAACAGGCCGAAATTTGACTTTGCAAAAGGAGATCTTCCTGGCTATAAGGCTAATGTGTCAACAAAGCCTTCAACAAGCAAACAACAATTTGCTAAGGAGAAGTCCTCAGGGAAAGGGTATTTGAAGCTGTCAACAAATAAATCCCTTGTCCCAAGTGCTAGTGCTCCTGTCGAAGCGTGGGTGCCCAATAATCAACGTGCTAAAGCTATCAAGCCAGGTACTGATGCTGCTAAGTTTAATTATAAGAATAACTATAAGGGTAAGAACCCCATGACTAAAACACAGTGGCGTCGTTACCAAAGACAACAGAAGAAGAAGGCACACTTTGACATTAACAAGGTTCCAAGTCGTTTGGCTAATAACCATGTTCCACGCAGCATAATAGTGGCGAAGAGTGGGGTTCACAAAGCTGAAGTTGCCACAAAGAAGAATGCTGATGTTGCTAGTCATGTGTGTGCAGCAAATAAGGCCAAAGGCAAGGCTGTGGTAACAGAAAAGCCAAGAAGGCCTGCTCTTGAAAGAATATTTCCTCCATTGTCAACAGTGAAAGAAAAGAATGCTGATTTCGACATGGATGAAGACATGGAGTCTGATTTTGATGATTCTGGAGACGATTTTGACGTTGTTTGCAATGTGGTATCAATATTGCCTCTTGAGTACGATGTTATCACAGTACCAAATGATGTTGAAGAAGATTTTACAGAGGATATGGCTCATCACAAGCCAATGTGTTACTATGTGATGAACGATGGTTGTGTCGAAGACCAAATGGCTACCTTCGAGAAGCCAGATATGAGTATGCAAAACCACTTGAGACCCCTGTATGTCCAAGCCAAAGTCAATGGTGTTGGAATTAACAAAGTGTTAGTGGATGGTGGAGCTGCAGTGAATTTAATGCCACATGGTCTTTTGAAGAAGATTGGTAAGTTCGACACTGACCTCAGGCCACATAACATTGTCTTAAGCAACTATGAAGGCAAAACTGGCCATTCTTTGGGGGCCATTGAGGTGGACTTAATCGTTGGTTCCATAAAGAGGACTACATTGTTCTTAGTGATAGCCTCTAAAGCGAATTTCAATTTACTCCTTGGTAGAGAGTGGATCCATGGAGTTGGTGCTGTCCCTTCAACTTTGCATCAACGTTTGGTAATGTGGAAGGAAGATGGTTTGGTAGAGTATGTCGAAGCAGATCAGAGCTACTTCCGTGCTGATGTCAACCAAATTACCAAGGAAAATTTTGAGAAACAAATGGCGAAGATTGCGCCATGTTCATCTTCTAATGAGGCATATGTTCCTGCGGATAATGTTCTTGCCTCAGTTCATCTTGACCCAAATTATGGTTTTGTTTGGGAAAGAGAAATAATGGGAGATGATAGTGTCTATCCTGATGGTGTTCTTCGACCAACGGGGTGGAACACTGGTTCTTGAAAGTGTTCTTATGTCAGTGCCCAATGCATGGGACAAAATTACGGCTTATATGGCCGAAAACAAGTTTAAAGCGGCTATAGAGGCCGAAATTATTCAACAAACAATGGCTGTCGAAGCCAGTGAGTTACATGAAGAAAATGGCATAGTCATAGATGAAAGACTTGACTGCATTTATGATGATGATCCATTAGGTTTTGAAAAGGATCCTAGAGATTCGACAAAGCATATGCAAGCTCAAGACCCGTTAGAAGAAGTTGATTTGGGAAATGGCTCAATAAAAAGGCCAACTTATATTAGTGCAAATATTGATGCTTCTCTAAAAACCCAAGTCATCACATTGCTAAGGGAGTTCAAAGACTGCTTTGCTTGGGATTATGACGAAATGCCTGGGTTAAGTCGAGAAGTGGTGGAAATGCAATTTCCAATTCGACCAGGGAAGAAACCAGTGAAGCAAGTGCCAAGAAGATTTGCTCCTCAAGTGTTGGCTAAGATCACAGAGGAAATCGAAAGGCTATTCAGAAACAAATTCATCAGAACTGCCAGGTATGTCGAATGGTTAGCCAATATAGTTCCTGTAATAAAGAAAAATGGGACTCTTAGAGTTTGCATAGACTTTAGGGATTTAAATAATGCAACTCCCAAGGATGAATACGCAATGCCTGTGGCGGAAATGCTAATAGATTCAGCAGCAGGATTTGATTATCTTAGTATGCTCGATGGTTATTCTGGGTATAATCAAATCTTCATTGCTGAAGAGGACGTGTCGAAAACTGCTTTTAGATGTCCAGGGGCATTGGGTGTTTATGAATGGGTAGTAATAGCCTTTGGCTTAAAGAATGCTGGTGCTACATATCAGAGGGCCATGAATTCTATGTTTCATGATTTTATTGATGATTTCATGCAAGTATACATAGATGATGTGGTGGTTAAATCTTCCTCAGAAAGTGGTCATTTAGACCATCTTCGCCGTTCTTTTGAAAGAATGAGGAAATATGGATTGAAAATAAATCCATTAAAATGTGCCTTTTGGGTACGTGCAGGTGATTTCTTGGGTTTTGTGGTGCACAAAAAAGGCATTGAAATCAATCAAAATAAGACTAAGGCAATTATGGAAACGAAGGCCCCTTCGACCAAAAAGAAGCTTCAGTCGTTGCTGGGAAAAATCAATTTCCTACGAAGATTTATATCAAATCTAAGTGGCAAAACACAAGTTTTTTCGCCATTGTTAAGACTGAAGAAGGAAGAAGAATTCAAATAGGAACCAATGCATCAAGCAGCCTTCGACGAAATCAAGTCTTATTTGATGAAACCACCAATTTTGTTGCCTGTTATTAAACACAAAGTGCTCAAATTGTATATAGCAGCTTCTGATAGAACAATAGGTAGCATGTTAGCACAAGAGGATGATAGTGGTGTCGAAAGAGCCATTTATTACCTCAGTAGGGTCTTAATTGATGCCGAAACGAGGTACACTCCTATAGAAAAGTTGTGCCTTTGTTTGTATTTCTCGTGTACAAAGTTAAAGCAATATATAAAACCAGCTGATGTTTCTGTTTATTCGCATTTTGATGTTATTAAGCATATGCTGTCGAAACCAATAATGCATAGCCGAATTGGTAAATGGGCTTTGGCTTTGTCAGAATACAACTTAACTTATCAACCTCTAAAATCAATTAAAGGACAAGTGGTTGCTGATTTTATAGTGGACCATTCTGTTGTAGAAGAAACATTAAGTTTTGTAGACGTATATCCTTGGAGGTTGTACTTTGATGGTTCAAGCCATAAACATGGAGTTGGGATTGGTATTTTAATAATATCTCCTACTAACATTCCAACGAAGTATAAGTTTAAAATTCGAGATGTTTGCTCCAATAATGAAGTTGAGTATGAGGCTTTAATAGTAGGCCTTGAAATTTTACTTGAGCTGGGGGCAAGTCATGTCGAAATAAAAGGTGACTCTGAGTTGGTTGTCAAACAATTGACAAAAGAGTACAAATGCATTAAAGAGCACCTTATCAGATACATTGTTGTTGCCAATGCTTTGTTAAAAAGATTTGAATCTGTTCACTTAGAACATTTACCACGAATTGATAATCAAGTGGCAAATGAATTGGCACAAATTGCTTCAGGCTATAAAGTTTCAAAACAAAGCCTGAAAGAGTTAATTGAAATAAAGGATAAGATCATTTCTAATGACTATTCTTCGTCACTATTGTCAACACCAACAACTGGGGGGGCAACAGATACAAATGCAAACGAGGAACTAGTCGTTGTCGAAAAACGTCAATTTTTTGGTGACTTTGACTTAGCAGAAATTTTTGCTCTTGAAAATATGACCAATAATGATTGGCGAAGGCCTATTGTGGAATATTTGCAAAATCCCACAAGAAATACCAATAAAAAGGTAAAATACAGAGCTTTGAGCTATGTGATAATTGGAAACGAATTGTTTAAAAAGACTCCTGAAGAAGTACTATTAAAATGTCTTAGTGAGAATGAGGCATATTTAGCAGTTTCTGATACACATAGTGGAGCATGTGGTTCACACCAAGTAGGCCACAAAATGAAGTGGTTATTATTTCGACAAGGAATGTATTGGCCAACAATGCTGAAAGATTGCATAGAATTTGCTAAGGGATGCCAAGAGTGTCAAAAGCATGCTGGGATACAACATGTACCTGCAAAGGAATTGCATGCCATAGTCAAACCTTGGCCATTTAGAGGTTGGGCTCTAGATGTGATTGGAGAGATAAAGCCAACTTCGTCGAAGGGCCATAGATATATCCTTGTGGGAATTGATTACTTCACCAAATGGGTTGAAGCTATACCTTTAGCCAATGTTGATCAAGAAGCAGTGATAAAGTTTATTCAAAATCATATCATTTATAGGTTTGGAATTCCAGAAACCATTACTACAGATCAGGGATCAGTTTTCACTGGTAGAAAAATGGTAGAGTTTGCTTCTGAAATTGGTTTTAAGTTATTAACTTCGACACCATATTATGCGCAAGCCAATGGTCAAGTAGAAGCTGCCAATAAAGTTATTATTAATTTGATTAAAAAGCATGTTGGGCAGAAACCCAAAAATTGGCATAATACCCTTGATCAAGCATTATGGGCTTGTCGAAATTCACCCAAAGAATCTATCAACACTACTCCATATAGGCTAACATTTGGACACGATGCAGTGTTGCCTGTTGAAATTTGTCTACAATCAACAAGAATTCAAAGACAGTGGGAGATTCCTTCTGATTATTATTGGAATATGATGCTTGATGAATTGGTTGATTTAGACGAAGAAAGGTTATTAGCTTTAGACATGCTTATTCGACAGAAAGAGAGGGTAGCTAAAACTTATAACAAAAAGGTTAAGTTTAAAGCCTTTGATTCAGGTGATCTAGTGTGGAAGGTCCTATTGCCTATGGATAAAAAAGATAGAGTCTTTGGTAAATGGTCCCCAAGTTGGGAAGGACCATTTAAAATTTTACAAGTTTATTCAAACGGCGCATATGAGGTCAAAGAGATTGGCGCTGATGAAAGAATTTTGCGTATAAATGGCAAATACTTGAAAAAGTATAAGCCAACGTTGCAAGAAGTTAAAATAACGCTAGAATAAAGATAAAGAAAGCGTAAGTACGTGGCATTCAAAAGAAGTTGTGATTGCTGATAACTCTATTTTAAATAGAGTTATTTGTGCTTTTTCACTTAGATAAATGCCCAATATCAAGTCTATTATATGTTAAATATGTTAGTATGAATAAAATAACAACATTTAGGGTTTACAGATAAGAGATGTCCATAACTTAGCATATTATTGTATATTGGTATGTTTGATGTGTTTGTTCAGTGCAGCCGCAGTTTAGTGCAATTGCACCAGTTGATGCAACTGCACCAGGCAGTGCAATTGCACTTGGTGCAACTGCACCACTCTGCACCGAAGCAGCTCACAACCCCACATTGGAAGCACCTCAATTCTTACCATTGCCATAATGCTTAGTTGGATTGCTGCTTGCTCAGAAGTCACATGGGAACACATGGCCACTTGCAAAGGAGGCGCCTACAATCAAAAAGGCTTCACAAAAATCTATCTTACAAGACATGTGGCAACCATTTGTTGGATCTCAAATTAAGGATGAGTGTTGAAAGCCAAGCTGATCTTCAACTTTTAAAAAGTAACCATGGTTTGGTTAACTTAACTCAGCAAGGAAACCTCAACATGAAGGAAATCTCCAAGGCTATAAATAGGACTCAAATTCCTCACTTGAAAATATTCCAAATTGTAGAGAATCATATCATATATTATATAATCTTTTTATGTTATTTTTAGTTTAGTTTTTTCTTAGTTTCAAAGTGTTATTTTTCTTTTAGTTTCATAGTGTTAGTTTGAGAGGAAGGTAAGAGGAAATTGACAACTTCTTTCTTCACTTCTTCAAAGAGCTAATAGGTGCAAGAAATTAGTTGTAAGCAAATATATGCAAGAGTTTTCCATTTGTTACTCTTTTGAATTCTCTTGTAATTCTCTTTATTGCAATATGCTTTCATTCACTTATATTTGCTTTATCATGCTCATCATGAGCTAAACTCTTTTGAGTTTGGATGGTCTAGCTTTCCAATGATCTTTTGAGGAAAGTTATTGTGTTTTCAAGTGGTGTGCACTTTAGTTCTTGTGTTTAAACTCTTAATCTTGTTTTAATATTGATCACTTAGAACAAGTAGAGTTATATTCACTTAATTGGCTTATAACTAGAAATCAAGAACTAAGTAAGGATAAGTGTTTAATAAAGCTTCTTGTTAAACTTGTTTTAATAAAGTTAGCTTGTTAATTCCATGTTAATTCTTAGCTTAAGATTAACATAGTCCTTACAACAAAAGTGTAGAGATCTTAAGATACAAGAGTGTACTTACTTAAGCAACTTAGATTATCTGTAAGGGGGCGAGAGAGGCACTGACAACCCTACTCTTTACCGCAAAAAAACAGGATCATATAGAGCTTGTAACGAAACTCTGACGAAAGTAGCTGACCAGCACACACTGATGCAACTGCACTAAGTGCAATTGCACCACAAGAAAACACAATATTCTCAAGAGTGATTTAGTTTGTGAAAACATCCCAACTCTCATTCTCAACTGATTTCTTACACAATTTACTTGCTTTCTGTTTAATTTATTTTCATTTCAACTTCAACCAAAACCCAAAATTCTGAATAGTGTAGTCACACTAGTTTGCTTTTCTTTACAACAACACATAAGAGTTAATCCAATCTCTGTGGGTTCGATCTTTTATACTATAACTTGTGACTGTGTATACTTGCGCATAATGTTATCTATTTACACAACACCAATTGCCATATGAGCATTGTCAGAATTATAAGCAGAACGTTGAAGGCCACGTAATACACCAATATAGGAGTAACGTCAACAACACTTAACAGTGGTGACATCAGGTATACAGCTATTTTACTCAAAGTGCAAAGTCTATTTCGATGGTGAATTCAAAAATGTTCTTTCTCTTCTTCCTCCTCAAGTTCAGTCGAAAAAGACATTTTTGGGGGGCAATTTGTTAGCCTGTAATTTCGACAGGCTTCATTGAAAATGGTCAACAAGGCCTGACTTATATTTCGACAAAGACCAAATTATTTCGACAGAGAAAATGGTCATGCGCAAGGTAAATTCGACAAGCTTCCGGGGAAGCAAAAGCAAGAGAGAGGAAAATGGACACAAGCTTTCGACAGACAGAAAACAGAGCAGTTATGCGCTGAAGAACTAGCAGTTGGTCGAAGCGTGATGAAGCGGTTCTTGTCGAAAGTAGGAGTAGCAGTTATTAATTTTCAAATTTCTAGGCAGTTACTTAGTTCAGTTTTTCCCCCTCTTTTCCTTTGTATAAATAGTAGTTTCTGAGAAGAAACAAAGGTCACAAATCACAATACGCAATCCGATTCCTGAAACTCTAACTTCCAAGCCAGAGCGAAAAACGAGTGGAAGAATCATTGTACGTGATCGTGTACCACTTTTACAATTCAATGCAATTTATTTGTCTTTTCTTTACGATTCACGCACCATTTACTGCTTCTTTTCTTTTCAATTCTGTTAATCATTGCAAATCGTCCCCTTTTCTACATTTTCTGAAACAAAAACTACGCGCAATTCAAAGGCAATTGCTTTGAGATTTTTCTAGTTTGATCTCACAAACCTTCTAATAAAACTAGTGATTGTTTGCTAAAAACCTTCTCAATCTTTTTGTCTTGTACCTTGGCCCTGTCATGAGCCTCAGTCAGCTTCTTCTGCACGTCGGAGAGTGTTTCCAGCTTGGCCTTCAGACGCCGATTTTCTTCAGAGAGCTCTACCAAATTATGATCTCGGTAAATTTTCAACTTACGGGAAGTGCGAATCAACTCGCCATCGATAAATCTATTAAGAACTTTGAGTTCAGAAATCTTACATTGAAGACAGGCACTGGTCTTCTCGGCAATGGCCTCTTCCAGCTGTTTGAAGGCGGCCGCCCCAAACATGGCGACCTTGGCACAAGCTTGGAAATCTTCCAAGGTGATGTTTTCCCTCTCTCCACTTTTCTTTTCTTCTGTTTTTTGTTTTTTGAAGGTGCCAGGGGTGTTGCTACCTTTGCTGTCCTTGGCCACCTCCTCGTGGCCTCGCTTCAGACAACTCTTAGAAGCTTACCCTGGGACCGAATTTGGGGGATTGTCAGAGGGGACCTTCTCCATAGAGCATTGAGATGGAGTAGCACCAACAGTGGGCCTGACACCCAGCGCCGGACCAGCTTTCTTCTTCTTCTCAGTAGTCTTGTCGGGCATGTTCACCCGCACGGACGTATCAATAGTAGACTCATTTAGGATGGCATCGAGATCGTCCATCTTACCTTCAAAAAGAAAAGATCTGGTCAGAACAACTATCAAAATACTCCCGGGTTCGATCCAGTCCACAACAAAGTATCAAGAAAGAAATTTAAAATAAGTACAGGAGTCAAAGTATCTTTTTAATCTGGCCTCGGAGTCGGCCAGGGCATCAAACATTGAGCCGCAGTGGAACTTCAGGTCCTTCTTGGCCAGCTCTTTTCCCCATCGGTCGATCATCTTGAAGGAAATCGCTTCGTCACCTCTCAGCAACCACGATTTCCCGGGACAAAATGTTTCCCCATCTCGGACGAAATGTTCCCGAGACCAAAATAAAGGAAAGCGCTCCTTAGACAGTTTCTTGTCCTCAAAATCGGCAATCGACCGCTTCGCCGCATTATTGGACTCCAGGACGAAGAAGAATGCCGACTTAAAGTCTTTGTTCGAGTCATTGGCCGGAGTAAAGTAAGATCTCTCTGAATGGCCGCGGAAGCCGACGTGACCCTGTCTCGTCCCACTAGATCCCAGCTCAGGCGAATGAATTACACATTGAAAAGGCATAGGAATACTTTGGCTGAAGGCACTCTCCCGAGGTGCTCCATCACCAGCACAAACCCGCGCATAAACCCCCAGCTGTTCGGCAACAGTTGTCATGAGGGGGCCACATGCAGCCGCCGCAGAACATCCTTTTGAAAATCATTTAAGGGGATCCGAACTCCCTTGGTCTATAATGTAGCCCCATAA
This sequence comes from Astragalus glycyphyllos, assembly GCA_963573325.1. Classification (NCBI taxonomy): domain Eukaryota; kingdom Viridiplantae; phylum Streptophyta; class Magnoliopsida; order Fabales; family Fabaceae; genus Astragalus; species Astragalus glycyphyllos. Next base: position 20,879,013 of record OY754310.1, read on the forward strand.
AAGAAGAAGCCGAGGCCGCCATGCTTGGTGCACACCGGGATGTCGGCAACTTCCACCAATGTCCAACGCTGATCTGCAGGTGCGGCGATATATCTCTCATAAAAGGACACGGGCTTCTCCAGCTTGAACCTCGTATGAATGTTGCAGATCTTTGTGGAAACCCAGTCATAGACCTCCTCGACTGACTCCTCATGCTCTTCCATTACGACCTCGGATTTCTAGCACTGCGAGCTTACTTCAGGATTCTCCTCTACGGTGCCCTCGGACGACTGTTTAGTCATCATCTCTCTGGCCGACCCCGATGATACCGACCTCGCGGACGAATTGGCATATGTAGAAGAGAGCAGCGATGGAGCTCCCTTCGGGGCCAGCACTGGATGGCCTTCTGCCGACTTTTTCAAGATCGGCTTCCCACAGTTTTTGATCGAACCATTATCTGCAAGGGGAGGGCGGCACCATCACTACCTAAATCTAGAAGCATTGATCTCGACCGGAAAGCCTGAGACTGGCCCATCTCCTCCCCATGAGGCACGAAGTGGTGACAGCCACCACAACGGCAGTGTCTGCCGCGGAAAAAGGTATTTTTAATTAAAAAACTAAAGTTATATGACCAGGAACTAACCTCGATTGCAGAAATTCTTGAGCTCGGCTTGAATGATGATCTCGGACGGTGGATGACGATCTCGCCCAACCAAGAAATTCCAGAATACACGACGTCGCACGACGAAGATGAACTCGGCACGGTGGTCGAAAATGCACATGATCTGAGATCATTCAGAGCTTTCGCGAAGAATCAATATCAACAAAGAGGAAAAGTGGTCAATGAATCCTCATCTCGCCTTATATAGGGTCAAAACACGAAGCGTCATGCCTCTTCAATGCATCCCATCATAGCAGCACGACAGGACTCTGTTGATCTCCCAAAACGTCACGTCTCTTTTCCCCACTCGCAACGGTCTAATCAAGCCGAGGTCGACCTCATTCTTCATTCGACCTCGACTTGGGGGCCACTGTTCCGGCCTGGGCCAGAGGATCAAGATATTTGGGCCAAGCCCAATTCTACGTCTAGGAACGTCCGGCGCTCAACAAGCTAGTCAAAATCCACATCTAATGGTTAGGATTCGCACACTCATATCCAACGCCTCAGGTACGGCACTTCTGTCTATATATAGAGGTCCAACCCTCAGTTCTAAGGTACACACTCTTTTCATTACGCTCTTATTTCCTTGCATGTTCCTTCTCTAATCCATACTGACTTGAGCGTCAGAGTGTTTGCAGCTGGTAACCCCACCCGACGCGGACATGGGATCTACCTCGGGCAACCCAACGTCCATCTTCAAGCAGCCGAAGCTTACCTTCATCTTCACTCGCCCAAAGCATCTCCTCAAGATCTTCAGAAGCACTCATCAACTTGTACCTCGGACGTGATCATATCCGAGTCCGAGTACCGAACAGAATGTAATATGATGTTTTCCCTCTAAAACTTTGAGTTGTGACCTTTTAGTTAGTATATTGATGTCGAACTTGGAAGAAAATTTTTATTTTCTATGCTTACAATGAATGTAATACGATGTTTTGTTATGTTTATCTCATAGTTTTGTTGTATTTTATTATGTGTATACCTAACATATATGTCCTAGTTATAGGAAGGATGGAAAGGAACTTCCTACTTCTTAAGGTATATTGTATTATCCTTTTTCTTTAAACTAGTTTTCTATTCCTCTCATTCTATTTGTAGAGAAAGCATCTGTTAATATATAGCATTTCATAAAACAGGAAAGCCACTTAATATTTATCTTTTGGTAAAATAGGAAACTTATAATGCTCTGTTATATAAACCGCTCCCTGTTTGACAAAATGAAGGCTTAAATATCATTTTAGTCTCTAGAAAATCAGCGAATATTCATTTTATTCCTTGCAAATTTTTAAAAAAAAAAGGTCCCTGCAAAATGTTTTTTTAATTCATTTTGGTCCCTACCTTAATTTTTAAGCTGATTTGGCACATTTTAACATAGTTGGACTGCCATCTCACTTAAAACAAATATTAATTCCTGTTCGGTACCGGAGTACAAGAGTGAAGCTCCCGAGGCTAGATGAGACTCTTAACCTGGGATTACATGCTTGATTGCTTCCAATAAGGTATGTGCAGCTAGGATCCTGAGCTCGGACGTTCGAGGTAGAGTTTCGTCCACGCAGGGTGGGGGTACCTACAAAGACACTCTGACGCTCAAGTCAGTATGTGAAAGATGAAATAATAGAGGAATAAGATGAGATAAATGATAGGATCTCGGGGCTGTGCCGAGGTGCTTGACTGAGTGCCCGAGCTCCTCGTGCCCGGACTCGGGGAAGGTAAGATACGCGTGGGATCTTAGCCTTGTGAATTGTGCATGTGAAATTGTCGTTGTCGTACCTGGGTTTGGAGGGCGGAACCTCTATTTATAGCCGGGACGCTGTACCTGGACCGTTGGATCCGGAGGGTTGATTCTGATCGTTGGTCAGGTGAGCAGTTCGGCAATTGATATCTTGTGAGGCGGAAATGGGCCAGGCCTCAGCAGGTGAAGGTTTGGCCCAGTCCGCAATAGTGGGCCCTCAAGTCGAGAGCGGGGCGGAAGGAACTTGGTCTCGGCTTGCTCTTCTTCCGAGGCAGACCCTTGATAGGTCTTGTCCCCTGAAAGGCTAATTTTGAATACTCATATAATGTCTCAGGAAATTTGAGTACCTGTGTGCGAAGAGTTTGCGAAGAGTTGCGCATTTATTCCGTTGTGACGCTTCACCTCCCCCTCCTACAAAAGGGCGAGTTGGAGATTTTCCTGGTCATTCTGCGTTTTTCTTGAGTTTGATCTCTGCAAGGCGAATCTTTTCGTAACCGCACGAGATCAGCTCTTCAAACGGCGACGTCGTTTCCTGTGATTCTCACCTACGAGGTCAACATTCAGTCCAATATTTGAAAGTACCTGCACCGAGGTTAGTTCTTTCACAATTATTGTATTTTAAGATTTCAGTCGCGGCGGCAGTCGCTGCTCGTTCCAAGGGGAGGAGCCGTCCGGCCTTGGGGATGTCCGAGGCCAAGACGTGTTATTGTTTGCGAATTAAGATAGAAAACATAATGCGTGTAGATTAAGTGATGGCGCTGTCCTCCCCTTGCAGATCATGATTCGAACCAGAAGTGAGGAAAGACAAGCCTCGGGGAAGCCGCCTGGGAAACCAATCCTGAGGAAGTCGGCCACGAGTGAGCTGATGCTGGCCCCTAAGGGGGCCCCTTCTTTACTGTCTTCCACCTGCGCTCCTTCTCCTGTCGGGTTGGGCGATTCGGCCAGAGGGCCAATCCCGCAGACATCGAAATGTACTACTGAGGAGAACCCTGAAATGGAGGACGTTGAAGTCGCTTCTTGGGCCGAAGAACTTGAGGCTGAGCTAAAAGTCGAAGCCATGGCGAAGGAGCCCGAGGTCCTTGTTGAAAATAAATTCCCCTGGGTGGCCGTAAGGATCTGCAATACCATGGCAAGGTTGAGACTAAAGAGACCCCTATCTTTCTACGAGAAGTTCATCACCGGTCCAGCTGAGCAGAGATGGGAGTTAATGGATGCCGACAAGTATCCGGTGTGCATGGAGTATGATGCGGCCGTATTCTTTCTTTACGGAGTTGTACTGGAGACGATGGGAGTTTGGATCCCACTGACCGAGTTCCAGAAGAGCGTGCTCAAGTTTCTGCACGTGGCCCCTTCATAGCTGACGCCAAATGGTTGGGGCTTCGTCCGAGGTTTCGAGCTGGTCATGGAGCGTCTCGGGAGAGTTCCAACGGCGGAGGTCTTTTTCTGCTTCTTCAACGTGCTCCGTTCCCCAGAGGCCGGATCTAAGGGCAAAAGGCACGGACACGTCGGACTGAGATGCAACCCAAGTCAGTCTTACTTCTTTGCTGTTAATGATTCGAATCGGGACTTCAAGTCAAACTTCTTCTTTGTTAGAGCTTTGAGCAGCACAGCGAAACTTGCTGTTGCCGACTTTGAAGACAAAAAGTTGGTGGCTAGGAACTTTCCTCTTTTTTGGGATCAGAGCCATTACATCCGGGACGGAGTGACCCTGAAAAGCTGAACGAAGAGGATAAAAAATTTTATGAACTGTTCAATAAATGGGGAAGAACAATGGTCAAGGCTGGACTCCGGTTTCATTGTGGCTCAATGATAGAGCCCTTGGCCGTGTCCAAAGCCAGATTGGATCAATATTTTGCTACTTGTAAAATGCCTTTAATTTCTTGTTTATCTTGTGCATAGTTGAGTTCGGCGTGTCATTGTTGTTGACTGATCCCTCTGTTGTTTTTGCAGGCAAAATGGATGATCTGGATTTGGATGCCGTCTTCGAGGTGGCCGGGGTCGAGACCACAGTCACAATAGACAAGAACACACCTGCAAAGAAGGCAGCAGACAAACCTTCTGAGTCGGCCACCGGGACCGGCCCATCAGACATGACCGCGGGCAAGCCCGACTCTGGGGGGCCCGCGGTAAATAAACAGAAATCAAGCCTGAACAAACCTCCTCCAAAGTCGCCCTGGGATGAGACTCCCGAGGCTAGATGAGACTCTTAACCTCGGATTACATGCTTGATTGCTTCCAATAAGGTATGTGCAGCTAGGATGCTGAGCTCGGACGTCCGAGGTAGAGTTTCGTCCACGCCGGGTGGTGGTACCTGCAAAGACACTCCGACGCTCAAGTCAGTATGTGAAAGATGAAATAATAGAGGAATAAGATGAGATAAATGATAGCATCTCGGGGCTGTGCCGAGGTGCATGACTGAGTGTCCGAGCTCCTCGTGCCTAGACTCGGGGAAGGTAAGATACGCATGGGATCTTAGCCTTGTGAATTGTGCATGTGAAATTGTCGTCGTCGTACCTGGGTTTGAAGGGCGGAACCTCTATTTATAGCCGGGACGCTGTACCTGGACTGTTGGATCCGGAAGGTTGATTCTGATCGTTGGTCAGGTGAGCAGTTCGGCAGTTGATATCCTGTGAGGTGGAAATGGGCCAGGCCTCAGCGAGTGAAGGTTTGGCCCAGTCCGGAACAATTCCTATTAACTTAACCTTATAGTATATGCGTACAATTAATCTATTTGCATTTTATGATTAAATTAAGGGTTTTTTCTTTCATACTCCCTCATTATCACCTATACTCCCATAAATCGTTTTTGAACCAAAATGCCCCTAATTTTAAAAAAAAAACGGTTTTTTTAATTTTTGGAATTTACACATAAATTCGGAATGGGGGTATGAAAAAAGTAGTAAATTATGACACTCGCTAAACTACGATAACGATAACAAACGAACGAAAAACCGTAATAAATTAAAGTAGATAAAATACGAGTACAAATACAAAAGAAAAAACGAAAATAAATACAACTATGGATGAAAGTCTAAGTCTTCCAAAGCCTGCAGGAGATTGTCATATACATCAGCTGGAATGGACGCTGACTCATACCATGGTAGGTAATCATCAGTGCACTCACCCGCCACGCGTGCGTGTCTACCAGACCAAAAAAAATCCGCCCTGGAGATGGATAGAACGACAAACTCTCTAAAATGGAAGTCACAGATAGACGTGATCCCGAAATGGGTGCAGGAGGGATCTGCTGGATGCGCCCAAACTGCCAGCGCACCCGGTCTGCCATATATGGCACAACAATATCGCCCCAGAGTAGCCAACCTCTGAAATGGGACATGGTGTGGAAAGGAGCGTACTCTCTGTGGTCCTCCCTAGGCGTCAGAATGACCAGATCCAGCCGCAGGTTATCGATCGGTCCCGAAAATCTTTAAGCTTGAGATGATCACAATTAAAGTTCTTCCACCTGCTGCAACGTGGAAGCCTAGTATCAGGGGAGCTTCTCAACTGGATGATGGTGGGGAAGTACTCATAAATCCACCACTGAAATAAAATAATTAAATGAATAAATAAGTAACTATATAAATAAAACCAATTAAAAGAATAAAAGTAGTTAATTTATTAATTACCTGTAGCAGAGAAACGTATCCGCCAAACTGCTCAGTCTCCCAGTAAGAGGCGAAGTTCAGCTGCTCGTAGAGATATGTTAGAGCAGGTGGACCCCAAGCCCATTGGCCACATGTCTCAAAATTTGAAATAAGAAGAATCCACTTAGCAGGCACGTAAGTGTGACTCTTGTCGGAGAAGATGGTGCCCCCAAGAAGTGTAGCAAATAGCACCGTGCTGCATGATCATAGTGCCCGCGATGCATATTATCTCTGTAGGCATCCTCCAAAAATCATAATCGGAATGCCGGAACCCTAGTGGTATTAAACTCATTCCAGCACGCCGTCCCATCTACGCCCAGAAAATCCACTCCAAGCCGAAAAGAGCCATACAGCTTGTTCTTGGTCACCCAGGTGGGCTTCGAAGCTCTTGGATCTGACCACCACAGCATCAATGTATACTTCCATGTTTTTGCCAATAAGATCATGGAAGATGGCGTTCATTGCCCTTTGGTACGTCGCCCCAGCATTCTTGAGGCCAAAAGGTATTACCAGCCACTCATAGATGCCTAGGGCGCCTGGACACCTGAAGGTAGTCTTATGAGTGTCAGCCTCGGTCACATAAATCTGGTTGTAACCAGAATAGTCGTCCATAAAAGTCAAGATGGCATTGTTCGCCGCGGCGTCGACAAGCATATCGGCCACTGGCATACCGTACTCATCTTTTGGAGTGGCCAAGTTCAGGTTTCTATAATCAATACAGACCCTGACCTGGCCATTCTTTTTGATCACAGGGATTATATTAGACAGCCATTCTACGTACCTGGTAGTCTTGATGAATCCTGCCTTTAAGAGTCTTTCCAATTCGGCTTTGATCTGCGGCATCAGCTGTGGGTTGAACCTCCTCGGTGGTTGCCTATGGGGTTTGTAACCCTCCTTGATGGGTAACCTATGCTCCACCAAGGCTCTGTCAAGGCCTGGCATCTCATGGTAGTCCCATGCAAAGCAGTCACGATAATCCCTAATCAAGGCTACCATCTGGTCGCTTTGCTGCGGCTGTAGTTTGCCGCTAATTTTTGTCATTCTAGGCTCACTCTCCGTTCCCAAGTTCACTTCGACCAATGGGTCCCGAGCTTCGAAGGTAGGCATCTTTCTCTGGATAGGCTCTAGGTATGGGGGTTCGGCCGACGGCTCGTCACCAAGGTCATTCGGAGCCCCCTCCGAGTCCTCGTCTTCTCCGTGTACAGCACCAAACATGGCCTCTTCAATGCTGGACGCCATCTGAAATAGGTGCAATCGATCCAGCAGGCTCTGTGCCAGTCACACGACTCAATACCACCCTCTTCGTAGTCTCTTGGTATAGAGATTGGGCGCAGGTAGGGTGAGTAGAACACGGCCTCAAAAAATTTTATCTCCACTGGGAAAGGATTGGGGCTTCCACTATCTCCACCTTGTCTTCCACCTATATCATAAGCTTCTGGTGCAGAGTAGAGGGGACACATTCACTGGTGTGGATCCAATCTCTCCCCATGATCACCGTGTATGAGGGCCTTCCTTCAATGACGAAGAATGTCGATCGAGTTATCATCGACCCAACCGTCACATCGGCCACCAGCACTCTTAATGCGTGAGAGGGGTGGCCCATGAAGCTGGTAATGGTCATGGTAGTAGGGATGAGATCTTCGGCGTTTTTCCCTAGCCTTTTCATAGTCAACAATGGCATGATATTCAGCACAGCGCCACCATCCACGAAGACCCTATTGAACAACTTTCCGTTGAGGTGGGCTTTAATGTACAATGGCTTTAGGTGTCTGGTCATATCTGCCGTTGGTTTTTCAAACAAGATGCCTTCTGTAATTGGTCCCCCGGCTTCCGTCAAGTCGGCCCATTCGGCCTCCTCAGCGAAGATATCTCCCTCGAGGGCCCTTGGCTAATCTCTAGTCCCCCAAAACTCCGGTGGAAGGAGACCCACCATCTCGATGTCTGCATAGAATTCTCCGTCGGCTTCATCCATCAAGTCATCTAGAATTGATTCGGTGATGGAGTTTCCGTCGAAGTCTCTAGGACCAAAAGGGTGTTCCTCTTCTTCCCCTACGAGGTCATCTTCTTGCAGTTCTTGCTCGGTCATTGTATCCCCACCCTGGGGGTCATTAGCTGGTTGGGCTCGCCTTGGACTATGAGGTCCGTAGAGGCACTCTATCACCGCCTTCGTGAGGGGACTATGAGGTGCCTCCACCATGCCTACCATCACCTGGTCCCCTCCTTCGTGATCAACAGGTGGCTCGGGGGAAGCTACTTTGGGAGACGGTTCAGAAACTGTGTCCTCCACTGGCTTTGGGAATGCCTGTTCCAACGCCGCTGCAACGGATGTTGTGGGGATGGTCTGGCTACTCCCATTCCTAGTGGAGGTGAGCATCTGGAGGGTCTCTTTCATCCTGCTGAACGCCCTAGCCCTCTGTAGTCTCCTTTTCTGCGAGTGATCAGCGGTCGTACGCGGGTCAAAATAATTATAAAGATATAAAATATAGTACAAGGTGAGTTAACCTTGGTCGTCTCACAAGGACCTCTAAGATTAATATTACCAACAACAAGAACGAAATTAACAATAAATAGGGGGTTTGATTTGGAAAAGTTTATGTTTGATAGGAGCAATTGGCGAATGGACAATCAATTCACGGGTTTCAGAGTGTGCTTCTCGGATTTATCATAGGTTCTAAAAAATAACGTCTCTAAGGATTTCCAATTCTATATTGATATAAACTAACTAGAATAAGTGTTAATTAGTTTATACGAATTCACACAGTTTCAGGCAAGCGCCAAAACAGTGGGTTCAATCGGTCATGAAAGGGGACAAGCGCCGTTCAAAGCATAACCAATATCACAACAGAATTCATATCAATCCCCTATCAATTTCTATTCGAATTAAATAAATTAAGCAGTCAAATAAATCGAAACAATCAAAGATTACGAAAAGATATTGTATACAAGCAAGCGCGTACACAAACGAATCGTGCTTTGCAAAAACAGAATTCGATTGATTCAAGCGAATAAGAAGAACTGAAATTGCAACCATTAAGAATGAAAACGAAATTGATAGAGACGAATTAGAAACTAAGACGAAATATCATAAACAATAAAGAACTGAACCTCAAAATCCGTATAGCGACACCCGTTCACCAATGAATTGACTTTGGGTTTTAGGCTTCCATGGAGGTTATGCTACCAAATCCTCAAAATTGTATATTAATGCGTAACAGAGCCAAAACGACTCTGAATAGTTTATTTAACTAGGACAAAACAAAAACCCTAATCCACTAACTGGGTTCTAGGATAAAAGCCAGATAAAAATAGTAATTGGCCCATAAACCCGTAATTGACTAAACTGCTTCGGTAATTCGCAGTTTTGACATTCAATAATTCAGAACTGGGTTTCGAGCTCAACAAAAGAGCTGTAGCTCTGTTCCTTATCTTTCCAACGCATGCTCGCATGCCTCAATTGGATAATCACAGCCAAAGTTATGGCCTGCAGAGGAGACAGGGGTCAATATGCAATAAAAACAAGAATTAATCAAGAAATTACTATATTGCTCAAATAAGACCCAAAGTCTAGAAACGCACTAAGGCTTAAATATTAGTCACAAAGTACAATTAAAAACACCAAATGAAAATATATAAATAGTGCATTAAAATACACTGATCAAATTCCCCCATACTTAAGCTTTTGCACTCCGGGCAAAACACACAAAACAAAACATGAAAACAATGCATAAGTTTCCAATGAACCCAAAGAATGCAAAGTCATAAGTGAAACACTTTTCCTAGGCTTCAAGGAGAATGACAATCAAAGATAGCACTTAATTACATCAAGGTAAACAAGAGAATAGAGCACCAAAGAGTGAATCGTAAGTTATGAGTCCTCACAGGATATGTATAAGTAATGCGCTCAATCACTCAAGTGTATAGGCTTGTGTTTTCTCTCATATATATAATAGGCACATCAATGAAAGTTAGCACTACCATAGGCTTGACAAGCTTCTAACATCCACACTTAATAATACATGCAGATAAGATCAAAAGGTCATTATAAGGGTTGTAATGGGGCCAAGGTCAAGGTGAGATAATCCTAAGGGGGAACTAGGCTAAAAAGAATCAAAGAGGATAAAGAAGCAATGAAAATCAATTGTAGAATGAGCATGAGAGGGTCCAACTTCAACAAGGTATGATGAATTTCTCTATTTTGACACACTTCTCCACATAACTCACTCCACACAACTTTCACTCTTCTTGCACTACAACATTTAGACCCTATAGCAACGCCTAAAATTGGTACTCGCAAAAAACCGTTGCCTTAGCCAACAATGGCAACGGTTTTTTGAACCCGTTGCTGATTCTTTTTTTTTTTAATTATTTTATTGGCAACGGCTGAAAACCGTTCCTATAAGGTCTACGGCAACAATTTTTTATTTAAGCTTTAGCCAACAGTTCATAAACGTTGCCATAGGGATAATTATTAAAAAATAAAAAAATTGGGCGTTAAATAGTAGCGCATTTTTGGATTCCCCAAATTTTTTGATGCCAAACCAAAAAAATTTCAACCCAAAAATAAACAAAAACTAAAAAAATCAAAAATCAAAAACCAAAAAATCAATAACACTATCAGTCTTAAATCACGCTCACTCCCAAAAAAAGCACAAACACTAAATCATACTCAGCGTATTTTGATTCTTCTTAGTGAACCCTAAAACCAAAATCACTACTCTCTCGATCATACTCTAAATAACAGAAGAATCAGAAAACACTAAAGGCAGCTATCCAACATATATGGCGTGAAGATCAGAAGCGTGGACGCAACCTTAAAAACGCATGAAAATGGAAACCTTGAAAACGCAAAGGCATCAAAGCAGAAGCGTGAAGATCAGGTGTTTTGAAATCATTTTCTGGAAATTTTGGGTTTCGATTTCATTTTCAGGGTTTCGATTTGGGTTACATTTTTTGGAATTTCTGGGTTTCGTTTACTCAAATCTTCAACTGAATGTTTCTGGGTTTTTGGGTTTAGATTTCATTCATCTGGTTTTTCAATTTAATTTCATGTTATTAGAATTAGGGAAGATGGAGCAAACAATCTCATGCTTTCATCTTTGATATCTTTCTCAGTCATGTTTTTATTTGGAATTCTCTAATCTCAATGTATTCCAAATGTAAACTTTTTTTTTTGACAGTAGCCCAAATGTGAACTTGAAAATGACCAGGAGCTGCATATAAGTCTAAAGCGTTTGGCCATTGGGGCTACAACACCCATTTCTCAATGTGATTTACCTGATGATATGACAATGGATTTTCTCCAGGTACTCAATAAAGTCAAATCTAAAATTATTTTTGCTTCCAAATTGATGACCATGTTGTGGAAAGATACAAATAGAGATGATGATGTCATTGATACTTCAGCATTTTTTCTTACATTGCTTGCTTGTAATGTTGGGATTCATGTCCTTGGTAATGGTGGACTTTCTGAGTGTGAGGCAAGTAGGTAAATTGCATATGTTAACCACATTGCTTCTGAGCATTTTATTGCTGTCCTCATACCCTTTAGCATTAATCTTTCTGGAAGCATATTGTATGTTTCCTCGTATGAATCTTGGTGTCATTTTCTTATGGTCATTATGAATCTCTACTTTTGAGCTCTGACTTCCCAAGTTGCCAGTGTTGTGATCCGATCTCTAGTGGAGAGGGATATAAAAGGCAGTCAGGGATTTGATCCAACTAGACAAATTGCTTTGTCTGCTGCCATCTTCACTTGCAATGTCCCAATACAAATTTCTAAGTATACTAATGCAGACACAAGATGACAAATTGCTAGTGTTCAATGTAGGTATATCAGACTTGGCTCCAAGTTGGTTTTGGAATTGTATTCAATTTTAGTATTTAGTATTACTGATGTGATGTAATATGTAATACCCGCTTGTGAAGGAGGCGACATGTAAGTAAATATTTTTTATAGAAATATAAACAGTATTATGAAGTCCTAATCATGAAATCATGCATTCTTTGCGGAGCAGGGCCGAGAACATTAAAAAGCTCGAGGGTAATTTTTTTCCTGAGGTGGTAGTTAGTAATGTAATCCGCTACTCCTTAATATTTCATTATGAGTTTCATGTGCTATGGTATGCAGCATTATCCTTCCAGAGCTCAATAGTATTCGGCTTGGTATGTAGCATTATCCTTCCAAAGCTCAAAACTTATGACTTTCATGTGCTATGTTATCTAAAGAACGATATTTATTTTGTGGACCATACAGGTGATTTCGGTCTCGCAAAGCGACTTAATGCAGAAGACCTTGCTTCCTCGGTATTGCACTTATATTTATTATTTGAACTTCTCACAAATGTTGATTACTTTGAGATTCAGTTAGTAAATAGTCATACATGTTTCTATTTTCACTCTTCTTGTATAGGTTGTTGGAACTCTTTAATACACGTGTCCTGAGCTTCACGCTGACATACCATATAGTTATAATTTTTAAATCTGACATATGGTCTCTTGGTAAGGAGTGTGAATGCATTATTCTAATTTCTAGTTAATGAAACCATATTATATCTGACCTTGTGCAAGAATGATATCTTTTTGTATGTAAAGGTTGCTGCATGTTTGAAATTGCTGTACATCAGCCGACATTTCGTGCTGCGGTAAGAACTTAAACCATCAGAACGTGAGTTAAGTTTTATCAATGGAAATGTAGTGTCTATTTTTCAACATAATTTAAAATTGAAAAATAATTTAACAAATTTGTGTTAATTGAATGAATGATTCAGGACATGACTGGACTTATCAATAAAATAAACAGATCCTCCATTTCTCCACTGCCAATTGTTTGTTCATGATTACTTTAAAATATCATTCCCTTGAAGTTAAATATTTTCCCTTTCTTCTCCAATTTATATTTCATCATAATGAATGATAGAATTGAAAGATAACATACTTGTAACAGGAAACAAATTATTAGATGCAGTGTAAGGCTTGGTGACAGGGCAGATGATTATTTAGTGGCTTTGAATTAACATGAGTGCTTATATATATATATATATATATATATATATATATATATATATATATATTGAAATGGTGTTTTCGTTAATAGAGTGTTGCATTAATGGGGTTTTCGTTACTTTTGTAGGAAAACAAAGGTATAGATGAAGTTGTTGATGACTTGGATGAAGAAGAGTATGAAGACATGTCTTGAATGTGTAGTATTATTTTGGAAGTCGGACAAAAAAATTTTCATTATGAGGATAAGCTGTTTTTGGGATATGGATCCTCTCCTTCCAACTCTCCATACATCTCCCTCCATCCTCCCTATCTCTCTCTTAATTTCATTCTCTCTCATCAATAAAAATTATAAATAATGATGAAAGAGAGAGAAATTAAGAAAGAGATAGAGAGGATGGATGGAGATGTAGGAGAGTAGGAAGGAGAGGATCTAAAGACTTTTTTTGTACTTAATTATGCCATTTAAATTTAAAATACATTAAATACTTACTGTATTTTGAATTTACTTTATAATGACAGTGTTATTTTGGCAAAGAATTAACAACTAATACATAGTTGGCATTTCTTTTAAATTGTTGACATGTATTTTTTGCTTCCAATGATAGCAACGGTTCTAATCTATAAATGAGAATGGTTTTAGAACCGTTTCATTGAAATTATAAGGCAACGGTTTGGCATGTTGCCACTTCTGGCAACGGTTTTTAAGTGTTGCTATATATGGCAACGGTTTTTAAGTGTTGCCATATATGGCAACGGTTTGAGCGTGTTGCCATTGCGTGAAAACCAAAACCGTTGCGTTTAAGTTATCAATGGCAACGGTTTTTGGTTTCCGTTGCCTTTGGGCACAAAAAACAAGCTTTACACCGTTGCCTTTGGGCACAAAAAACCGAAAGTAAAGGCAACGGTTTTTTCGCTTTACACAATGGTTTCCAAGCGTTGCCTTTGGGTCAAAATGTTGTAGTGTTGATACAAAGATAAAAAGATATACACTTTGCATTTTTTTTTTCTTTTTCATTTTCTTTTTTTGAGTTTTTTTTTTGAGTTTTTTTCTTTCATTCATTCATTCTTTTTTTCTTTTTGGGGAATATTTTTCTATACAAATATACTTGGCAAAATTTCTATTCAGAACTCTAGAACTAACCCAAGTGAGAACCACAATTGCAACAGTTTGGACACCCCCACACTTATGGATTTGACAATTTTCCATTCAAAGCTCCTTCACCCTCTAAGATTGGGTAATAACATTGTTTTTCACTTTTGGGCTTGTAATGAGCTATAAAAGAAAGAATGGGATAAAAAAAAGCTCAAAAAGCTCAATTTGGCACGCCGTCGCATCTATGCTCAGAAAATCCACTCCAGCTTCAACGACAAGTGGAGCTATAACTAATTAAATATTTTTTGGTAAAAAATAAATAAATTACTTATTATTACCTCCCCAGCCAGTAGCCTACTAACGCGGTGATCCACCAACCGGTGCAACAAAGGCCACTCAGCAGCAGCCTGAGCGTGATGCTGAGCAGACTCCTGTACCTGCTCATGCTGAGCGTCTGACATCATATTGTCTTGCTGAGCAGGCTCCAGATAATGCTGAGCAGGCTACTCAGGCTCGTGATAATGTTGCGGCTGCTCAAGCTGGTCAGGCTGCTCTTGATAGTCCTGCTGAGCAGGCTCGTGATGCTCTCGCTGTCGGACACGCCTCCGATGCTCAGAAGCGTGACCAGCCTGTCTAGTCAACCTGACCCTTGTCCTAGTGCCAGGATCATCTCGCGGTGTAGGTGCAGATGACTCGCCTGGCTCAAAGTTTCCTCCTCGACTGGTTGCTACTGAAGAAGCAAAAAAAAAAGTTAAAATGAAATTTTAAAAAAAAAACAAACAATTCCGAATTTACAGTGTAAATTCGGAATTTTTTCATTAAAATTTCCGAATTTACACCTAAATTCGGAATGTATTTTTAATAAAATTTCTGAATTTAAATGTAAATTCGGAATGTGTTTTCAGGGTCCACATTCCGAATTTACAATTTACATGTAAATTCGGAAATTTTATTAAAAATAGTCAATATACATTCCGAATTTAGGCCTAAATTCGGAAAATTCAAGGAAAAAATTCCGGAAATACGTTATAAATTCGGAAAATTTAGGGGGTGCCACTTACTGATTTCTGGAAATATACGCAGATGAGGAGAGTTTTGCTTTTTTTAAGTTTTCTTAGGGGTATTTTGGTCCAAATGGCAAAAATGGGGGTACAAGTGACAATGAGGGGGGGTAAAAAAAACAACCTTAAATTAAACGTGGCATTATTTCTGTCTTCTCTTATATCTATATATATATATATATATATATATATATATATATATATATATATATATATATATATTGTACAATGAGCAGAGCCTATAGTTCAAATATTTAAGCACATTAAACTATTCACTTTCATAAACAGAGAGCAATCATCACCATTTCCTTCTCCAAGTTCAAGCAAGCTATTCAATCAAAACTTGGAAATTGAGTTGCCCAAGCCAACATAATTGAGAGCCTATTTTATGCACTGTTTTTCAGTTTTGTTCACACCACACGTTCTAGCGAGAACCAGCACTTCTCATCTTCATTTGTTTCCCTATTTTATTCACTGTTTTTCAGTTTTTTTTAATTGAAACAAATCCTTCTCTCATCAATTTTTGTTTATTTTTTAAAAAACAAGTCAATTATCGTTTCCTCTTATTGTTTTATTATCTTTTTTTATAAACTTTCCTCTTATTTAGTTATTTACCCTAGATTTTATTTATTTATTTACTATATTATAACTCTGTCCAGAAGACACTTATTTACTATATTATAATTCAGTGTGCAGAAGACACTATTATTAAGGGGTTTATTACTATACTTTTGTTTTTGAGTAATTTTTATTTTTAGAGTATTTTTATATTAAAACATAGTTATTTTCTTTTTCTTTGAACTTTTTTGACCAAACTCACTTGTCAAAGAACATGGAAGTTGAGGCACATCCCACAAGAAGATCCAAGTCCATTTTTATTGCAAGTGCACATATGGTGACAGCAATTGGATCGGGTGTTCTTGTGATGGGGTGGGCTATGGCCCAACAGGGTTGGGCGGTTGGAATTTTCATGATGATTTTTTGTTCTGTTGTTGCCGCATACATGTCTGGGATCCTGGCAGAATCCTACTGGATGGATAGCATTTCTGGGCCCATACACCTTACATATATTGATGTAGTGCAGTCCATTCTTGGTAACCCCACTTGCTTTATTTTAAATTAAAAATATGTATTAAGAATACTTCTTCTCATTTTAAAATATTTTATACATTTTTTCAGGTGGAGTTAATGCCACCATATTCATTATATGCGAATACTTACATCTTTCTGGAGCTTTATTTGAATGTATTGTCTTTGTAGAAAGCAGCATTACGTAAGTTTAAATTAACACTCATGCTCACAACATCTAATTCATTTAACTGATTGAGTTCGTGATTGATTTTTGTGCTTTGAATAGGGCAATCATGCAAACAAATTGCCAACGTGAATACCATGATGAAATTATGTGTAAAGCGTCGAGCAGTAATTATTATGTCCTGATATTTGGCTTTACGGAGGTTTTGCTTTCACAACTTGGAGGCTTTGAGCAATTATGGTGGTTGTCCATAGTTGCTGCCACCATGTCAATTATATATTCAACAATAGGAGCATCACTCGCAATAGTTAAAATCACAGGTAACAATCGAGATCTGTACTTATAATTTAGCCTTCATAATATATATGTTTTTTTTTTCTACTTACTAACTGGCTAAATTGTCAACAATAAATAGGTTTGTTATGGGTAGCCTAGCTGGAGTCGCTATCAAAGATTTATCAAAACCAAAAAATATATGGAAGATGTCCCAAGCTATTGGTAGCATCGCCTTTGCATATTCAACCACATCTGTACAACTAGAAATTCAGGTACACCTTCCGCTTTGATGTTAAAGCTTAAGAACAGCCTTGTTGCTGCATCTTTTGTCATTGTGATCCTCGTTATTTTAATTGGAATTAAAGTTAGAATAGAACTCAACAAAATGGAAAAAATAACGGTAATTGAAGAGATCTCTGTAAAAAGCTAACCAAAAGTTTTTTTTGTTGAAATTTGTACTAAACAGGACACACTACATTCACACCCGGTGAAATCCATGAGAACTGCAGCAAAATGGAGCATTGCAATGATCACCCTATACAATGTTTTGTGTGGTGGTTGTCCATAGTTGCTGCCACCATGTCAATTATATATTTAACAATAGGAGCATCACTCGCAATAGTTAAAATCACAGGTAACAATCGAGATCTCTACTTATAATTTAGCAGATCAACCATTATTTGCATTGATGGAAAAATCAGCATCAAACAAATGGCCCAACATCAACCGGCAGCAGATCACAGTTCCAGTACCTTATAGGCCACCATATAGGCTTAGTTTATTTAGACTTATTTATAGGACCTTCGTAGTGTTGACAGTAATAATCATAGCAATGCTCATTCCATTTTTTCATGGAATCATGGGGGTCATTGGCTCCTTGGTATATTGGCCCTTGAATTTGTACTTCCCTGTAGTGTTGTATCTCACTCTCAAAAAGATAAACAGCTGGACTAGCAAATGGACCGCCATGCGAATATTCATTATGGTCATGTTTTTCATATCCATCTTGGCCGCCATCGGATCAGTTGTAGGAGTCATAGAAGATCTGAAAATGTATCGGCCTTTTAAAATAGTTACCAGTTGAGGCCAATTGAGAGCCACATGCAGGATTTGGAATACATACATGTAATATATAATATTTTTATTATAATTGATCATGCAAGATCATAAAAGTTTGTATTTCTGAATTTAGAAGTATTCACTTTACTTTGAAGCCAGAATATTTCATTCATGATTTACCTGCTAATGAATGGAAGAGAAAAAAAAGACTTATCATGGCGTTACTTTATGCAAAGATGATGATGATAAGACTCTTTTTTTCTACTGAGGTACGGTCATCTAATTTTTCAGAAACTGAACATACGTATTTAGAAAAAAAGATGTCTCTGTAAAAATTAATTGTTTAATACCACTGAATTGAGATCACCTAATTTCAAATCATGCAATGTATGTAGAAATGAGAGTTGTTACATAATATTCCTGTTAAATAAGTTCCATTTTATCTCCCTCTCTCTCACTCTCTCTACTTGTATATCATAGAGATTCCTTCTTATAATATTGTTGTTCCATGTTGCAAAATCAGTGATGACTTTCTAAATTTGTAAACTACCAATATATCTTAATGTGATACCGGCTATAATACTAATTATGGCAACTCACAACCAAACCATTTAGCCAAAGTCTCCCACCCATGGTCCTTTTACAAAGCTATCACAATTATAGGTAAAAACACTGGGAATGGCTGTAAAAAAAGAGCACCGGAAATGTATCAAGTCACTTTGCAATGTAGATTAGTACCAAGTGTAGCATGCTAGTCTTTTTGACTTTTAATATTCTATTTCGCAAAGTGAATTGATATGTTAGTGTTTTAATATTATTAATCTCTACACATTAAATACTATCTCAAACTGTAATAAAAAAGTAGCCAGAATATTGAGTATGAACAGTCGAATATTGAGTTGCTTTAAGTCAAACATAATATTATTAACCTCTTTTTTTTTTCTTTCTCTTTTCTGACTTTCATTTATTCATATAATTAGATTGCAGAATCACCCCAAATAAGTTTGACATCCAGGCTATAAAAGCAAAACTATTTACTGTGATATATAAGGTTGATTGCATCATCACTTCTAGATGGAATCTGTTAAGAATCATAGGATCATACATGCATAGATCAAAGCCATAGGAGAGGTATTGAGCATAAGAGTACTCATGTGGTAAAAGAGGTAAAAACTTTTCATAAGGAATCATATTGAATAAAGATAGTAAATGTGGATACAATGTGCTCTATATATAGAGCTCTAGGAAATACTAACTAACTACCAAATTACTAATTAGTCCCTAAGAGAATGAAACACCTCCTAAGTCACTATTATTTTTAATAGCCTCCCTCAAGCTGATATTGGGATCACCATATCAGCTTGAAATACAAGCAATTATTCCAATAATAAAAACTAAAACAAAAGAAACGCAACATAGCTAGTAATAAACTGAAAATAGTGTTGGTGTTAATTTGATCCAGTGGGGAGTGGGCCAAAGTGTAATGTTGAGCCCAAACAGAGAGTGTGATCCATTACCATCGTGAGCCCAAACAGCACGTCCAACAACATTTTCCCTTGAACTCTACCGTTTCTAGAACCTTCAATCGCGGTTGCAGCACCAAGTTTGGCCGATTGATGGTGGTGATGACAGCTCCGGCGTCCTTGACGGAGATATCCCAAACAGAACTCATCCACGGCAACGACAACAGATACAGTGAGAATGATGCAAGTCGGAATTTCACAGGGATCGAAGATGAAAATTCGCGGTGTTTCCTTCTCAACAAGGTCGCGCTCCGTCGTGTTCTTCGGCGACATCACAGTGGTTCCCAAACCAAAGGCAAATGATGCGCGACGAATCAGACCTAGTACTGTGAAAATGAAATCAAGCCATGTGAGATGGACTGAAGTTGATGCATCGAAAAAGAGACTTGACGGAGTTCCGCCACGATCGATGAATTTTGTGAGTTCTGGTGTTGCCTTCTTCGTCGTCTTCTCTGTTGAAGTTTCACCTGGATCCAAGACGAAACCAGAGCATCGTAGAAGTGCTGCAAGGATCAGATCTATAAGGTCATCCAATTTCTCCAACGACGATACAATCTGTTCCAAAGGATGCATCGAATCTAGTTCGTGAGGCTCAAATTTCTTATCAGTAACGATCCTCAGTAATTTCTTTTCATCTTCCACTTCTCAATCCAAGAACGATGATGCATCATAGCGTATTTTGGTTTGTGTTTTTTTTTTTTTTTAATACTAATGATGGAATACTAGTGTAGTACCGAGAGATCTACACTAGCAAGCTGAAGGAATAAATCCATGGCACGCAGTATTTAGTAGCAGACAGTAGGCAGAATATTCATTAAGATAGATTGCATGCACCCCAGATAAGTTAGATTTCTGTTTTTTTTTTTTCAAAGCATATGTTATTATTGCTTCATCACAAGGACATATATATATATATATATATATATATATATATATATTATTAAACTAATTCAACAAATACACCCTTAGCAGTTATCTTTATGAATAAATTTCAGATGATTGATAATTAAGTATCGCTTTAAGAAAATATATTTTAGGGGTTTATAATTTTTAAATCTACCTGTCATAGTAAACAAAAACTCACATCACACATAAAAATATGGCCATAAATAGGAGAGTACCGCAGCATCGTTGAGTCATGTAAACCACACTTTGTCATTTAGATTAGCATATAATTCATGCGGTGATCTCGACACCTCTTTGGATGGCTAACGAGAAAAAGTTGTTTCGTGTTGGTTTCTAATTTATATAAATCACACAGAAATTGATAGATTAAGCTAAAAGAATTAATATATTGCATTTGCACCTCACAAACCACTTACTTTAGGAAGCATGCCAGTTTTTCTGAAAGTCTTCTAAGTTGTCTAGGTGCCTCAATTCCATGTACCAACAACACAAAGCCAAATTAAGTATTGACATTCTCCAAATATGTGCATGGATACTTTAGCTACTTTAGCCATAGTAAGTAATGGCTTTAGAAATTAGGTAACATATTCATAGGTCTGATCTGACTGGTAAAGCTAGTAGTTTCTTAAGCACAAGGTAAGGTAGATGAAACAATGAGTCAAAAGGTGAAATTGGTGTTGCTGGATCTTATCTTTAAGGTGTAGAAATGGAAGTGTGTTAGTTTGTGATACAAACTAAGAGGTGTTTTGTGAAGTAGTACTTTCGAGGCCATTTATGTACAGGCTCCATTCATTGTGGCCAAATCCTCTTTGGTGGAAATTTTGTGTGATGAAGTCTTTATTCATATAATTAGTGGGTTCTTTTTAACCCCCCTTAATAACCTCAATTTGGCTAATTTCATTTAATTGAACTTAGCAAGTGGTCATAGCTAATTGGTTAGTTAATTAAAGTAATTTGACATATTTAATCATATGTGAAGGTTAATTTAATTGCTAAAGTATATGAAGTATATGAATTGTTGATTGTATTATTGATTGAATATAAGAGTACAGATGAGTTTTAAGTGGGGAACTAAGTATAAGGGTAGTTTGGTCTTTCCACCATTTATTTTGCCTTCAGCTCATTAAGACAACAAACCTACACTAACACACACACAAAATTCAGTTTTTAGAAAAAAGAGAGAGAGCTTGAGAGAGAGAGAAGGGGGAATAGATTTAAATTAGTGTCTTTGTATTATTTGTTTTTGTGGTTGCTTTATCACTTTTCTTTCGGGGTGCCTTGCTACTTTGGCCTCACACCCACAAATGAGATAGAGATATATGGATGCCGAGAAAATGCTCCAGCACGAGTCACAAACTTTTAGCGCTTAAACCTTAGTTTTGATGGAAGTATTATTTATAACGTTTTTTTAGAATAATTACTAGAGGATAATCTGGTGCGATGCATGGGTTTATAAAAATAGTTTTTTAGAAAAATGTTAAAGATGTAATTTAGATACATATAATTACTAGAAAGAAATTTGTAAATTTTTTTGAATAATTTATTATGATATTAATTTCCAAACCTACATAAAGAAAATAAAAATTAAATTTAACATAATTTAGTTTAGTATTCTATATGATGTTAATAAATATTATAAGGACTATAAATATTGAAAGGATATTAGTAGAAGCAGATAGAAATTAAAGGAACTTAGATTATTCATCATTTTAATATTAATGTTCTATTGAAAGGATATTACGATTTCATTTAAGTTTTATTTTTTGACAATAATGGTTTCATTTAAGTTAAGATTATATAAAAAAAAATAGAAGTAAGCATAATATGAGTGCGAAATAGTAAGCATAATATGGTTTCAATCAAGCCTGTCGAAAATGGTCAACAAGGCCTGACTTATATTTCGACAAAGACCAAATTATTTCGACAGAGAAAATGGTCATGCTCAAGGTAAATTCGACAAGCTTCCGGGGAAGCAAAAGCAAGAGAGAGGAAAATGGACACAAGCTTTCGACAGACAGAAAACAGAGCAGTTATGCGCTGAAGAACTAGCAGTTGGTCGAAGCGTGATCAAGCGGTTCTTGTCGAAAGTAGGAGTAGCAGTTATTAATTTTCAAATTTCTAGGCAGTTACTTAGTTCAGTTTTTCCCCCTCTTTTCCTTTGTATAAATAGTAGTTTCTGAGAAGAAACAAGGGTCGCAAATCACAATACACAACCCGATTCCTGAAACTCTAACTTCCAAGCCAGAGCGAAAAACGAGTGGAAGAATCGCTGTACGTGATCGTGTACCACTTTTACAATTCAATGCAATTTATTTGTCTTTTCTTTACAATTCACGCACCATTTACTGCTTCTTTTCTTTTCAATTCTGTTAATCATTGCAAATCGTCCCCTTTTCTACATTTTCTGAAACAAAAACTACGCGCAATTCAAAGGCAATTGCTTTGAGATTTTTCTAGTTTGATCTCACAAACCTTCTAATAAAACTAGTGATTGTTTGCTAAAAACACCAGCAAACAAATTGGCACGCCCAGTGGGACTTTGCCTTTGATTTTGTTCATTTTCGTACTCTCTTATTTGTATTCGCTGTTGTATGGACTTAAGAAGTGGTAATATGGTTCGTTCTAGTACGAATAATGCGTCTAGTTCCAACCCTGTGGTTTCACAAGGGCAAGGAACAACAATGGATTCTGCGAGCATTAGCGCAGGACCATCATCGTCAACAACCGTTCCTTCATTATCAATGACTAATGTTGGTTCAACGCAGTCAGAAATGGCATCTTTGCCTATGTCTTTGCCGTTAAGTGCAGGGCTTCATAGCCCTTACATGGCAATGGGAAACGGTTTAGACCCACGTTTGAATAACGTGCATCTACCCCCATTTCCTTTGGGAATGTATGGCATGCCTACTGGAATGCCACATATTTCGACCTTTTCCCCTACACATGTCTCTTCTGAGAGTGTATTTGGTCGGAATCCCCCAGCATTAACCAATACGTCTTTGTTGGCCTTAAGACAGCAAGTAGACGAGAGTAATCACGATATGGTTAATATGCTTACCCAACAAATTGGTACAGTTTTCAATCCATTGATTCAAAATACCAATAACAGTTACCAAATGTTGGCAAATCAGATGAGTAGGATTGCAGATTTCTTTGGGGCTCCAGCGGTTAATAATAGGCAAGTTCCTATTATTGCGGGTAATGCGTCGCCAGTTAACCCCCAAGAAGCAGTTGCAGTCGAAGCGTCCACAATTGTAGGCGAACTACAAGGGGCAGTAAACCACGTCCCTGAAGTAGTTTTGGTAAATAGACACCAGAACGCTGATGAAGTTGTTCGACAAGTGCAACAACACAATGTTGGCGCAGAAAACAATATAGCTACTTTAGTCGAAACTATTTTGGCGCAAAATGGCCTTAACATAGGTTTACAAAGGCCTAACTTCGTATCACCATTATGTGAATACGTATTACAAATTGAGTTACCAAGGGGATGGAAAGTTCCCAAGTTTACTAAGTTTGGTGGTGATACAAATGAGTCCACAGTCGAACACATTGCTCGTTTCTTGACTGAGGCTGGGGACTTAGCACAAAATGAGAATTTGAAGATGAAATATTTTCCAAATTCTCTAACTAAAAATGCTTTCACTTGGTTCACGACCATACCCCCTGGTTCTATGTTCACATGGGGGCAATTAGAAAAGGCATTCCATGCACAGTTTTACATGGGCCAGTCGAAAATTAGTCTTAAAGAATTGGCTAGTGTTCGACGCAAAATGCCTGAAACTATTGATGATTACTTAAACAGATTTAGGCTGTTGAAATCTCGTTGCTTCACACAAGTCCCTGAACATGAGCTTGTCGAAATGGCTGCTGGTGGCCTTGATTACTCAATTAGAAAGAAATTAGACACATCTCATTTGAGAGATATGGCTCAATTGGCTGATAGAGTTCGACAAGTTGAAAGGCTTAGAGAAGAAAAATCTAGGTCGAATAGGTATCATAAAAAAGAAAAAGTGGCATATGTCGAAGAAGAATTCGACGTTACATATGGTAATGTCGAAGAAGAGGAGATAGACGTGGCTGAACTTACGCCTGGTCCTCCTTATACTTGTAAATTATTAAGGCCTGCGAATGGGAATAACCCTGTAGAGCCTAAGAATGATAGATTTATGCCTAAGACTTATACTTTTGATGTTACTAAATGTGATGAAATTTTTGATCTTTTAGTAACTGATGGTCAAATATTAGTGCCTAAAGGCCTTAAAGTACCAACTCTTGACCAAAGAAAGAAAAAGGGTTATTGTAAGTTCCATAATTTTTTGGGACATAGCACTGACCGTTGTGTGCTTTTCAGGGATATTGTGCAAAAAGCAGTTGACGAAGGAAGACTCAAATTTGCTGATAAGAAGATGAAAGCCCCTATGCAGATTGATGTTGATCCATTGCCTAAGGCTGAAGCTATGTATTCTGAACCTGTCGAAGCTGATGTAGGCATGGTGGATGCTCAAATGGCAGACCCTCCTAAGTGTGTCAAGACTGCCACCGAAAAATTAAAAGGTTTTATGTATGCTGAAGGTAAGAAACAGGAAGTGACCCTAAAAGAATATGATGGGAAGATACATGCTGTGTATCCAAAGGCTGAGGAAGAATTGATAGATTTCCTCAATCGGTGTAAGTGGAATAACTCTGAAGTTATGCTTTGCCCAAGGTGCAGCGCTGTCTTCGACAAAGAAGCAGCTAAAGCTGTCGAAGGTTATCAGGATCAACAACAACATAAAAGAAAATGGCTTGATAACAGGCCGAAATTTGACGTTGCAAAAGGAGATCTTCCTGGCTATAAGGCTAATTTGTCAACAAAGCCTTCAACAAGCAAACGACAATTTGCTAAGGAGAAGTCCTTAGCGAAAGGGTATTTGAAGCTGTCAACAAATAAATCCTTTGTCCCAAGTGCTAGTGCTCCTGTCGAAGCGTGGGTGCCCAATAATCAACGTGCTAAAGATGTCAAGCCAGGTACTGATGCTGCTAAGTTTAATTATAAGAATAACTATAAGGGTAAGAACCCCATGACTAAAACACAGTGGCGTCGTTACCAAAGACAACAGAAGAAGAAGGCACACTTTGACATTAACAAGGTTCCAAGTCATTTGGCTAATAATCAAGTTCCACGCAGCATAATAGTGGCGAAGAGTGAGGTTCACAAAGCTGAAGTTGCCACAAAGAGGAATGCTGATGTTGCTAGTCATGTGTGTGCAGCGAATAAGGCCAAAGGCAAGGTTGTGGTAACAAAAAAGCCAAGAAGGCCTGCTCTTGAAAGAATATTTCCTCCATTGTCAACAGTGAAAGAAAAGAATGCTGATTTCGACATGGATGAAGACATGGAGTCTGATTTTGATGATTCTGAAGATGATTTCGACGTTGTTTGCAATGTGGTATCAATACTGCCTCTTGAGTACGATGTTATCACAGTACCAAATGATGTTGAAGAGGATTTTACAGAGGATATGGCTCATCATAAGCCAATGTGTTACTATGTGATGAACAATGGTTGTGTCGAAGACCAAATGGCTACCTTTGAGAAGCCAGATATGAGTATGCAAAACCACTTGAAACCCCTGTATGTCCAAGCCAAAGTCAATGGTGTTGGAATTAACAAAGTGTTAGTGGATGGTGGAGCTGCAGTGAATTTAATGCCACATGGTCTTTTGAAGAAGATTGGTAAGTTCGACACTGACCTCAGGCCTCATAACATTGTCTTAAGCAACTATGAAGGCAAAACTGGCCATTCTTTGGGGGCCATTGAGGTGGACTTAATCGTTGGTTCCATAAAGAGGACTACATTGTTCTTAGTGATAGCCTCTAAAGCGAATTTTAATTTACTCCTTGGTAGAGAGTGGATCCATGGAGTTGGTGCTGTCCCTTCAACTTTGCATCAACGTTTAGTAATGTGGAAGGAAGATGGTTTGGTAGAGTATGTTGAAGCCGATCAGAGCTACTTCCGTGCTGATGTGAACCAAGTTACCAAGGAAAATTTTGAGAAACAAATGGCGAAGATTGCGCCATGTTCATCTTCTAATGAGGCATATGTTCCTGCGGATAATGTTCTTGCCTCAGTTCATCTTGACCCAAATTATGGTTTTGTTTGGGAAAGAGAAATAATGGGAGATGATAGTGCCTATCCTGATGGTGTTCTTCGACCAACGGGGTGGAACACTGGTTCTTGAAAGTGTTCTTATGTCAGTGCCCAATGCATGGGACAAAATTACGGCTTATATGGCCGAAAACAAGTTTAAAGCGGTTATAGAGGCCGAAATTATTCAACAAACAATGGCTGTCGAAGCCAGTGAGTTACATGAAGAAAATGGCATAGTCATAGATGAAAGACTTGACTGTATTTATGATGATGATCCATTAGGTTTTGAAAAGGATCCTAGAGATTCGACAAAGCATATGCAAGCTCAAGACCCGTTAGAGGAAGTTGATTTGGGAAATGGCTCAATAAAAAGGCCAACTTATATTAGTGCAAATATTGATGCTTCCCTAAAAACCCAAGTCATCACATTGCTAAGGGAGTTCAAAGACTGCTTTGCTTGGGATTATGACGAAATGCCTGGGTTAAGTCGAGAAGTGGTGGAAATGCAATTACCAATTCAACCAGGGAAGAAACCAGTGAAGCAAGTGCCAAGAAGATTTGCTCCTCAAGTGTTGGCTAAGATCAAAGAGGAAATCGAAAGGCTATTCAGAAACAAATTCATCAGAACTGCCAGGTATGTCGAATGGTTAGCCAATATAGTTCCTGTAATAAAGAAAAATGGGACTCTTAGAGTTTGCATAGACTTTAGGGATTTAAATAATGCAACTCCCAAGGATGAATACGCAATGCCTGTGGCGGAAATGCTAATAGATTCAGCAGCAGGATTTGATTATCTTAGTATGCTCGATGGTTATTCTGGGTATAATCAGATCTTCATTGCTGAAGAGGACGTGTCGAAAACTGCTTTTAGATGTCCAGGGGCATTGGGTGTTTATGAATGGGTAGTAATGCCCTTTGGCTTAAAGAATGCTGGTGCTACATATCAGAGGGCCATGAATTCTATGTTTCATGATTTTATTGATGATTTTATGCAAGTATACATAGATGATGTGGTGGTTAAGTCTTCCTCAGAAAGTGGTCATTTAGACCATCTTCGCCGTTCTTTTGAAAGAATGAGGAAATATGGATTGAAAATAAATCCATTAAAATGTGCCTTTTGTGTACGTGCAGGTGATTTCTTGGGTTTTATAGTGCACAAAAAAGGCATTGAAATCAATCAAAATAAGACTAAGGCAATTATGGAAACGAAGGCCCCTTCGACCAAAAAGGAGCTTCAGTCGTTGCTGGGAAAAATCAATTTCCTTCGAAGATTTATATCAAATCTAAGTGGCAAAACACAAGTTTTTTCGCCATTGTTAAGACTGAAGAAGGAAGAAGAGTTCAAATGGGAACCAATACATCAAGCAGCCTTCGACGAAATCAAGTCTTATTTGATGAAACCACCAATTTTGTTACCTGTTATTAAACACAAAGTGCTCAAATTGTATATAGCAGCTTCTGATAGAACAATAGGTAGCATGTTAGCACAAGAGGATGATAGTGGTGTCGAAAGAGCCATTTATTACCTCAGTAGGGTCTTAATTGATGCCGAAACGAGGTACACTCCTATAGAAAAGTTGTGCCTTTGTTTGTATTTCTCGTGTACAAAGTTGAAGCAATATATAAAACCAGCTGATGTTTCTGTTTATTCGCATTTTGATGTTATTAAGCATATGCTGTCGAAACCAATAATGCATAGCCGAATTGGTAAATGGGCTTTGGCTTTGTCAGAATACAACTTAACTTATCAACCTCTAAAATCAATTAAAGGGCAAGTGGTTGCTGATTTTATAGTAGACCATTCTGTTGTCGAAGAAACATTAAGTTTTGTAGACGTATATCCTTGGAGGTTGTACTTTGATGGTTCAAGCCATAAACATGGAGTTGGGATTGGTATTTTAATAATATCTCCTACTAACATTCCAACGAAGTATAAGTTTAAAATTCGAGATGCTTGCTCCAATAATGAAGCTGAGTATGAGGCTTTAATAGTAGGCCTTGAAATTTTACTTGAGCTGGGGGCAAGTCATGTCGAAATAAAAGGTGACTCTGAGTTGGTTGTCAAACAATTGACAAAAGAGTACAAATGCATTAAAGAGCACCTTATCAGATACTTTGTTGTTGCCAATGCTTTGTTAAAAAGATTTGAGTCTGTTCACTTAGAATATTTACCACGAATTGATAATCAAGTGGCAAATGAATTGGCACAAATTGCTTCAGGCTATAAAGTTTCAAAACAAAGCCTGGAAGAGTTAATTGAAATAAAGGATAAGATCATTTCTAATGACTATTCTTCGTCACTATTGTCAACACCAACAACTGGGGGGGCAACAGATACAAACGCAAACGAGGAACTAGTCGTTGTCGAAAAACGTCAATTTTTTGGTGACTTTGACTTAGCAGAAATTTTTGCTCTTGACAATATGACCAATAATGATTGGCGAAGACCTATTGTGGAATATTTGCAAAATCCCACAAGAAATACCAGTAAAAAGGTAAAATACAGAGCTTTGAGCTATGTGATAATTGGAAACGAATTGTTTAAAAAGACTCCTGAAGGAGTATTATTAAAATGTCTTAGTGAAAATGAGGCATATTTAGCAGTTTCTGATACACATAGTGGAGCATGTGGTTCACACCAAGTAGGCCACAAAATGAAGTGGTTATTATTTCGACAAGGAATGTATTGGCCAACTATGCTGAAAGATTGCATAGAATTTGCTAAGGGATGCCAAGAGTATCAAAAGCATGCTGGGATACAACATGTACCTACAAATGAATTGCATGCCATAGTCAAACCTTGGCCATTTAGAGGTTGGGCTCTAGATGTGATTGGAGAGATAAAGCCAACTTCGTCGAAGGGCCATAGATATATCCTTGTGGGAATTGATTACTTCACCAAATGGGTTGAAGCTATACCTTTAGCCAATGTTGATCAAGAAGCAGTGATAAGGTTTATTCAAAATCATATCATTTATAGGTTTGGAATTCCAGAAACCATTACTACAGATCAGGGATCAGTTTTCACTGGTAGAAAAATGGTAGAGTTTGCTTCTGAAATTGGTTTTAAGTTATTAACTTCGACACCATATTATGCGCAAGCCAATGGTCAAGTAGAAGCTGCCAATAAAGTTATTATTAATTTGATTAAAAAGCATGTTGGGCAGAAACCCAAAAATTGGCATAATACCCTTGATCAAGCATTATGGGCTTGTCGAAATTCTCCCAAAGAATCTATCAACACTACTCCATATAGGCTAACATTTGGACACGATGCAGTGTTGCCTGTTGAAATTTGTCTACAATCAACAAGAATTCAAAGACAGTGGGAGATTCCCTCTGATTATTATTGGAATATGATGCTTGATGAATTGGTTGATTTAGACGAAGAAAGGTTATTAGCTTTAGATATGCTTATTCGACAGAAAGAGAGGGTAGCTAAAACTTATAACAAAAAGGTTAAGTTTAAAGCCTTTGATTCAGGTGATCTAGTGTGGAAGGTCCTATTGCCTATGGATAAAAAAGATAGAGTCTTTGGTAAATGGTCCCCAAGTTGGGAAGGACCATTTAAAATTTTACAAGTTTATTCAAACGGCGCATATGAGGTCAAAGAGATTGGCGCTGATGAAAGAATTTTGCGTATAAATGGCAAATACTTGAAAAAGTATAAGCCAACGTTGCAAGAAGTTAAAATAACGCTAGAATAAAGATAAAGAAAGCGTAAGTACCTGGCATTCAAAAGAAGTTGTGATTGCCATATGAGCATTGTCAGAATTATAAGCAGAACGTAATACACCAATATAGGAGTAACGTCAACAACACTTAACAGTGGTGACATCAGGTATACAGCTATTTTACTCAAGTGCAAAGTCTATTTCGATGTTGAATTCAAAAATGTTCTTTCTCTCCTTCCACCTCAAGCTCAGTCGAGAAAGACATTTTTGGGGGGCAATTTGTTAGCCTGTAATTTAGACAGGCTTGATTGAAAATGGTCAACAAGGCCTGACTTATATTTCGACAAAGACCAAATTATTTCGACAGAGAAAATGGTCATGCTCAAGGTAAATTCGACAAGCTTCCGGGGAAGCAAAAACAAGAGAGAGGAAAATGGACACAAGCTTTCGACAGACAGAAAACAGAGCAGTTATGCGCTGAAGAACTAGCAGTTGGTCGAAGCGTGATCAAGCGGTTCTTGTCGAAAGTAGGAGTAGCAGTTATTAATTTTCAAATTTCTAGGCAGTTACTTAGTTCAGTTTTTCCCCCTCTTTTCCTTTGTATAAATAGTAGTTTCTGAGAAGAAACAAGGGTCGCAAATCACAATACACAACCCGATTCCTGAAACTCTAACTT
Source organism: Astragalus glycyphyllos (assembly GCA_963573325.1). Taxonomy (NCBI): domain Eukaryota; kingdom Viridiplantae; phylum Streptophyta; class Magnoliopsida; order Fabales; family Fabaceae; genus Astragalus; species Astragalus glycyphyllos. Next base: position 20,909,684 of record OY754310.1, read on the forward strand.
CCAAGCCAGAGCGAAAAACGAGTGGAAGAATCGCTGTACGTGATCGTGTACCACTTTTACAATTCAATGCAATTTATTTGTCTTTTCTTTACAATTCATGCACCATTTACTGCTTCTTTTCTTTTCAATTCTGTTAATCATTGCAAATCGTCCCCTTTTCTACATTTTCTGAAACAAAAACTACGCGCAATTCAAAGGCAATTGCTTTGAGATTTTTCTAGTTTGATCTCACAAACCTTCTAATAAAACTAGTGATTGTTTGCTAAAAACACCAGCAAACAGTACCGACAAAGGCGGCGGTGCTAGCTTGGAGATTAATTATTAATCGATTACCGACTAGAGACGCTCTAATTAGAAGAGGAATGCTTGATCTAGTACGCGAGGCCTGCTGTGTCTTCTGTTTTCAAGAGGAAGAAAATGTAAATCACTTATTTTGTGGTTGCTACAAGACTGTGGAAGTATGGAGAGCTGTATGTTCATGGATGGATGTGCCTACTCCCAACGCACAGCAACCTGTGGAACACTTCAAGTCTTTTGGCCAGCATCTCAAGGGAAAGAAGTTGAAGGGGCTGAAACATTTGATTTGGGTTGCCTCTGTTTGGGTGATTTGGTACACTAGAAATAGGGTGATCTTTGATGGATCTGTAGCAAATGCATCATCAATTGTAAAGCATATTAAAACTCTATCTTGGGGGTAGTTTATATATAGGAAGGGTAGAAATACAAGGTTGAATTTTGTGGATTGGCTAAATTGCCCGGTGGGTTGTATGATGTCAGTATAATCAGGGTACTCTTTCCTCTCTAGGTTTTTTCCCTTTGGGTTTTACCCTAGAGAGGTTTTAACGAGGCCCTCCCCCCCATTGTATTTGTTGTGGAGAATTCCAAGTCTCCCTATTTTTTAATAATGCTGTTATTTATCAAAAAAAAAAGATGATGTAATGGATCGTTTATCTTTCATTCATACGTCTAAGCTATTTTTACATTAACACCATAATTACTTAACATAATTTTTTTTTGGGATCATTGTTGGCTACCAAACCAACAGATCTTCACTTAATAGAATATAAACACAAATGATTCAATTTCTTAAAGAAAATATTACTTTATTTAAATGAGGCTATGAAGAATATCTTACATAAAATTAACAATTCAATGCATTAAGTATCTTAAAACCAATTATTCAATATAAACCTAGTCAAATCATATTGCACCAATACCATCATTTTAATAAGTTAGTGGCCATCATGTGATTCCATTAAAAAAAATTAATATCTTATTTATATGTAAATTATAATTAAATATTAATATAGATAAAATATTTGAGAGAATGAATAGATGGCAATCGATTCGTAATAAGCACAAATATTCCTAAAAATATACCAAGCTCAAGTCTATGATTTTTTGTAGTTCATGTGCTTTTTATTTATATATATATATATATGCTCAAGTCTCCTTGTCATCAAACTTAACGGTTTTTTATTTTTGTTCAACTCATAGCATTACACTTTATTGTCTTTAATTATATAATAATTGAAAGAATATAAAGGGTATTAATAATTTAGCGTTAATATGTAATCATGGATTTAAATCTCCTTTAAAATAAAAAATAAATATTAATATAAATGAAGATGATGTGGAGCATCCTAGAGGATTTTGAGCCTCTTATTTAATTATAAATAAATATTAATATAATTAAAAATCTAATTGAAAATAAAAGACGGTTATAATTTAAAAGACGGTTAGGTAGGTATGAAAATAAAAGGACTTTCCTTTGAGTAAAAGTGAATGAAACTTGCAGAGACTATGAACCAATTAATGTTGAAGAGAAAATAGATAGATATTAGACACTTTGATATTAAGTTACCCCTGCTGCAAAGTTTAATTATAGATAGATAGTTTCAAATATTGTCATTCATAAAGTCACTGAAAGATAATATTTGAAAACTCATGTAGTTTGGCTAGAAAGCTCAATATTATACAATAAAACTCTTGTTTTGCATTTTGATGAAATGGGGTGTTTCACCCATGAAATTATTTCATGTAGTGATCAAACGATCAATACAAGTAGGAGTAGCATAATAGTAATTATGGGAGTTAGTATTTGGAAGCCAACTCACAATTGACAGAGACATCTTAATCCTTTACACAGTATTTGGAAGCCTACTCAAGCAAACCATTTAGGTAAAGTCTCCCACCCATGGTCCTTTTACAAAGCTATCATGTTCATGGGGACTTTGAAGATTCCCCAATCTCCTTCATGGTGTCAAAATTTTGAGTTATCAATTACATCCTTGGAAGTTGACTCAGGTACATTCATTAAAAACGAAAGCACACTGTCCCTCAGCCCGTCTGCGATGGCCTGTCGTTGCCGAGCCATTCCAAGTTCTGAAAAAAGCTTGGGCTCCGCTTCTGCTTCGGCTTTCTTGATTTGCAGAATTTTCTCTGCCTCAGCCTTCTCCTTTTCAGCCAACCTCATTCTTGCAACTATAGATTAAATAACAAATGCATGGGTCAAAAGTTATAGTCAAAAAAGGTCTTAAAAAACATCATCATCATCTTGAGGAACTATTAATTAATATATTACCTGCGGTCTCATTCATAGCTCTTTTGAAATTGTCTCAAATGCACCCATTATTTGTTTTCATGTCATTTTACTAGTTCCACATAAGGTCCATACTGAAAAATTAAAAAAATAAAAACTTAGATTCAGTGGAAACCAAATCCCTAATTCCTCTAAGCTCACCCTCACTTTCATTTCATCCCAGCACCACGCCCCTCTCTCTCTCTCTCGCAGAGAAGTTGGTGGCTTGAAACCAGAGAAGCTTGTTTCGGCAAGGCCCAACATAACCAAACTGGAACAATTTCCAATTTCTTGTGGCAAAGGACCTTCAAGATTTTTGTTTCCGCATGAGCTTACTTACAATTTCACCACTCAGTTGATTATCATATAAGGTCAATTTTTCCAGATTTGTGGGGTTCCCAATTGGAATTGGAATGGACCCCATAAGCCCGTTGGAGTTGAGATGGAGTTTCACTCAAGTCCTAGTAGCTAAGTTCCCAAAGTTTGCCTATTTCTTTTGGGATTGAACCGCGCGCTGAGGTTTGTTCCGGTTAACATGAGGCTGGTTAAAGAGATCAATAAGGTCAAATTATTGGGAACACTACCAAGAAAATCCACATACGTTAGATCCAATTCTACTACCTCGTTTTAGAGATTCATATCCTTGCCTTATCTTCATTTGGGTTTTGGGTTTGATTGAGAACCTCAACATGTTATCTTCATTCCACAACGCTCTGTTTTGCAGTGCTAATTTACAGACTTAGACATTGATTTCAAAGTATTCCACCAGCAATCGTGTCGTGAAAGAGATGAAGAAGGGGGGAATTTAGGTTTTAATTTATGTGTTTTTAATCTCCATGTGGAAGCTGACATCTAGGACAATGATGTGTAATTTCCAGCACATTAAAATTAGACAAATAAGCGGTGCCACGTCAGCTCCGTTAGTCAAAACTAACGGCAGGGACTAAAACTGCAAACGGAAAATAATGTAGGGACCAAAAGTGCCTAAAAAATTTTAGAGGGACTAAAAACAAAATTCACTATATTTATGGGACCAAAAACATATTTAACCCTATATTTATTTACTTATTTGTTATACTGGTAATAATAAAAGACATATTTTCAGATAAACTAAATTTTGCAGATATCATTTCGATCTTTACATTTTATAGAACTCAACTACCTAAATTTCAATAAGCTAATCTCCGTCCAATGTTTCTCCATTCACCAATGTTCTTTCCCATAACCAGTTCTTAAAATCATTAAAATATGTGGCTTCGAAGTTGCAAAATCCAAAACTTCAGCTTCACCGTAAGAAGACTGTTGCTGCCCAACGCTCCAAAAAGATCACCGCTTTGAGGAGACTTACACTCCTAGATCCTCCCTTGCATCACATCTAGGACAGAATCGCAGCACCCAAGAGGCTGTTAGAATAGGCTTGTACAGATTATTATTGTAATTTGAATAGTTACTTGTATTCTCTATTACTTTGTATTATTTAGTCCGATAGCTTATTTGGTATGAGTTAGTCTGTAGATGAGTTTGTAGAGTTGCTAGTTTGTTAGACTTAGTAGTTGACTCAGCTTCCCTTAACTGATTCAGTTGTGTATATTGTTGTATATATAGGGATTGACCCCTCATTCAATAAACAAGTTCAGATTTTACATTCCTAACATGGTATCAGATGAAAAAAAAATTCTGAACTTCACTCTCTCTCGCGAGCTTTATCCCCAAACATTCTCTTTCTCTCTCGCGAGCCCCTCTGTTTCTTGAAAGAAAACACATAACTGTTTTTCTTTCCCCTCTCTTCATCGCAATGTTGAGCGATGCATTCTCTATGAATCTTGATCCAGTTTCTTCTTCTACTTCGAATTGCCGCTTCAAATCGCTGCATCGTTCTCCTCTAGATCTCGATTCATTCCTTCTTTTCTCAGATTCATAATCTGAATCTTGATCAGGTTTTTTCTCTCCTCTTTCCAATCACTTCTAATTCATTGTGCGTTGCGATTTCCATCTGGTTTTCAGTCGCGATTCTTCTCTGATTTTCAATTGATTCGTCTTTTGATTCTGGTTCTTTTCTTTTTCTCCCCTTTTTGACCTAAATCGAAATTTGATTTCTGTTCTCATCCTCTTTCCTTGATTCTGTTCAGTCATTTGATTCAGAAATTCTTCCTCTGGATTGAATTCTTGATTCGTTTCCCTGGAATCTTGAATCGATTTCGAGTTTTCTCTCCCTCCTCCTTCAATTTTGATTTCATTTCTTCTCCTTCAATTTTCTGTTTCAATTTCGCGTTCATCGCTTCGGTATCGCGATTTACTTCTCTGTTTCGTGAATCAGTTTCTCTGTAGATCCGATCTTCTTCATCGGAAGTCCTTCTCTTCTCTGATTCACCTTGTGAGTTCATTTCTCTGAATCGCACTTATCGGATCTCTTTCTCTGTAGAATCGTTTTTCATTTTTCGTTTTCTCATCAAAATCGAATTTCATCTTTCTCCTTTGTGATTCTGTTTATGCAAGTGCTCTTGTGTTAGTTCTGGATCGATTCTTCTCTTGGTTCAGATCTCATTCATCATCATTTTTTTTTGTGTTTTTTCTTTTCGTCAACCATTCAATTACCACTCAGTTTCGAAATTGTTGGTTCCTGGTTTGAGATCTGTAATTCTGCCTGTTTTGGTGAATTTGGCTCTGAATGTGTTTGATGAAATGCCTCAGAGACATCGTGTAATACTCTCATGCAATCAATTGATGTGTTCCTCAGAGAGATTTGTAGTTTTATTTTGTCAAGCAGCATATTAGCCTTTGCAAGGGAACCTTATCATCATTTTTCAAGTTCCAATTCTTCAATTTCTTGCATCGCATCTGGATCTCTGCAAATAGGTTCTGTTTTTCTACTTGTTCCTTGCTTCTGGTGCTGGTTGCCTCTGGATGATTGTTGCTGATCCCTTGACTAGCATCGATCATTGATTGTTGACTGTTCCTAGCCTGTTGCTGGTTGCTGCATACTATTGTTACTGGACTTTTGGATTGTTGCTAGATTATTGTGACTTGGCAATTTGGAAGCTATAGTGAGTACAACACTTGCTGGTGCAATTATGGGAGGTTCACTTGGTGGATGGTTGAATGATAAATTGGGAAGAAATATTACAATACTTTATGCAGATGCACTATATCTTGCTGGATCAATTATCATGGCTGCTTCTCGTAACCCACTTGTTCTAATTGCCTTAATGGATAGTTGGATAGTTGTTGTTATTAGTCGATACTAGTTCTGGATTTCTTGATTGCTTAGCATCTATGGCGACTTTCGCTTCGGCAACTTCTGTTCCGGACGACTCTTCACTTTTCCTAGTTTTTCTACTCCTCTCTTCAAGCTGAACATGATTGTTACTCATGATCCAGCTTGAGGGGGGCTGTTAGAATAGGCTTGTACAGATTATTATTGTAATTAGAATAGTTACTTGTGTTGTCTATTACTTTGTATTATTTAGTCCGATAGCTCACTTGCTATTAGTTAGTCTGTAGATGAGTTTGTAAAGTTGCTAGTTTGTTAGACTTAGTAGCTGACTCAACTTCCCTTAACGGATTCAGTTGTGTATATTGTTGTATATATAGGGATTGACCCCTCATTCAATAAACAAGTACAGGCCAACACAAAAATAAAGCTCTAAACACCAACTAATCGTGTGGCAGTAGCAAAGGAACTTACAAGATCTCCAACAACCATTTTTTTTTTGAGATTAATCTCCAACTACCATTTTACTCTAACTACAACCTGCTTCGGGGATTAAACATTAAAAATGCCTTCTATAATATTTCTCTCTAGTTCTACAAAATTATTTTTCTGAAAAACACTGTCTAGGTACTAAACTAATTATTATTTCACATGAGGTAAATACAAAATTATACTACCTCCGTCCCATTTGAGACAATTAATTTTGCTAAAACAACTTATAAAATAGGACAGAGGTAGTAATACACAAGGAAGTAAAAGATCAGGTTGTTACAGAAGATATCCTTAGACACCATTACACAATATTTGGAAGTCAACTCGCAAGCAAATCATTTAGCCAACGTCTCCGAGCCTGGGTCCTTTTACAAAGGTAAATACACGCTATTAAGGGTAGATATGTGTTTATAGCTGAATCATCTCGGTTTAGGACTAGCTCTCCACGTCTTTCACTACTGTCAGAAATTTTCTTAATGAAAGTCGAATGTGGTGGATGTGTTATGAGAGAAATCTAATGCTAGCTTACGAAACATGTGGGTCAGGGTCGGTCTCCCACAGTAAAATACCCCTGAATTACATAAAGCATGCTTTTATTTCTTGAAATATGAAGATAAGCTTTAACTTTATGGCAATGCTCAAACTTAATTATCTCTATTATGTATTTTCCAAAAAGTAAGAAGCCCTCTACACGCACGTGACTTGCTCTGCTAGGGCAAAAGTCAGCTCCGTCAAGGTTTTGGGCATGACCCCGCGCAATCCACCACCAATCGCTACTTTCAAGCCTCCCGATCTCGCCATTAACCTGCAGGAAAATGTAATGAATCATCAGCAACATGATGATAAAGCTAACTCAAACACCAACAATAAAAAACTGATTTAGAAGTGAAAGAAGCGATGGCTGCCAAGGTTAGCAATACAGGGAACTCATCGTCTTTCAAGGATGTACTCATGAAAATGGTTGGTGAGAGTGAAGGTATTAGTGATGCTTGTTGGGGAGATCTACTAATCAAAGACCTTCTAGAGAACAAATGGTATCAGGATCCAGAAGAAATGACTCAAGCAGATCCTATTACCCCTTCTCTGAATCCTTCTATAAATTTCACTGATGAGGAAATATCCTTATTCTCCAAACCTTGGAGGAATGCTTTAATAGTCAAGGTGTTGGGCAAGAAGGTTAACTTTAGAATGTTAGAGAATAGACTGAGGAGAGACTAGGTTTAAAATGGAACTATGAGTATTTCTGACATGGAAGAGGATTTCTACTTAGTTCAACTTTCTGATATAGAGGATTACAGACATGCTCTGTTTGAAGGTCCATGGAAAATTGCTGACCATTACCTCATAGTCCAAAGGTTCAGACCTTTCTTCTCTCTAACAGCTTCCATTTCACAGAAAGTTACTGTTTGGATTTGTATTCCTAAGCTGCCAGTGTAGCTTTGTAATGATAAAGCTCTCACTAGGATTGGTTCCTCATTAGGAACTATGCTCAAAGTGGACAAGATGACTTCTCTCCATTCTAGAGGGAAGTTTGCTAGAATATATGTGGAACTAGATCTTCATAAACCTCTATCATCTCACATCTCTCTGAGAGGGATTAAACTGCATTCGGAGTATGAAGGTTTGCATGCTATATGCTTTAGATGTGGGAAATATGGTCACAAGAAAGATAGCTGTAGTGAAATGCTAGAAGCAGCTCCTACAATTAGACCCAATACTGTCTCTGAAGATGTAAGTAAACAAGGTGAGTTACCTAATGAAGAATCTGGTAATGTGGATTCTATGAAGACTGTTCCCTCTGTGGTCAGTACTGATGCTATTGAGTTAAAAGATATAGAAATGGGTCCTTGGAACATTCCAAAATACGTGGCTAGGAAGAGGAAAGCAGTGAGTGGTAAACCTGATATCAAGAACAACAATGTTAGCAGTGTTAAGTATCAAGCTCCTAAGCCTGTGAAGAAAACTCATGTTGAAGTCTCGTATGGAGATATCGATATAGTTGTGGAAAATCCTAGTATGGATATGGCTGAGCAGATGAATACTGTAAGTGAAGAAAAGGTTGTAATGCCTAAAGTTAATTCCATCAGCAAGCCAAGGGTGAGAAACCCTCTAGCAGGTAAGAATCCCCAGCTTGCTGTGAAAGGGAAGAAGCTTACTAAACCTGTTAAAGTCCCTGCCCGTAAAGATAAGAATTCCATGAAAGGAGTCTCTGGTGTGACCACTCCTAAGAGTCTGAAACAACAACATGTAGGGAAGGAAAATATACCCTTAACTAGCTACCAGACTACCCCTGTGGCTAGCAAACATCTTGATGAAGAAGCTGTGATGGCTTATATGAAAAGCATTTACCAAACTCATGGAGAAAACTTCCTCAACAAGTTCAGGAGTGCTGACTCTATCAGGACTGCCTTAGGGCAAATCGATGAAGCTGATAAGAAGAGAGCTGAGACAGTTAGAAATATGACTGTATTAGGAACTATTCCTAGGCCTCATATATCCACTAATTCAGGATTGCATGATCCCAGAGATGGAAAAACTATGGTTAATGGAGAATGTGCTCCAATGGAAGCTCTTGAGGGAGTTGTCTCTCACTCCTCCCAACTTTCTTAATGAATTTAATTTGTTGGAACTGTAGGGGTACAGCTTCCAAAGATTTTGCTGGTCTGGTTAAAGATATGAAACATTAGTATTCTGCTTCTTTCATTGCCTTGTTAGAAACTCAAACTAGTGGATCCTTAGCTAAGAGGATTGTTAAAAGGATTGGTTTTGATAACCATTTTATTAAAGATGCCAGAGGGAAAGCTGGAGGTATTTGGTTAATGTGGGATAACAATCATTGGAATGTTCAGATTTTGAGAGATTCCAATCAATTCATTTACATGAAAGTCATTCCTACTGTTTCTACCCCCTGGTTTCTTACTATAGTCTATGGTAGCCCTCACTTTACCCCTAGACAGGCCGTATGGGATGACTTACAAGAGATTAATTCTGAAGTTGATGATTCTCGGATTCTCCTTGGGGATTTCAATGCTATTCTGAGAGACAGTGAAAGACATGGTCCTTTTGTGGTGAGATCTCAGATTACTGAAACTAGATTTCAAGACACTATTGATGTTTGTAGTTTGTTAGACATGGGTTTGAAATTGATCTTTTCACCTGGTCTAGGGGAAATACCAGAAAAAGGCTTGATCTTGTTGTGTGCAACCTAGAGTGGCGCCTCAGGTTTCCTGCTGCAGAAATTCATCATCTGTCTAAACTTAAATCTGATCATGGCCCCCTTTTACTCTGTTTTGAGCGAAGAGTTGTTAATAATAGGAGGAGGAGGCCTTTTAGATTTGAGGCTATGTGGATCACTCATGAGTCTTTTAATCAATTAGTGGTGGAGAATTGGAGAAATGATCTATCTAATTTCACTCTTCAACTTAAACAGTTCCAGGGAGTTCTTCAAGATTGGAACAAGGAAATCCTTGGTAATATATTTTACCAAAAAAAGAACTTGATCAAGACGCTTAGAGAGATTGATCAACATCTGCTCAATGGTTGGAATGAGCAGCTGCTTCAACTTCAACAAACAACTTGGAAATCTTATGAGGATATTTTGGCCAAAGAAGAGATTTTGTGGTATCAAAAATCTTGAGCTAAGTGGATTGAATTTGGTGATAGAAATATTAAAGATTTCCATGGAGTTACCAGTATTAGAAGGAGGAGGAATAATGTTGTGATGCTCCAGCATGATTAAGGTAGCTGGATTGATAATCCTAGTGAAATTCAAACAATGCCTACTAATTATTTTAAATCTCTCTTCTCTGTTAATGAGAGTATAGCTCCGTATGATCTTGTTGGCCATTTCCCTGCTCTTGATGAGGAAACTATGAATGATTTGAGGAGAATGGTTACTGATGATGAGATTGGCAGAACTATCAAAAATATAGGGGCTTACAAAGCTCTTGGACCAGATGGCTATCAAGCTGTGTTTTATAATAGCCAATGGAATACAGTTGGTCCCTCTTATTGCAAGATGATAAAGGATATGTGGGAGAATCCTCATAAGATCGAGGATGTCAATGCTACCTACCTTGCTCTCGTTCCTAAAATTGAGGTTGTGACTAATATGAAGCATTTTCGTCCAATTGGTTTATGTAATGTGGCTTACAAAACCATTACTAAACTAATTACTTGCAGACTAAGAGACTGTCTCCAATTTATAAATTGGGCCTGCCCAATGCTCTTTTATCCCCAAAAGACATAGCCATGACAATATCATAATTGCTCAGGAAATTTCCATTCCATGAGGAGCAAAAGTGGTAAAAAGGGGTGGATGGCAATTAAAATTGATCTTGAAAAAGCTTATGATAGGTTGAGATGGGAATTCATTTAGAAAACTCTTGAGGACATTGGTGTTCCTGAGAATATTGTGCAGATTATTTGGCAGTGCATATCTACTCCTAGTATGCAAGTCTTGTGGAATGGAGAAGCCCTTGAAGAGTTCACTCCCTCTAGAGGGATTAGACAAGGAGATCCTATCTCCCCTTATCTCTTTGTTATGTGTATTGAGAGGCTATTCCATGCTATTGAAAAGAAGGTTGGGGGGGGGGGGGGGGGGGAACTGGTCTCCAATTCAGCTCACTAGAGGTGGCCCTAAAATATCTCATCTTGCATTTGCAGATGATTTATTATTTTTTGCTAGGATAACATGGGACAAGCTGATCTTATCAAGCAAACTCTTCACAACTTCTGCATAAGTTATGGGCAAAAAGTTAGCAATGATAAGACAAGAAGAGTCTTTTTCTCTAAGAATGTTCCTAGACTCCTAAGGAAGGATATTTGTGATACTATTGGGTTTCATTCAACTGATGATCTTGGAAAATACCTAGGGGTTCTTATTTTCCACAAGAGGGTGGGTCTTAATACCTTCAATTATGTCATTGAGAAGGTAAAGCAAAGACTAAGAATCTGAAAGTCTAAAACCCTGTCTTTTGCTGGCAGGGTTACATTAGCCAAGTCAGTTGTGCAAGCCATGCCTACCTATGTCATGCAATCTAGTGTTCTTCCTAGAGGGACATGTGATGAAATTGACAGACTTTGTAGACATTTTATATGGGGATATGATGAAAACCACAGATCTGTGCATCTAATCAAATGCGAAACTATTTGCCAACCTAGAGCTGCCAATACAGCCTTTCTCATGAAAGGTTTGTGGAATTTCTGTTCTAATCCTCATACTCTCTGGTGCTCTCTTCTTAGGAGTAAATACAAGTGTGGGTGGAGAACTTTCCCTAAAATTGACCTTAAGAAAAAGGGCTCTAATTTCGGGAATGGTATGCTAACAACTTGGGAGGAGTTCAGAGATAATTTGGTGTGGACTGTGGGTAATGGTGAAGCTGTTTGGTTTTGGAATGATAATTGGCTTGCTAATTGTGGTTTGCTTGAGGATTGCAGCAGCTCAAGTATTAACAATGATGATGATGCTAACCTTTCCATTAGTCATTTCATGAACTACAATGGGGAATGGAATTGGAGTCTAATTGAAAATATCCTTCCTACTGAGGTCATACAGAGGATTGCTAACTATTCTTCTCCTTCTGTACTTAGCAATGATGATGAATTTCGATGGGGAGCTATTGCTGATGGTGATTTTAATACTAAATCAGCTTATTTAGTTCAACTAAATATTACAGGTACTACTAATAATGCAGACTTCAGATACATATGGAAGTGGAAAGGGAGTGAACGTATTCGTACCTTCTCTGGATCTTGGAGTACGATTTTTGGAGTTGCTTTGGATATCATTTGGTGTAACAGAAATGAATGGATTTTTTCTCAGAAGGCTAACTCTACTTAGAGCTCTATCATCGGACTTAGAAACCAGATGGGCTGGATTTATAAGCACAATCTTCACAACTTTTCTCTCCAGCCAACCTCATCTTTTGTTGGATGATGATGACCATGATGTTAGATGGAAGCCTCCCTCTCGTGGTTTTTTCAAGCTTAATTGTGACGGATCCGTTAGAAATTAAGGGCGTTCTGCTGGTTGTGGAGGTATTCTTTGAGGAGCTAGAGGTGAATTTAGGTTTGCTTTTGCTCATCGGGTGGATGCTGGTACAGTACTCGAAGCTGAAATTCTGGGTATCTACCATGGAATTTGTATAGCTTGGAACAAGGGAATCACGAAGATAGTTGTTGAATCAGATTCTTCAGAAGCAATTGAGCTGCTCTCTGGTGGGAGAAACAGAACTCCTCATCTTCTTCATCTCGTGAATACTGTTTTAGATGTGGGTGGAGATGAGATTGAAGTGCATTGGAATCTTATTGGCAGACAACTGAATATGGCTGCTGACCGGTTGGCTAAAGAGAGCCACATGATTAGTGGTAGTTGTGTAATTTATGATTCTGTACCTGACTTTTTAGTCAATTTGATGTACACTGATGGGTATGGGCCTGCTGGTCCTATTCTAATGGATTGATCTCTCTTGGCCTGTGGGCCATGTTTTCAACCAAAAAAATGCTCAAACTTTCTATTTCTTGCAATAGAAAGTGTTCTGCACTGTACTTCCGACCTTGAAGAGCGATCCGAGGTAGTTAGTGGTTGATATCCTTAGTCAATGACCGTATCCGATCCTGCTGGTGTTGTACCTGCAAAGCCACTCCGATGCTAAAGTCAGTGGAATAGTCTTAGCGAAGTGATAAATAAGAGAATGCTTACCATTAATGACGCAATGAATGTTGTATTTATAGAGTGGGGTGGGGTTGATTCCAATGAATCAGGACCGTCCGATCTGGTGGTTTGATCTAAGCCCTTGATGTTCGGATTGGGCCCTTTGATATTGGGCTTTTGTGTGGTGTGAATAGATGCGAAAGAAGGGGGTGTAAATGGTCAAAAGACTCACCATAACAGTTGCCCCCCAAGTCTGGTCGTCTTAGAGGCGATCTTGACTTGTTGACGAGATTATGATGCGTTTTGACGATCTCCGAACGAGCTGTGATTTTTCAGACGTTGCTACGAGATGGGAAGGCGATCTTATCTGTCCGATGTTTGATTAGATACGAAGTGTTCTTTCTTACCGATGTCGAGTATGGTCTCTGATAGTGATGAAGTGATTTTGACCGTTATAATAATTTTAAATTTTGAACTGGCGCCTTTGCATTTATTGCGCTTGTCAGAGCGCGTTTCCTAATGGTGGCTAATGATGGTGACGCTTTGGTAGGCGTGTGCGTGTGTTGAAAGCTTTTGATGGGATGGGTCGATTCGATTTAGGCCCAATCCAGTTCTGCGAGGCCCACTATAAATCGGGGTTAGGTCCCCTCTTTTATTCCTGATTGCCAATTTGCTCTGCATACCGATCTTCATATCCGAGTTTAAGTTCGTCGATCAGGAGGATAGTGGCTAGAGTTTCACCATTCCAGTGGGTTCAAGTGCTTGACTTTCCCAGAAGATTATCAGCGAGAGCTTTGTTTGTGCGAGGTTAGTTCTTTTCTCAATCTCTTTATTGTTTTTTCTTTGAACAGTCATATTTGCCCCTATTTCTTTAGTTGCCACAGGGTGGGGGTCGTCAGGTCGGTTTCAAGATCGGTACGGACCCGTTAGGTCGTTACTCCTGACTTTCCCATGCCCCCATTCCTGCAGGTTTTAAAACTGGCGGTTACCAAAAAAACTCGTAGGCAGATTTCCCAGCAACCCCCGCAACTTGCGAACGTGATGGCCTCTAGTGGAGAGAATGTCGAGGGTCGTCGTTCTGACACTGTCCCGGTTATTCCCGAAGTTCAAGATCACCCTGATTCAACTCCGACCAGCGAACAAGTGGAGGACGATCCTGAGGTTGGTCGTCATACATCTGATGATGGGGAGCAGTCTTCTGAGGATGTGGTTGTCGTTGGTGTAAAAAACACTGAGACCGATGTCGTCGTGGTGGAGACGGCGTCTTCTGAATCGACGCGTTCCGATGATGAGCAAGGGTCTTCGCACACTCAGGAAGTGGGGGGCTCTGAATCGAAATCGGAGTCTAGAACCGAGATAGGGGATAGAAGCCATGCGGGATACGAGGTTGGTGAGGGCAAAAGGCTTGACGAAGAAGTTGAGGATAGGCAAGGTTATTTGCAGCAAAGAAACGATGAGGTTGCTGTTGACGTGGCTGCCGAGGCTGATGATCGTACATCTGCCTTGACTGATGGTTATTCTAGCACTGGTCCGGGGCGAGTCGATCTTCCTATGCCTTATGACGTGAATGTTCCTCGCATTCTTAATTGGGTCGCTTCTTCTGTTACTGAAACAAGATCTCTGTACGAAGCAGGGGAAGATATGAGCACTTTTGTAGATAAGTTATCCATTCGGGGCCGACTTTGGAATGTCGAGGGTATGAGATCCGATGAGCATGCAGCGACCTGGCCAGGATCTTTGAAATTTGTCATGTATGATGTATTGGTATCGGATATGCATATCCGTCCACCGTTTACTAATCTTCAACAGACTGTTTTGGCGAGATTGAAACTGGCACCTTCGCAACTTCACCCCAATGGTTGGGCGTTTCTTCGAGCCTTTGAATTGATATGCCTCAAACTTGATCGTCCAGTGTCCGCCGATCTGTTTTTTCATTTGTTTGAGGTAAATAGGAATAGCGATAGAGGCGAGGAAGGAAACGCTTGGGAGCATGTGAGCCTTCGGTCTCTGAAAGGTGCCAAGATTTTCCGGGTTTATTCAGATTCGCTGAAGGGGAGGTGGAAGGAGCTTTTTTATTTCGTGGAGCCGGTGAAAAGTGAGGCAATTGACCATGTGGGTAGATTTGATTCGGATGGGCAAACTTTGGTGTCCACTAAGTTTCCCATAGGATGGGGACTCGGTCATTATAACCGATCTCCTAGCTAGATCCTATCATGTCGGCGGATCTCATCTTTGCCGTGCTGATATCCTGACCAGAGATATCTTGTTGTTTATTTCATCTCAAGTGCCTTATACCAAGCATAAATACCGAGGCATTCCTGTCGATCGACTGGTTAAATGTGCTACCAGAAGAAAGGTTATGGGGGTTCTAGGTAGGGTCGTTTTTTCGATCTGTCAATTTATCTTTTGGCTGAGAATTGTTAATATGCCATTTTGACCAATTCGTCCAATTTTTTCTTTGTTTTCAGATACGATGGCAGGGAGTAGGATTGCTCAATTAAGAAGGATGGCGTTGGAGAACCTGGGGGCCGAGGAAGGTGATCATGCGAACCAAGAGGTTCCAGAGGATATTCCCGATCTAAGCGGTGCCGTTCACGTTTCCCCAATCAGGACCGTCCACGAGGAACAGCTGTTGGAGAATCCTGGGGAAGATCTTCAGCATCGGAAGAGAAAACCAGCAAATGAGGGAGCCTCTTCAAAGCAGGTGAAGAAGAAGAAGGTGGTGATTCCAACAGATTCTAAGTCTTCTAAGGGGCATAGATCTTCTAAGAAAGCAACTCCTGTTCCCGTGGATGCTAGTTTTATGGAAAAGAATATGGAGGAATACCTTACCGATCCAGTTAGTGCGGCCGCAAAGTTGTTTGTTCACTTGGCCGATGTTACCAAATTGCAGAGGGAGGAGATGGAACGTGTAACACCCCCTTTCTAACACGTCCAAAGTAATATAAAAATCAGAGTTTTCAAAAACCTTTTCGATACACCCACAAGGGAGTGCTACATTTACACCATACAACAAATAACCATATTTAAAATTCATCAAAATAGAGAAATGTGATACATAGCACATCGATCGGGACGAACCCTCAAAACACCTGTTCGACTACACCACAGTTATTATAATCACCATCGCAGCGGAATAAAGACAAGTCTCATAATATAATTCATACATCCCAAATAAATAGTTTGAAATCAACAGATAAAACAACAACAAAACTAATGATCGCCCCCCCCAGGTGCTACGTATCAGAGCAAACGACACAGACCAGACTAAGGAAGGTAGAAGAACCTTCACTCGGGATAACCTGCACGTTGCCGACATAAGAAGCAACATATAAAGCAGAAGGGGTGAGTCTCTAACAAATATAATAGCATGTATGATAAGCAATATGTTAGAGTAAAGGCAACCATAAACACCGCCTCACAACACTACGAACATACAACATCATTATACAACATCAATTCATAAGCATCAAGGAACATCACCAATTGCATGAGTATATGCATGAGGTGCAACCCACACCAACGGGCATATGCATGTGGTACCATCATCACCAATAATTGCCATTCGGGCATCATCACCTATAATTAATCATAAGGCCGAAGCCTACATCACCGGTAAATGCATATGAAGTATGCGACTCCATGAACAATGCACCAACAACAATCCACAATCATAGTATTATATGTGTAATACAACATCACCAATAATCATTAGATTCATCACCGTCATTAAATTCACCATCACCATAAGTGGTCATAGACCCATCACCTGTCACCGTATTTAAATTCACCAAGTACATCACCAATCATAGCTCTATGGCTAACACCAAACTCGCCGGACACACCAACACCAAAAATATAGACTACTTTATAAGTCCAAGACACGGGACAGTCACCGGAGTTGGCGCCCCGCAGCACACAGGCAACACTGGGCAACACTGCACACAGCACACAGGCAACACTGGGCAACACTGCACACAGCACACAGGCAACACTGGGCAACACTGCACACAGCACACAGGCAACACTGCACACAGCATACGGGCAACACTGGGCAACACTGCACACAGCACACGGGCAACACTGGGCAACACTGCGCCAGCACACAGGCAACACTGGCAGCACACTGCGCCAGCACACAGGCAACACTGGCAGCACACTGCGCCAGCACAACACAGGCAACACTGGCAGCACACTGCGCCAGCACACAGGCAACACTGGCAGGCAGCACTGGCGCCACTGGGCAACACTGGGCAACACTGCGCCAGTACACAGGCAACACTGGCAGCACACTGCGCCAGCACACAGGCAACACTGGCAGCACGCTGCGCCAGCACACAGGCAACACTGGCAGCACACTGCGCCAGCACACAGGCAACACTGGCAGCACACTGCGCCAGCACAACACAGGCATAACACCGAGACACCCAACACTCCACCACCAAATTTCAACATCATTGTTCATGACTCTTTCAAGCATATCATCAAACACCATACAAGCACCATATATTTACATTCAAAATCATTGAATCATTTCATCAAACACCTTACAAGCAACATTAATTTCGTCAATTATTCCAACAAAACACCAAGCATACCAAATTTCATCAAAATGAAATCAACAACATCATCACTCATTCAATCACCAAATCAATTAATTCACAACAACTTAAATCCTAAAACCCCACATAATAACCATCATACAATCCCATTATAAATGAAGAAAAACCCACCCTTACCTTGAATTTTGGTGAAGACAAGCACTCTCCACAAAACCCCAAAGCTAAAGCAAGCAAGCAAGCTCCTCTTCCTTTCTCCTTGAAAATTGCGAGCTCTTCTTCTCCTCCTCTCCCTCTTTCTTCGCGTTTTCTCTCTCTCTCTCTCTCTCTCTCTATCTCACTTCTTTCTTTCTTTCTTTGATTTGTTTCAAATGAGCACCATCTCATAACCCCTAGACTAGATAATTAGACTCTTGGGCCTAGCTAATGGATCATGGGCCTCCTATTCCCACTCCATTAATTACTCATAACACCTCCTGAATAAATTAAAATACCGGATTATTAATTTAACTTAATAAATTATTGTAAGCCTTAAATAATTCAATTAAATAAATAATTAAATTATTTTAGGGCGTTACAAATCTCCCCCACTTAGAATATTTCGTCCTCGAAATTTTACCTGAATCAAACAGCTCAGGGTAGGATTCCCGCATCTTACTCTCCAATTCCCACGTCATGCTTTCACCAGCAGCTCCCAACCAAACTACTTTCACCAAATTTATCTCCTTGCCCCTTAAGATCTTCACTTCACGGTCTTCAATCCGCACCGGCATCGTCTCCATAGTGAGATTATCTCTCACCTGCACATCGTCCATGTGAATCACATGAGATGGATCGGGGACATACTTCCGAAGCTGCGACACATGAAACACGTCATGCAAGTTCGAAAGGTTAGGTGGCAAGGCCACCCGATAGGCAACATTCCCAACTCTCTCCGAAATCTGATACGGGCCAATAAAACGAGGGGTCAACTTCTTAGACTTCAAAGCACGCCCAACACCGGTCATAGGGGTGACCCTCAGGAACACATGGTCACCAGCTTGAAATTCCAAATCCTTCCTCCGCTTATCATGATAACTCTTTTGTCTACTTTGCGAAGCTTTCATCTTCTCACGAATCAACTTCACTTTCTCAGTGGTCTCGCGAACAATCTCAGGTCCAAGTACCACACTCTCCCCAGATTCATGCCAACACAAAGGAGTCCTACATCTCCGACCATACAATGCTTCAAAAGGTGCCATCCCAATACTAGAATGGTAGCTATTGTTATAGGTAAACTCTATCAATGGAAGATGAGTATCCCACGAACCTCCTTGCTCAAGAACACAAGCTCTCAACAAATCCTCTAAGGATTGAATAGTCCTCTCTGTCTGACCATCAGTCTGCGGATGATACGCTGAGCTCAATCTCAACTTAGATCCCAATACTTCTTGCAAACTTTTCCAAAACTCAGAAGTGAATCTAGGATCTCTATCTGACACAATACACAGAGGAACACCATGCAGCTTCACAATCTTTTGGATATAAATCCCAGCTAACTTTGGAACCGGATAAGTAATACTAATTGGTACAAAGTGAGCAGACTTCGTCAACCTATCAACAATCACCCAGATGGCATCTTGCCCTCTCACAGTACTAGGCAGTCCCGTCACAAAATCCATTGAAATACTATCCCATTTCCATTCCGGAATCTCTAACGGTTGCATCAACCCTGCAGGCTTCTGATGTTCAACCTTCGACTTCTGACAAGTCAAGCATGCATACACACACTGAGCCACATCACGCTTCATCCCAGGCCACCAGAACAGCCTCTTCAAGTCTTGATACATTTTTGTAGCCCCCGGATGAATACTCAACTTACTCCTATGACTCTCTTCAAGAATCGCTTTCTTTATCTCCACATCATCAGGAATACTAATTCTATCACGGTACCTCAACACACCTTGCGCATCTAGCTTAAAATCATTATCCTCAGCCTGACCGGCTTCACTCATCAAATCCACCAGCTTAACATCCAACTTCTGAGCTTCTCTAATGCTAGCCAGAAATTCATTATTAATCTTCAACAATCCCAATCTAACACTCTGAGGTGTCACTTCGCAAACCAGGCTCATATCTCTGAACTGCTCAATCAATTCAAGTTCTTTAACCATCATTGCTGACATATGCAAAGCCTTCCGACTCAAAGCATCGGCTACAACATTAGCCTTCCCCGAATGATAATTCAAACTGAAATCATAATCTTTTAACAATTCCAACCACCTCCTTTGCCTCATATTCAACTCCTTTTGATCAAACAGATATTGCAAGCCTTTATGATCACTAAACACTTCAAATCTAGAACCATAAAGATAATGCCTCCACATTTTCAATGCAAACACAACTGCAGCAAGCTCTAAATCATGCGTAGGGTAGTTCTTCTCATGAGTCCTCAACTGCCTCGACGCATAAGCAACTACCTTACCATTTTGCATAAGCACACCTCCTAAACCCATCTTAGAGGCATCACAGTACACCACAAAAGGCTCTCCCGGATTGGGCAACGTCAGAATAGGAGACGTCGTCAATCTCTTCTTCAATTCATTGAAACTTTCCTCACAACGAGCGTCCCAAACAAACGCCTTCCCTTTACAAGTCAACTGAGTCAACGGAAGTGCCAACTTAGAAAAGCCTTCAATAAACCTTCTGTAATAACCAGCTAGCCCAGAAAACTTCTAATCTCAGTAACCGACTTCGGAGCCTCCCATTTCAACACGGCATCAACCTTAGACGGATCCACCGCAATTCCCTTACCAGAAATCACGTGACCAAGAAAACTCACTTCTTTCAACCAGAATTCACACTTAGACAGCTTTGCATACAACTTCCTGTCCCTCAAGATCCCTAATACCAACCTCAAATGCTCGGCATGCTCTTCTTCCGATTTAGAGTAAACTAGAATGTCGTCAATGAACACCACCACAAACCGATCCAGGTAATCATGAAAAATACGGTTCATGTATTCCATAAATACTCCCGGTGCATTAGTCACACCAAAAGGCATCACCGAATACTCATAATGCCCATAACGAGTCCTAAAAGCCGTCTTCTGAATATCCTCATCCTTCACCTTAATCTGATGGTAACCCGACCTCAAGTCAATCTTACTAAACACCTGAGCACCCACCAATTGATCCATCAAGTCATCTATCCTTGGAAGCGGATACTTGTTTTTAATCGTCACTTTATTCAATTACCTATAATCAACGCAGAGCCTCATACTCCCATCCTTCTTCTTCACTAGTAACACCGGAGCTCCCCACGGCGACACACTTGGTCTCACAAACTTCTTTTCAAGCAGATCCTCAAGTTGCTTCTTCAATTCAGACAATTCAGATGCTGACATCCTGTAAGGTGCCATAGAAACAGGTCTAGTACCAGGTACGAGATCAATAGAAAATTCAACCTCCCTCTCTGGTGGTACATCCGGAATCTCATCAGGGAAAACCTCGGGAAATTCCCACACCACCGGCAACTCATCAACCTTAGCTTGATTCTCAACAGATAATGACGCCGTCAGCGAAAACAACTGAACTTCTCCCTTCATTACCTTCCGCAGCTGACCAGCAGGTAACAAAACAGTTTCCTCCTCTACGGGAGAAGAGAAACTCACAGACTTGCTAAAACAATTAATATGAACATGGTTATCCACTAACCAGTCCATTCCTAAGATAATATCCATCCCTTCCAATGGCAGACAAATCAAATCAACAACAAAATCTCGGCCGAAAATCGACAAAGGACACTTAGAACACACAAGAGAAGTAGTCACCGAACCCTTAGCTGGAGTATCGATAACCATCTCTCTCATCATAGAAGACAATGCAAGATTCAACTTTTCAACACACACAGCAGCAATAAAAGAATGCGTAGCACCGGTATCAACAATAGCAAGTAGAGGAGTACCATTAATGAAACACGTACCTCTAATCTCATTGGTCGTCTCAGACCCCGCAATAGCAAACACCTTTCCACTAGACTTTTCCTTCTTTGGCTTGGTACACTTAGTGCTAATGTGTCCCACCTCTCCACAGTTGTAGCAGACCACATCCTTACGATCACAATTGGCCACCACATGACCCTCTTTGCCACAGCGGTAACACCTCTTTGTCTCAGCTTTGCAATCAATGCTCTTGTGACTAGACCTACCACATTTGAAACACACAATGCCCGCAGAAGCATCTCCCCCACTAGGCTTCTTGCCAGCAGTAGCCTTCTGTTTACCCTTCCCAGCAGGAACCTCTTATGGCTTACCACGGTGTTGAGAATGACTCCTCTTATCTTTCATGATCTTGTAGTGAGCATTACTATCCTCCTCAAAGATCCTACAGCTGTCCACCAACTCAGAGAACACACGGATCTTCTGATATCCAATCGCCTTCTTAATGTCAGGCCTCAACCCATTCTCAAACTTAACGCACTTAGAAAATTCAGCAGTAGCCTCACTATAATGCGGATAGAACTTAGCCAATTCGGTGAACTTAGCAGCGTACTCAGCCACCGACTTGTTCCCTTGCTTCAGCTCAAGGAACTCAATCTCCTTCTTACCACGGACATCCTCCGGATAGTACTTCCTCATGAACTCCCTCTTGAAAACATCCCAAGTGATTTCCTCACCGGCATTCTCCAATCTTTGCATAGCCTCCAACCACCAATCATCAGCTTCCTCAGCCAACATATGAGTGCCATAGCGAACCTTCTGCACGGGAGTGCAATCCATCACACCGAAGATTCTTTCAATCTCCTTCAACCAAGCTAGAGCTCCATCGGGATCATACCTGCCTTTGAAGGTAGGCGGGTTCTCTCTCTGAAAGGTAGCCAAACTACGAGCCCCAGCACCCTCAGCACCTTGCTGATTCTCCACAGCTTGAGCCATAGCTTCCAAAGCAGCGGCCAGAGCAGCATCATTCCTTCCCGCCATCTCAGCTAAACACTACACCATAAGATATAATTAGAACTAAGAGACACCACGACCGGACACTTGATCGGACAGAACAATTTGCTCTGATACCACTAATGTAACACCCCCTTTCTAACACGTCCAAAGTAATATAAAAATCAGAGTTTTCAAAAACCTTTTCGATACACCCACAAGGGAGTGCTACATTTACACCATACAACAAATAACCATATTTAAAATTCATCAAAATAGAGAAATGTGATACATAGCACATCGATCGGGACGAACCCTCAAAACACCTGTTCGACTACACCACAGTTATTATAATCACCATCGCAGCGGAATAAAGACAAGTCTCATAATATAATTCATACATCCCAAATAAATAGTTTGAAATCAACAGATAAAACAACAACAAAACTAATGATCGCACCCCCCCAGGTGCTACGTATCAGAGCAGACGACACAGACCAGACTAAGGAAGGTAGAAGAACCTTCACTCGGGATCACCTGCACGTTGCCGACATAAGAAGCAACATATAAAGCAGAAGGGGTGAGTCTCTAACAAATATAATAGCATGTATGATAAGCAATATGTTAGAGTAAAGGCAACCATAAACACCGCCTCACAACACTACGAACATACAACATCATTATACAACATCAATTCATAAGCATCAAGGAACATCACCAATTGCATGAGTATATGCATGAGGTGCAACCCACACCAACGGGCATATGCATGTGGTACCATCATCACCAATAATTGCCATTCGGGCATCATCACCTATAATTAATCATAAGGCCGAAGCCTACATCACCGGTAAATGCATATGAAGTATGCGACTCCATGAACAATGCACCAACAACAATCCACAATCATAGTATTATATGTGTAATACAACATCACCAATAATCATTAGATTCATCACCGTCATTAAATTCACCATCACCATAAGTGGTCATAGACCCATCACCTGTCACCGTATTTAAATTCACCAAGTACATCACCAATCATAGCTCTATGGCTAACACCAAACTCGCCGGACACACCAACACCAAAAATATAGACTACTTTATAAGTCCAAGACACGGGACAGTCACCGGAGTTGGCGCCCCGCAGCACACAAGCAACACTGGGCAACACTGCACACGGCACACAGGCAACACTGGGCAACACTGCACACAGCACACAGGCAACACTGCACACAGCACACGGGCAACACTGGGCAACACTGCGCCAGCACACAGGCAACACTGGCAGCACACTGCGCCAGCACACAGGCAACACTGGCAGCACACTGCGCCAGCACAACACAGGCAACACTGGCAGCACACTGCGCCAGCACACAGGCAACACTGGCAGGCAGCACTGGCGCCACTGGGCAACACTGGGCAACACTGCGCCAGCACACAGGCAACACTGGCAGCACACTGCGCCAGCACACAGGCAACACTGGCAGCACGCTGCGCCAGCACACAGGCAACACTGGCAGCACACTGCGCCAGCACACAGGCAACACTGGCAGCACACTGCGCCAGCACAACACAGGCATAACACCGAGACACCCAACACTCCACCACCAAATTTCAACATCATTGTTCATGACTCTTTCAAGCATATCATCAAACACCATACAAGCACCATATATTTACATTCAAAATCATTGAATCATTTCATCAAACACCTTACAAGCAACATTAATTTCGTCAATTATTCCAACAAAACACCAAGCATACCAAATTTCATCAAAATGAAATCAACAACATCATCACTCATTCAATCACCAAATCAATTAATTCACAACAACTTAAATCCTAAAACCCCACATAATAACCATCATACAATCCCATTATAAATGAAGAAAAACCCACCCTTACCTTGAATTTTGGTGAAGACAAGCACTCTCCACAAAACCCCAAAGCAAAAGCAAGCAAGCAAGCTCCTCTTCCTTTCTCCTTGAAAATTGCGAGCTCTTCTTCTCCTCCTCTCCCTCTTTCTTCGCGTTTTCTCTCTCTCTCTCTCTCTCTATCTCACTTCTTTCTTTCTTTCTTTCTTTGATTTGTTTCAAATGAGCACCATCTCATAACCCCTAGACTAGATAATTAGACTCTTGGGCCTAGCTAATGGATCATGGGCCTCCTATTCCCACTCCATTAATTACTCATAACACCTCCTGAATAAATTAAAATACCGGATTATTAATTTAACTTAATAAATTATTGTAAGCCTTAAATAATTCAATTAAATAAATAATTAAATTATTTTAGGGCGTTACAGAACGTCGTCATGAAGGTGAGGTGTTCTTTCTGGAGTTCGTTTGCCGTTCTTTTTACCTACCTTATTGACTTTATTTGTTTTTCAGAGTTGGTAACCAGTGAGAGGGCCAAGTTATTCAATGCTCTGAAAGAACTGGCAGAAAAGAATAAAGTCCTGGGTAATACTTTGAGCGACTTGAAGACTTTGAAGGCTTATGTGGATGATCTTGAAAAATCCCATAATTCTGCTAAGTCGCAGGTCGAGGATAGCATTGTTCGCATTGGTCAGCTGAACGATCGGATCAGAGTGCTTGAAGGAGAGAGGAAGACTGCTGAAGGTATAATTAAAAGGTTGGAGGATTTGGCCGATGTTACCAAATTGCAGAGGGAGGAGATGGAACGTCGTCATGAAGGTGAGGTGTTCTTTCTGGAGTTCGTTTGCCGTTCTGTTTACCTACCTTATTGACTTTATTTGTTTTTCAGAGTTGGTAACCAGTGAGAGGGCCAAGTTATTCAATGCTCTGAAAGAACTGGCAGAAAAGAATAAAGTCCTGGGTAATACTTTGAGCGACTTGAAGACTTTGAAGGCTTATGTGGATGATCTTGAAAAATCCCATAATTCTGCTAAGTCGCAGGTCGAGGATAGCACTGTTCGCATTGTCAACTGAACGATCGGATCAGAGTGCTTGAAGGAGAGAGGAAGATTGCTGAAGGTACAATTAAAAGGTTGGAGGATCGGGTTCAAGAGCTGATGGCGTCGCTAAATTTTTTTGAAGAGAACAAGGTTGGGACTAGTTCCACTCCTGAAGATCGATGCGCAGTGCTTGAGAAAGAGCTTGCCCAAACCCGTGCTGAGCTGGTAAAATCTAAGAAGGAAGCGCGGACTGCTGCCGATCTTGCTCTGGAAATGGCAGGAGATGGCTTCGATCTTGCACTTGATCAAATTGCTCTTGTCTATCCCTTTCTTAATCTTGACAAAGCCGTCCTGAATGTGGATCATGAGATCGAGGGAGACCAGATCGTGAAGGTCGATATCAAGACCAATGTGAAGACCGTGGTTCATCCCAAGTCTGCCTGATTTATGTTCAGATCCAGTTTTGTAAGAGTTCCGGGATTGTACAGAGAAACATGCAGAAGCTCGGAACTTCTTTAAGTTGATTTAGTTTTTAGTTTTTGTTTATAAAACTTGAGGTCTCGGCCGTATCCGAGGTGGTTGTAATGAATTTAATTTTGTATTCGTCACCGTAATTGTCAATTTTCATAGTCTTGACTTTATAGTTCTTGATAAGATCAAAAACGATAAGTGTGGGACGTAGGTATAAAAAGGTTTGAGAGGAGCTCTTCAAACGATTTAGAGAAGACCTGTTGAGAATTCTCGTAGGTTTTAAAAAGGTTTGAGAGGAGCTCTTCAAACGATTTAGAGAAGACCTGTTGAGAATTCTCGTAGGTTTTAAAAAGGTTTGAGAGGAGCTCTTCAAACGATTTAGAGAAGACTTGTTGAGAATTCTCGTAGGTTTTAAAAAGGTTTGAGAGGAGCTCTTCAAATGATTTAGAGAAGACCTGTTGAGAACTCTCGTAAGATCGGGCCTAATGACAGTTTACCAGGACTCGGCCCAGATTTAACTCGTCCATTAGGGTTCTTGGCTACCAAGGCCAATGATCGATTTAAGGAAAAATCCTTAACGGACCTTTCGTACCTTTTGGGCAATTTACCAGGACTCGGCCCGGATTGAACTCGCCCCTAAGGGTTGTGACTGCTTTGGCCACGTATGGAGATCTTATGAGATCGGTCCAAGAAGTTATTGTGAAGGAATTTGTAGATTTATGGTGGTAGGAACTACCGTTACACGAAAATGGCACACGCAAAACCGTCGTGTCCTTAAATGTAATAGCTTTTCAACTTTGTGGCGTTCCAACTTCGGGGGATCTCCTTTTTGCAAAGTGTTTCCAATTTGAAAGCCCCCGTACCGGTCTTACTTTTAACACGGTAAGGTCCTTCTTAATTGGGTGCTAATTTTCCTTGTGAAGCATTTTTCAAACCAATGTCGGCTCTTCGAAGGACTAAGTCGTCGATTTCGAAATCTCTGGGGATGACCTTGATATTGTATCGAGTTGCAACGCTTTGTTTGACGATGGCTTCTCGAAGTGTGGCTTGTCCTCGAACTTCGTCGATGAGATCGAGGTTTTCTTTCAAAGCTCGGTAATTTTCTGCGGGTGTTTTGGGATTCGCTACTCTCCAACTTAGCTCGCTGACTTCCACTGGGATGACCGCCTCGCTGCCATAGGATAGCCGGAACGGCGTTTCTCCCGTTGAGCTTTGAGGGGTTGTTCTGTAAGCCCAGAGAACATACGGGAGTTCTTCTACCCAACTTCCTTTGGCGTCGTTCAGTCTTTTTCTCAAACTATTAAGGAGTATCTTGTTGGCTGCTTCTACTTGACCGTTAGTTTTCGGGTGTTCTACTGAAGTAAAATGATGATTGATTTTGAAGTCGGACATCATTTTCCTGAAACCTTTGTCGGCGAACTGAGTCCCATTATCAATGATAATCGATTCGGGGATCCCGAATCTGCTCATGATGTTCTTTTTGAAAAATCTCAGGCAGTTCCTCGCAGTTATGGCGGCTAAGGGCTCTGCTTCAATCCATTTGGTAAAATAATCAATTGCCACTATGAGAAATTTGTTTTGGCCTGGAGCAGTTGAGAACGGACCTAGGAGATCTATTCCCCATTGGGCAAAGGGCCATGTGGAGGATAGATTTCGAAGTTCGGATGGTGGGGCGACGTAAACGTTGGCGTCGACCTGGCATTTTTTGCACTTTTTGACGTAGTTTTTGGCATCGCCTTCCATGGTCGGCCAATAATATCCTGTGCGTAGGGCTTTTCGAGCTAGGGAACGGGCGCCAAGATGTTGCCCACATATTCCTTCATGAATTTCAGCTAGGACGGAATGCACTTGCTCCCTTTCAATGCATTTTAATAATGGTGAGGAGAGGCTTCTCCTGTACAACGTATTATCTATGACTGAGAAGGCGGAGGCTTTTCTCCTGATGATTTTCGCTTCTACCGAGTCTGGAGGTTCAATTCCTGTCTTGATGTACTCCAATATTGGAGTGATCCAACTTTGGTCCTCCTCAATCGAACAAATTGCAGAAGTATAAGTCGGATTAAGGGAGATACTGGGTCTTCTAAGTAGTTCCTGGATGATCGTCCGGTGATTACCGGCGACCTTGGTGCTGGCGAGTTTTGATAGGATATCCGCCCTCTGGTTCTGGGATCTGGGGATGTTCTTTACTTCGGCTGTTCTAAATTGTGTGAGTAACTCTCGGATTCGAAGTTGGTATTTCAGCAGGGTTGGATCCTTGGTCTCAAATTGATTGTTTATTTGTGAAACAACCAAGAGTGAGTCCGTGTAGAGATTGATCTGAGTGACTCTTAGGTCAATTGCCAATCGTAGACCTGCTATGCAAACCTCGTATTCTGCTTGATTATTAGTTGTTTGGAAAGCGAAGGTAAGGGAGACTTCAATGATCAATTTTTCTGGGCTTTCCAAAATTAAACCCGCCCCGCTTCCTTTGATGTTGGAAGACCCATCAACGTGTAAAGTCCAGATGTTGTTAACAGGATCAGCGGGAATCATTTCTGCTACAACATCCGCTAGAACTTGGGCCTTCATTGTCGTACGAGATTCGTACATGATTCCGAACTCGGAGAGCTCTACTGCCCATTTAATCATTCTTCCGGCAAGATCGGGTCGGTGTAGAATCTGCCTTATTGGATAGTTGGTGCGTACGACTACCTAGTGTGCCACAAAATATGGTCGGAGGCGTCGAGCTGCGAAGACTAAGGCGAGGGCGATTTTTTCTATTTGTTGATATCTGCATTCGGGCCCCTAGAGTGCTTTGCTTACAAAGTAGATCGGACTTTGACCGGTTTGTGTTTCCTGGATGAGAACGGCGCCCAAAGCTTCCTCCGAGATTGATAGGTATAAGTACAGAGTTTCTCCCTCGTACGGGCGAGTTAGGATGGGTGGTTCTGAAAGTGCTTTTTTGAGTTGTTGCAAGGCTTCGTCTTGCTCGTTTGTCCATTTGAACTTTCCTTCGCCGTCCTCTTTTTCTTTTTTCAAAAGCTTGAATAAAGGGAGAGATTTGAATGCCGCATTCGATAGGAATCGTGATAAAGCGGCGATCATTTCGTTGAGTTTTTGGACCTCTTTTTTGGAAGTTGGAGTCCGCATTTCAGTCACAGATCGACATTTGTCGGGGTTTGCTTCAATTCCCCTCCTTGTTAAATAGAAACCGAGGAACTTTCCAGCTCGGACCCCGAAAGTGCATTTTTCTGGATTTAGTCTCATGTTATTTTTCCTGATTTCAGCGAAGATTTCTTGAAGATCTTTTACGTGGTCGTTTTCCCGTTCACTTTTTGCAATCATGTCATCAAGATAGACTTCAACGGTCTTGCCTATCTGTTTTTGAAATACTTTGTTCATCATTCTTTGATAAGTGGCTCCGGTGTTTTTTAAACCGAAGGGCATAACTCGGTAGGCGAAGTTACCTTGGTCCGTCATAAAAGCAGTTTTTTCTTGATCGGGAGGAAACATGGCGATCTGATTGTAACCAGAGTAAGCGTCCATAAAAGAAAGTAGGCGAAAACCGGAGGCATTGTCGACGAGGCGATCAATACTTGGGACTGGAAAGGCGTCTTTCGGACAGGCTTTGTTTAGGTCAGTATAATCGATGCACATACGCCATTTACCGTTGCTCTTTTTAACCAGTACTGGGTTGGATAACCAAGTCGTGTATTTGACTTCTGTTATAAATTTTGCTTTGATTAAATCTTCAACAGTTTTTGCGGCGGCGATGGTCTTCTCTCCACTCTGAGCCCGTCTTCTTTGAGAGACCCATTTTGCTTCTGGATTAACGGCGAGCTGGTGACATGCCACTTCTGGCGGGATTTCGGGCATATCGTTCGCCGACCAAGCAAAAAGATCGGAATGATCTTTTAAGCAACGAGTGAGTTCGATTTTTACCTCTTCGGATAGGTCCGCTCCAATTTTTACTGTTCTGGTAGGGTCGTCTCCAAGTTGTACTTCGATGGATTCTCCATCAAGCTGGGGTCTTCTCATTTTCTTTTTGAGTTCTTTGGCCAATTCATCGTCATCTTCATCTTCCAAGCTATCTGGGTCGTATCTTGCATCTAAATCGGTTAAGTTGACTTCGGCCGATCTTCCTGTAATTTCTTTATCTTTGGTTAACTCAGGTGAAAAACCTTCTTTATCTTGAGCCTTTTTTCTGCTTTTGTCCATAGGAAGAAACATCTTGAGGCGGATTCAAGATCCGAGTTTAAGGTAATGACTTTGTTGCAGAGAGAGTGGAATTTCATTTTTAAGTGAGTGGTGGAGGTTACTGCTCCGAGCCTTCCCAAAGTCGGTCTTCCAATAATACAGTTGTATATCGATTCACACGGTAGGATGAGGAATTTTGTTTTGATGATTCTTATCAAAGGTTCTTCACCGTAGGAAACCATCAGTTCCAGGTGTCCAAGAGGTTTAGTTCGAGATCCATTGAATCCTGATAGTGCCGATCCTCGGTAAGGAGCGATGTCTTCTTTATCGATTCCCATTCTTTCCACGAGGTCGAGGAAAATGATGTCTGAAGAACTTCCTTGATCGACCAAAATCCTTCTAATTTCTTTATTGGCGATCACCGCCGTGATAACTAGTGGTACGTGTTTGTTGGGTTTTCCATCTAGAAGGTCTTCATCTCTAAAAGACAACGGAGGTCGGTTTGAAGGCGTTTGTGCGATTGAAGTGGATGCTATATTGAGTAACTCTTTCCATTTTCGTTTCATTGTTTTCCCGGATTCTTCGTGGGCGAAACCTCCTGCGATCATCATCATCACGGACCGTCCTTTTGATTTCCTTGAATCAAGTTCGTCGTCGTCAGACTCGGCTTTGATTTTCCCCTTTGTTCTGGGTTCCTGTTCCCGTTCTTCTTTTTTCTCGTCAGCTCGACGCCCTGGTTTATTTACATAGCCGGCAAGTTTTCCCCTTTTAATCATATCCTCAATGTCATCTCTCAAGGCGTTGCAATGGTTGGTGTCGTGACCGTTACTCCGATGGTATCGGCAGTATTTATTAGAACGCTGTCCCGGCCTATTGGTGAGTGGTTTTGGGAATTTTTCGTCTCTGAACTCCGTGTTCCAGCATTCACCCAGAATTTGAGCTTGAGTGACATTGAGCTCGGTGTAGAATTAATGACGGTTCCGAGGTCGAGGGTCCTTGAAGCCTCGGCCGTCGTTTTTTGATCTCTTTCATTTGGGGGCTTTGATGATTCGGTGATCGGTGGTGGTTTCTTACCGACCATCGCGCTTTCTTCTTCGTTGATAAAGCATTGGGATAGCTGGAGGAAATCTTGGAGGTTCTCTGGCTCCCATGTGTTGATGTGTTTTTTGAACGGGCTTCCGGGAAGCAGCCCCATTCCCATGAAGTAAATTCGGAAGGCATCATCGAGGTTCCGAACTTGAACTGCTTCCTTATTAAATCTCTCTATATATTGTCTTAAAGATTCGGAGTTCTCTGGGATGATGGAAGCTAAGATGTTTTTGTTTTTTGGCTTGCTTTTGGAATGGGAAAAATTAGCTGAGAATAATTTGGCCAGTTGGTCCCAGGAGGAGATTGTGTTTGATTTGAGGATCTCAAACCATTCTGATGCTATTTTTACCAATGTTAGGGGGAAAATTCGGCATTTCATTTCTACGGGGACGTTCCGATACTGCATTACTGTGTCAAAGTAACTCAAATGTCTGTCTGGGTCGCCCGTTCCGTCGTAGGTCTTCAATCCTTCTGGAGGTTTTTCGAGATATCTGGGCACCGGGTAACGGTCGATTTTTTCCGTAAAAGGGCCTTTGCGCGCGGTTGTTTGATCCTGCGGCGGAGATCGGTGCCGATGGTGCGGGTGCCTGCGGTTATGAGGGCGATATCCTCGGGGTGAATATTCTTTACTCCTCGATCGTTGCCTAGGAGAAGAGGATTCCAGAGAAGAATGAACTTCGGGTGAAGAATCGGCGTCTGCCCTACCGACGTATGGCGAACGGGAAACTTTCCTTTCGAGCCTACGAGGAGGAGAGCGATGGTAGTGTCGCCTTTTGGGTGGAGATCGATGGCGCTTTCGAGCCGGATTTCTTCTTTCGGGGGAATCTCGGTCGGGCGAGACCTGGCGCTTTCGAGCCGGATTTCTTCTTTCGGGGGAATCTCGGTCGGGCGAGACCTGATCCAGAATATTCCGAGCTCGGAGCTCCGCCACCTGCGCTTCAAGATCCGTAAATCGGTAACTCCTCTCTTTGTTTGCCACTTCATGTCGATTGAGCAGTAGGACGAGCTGTTGGACAGCATCGGCCGGGACAGAAAGTGGATTTTGAGGAGGTACGTGGTTCCTTGCGGAGCTTCCGGATACCAAAACGAGGTCCGGAATCTGATGTTGGACTCGCCCTTGATCGGAGTTTGGAAGGTTTTGAACGAATCCGTCCGAGGTCGCCTGAGGTTCGGCCAAATGGGGCATGACCGGTCTCAGGATAGGGTCGGGATGGACTCCCATTGTGTGGCTGTTTGCCTTGGAACGAAGATTTCGAGTTGTCATTGATTAAGGTGAGGGGAGAAGATCTTGGTTTTGAGATCTCCCACTGTGGTCGCCAATGTTCTGCACTGTACTTCCGACCTTGAAGAGCGATCCGAAGTAGTTAGTGGTTGATATCCTTAGTCAATGACCGTATCCGATCCTGCTGGTGTTGTACCTGCAAAGCCACTCCGATGCTAAAGTCAGTGGAATAGTCTTAGCGAAGTGATAAATAAGAGAATGCTTACCATTCACTAGTGCAGATTTGACATTTAGTATCGGTTGTTTTGCACATTTAGTATCGGTTGTGGAACCGATACTAAATCGACCGATACTAAATGTACGATCATTTAGTATCGGTTTTTTACCCGATACTAAATGTACTACTAAGGTACTGTTTGGGTACATTTAGTATCGGTTGTACATAAACAACCGATACTATATGTATTACTAAGGTACATTTAGTATCGGTGTTTCTGCATAACCGATACTAAATGTATTACTAAGGTACATTTAGTATCGGTTATACAGAAAAACCGATACTAAATGTACCTTAGTATACATTTAGAAGTACATTTAGTATCGCTTTTTTTGTATAACCGATACTAAATGTATTACTAAGGTACATTTAGTATCGGTTTTACAGAAAAACCGATACTAAATGTACCTTAATATACATTTAGAGGTACATTTAGTATCGTTTTTTTCTGTATAACCGATACTAAATGTATTACTAAGGTACATTTAGTATCGGTTTTTCTGTAAAACCGATACTAAATGTACCTTAGTATACATTTAGAGGTACATTTAGTATCGTTTTTTCTGTATAACCGATACTAAATGTATTACTAAGGTACATTTAGTATCGGTTATATAGAAACACCGATACTAAATGTTCCTTAGTATACATTTAGAGGTACATTTAGTATCGTTTTTTGTGTATAACCGATACTATATGTATTACTAAGGTACATTTAGTATCGGTTATACAGAAACACCGATACTAAATGTACCTTATACATTTAGAGGTACATTTAGTATCGGTTATACAGAAACACTGATACTAAATGTACCTTAGTATACATTTAGTATCTGTGTTTCTGTATAACCGATACTAAATGTATTAATAGTTTTTAATATTTTTTTTGTTTTTATCCATACCGACATATTATTAACCTATTATATACAGCGATAATTTCAGTCATCAACACATAATAAATATATCTTACAAAATAACAATTTGTCAAATGATCTCTTTCCTAACATACTTTAAATTCCATTAAACATAATCTGTTACAAAATACAATTGTTCAAATTCCTAAAATACTTTAAATTCCTAACATACAATTGTTCACTTTTGCTCAAAATAACTTAATTGGTTGGAAATAAGGTATCCTTTTGCTCTGTACGTATCTTGACAAAGAATTCCGCCCAAAGCTGACGAATCTCTTTAATTTCCTCTTCGGTGTATGCCTGGGTGTTATCAAATACCTACAAGTTTAAAAGTGACTTAAAAATTCAGAACATTCTGAAGATGAAAAGTCAGAATGGTCAGCATAGTTCTAAAGTTCTTGCTTTTCCTATACTAATATGTCAATTACAATGTTGAACTAAATTTGGGATGATCCCTTAAAGTGAATGAGAATCACGAAACAAAGTTTATTTGTAAATGGAATTCTTCTATCAACTTTTCCACACATCCGTGGATATCCCACTCATAGTGCCAATTCAAGATCATTATAAAAAAAAAATTGAAAAGATAAAGAAATCTGTAAATTCAGAATTCAATGGTTGCTTTGTGTTTCTTACTCAATCAAAAGATCCAGTATCCCACCCCAACTTAATTCAACCATCACCAAAAACATAATATATATAATTCCATGAATGCAAAATGGTAATATCATAGAAATGAATTTCTTGACAGATGTACCCAAAAAAATATCATAGGAAATGGAGATCTCAAAAAACTTAAATATTTAACTTACACACATAAAACATCAAACTGTGGTCTAACTCAAAGAATCCTAAAGACTGAGTAGAACTAACTAAGTAAAATTTCAAAACCATTGGTACAGTTTTAAAGGCACAACGAAATCATATAGACACAAAGGCTAATGAAGTGCAACAATAAATAGGGGATCCAATCAGCTATAAGCCTATAAGGAATTATAAGGACATACTAAATATTAAAACAATAATGTGAAGGCAGTGTCTTTAGAGTGAAACCAATGATATTCGGCCATTTATGGTTCGAATCTTGCAAAATATGGCCACATTTCGGGAGCTTGAAGTCAGAAAGGACATAAAGGTTAAAATAGTTCGGTAAAAAAATTGTTCGGTAAAAAAAACTGTTAAATAAAAGTTCAGTAAGAAAGAGTTCTGTTAACAAGGATAATACCTTCTCCCAATTATCAACAATACCGGCAGTTAAAATGGTCAGCATAAACTTCATCACATAATAGCCGCAATGATAACCATTCGTTTGTATTGGCATCTACACAAATGAATTAACAAAGTTAACCAAAAAACAATATAATATATATATCATATATGAATTCACTCAAAATTAAATCAACCCAATATTTAAACTACTTACTATAGGGTACAACCATTTGGCGGCCGATGTAGAATCCCCTTTCACACCTCTAATAACAACATAAATATAAATTAGGTATAAAATTTCAACCCAAAGTTCAAATACTACAATATAAAGCATGATAAACAATTAAAACTTACTTGCTAAACATGTCTTTGATTGTTTTGCCTGGTTGGCGACTGTAGGAACACATCCAGACCACGGTATTTTGCTTCGGGAGTAGGGCAACTAGTTGCCAATGATTGCTGCAACATTGATAAACATAAAATTCAGCAACATGCAGTGATACAAGGACTGATAGTTAAACAGTTCTGTCAATATTGCACAACCAAAAAGACACCATGGATCAATTACTAATTCATGTACCTATGGCAAAATGGAGCCAGATATATTTCCTTATTGGTAGTAGTCAGTGTCCGTTGAATATATTCAGAAACATCCTGTTTGGTAATGTGACCAGCTTTCAAGTTCATCTTATGTGGACACAGAATTCCATACCGATCATCACCCTTTTCAACAACTTGGTGATACAGATATCTATTAATGGCACGTAAGAAAAACTATCAAATTGACTAATATATTAGAAACGCAAGAAATTTACATAATCAAATAAACATTACTACTTACGTGCACCATATGCTCAAGTGGCCCAACTCAAGCCACCCTTTACCAGAAACCATGTCGTTGATCTCTTTGCCGCCAATAAAACACGTATATTTTTCATGCTCCAACTCTATCTTGGCATGTCTATCATCATCATCATAAGCAATCAAAAGTATCTTTTTCAACCAATCAATTTTCTCCTCCTCCCCCTCCTCCTTCCCCTCCTCCTCCTTCTCCTCCTTCACATTAGATGGTGAGCAGCTCCCCTTCGATCCAATAGTGGTCATGGGAGTGGGAACTTGAACAGCCGCATTTTGACATAATCCTCCACATGTTTGAGGCCTCTGAATAATTAAAAATACGATCTCAATCAATCTGTTTACAGTGAAAAATATACTATATAATTCATAAACATATACCTCTGCCAAAATCTTCTTAAGTCGTTCTTCCACCATCCCATCCATCTTATCCAGCACTTGATTCATGAACTCCTCTTTATTGAATCCTGAAGAACGATGCACACTTCTAAAGTATTTCTTTAGCCCAACACCTTTTCCAGCTGCGCGACAACGACCGGGATGCTCGGGTGTTCCAATGGCAGCGGTCAAAATATCATTCTTTCCTTGCGGAACGAAAGATCCTTGGCTGCTCATAACAGTAAGTTCGTCCTACAACAAAAACATGTTCACGTGTTAGAATCGAATTAATAAAGCAATAAATTTACAATTAAATAAATTAATAATACATGTTCAGTTGCTTCTATGATTGAGCAGTATGCATGATGATCAAAGAGGTATAAGAAGCAACGGTAATGTGCAGGCTCAATCAGATACTTACAATCTTAGATGCAACGGTATGCATGATGATCAAATAGTTACTTACAATCTTAGATGCAACTGCTGCTGACTCCTCAGATACAAAAGATCCAGACTTCTTTTTGCGGCCAGCCTTCCATAGCTCATGTCGCTCTGGAGATGTAGGCTCAATCTCCAAATCAGGATCACCAGACTCCTCCTTGCCTTTTTTTATTATTTCTTCCTTCAAATTCTCCTTCAACTTTGTATAACCGCCTGGCCCCATTGTGTGTTTGTACATATTTTTTTTTTGAGTATTCTTGGCAGATTCTCTCTTAGCCTGTTACAAAGAACAAACACCACCACATATATAACAAATCCATAATATTGTTTAAGAAACTAAAATATTTGTGGTTAAAAGAATACCACAAACTCCGAAGTAGTGCGACTTTTAACATATGCAGCCCATGTCTCGGTAGATATGGCGCTATACTTGTGACATGGAGTAGTTTGACCGTCCGCATCCCCATTGCCAAAGACATATTCATTGTTGAGTCTTGTCTTGAACTGTTTCCAGCAACCACCGATATGAGACATCCAGAACTTGTGGAATTCCTCATTTTCGGGAACATCAAATGTTTGCTTAACATCATCCCAAGCAATCCTTTTTGTTTCGCCATCAACTTGGTCCCAGGAAAAGGGCAATATGCTTATTTTTGTTCGAGCAACCACCCCTAAATAGTTCTTGAATTTGTTAGCATATGGACCGATAATTTTTCCTTTACTATCAACAGCCACTCTATATTTTTCACCAGTTGGGAGCCTATTAGTGAACTTTTGTAATGATGTCGGACGTCTAGTTTTCTTTTTTGGAGGCTCGGCACTGGAAACATCCATGATATCTGTTTGAACAAAGGAAACAAAATATATTAATCAATTGCAACCCTGCCATTCAATAGAAATATGCAAAACAGTTATGCAAATGTGGGTCACTCACTCTTTACTCTTTATGACATTGACTCTGTTATTGAAAGTATCTGCTAAACAGAACACAACTCTGTTTTATGGATTTCAGATTTTAATGGTCACCTTCTACACAATTGCATTAAACAATATAGTGCTTTCTTTTAACACTTTGAAAAATAACAAGAAACAAATTAAGCCACTAAAAACAAATCTAACATAAACAAAAACCACTAAAAACAAAATATGCATTCATATTATATCATATAGTAGAAACCCTAAACAAAACCAGAAAAATAATAATAAAAGATAACAAACAATAACTAATTTTCATCATCGCTGATTCTATGATTCATGACTTAAGTATAAAGGATTAAAATCCTATTTTAATCTTATTTCATGCACTAATTGGACCTTAACGTTCAAATGTTTCATGATCAATTGGACCTGCTAACTTAATGTCTTGAGAGTGTATTTGGCTCATATTTCCTTAATGGTTACATTTACATTTTTGGAAATCTATTTGAGTATGAAGGACTTGGAAAACACAACTAAAGCTAATCAACTGAATAACATATTGATATTTGAAATGGAAAAATTAACTAAAGGATTGTTATACATCTTTCCACCTAGTCACTAAGAGAAATTTGCGGTGGTTTAAGGAAGTACAAGTCAATTACCTTACTGTGATGTCGAGATTAGGACTCCAAATCTGTTATTATGGATCAAAGAAATCAACTCTAAAGCAAGGAGACCAATATGAAGCCAGGTGCACCTGAAAGAGTATTCATTCATCTTAGTAAAAGAACTCTAATAGTCATAGACTCAGAAATATCTGTGATAAAACTTGGAATCCACCAAATTTTGATCATATTGAAGATAGATAGAAAGCATAATAATCTAATGCTAAATCAAACAATCTTCCTAAACTTAGAAGTTAGAACTTTCACCTAAAAGAAAATTGAAAATGTGGCTACTCCTTAGCCAATAAACTAAATACAACAAAACATGCCACCAATCCACAATAAGCAAACAGTTCCTACTACATATATTAATAATTTACACAAGCAAATTTGTTTGTACAAGAATTCTCTACAAAACTGATCTTATTTCAAGATATTTGTTGCAGGGTTGAAGCCACAAGCTAAACATATAACACAGTGTGACCAAAATCAAATTTTTTTGTAACTGATTGTAGCTTTACACAGCCAAAACTATCTCAAATGTGTGTGACACATTTTCTTTTAGGAATCAAATGATAAAAATCAAGGCATCCATGCCATTATAAATTATTAACCAAAATCAAACAATCTTCCTAAACTTAGAAGTTAGAACAGAAATGGAAAAGTTTCAAGAGATCCCATTATAAATTATTAACCAAAATATGTATTAAATCTAAAATTACCTCTAACAACAGAAGTTCCTTCAACCTCCTTAAGCTTCAAGATTAGACAATTTCAACATAACTCTCGCAAAATCCATACGAAACGTGGATCCATCATCAGAAGCATAAGCGGAAACACACTTTAGGTTAGAAGCTGTCACACGAAAACACACTTTAGGTTAGGTTAGAAGCTCTCCAGACCACGAAGCTCTCGACAGAGAGAGGAAGAGGAAACGAAAACGTTTTGCTTACCGCTCTCACAGAAGCTTTCTGAACAGTGAGTTCAACGGTTACAGAAGCTTGAAGATGGAATCAACGGTGAGTTTCGAAAATGGAGCGACCAACGGATTCAACGGTGAGTTTGTTACATCTAAAGGGAAAAATGAAGAAGTTCAAATCGAAGAAACTGAGATGAAGAGATGAAAAATAGTTCGTACCTAAAACGCAGTTCAAGGGTTTCGCAATATGCAGCTCAAGCTCTTTAGAGCAACAATGGTGCGACCAACAGATTCAAGGGTTTCGCAAGGGAGCGGAGGGAGCAACAATCTCGAAAATGGAGCGACAGATTCAACGGAAGAGAAGAGGAAGAGAAGAGGTTTCGCAAGAGAAGAGGTTTGTGTGAGGAAGAGAAGTGGTTTTGCGTAAACTTGTCTGAGAAATTAAAGTTGGGTTTCGACTTTTAGCATCGGTTCTTTTAACAGCCGATGCTAAATGTACTTGCTTTGGACGTTTAGCATCGGTTGTTTAAATACCCGATGGTAAATGTTCAATTCTTGTACATTTAGCATCGGCTGTTAAAATAACCGATGCTAAAAGGCTAATGTGAACTTATACTTTTGCTCGTAATTTCAAAAATGCCACCGGTTACACATTTAGCATCGGCTGTACAAACAACCGATGCTAAATGGTGCTTTGTAAAGTCATTTTTGCACTAGTGATTAATGAGGCAATGAATGTTGTATTTATAGAGTGGGGTGGGGTTGATTCCAATGAATCAGGACCGTCCGATCTGGTGGTTTGATCTGAGCCCTTGATGTTCGGATTGGGCCCTTTGATATTGGGCTTTTGTGTGGTGTGAATAGATGCGAAAGAAGGGGGTGTAAATGGTCAAAAGACTCACCATAACAGAAAGCAATGATCTCGAAGTTGTTCTTCCAGGATGTTGGACCACACTGCCTTGGCAAGAGGGCAGTCCCTTAACATGTGAAGAGTCTCAATCTCATTATGACAATGTCTACAGCCGAGTATTTGTTAAAAAATTTCCATGATAATTGATGCGGGTTTTGATGGAGGTGGTGCTGGTCTTGGAATTGACATTTGTGTTAGAGGGCGTGATATCGACTATAATTTAAAGAGTAATGCTAGCATGCTACTCTTTTCGTTTGAGATAGTATCTCATGTTTGATAAAAAAAAGATAGTATGTTATGTTTTCAGTGTAAGGTTGATTTGGTCTTTATCTATTTTGTAAATCTATATCTATATCTATATATAACAATTAAGAATGCATCTCAATAAATGATACTACAAGTGTCATTCTATTATGCATTTCATATTAATTACATTCTTCAGGATCCACATTAAACAGAAAGATAAACAATATGATTCTGATTGACAATTACACATTATTCATAATTGCCTAATCAGTTTCATTTTTTTACTTTCAACTTTCAACTTTTAAGAATTTCTCACCTGAATTAAATTAGAAATTACTCTTATATAAGTGGTCATTTAATGTCAAAAGCCACAGGTCAAATCGCATATCATTGTGGAAATCACATTTTTGTATTTTCATTCACCTATTACCTTCAGATGGAAATTAGTTCAAAAATGGTTGAAGAGTTTCTATTCATGAATAGGAATCTATCTTTGACTGAGCTGCATCCGCAAACCAATGATCGGTCTATTTTTGATTTTATATTATTGTTATTTTGTGCGTTTAGAAATTTGTTGATCTAGTTATTTCGGTAATCTTTTTCCCACAACTCTATTTTCATTGTGATGGCTCAAATCAATTGTATAACGACTGATAAATTCAATTTTCATTGTTCAGTCTTATCGATTCAGTAGTTTCAAATCTTTTTGAAATTACTTTGACCTCATTGATACACTGCTTATTTATGTAATATTATTAGTTGTTAATTTCAGTACACTTTCATATACCGTACCTATTGGTTAATGATTATCAAATGAGAATGATCCCATGGTACAAGCATATGCATGGATCTTGATATTATTGATCAGCTCCAATATAAAATGAAAAGTGAGGTTAAATATTTATTTACTAATATGTATTCTTTTCGTGCTTTTTTAGTTCTGATAATCATATCATTGTGATATATACTTATAATACATGATTTTATATATACATGGTGTAGGAATATATATGCTATTGTGATTATTTTCAATACACCAATGCAAATCCCTCTATAAGCTTTGAGATTTTTCCACCGAAAATGAAGATTCACATAGAACTGCAACTTTTACAGAGACTCTGCCAATGTGGTTATCCAATGCGTTTATAATGCTCAACATTTTCTATTATGCATTTGATATTAGTTACATTATTCAGGACCCTCATTTGAACAGAATGAGAAATAATGTGTGATTTTGTTTCACAATTACACATTATACACGATTGCCAAATCAGTTTCATTTTTTGAATTTCGAATTTCAACTTTTGAAAATTTCCCACCTGAATTAAATTAGAAATTACCTTAAAAATTTTGTTACTATTATAACTATTGTTATGCCTAATTTCTATTTTATATAACTTTATGTATAATTATTATGCGTTAATTGTATATAGTCCACATAGACATTCAGTACATTATGAGTTTTCTACTATATTATTTTATAAATACTTAACCCTTGTCATATTTTATGTTATATGTATGTAGAAACATTAATTGATTTTATTAAATATTATTTATTTTGTTTAAATACATATTTTAAAAATAAAATAAATAGAAGTTGAATTATTCACATATATGAAAAAATAATTTAACTATAAGAACCTATGCAGTCATAAGTTGTGCAGTTTTTTTATAATTTTTTGGCTTAATTATAGTTTTGGTCCCCCTATTTTCACCAACTATAAGACCAAAACGCCCACTACAAAGATCAAGGTCGCCCACGATCAAGATCACCCACTGAAGATAGAAATCAGATTATGATTAGGCTCACCGGAGGACAACCGAATGAAGAGTTATAATTTAGAGCACATGGACAACAATTTTGACAAGTTAATAACAACAAAATCAAGGTAGCATTCCAGGAGAGCTAGTTCAAATCAAAGTAAAGATCAAACCACCAGATCACAAAGAGAGAAAATCATGATGAAACCTTGGAGGTCAAAAAATCAAATCACTAAGTTATTCAGATCCTACCAAGCTCATCACACAAGTGGAAGAAGAGAAAGGAAGAAAATACTTGAAATCACGTCTCACGCCAAGAAAGAGGCCGCCCACAGTGTTGAGGTCGATCGCCGCCAAAGTGAAGATCGCCCGGAGATGTGAGTTGCCCAAACTCACAGGTCACGCGCGAGATCTATGCCAATCACCAGCTCGCCCGTGGGAGATAAACGACCAAGAGAAGTGAGCGCCCCAACCAATTGGTCGCCCGAGAGAGGTGCTCGCCGCGGAAGAAGTGATCGCCCGAGAAGAGGGCGCTCGACGAGATGAAGTGAACGCTCAATAGAGGCTACTCCGCCCGTTTGGTCGCCCGAGAACACTACAAAAAAAATGCTTATTTGCGAGGGACATTAGCGAAGGAATAACATTCCCTCGCTAAAACTGACTTTAGCGAGGGAATTAGCGAGGGAATGTGATTCCCTCGCTAAAACTGACATTAGCGAGGGAATTAGTGAGGGAATTTGAAAATTTGACCGTTAGCGAGGGATTTAGCGAGGGAATTTGAAAAATTTCCATCGCTAATTGTTTGGAGGGAAAATTCAGTCAAATTCACGCGAATCAAGGAAATTAGCGACGGAATTAGCGAGGGAATTAAAATCCCTCGCTAATTAAAGTGGTTTTTAGCGACGGAAAATAGTTCCCTCGCAAATTTTTTTAATTTTTTTTACTTAAATCTGTCACTCACTCACTCACTCACTCACTCACTCACTCTTCTTTCTCACTCTTCTTCTCTCCTCTTCACCCTTCCTCTTCCCTTCCTCTACTCTCCACCACCACCACCATCACCACCACACAACCAACCAACCACCCTCACTCTTCTTCTCTCCTCTTCACCCTTCCCTTCCTCTTCCTCTACTCTATCTCTCTCACCTATAAACCCTAACCCACCACCAC
Source organism: Astragalus glycyphyllos (assembly GCA_963573325.1). Taxonomy (NCBI): domain Eukaryota; kingdom Viridiplantae; phylum Streptophyta; class Magnoliopsida; order Fabales; family Fabaceae; genus Astragalus; species Astragalus glycyphyllos. The sequence continues at coordinate 20,952,635 of OY754310.1, forward strand.
ACAACAACAACCACCACCACACAACCACCACACAACAACCACCACCACACAACAACCACCACTCGCGACACCACCACCACCACCACCACCACCTTCTTTCCTCTTCCTCTCTTCTCTCTCTCTTACACAATTTCCACTTTCACTCTTCTTCTCTCCACCTTCTTCCACCACCACCACACCACCACCACCCACGAGACCACCACCACCACCACCTACGAATTTCTTTCCTCTTTCTCTCCACCTTTCACCACCACCACCACCACAACAACAACCACAAAATTAATAATATAATATAATAAAAAAACTGATTTTAAAAATAATATAATAATAAATATAAAAAACAAACCATTTAAATTAAGAAACGTGTCAGTCAGAATTTGAAAATTTGCACAAATTTTGAGGCAACATTAGCGAGGGAATTAGCGAGGGAAATGTCCCTCGCTAATTAGCGAGGGATTCAAATTCCCTCGCTAATTACATTAGCGAGGAAGGTATTAGCGAGGGAACCGGTCCCTCGCTAATTCCCTCGCAAATGACCATTAGCGAGGGATTTTGGTCAGTTTGCGAGGGAAATTTCCCTCGCTAATCCCTGATTTTTTTGTAGTGGAAGTGAACGCCTGCGACAGAGAACGGAGGGGGCGGTCACCGGGTGGATCTGCTCGCCCGGAGATCGAAAGAGTGGTGAAGTCACCTGGATCGCCTGAAGCCCAGATCGCGCCGTCCTTGCCGTGGGTATGTAAACGCCGAAGTGGGAATCTCGCTGTGGGTGACTGGTCGCCCAAGAGGAAGATGCTTGTCGTGAGGAGTTGAGCGTCGTGGGTATGTGGTCGTCCGTGTGAGTGGTCGCACCACAGAGGAGATCGCTCGGAGTGGAAGTGGTCGTCCCAAAGAGAGACCACCCAAGAACCAATCGCAGAGATGTGGTCGGCCCAGAGGTAATTTTTGGACAAAAATAATGTTTTTGGGAATTATATGATGAGAGTGAGGGAAAGAAGGACCTGTTCATCCATATATATATATAGGCCCAAATAATATTTAAAATATTTAGAACGTACTGCGAAGCCAAAACGACGCAACGATTCACAACACGATAAATGTGTCCCTTGAGTTTCAACGATTCGTTACGATCCTGACCCCTGAAGAAAATTCACAAGTATTAAACTGGGGGCATGACCACCAGAACTACTGATCAAGCCTACGCCCACTCAGTGATTGGCCTTCGCTTGGGGGGCAACTGTTCTGAACTGGGCCAGTCGTCAGGCCCAATCCATTAGTGGTCATCCAGCCCAACAGCAGAAAGATCAGTCCAACTGATACTTGGGCCCTCCGCACAACTAGGCTATCCAGCATCAACGATCCAGATCAACCCACTCGAAATCCGACGGCTCTCCTCAGCCTCCCAATCCCTATAAATATAGTCAATCACCAGGTGTCAAGTACGCAATACATTCGAATATTCACTAGATATTATTGTAGCTCGACCTAGCTGACTTGAGCTTCGGAGTGTTCTTCCAGATACACCCGCCCGCGCGTTCAAGTCAACCTCGTTCAACAGTATCAGACGACCTGTCCCTTGACCAGCTTTACAGACGACCTCAAGGTACAGATCATCTCATGTAACTTGCAAAAATTACATCAGACTCTGATGTGAACAGAGGAGAGACCGTGTTGAATTGGAAGTTTAGAGAAGGATATTGACGCCACACTCAAGAAATGGATGAGAAAATGAGTGATAAGTCATGTATTTTGATCGCCACAAGTTGCCTTGATAAGATCAGGTTTGGTTCTTTTACCCAGGAACACAAGGGAAGCTCTCACAAATGGAGGAAACTCAATTTTCATTCATAATTCAGATCTGATTTTTACATTCTAGATAGGCACATATATATAGCCTTTTTGGGCAGCATGAAAATGTAAACAAAAGGTCACTTCTAAGTGACATTATTCCTAATGATAGTCTTAACTATCTTTACTTAGTTGCTTATAAATTCCTTAACTAAGTGACTAATTAAAAAGCACTTCTAAGTGGATATTCAGAAAGCACTAAAACTATCTAAAGAGTCACCAAGGCATGCAAGCCAAAGGTTTCCTCTTTTTATTACATAAAATAAAAATATTAAAATCTTCACCAAAATTCGTCCTTGACATCCAGCTTGTTTTTCACCATATTGGTAACCGAATCTGATATAATATATTGAATATAAGATGTAGGAATCTTTCTTATCTTTCCAACGCATCAAGAAACGCACTAATCAGACTTCTAGATCTTGAGATATTGCCAAAACAAGACATATGTTTTATTTTCAACAATGCCCACTTTTCCTTCTTATACTTGATTTATTTATTTTAAGGGCTTCCATTATAGGTTGTCATCATGCCCTCCTTCTCCGAGAGAATTCTACCTCGAATTTCTAGCTGTAATACCTCCAAGGTCAAAGGTGAGTCTAAAAAATTCATCACATGTAACTTTTACATTTGAGAAATTTGCGAGTTCATAGAAATGATTTGCTTGACCTTTGGATTCCAAAGCATAATTATATTTCCCGAGCTCGAAAAAGGCAGCCACTCCTAGAGAACATTCTCCTTCATTCACTTTGTTGTTTTCATGACCTAAGAAAGAAAAGTTAGGCAAGTGAATAGAATTTGATGAATCCCAATACTTGACTACACAAACCAACTTTGAGGAAGGTATTAGTGTAGTAGTTTTCCACGACTATCTAATGTTTATCTCTTGCAATTCGGTCGAAACACTACATTGTGTCTTTGGAAGCACTTCTTCATCTTCCTTCTTGCAAGTTTCTTCTATTGGAATATCATCCACAACCTTCTTGATAATGAAATCATCACAACTAGGAAAAAAGATAGGATTATAACAAGAATCCAAAATGACATGCTTATTCTCAATTTCTTTTTCTCTCGATTCCACTTTCTTTTTACTCTCTTTTTCTTTTTCTCTCAACACCTCTTTCTTTTCAGTCTCCTTTTCTTTTTCCTCACTTTTTTCTATTTCTGTCAATTTCTCTTTCTTTTCAGCATTTTTTTCTTTATATTTCTCTCGGACTTTACAGATTTCTGCCAATAATATTTCTTTACTAGCATCAATCACTCTTTCCATTCTCTCCTCTCTTCTCATTCTTCTTTCACTCTCTCTTTCAGCCCTTTTTTTTTCTCTTTGAATTTTCTCATTTTCTCTATCTATTTTCTAGTGTCTTTTGTTCAACCAATCACTAACCTTATACTTCTCAAGTGAATTTTCAAGACATTCATTTTTATAATACCTGTCTCTATATCTAGAATTCCACATGATGAAAAGAAAATAAGATAGATATTATTGAAAATAAACAGACCTTTCCAATAGTTGCGTATTTCACCCCGATTGGTAAACCAACAACTTGGCTCTGATACCAAATGATGAGAACAGAGAAGGGGCCGTGTTGAATTGGAAGTTTAGAGAAGGATATTGACGCCACACTCAAGAAATGGATGAGAAAATGAGTGATAAGTCATGTATTTTGATCGCCACAAGTTGCCTTGATAAGATCGGGTTTGGTTCTCTTACCCAAGAACACAAGGGAAGCTCTCACAAATGGAGGAAACTCAATTTTCATTCATAATTCAGATCTGATTTTTACATTCTAGATAGGCACATATATATAGCCTTTTTGGGCAGCATGAAGATGTAAACAAAAGGTCACTTCTAAGTGACATTATTCCTAATGATAGTCTTAACTATCTTTACTTAGTTGCTTATAAATTCCTTAACTAAGTGACTAATTAAAAAGCACTTCTAAGTGGATATTCAGAAAGCACTAAAACTATCTAAAGAGTCACCAAGGCATGCAAGCCAAAGGTTTCCTCTTTTTATTACATAAAATAAAAATATTAAAATCTTCACCAAAATTCGTCCTTGACATCCAGCTTGTTTTTCACCATATTGGTAACCGAATCTGATATAATATATTGAATATAAGATGTAGGAATCTTTCTTATCTTTCCAACGCATCAAGAAACGCACCAATCAGACTTCTAGATCTTGAGATATTGCCAAAACAAGACATATGTTTTATTTTCAACAATGCCCACTTTTCCTTCTTATACTTGATTTATTTATTTTAAGGGCATCCATTATAGGTTGTCATCTTGCCCTCCTTCTCCGAGAGAATTTTACCTCGAATTTCTAGCTGTAATACCTCCAGGGTCAAAGGTGAGTCTAAAAAATTCATCACATGTAACTTTTACATTTGAGAAATTTGCGAGTTCATAGAAACGATTTGCTTGACCTTTGGATTCCAAAGCATAATTATATTTTCCGAGCTCGAAAAAGGCAGCCACTCCTAGAGAACATTCTCCTTCATTCACTTTGTTGTTTTCATGACCTAAGAAAGAAATGTTAGGCAAGTGAATAGAATTTGATGAATCCCAATACTTGACTACACAAACCAACTTTGAGGAAAGTATTAGTGTAGTAGTTTTCCACGACTATCTAATGTTTATCTCTTGCAATTCGGTCGAAACACTACATTGTGTCTTTGGAAGCACTTCTTCATCTTCCTTCTTGCAAGTTTCTTCTATTGGAATATCATCCACAACCTTCTTGATAATGAAATCATCACAACTAGGAAAAAAGATAGGATTATAACAAGAATCCAAAATGACATGCTTATTCTCAATTTCTTTTTCTCTCGATTCCACTTTCTTTTTACTCTCTTTTTCTTTTTCTCTCAACACCTCTTTCTTTTCAGTCTCCTTTTCTTTTTCCTCACTTTTTTCTATTTCTGTCAATTTCTCTTTCTTTTCAGCATTTTTTTCTTTATATTTCTCTCGGACTTTACAGATTTCTGCCAATAATATTTCTTTACTAGCATCGATCACTCTTTCCATTCTCTCCTCTCTTCTCATTCTTCTTTCACTCTCTCTTTCAGCCCTTTTTTTTTCTCTTTGAATTTTCTCATTTTCTCTATCTATTTTCTCGTGTCTTATCTTCAACCAATCACTAACCTTATACTTCTCAAGTGAATTTTCAAGACATTCATTTTTATAATACATGTCTCTATATCTAGAATTCCACATGATGAAAAGAAAATAAGATAGATATTATTGAAAATAAACAGACCTTTCCAATAGTTGCGTATTTCACCCCGATTGGTAAACCAACAACTTGGCTCTGATACCAAATGATGAGAACAGAGAAGGGGCCGTGTTGAATTGGAAGTTTAGAGAAGGATATTGACGCCACACTCAAGAAATGGATGAGAAAATGAGTGATAAGTCATGTATTTTGATCGCCACAAGTTGCCTTGATAAGATCGGGTTTGGTTCTTTTACCCAAGAACACAAGGGAAGCTCTCACAAATGGAGGAAACTCAATTTTCATTCATAATTCAGATCTGATTTTTACATTCTAGATAGGCACATATATATAGCCTTTTTGGGCAGCATGAAGATGTAAACAAAAGGTCACTTCTAAGTGACATTATTCCTAATGATAGTCTTAACTATCTTTACTTAGTTGCTTATAAATTCCTTAACTAAGTGACTAATTAAAAAGCACTTCTAAGTGGATATTCAGAAAGCACTAAAACTATCTAAAGAGTCACCAAGGCATGCAAGCCAAAGGTTTCCTCTTTTTATTACATAAAATAAAAATATTAAAATCTTCACCAAAATTCGTCCTTGACATCCAGCTTGTTTTTCACCATATTGGTAACCGAATCTGATATAATATATTGAATATAAGATGTAGGAATCTTTCTTATCTTTCCAACGCATCAAGAAACGCACCAATCAGACTTCTAGATCTTGAGATATTGCCAAAACAAGACATATGTTTTATTTTCAACAATGCCCACTTTTCCTTCTTATACTTGATTTATTTATTTTAAGGGCATCCATTATAGGTTGTCATCATGCCCTCCTTCTCCGAGAGAATTTTACCTCGAATTTCTAGCTGTAATACCTCCAGGGTCAAAGGTGAGTCTAAAAAATTCATCACATGTAACTTTTACATTTGAGAAATTTGCGAGTTCATAGAAACGATTTGCTTGACCTTTGGATTCCAAAGCATAATTATATTTTCCGAGCTCGAAAAAGGCAGCCACTCCTAGAGAACATTCTCCTTCATTCACTTTGTTGTTTTCATGACCTAAGAAAGAAATGTTAGGCAAGTGAATAGAATTTGATGAATCCCAATACTTGACTACACAAACCAACTTTGAGGAAAGTATTAGTGTAGTAGTTTTCCACGACTATCTAATGTTTATCTCTTGCAATTCGGTCGAAACACTACATTGTGTCTTTGGAAGCACTTCTTCATCTTCCTTCTTGCAAGTTTCTTCTATTGGAATATCATCCACAACCTTCTTGATAATGAAATCATCACAACTAGGAAAAAAGATAGGATTATAACAAGAATCCAAAATGACATGCTTATTCTCAATTTCTTTTTCTCTCGATTCCACTTTCTTTTTACTCTCTTTTTCTTTTTCTCTCAACACCTCTTTCTTTTCAGTCTCCTTTTCTTTTTCCTCACTTTTTTCTATTTCTGTCAATTTCTCTTTCTTTTCAGCATTTTTTTCTTTATATTTCTCTCGGACTTTACAGATTTCTGCCAATAATATTTCTTTACTAGCATCGATCACTCTTTCCATTCTCTCCTCTCTTCTCATTCTTCTTTCACTCTCTCTTTCAGCCCTTTTTTTTTCTCTTTGAATTTTCTCATTTTCTCTATCTATTTTCTCGTGTCTTATCTTCAACCAATCACTAACCTTATACTTCTCAAGTGAATTTTCAAGACATTCATTTTTATAATACATGTCTCTATATCTAGAATTCCACATGATGAAAAGAAAATAAGATAGATATTATTGAAAATAAACAGACCTTTCCAATAGTTGCGTATTTCACCCCGATTGGTAAACCAACAACTTGGCTCTGATACCAAATGATGAGAACAGAGAAGGGGCCGTGTTGAATTGGAAGTTTAGAGAAGGATATTGACGCCACACTCAAGAAATGGATGAGAAAATGAGTGATAAGTCATGTATTTTGATCGCCACAAGTTGCCTTGATAAGATCGGGTTTGGTTCTTTTACCCAAGAACACAAGGGAAGCTCTCACAAATGGAGGAAACTCAATTTTCATTCATAATTCAGATCTGATTTTTACATTCTAGATAGGCACATATATATAGCCTTTTTGGGCAGCATGAAGATGTAAACAAAAGGTCACTTCTAAGTGACATTATTCCTAATGATAGTCTTAACTATCTTTACTTAGTTGCTTATAAATTCCTTAACTAAGTGACTAATTAAAAAGCACTTCTAAGTGGATATTCAGAAAGCACTAAAACTATCTAAAGAGTCACCAAGGCATGCAAGCCAAAGGTTTCCTCTTTTTATTACATAAAATAAAAATATTAAAATCTTCACCAAAATTCGTCCTTGACATCCAGCTTGTTTTTCACCATATTGGTAACCGAATCTGATATAATATATTGAATATAAGATGTAGGAATCTTTCTTATCTTTCCAACGCATCAAGAAACGCACCAATCAGACTTCTAGATCTTGAGATATTGCCAAAACAAGACATATGTTTTATTTTCAACAATGCCCACTTTTCCTTCTTATACTTGATTTATTTATTTTAAGGGCATCCATTATAGGTTGTCATCATGCCCTCCTTCTCCGAGAGAATTTTACCTCGAATTTCTAGCTGTAATACCTCCAGGGTCAAAGGTGAGTCTAAAAAATTCATCACATGTAACTTTTACATTTGAGAAATTTGCGAGTTCATAGAAACGATTTGCTTGACCTTTGGATTCCAAAGCATAATTATATTTTCCGAGCTCGAAAAAGGCAGCCACTCCTAGAGAACATTCTCCTTCATTCACTTTGTTGTTTTCATGACCTAAGAAAGAAATGTTAGGCAAGTGAATAGAATTTGATGAATCCCAATACTTGACTACACAAACCAACTTTGAGGAAAGTATTAGTGTAGTAGTTTTCCACGACTATCTAATGTTTATCTCTTGCAATTCGGTCGAAACACTACATTGTGTCTTTGGAAGCACTTCTTCATCTTCCTTCTTGCAAGTTTCTTCTATTGGAATATCATCCACAACCTTCTTGATAATGAAATCATCACAACTAGGAAAAAAGATAGGATTATAACAAGAATCCAAAATGACATGCTTATTCTCAATTTCTTTTTCTCTCGATTCCGCTTTCTTTTTACTCTCTTTTTCTTTTTCTCTCAACACCTCTTTCTTTTCAGTCTCCTTTTCTTTTTCCTCACTTTTTTCTATTTCTGTCAATTTCTCTTTCTTTTCAGCATTTTTTTCTTTATATTTCTCTCGGACTTTACAGATTTCTGCCAATAATATTTCTTTACTAGCATCGATCACTCTTTCCATTCTCTCCTCTCTTCTCATTCTTCTTTCACTCTCTCTTTCAGCCCTTTTTTTTTCTCTTTGAATTTTCTCATTTTCTCTATCTATTTTCTCGTGTCTTATCTTCAACCAATCACTAACCTTATACTTCTCAAGTGAATTTTCAAGACATTCATTTTTATAATACATGTCTCTATATCTAGAATTCCACATGATGAAAAGAAAATAAGATAGATATTATTGAAAATAAACAGACCTTTCCAATAGTTGCGTATTTCACCCCGATTGGTAAACCAACAACTTGGCTCTGATACCAAATGATGAGAACAGAGAAGGGGCCGTGTTGAATTGGAAGTTTAGAGAAGGATATTGACGCCACACTCAAGAAATGGATGAGAAAATGAGTGATAAGTCATGTATTTTGATCGCCACAAGTTGCCTTGATAAGATCGGGTTTGGTTCTTTTACCCAAGAACACAAGGGAAGCTCTCACAAATGGAGGAAACTCAATTTTCATTCATAATTCAGATCTGATTTTTATATTCTAGATAGGGACATATATATAGCCTTTTTCGGCAGCATGGAGATGTAAACAAAAGGTCACTTCTAAGTGACATTATTCCTAATGATAGTCTTAACTATCTTTACTTAGTTGCTTATAAATTTCTTAACTAAGTGACTAATTAAAAAGCACTTCTATGTGGATATTCATAAAGCACTAAAACTATCTAAAGAGTCACCAAGGCATGCAAGCCAAAGGTTTCCTCTTTTTATTACATAAAATAAAAATATTAAAATGTTCACCAAAATTCGTCTTTGACATCCAGCTTGTTTTTCACCATATTGATAACCAGATCTGATATAATGTATTGAATAAAAGATGTAGGAATCTTTCTTATCTTTCCAACGCATCAAAAAACGCACCAATTAGAGTTCTAGATCTTGAGATATTGCCAAAACAAGACATATGTTTTATTTTCAACAATGCCCACTTTTTCTTCTTATGCTTGACTTATTTATTTTAAGGGCGTCCATTATAGGTTGTCATCAGACTCACTAGAGACGAAGGGGCGAAACGATACCGAAACATTTAATCAAAGTCTCACATCATTGTTTTCACATTCAAACCAAGTTCTAATTTTTTCCTAAATATCAACATATAGCACCCCCTTTTAAACATAGAACCCATTCAAACAAGGATAACAAAATCAAATAAACAAATAAAAATTCTAATAGTGTTAACAAGTGCAGTAGAGATTTGTGCTTCAACTGTGGGGTAATTGGTCATGACCAAAAATCCTGCAAGAAAGCTAAGGTCATGGCAAACTTCAGCCATAACTTACCGAAGTACACACAAGCGCTGAGTGTTCCAGCAGCTAGAGAGCGGTGGTGAATGTCTACAAGGAATCTCAAAGGAAAACATAGGCACAAACTTTTGTACCGTCGTTAGAGAGATGCTTTTCCTAAGCTCGAAGGAGCGTGACAATCTTGGGCAACAATTAATTGCAATCAAGGAAAACAAGAGGATAGAGCAACCAAAGAATAATCATAAGTAATGAATCCTCAAGGATATATAATCATAAGTAATTGAGTTCAACAACCCTTAAGGATACATAAAGTTAAGGATATATAAAGTTCGGGAATATATATAGACACACACTATTATTACTATGAAAATCCGAAGCCATTGAGTTCGGGAACATAAAGTTAAGATTCATGCACAAAAAGAGCCCCTAATGTACTAAAGTGCTGACCTTATTATAATGGACCGATCGATTTACTTTATTTGCAAAAGACAAATAGAAAACCTTCATAAACATGTAATCCAAGTACAACATACAAATTGCTTCAGAAAAAAAAAATACAGCATACAAATTTGAATAGAAGAGGGAGATCAAGGAGCTGAACTAGACAAACCACCTTTTTACTTCTAATTGCTAATCCAACCAATTAGAAGAGAAACATGGCATGGCAACACATTTATGCATTCATTAGTCGAATGCGTATGACTTCCTAACCATTGACCTTTTGGTCTAATTTTCTAATGTAACTGTTCTTTCATTTATATTTGAATGGTCTCTTTTCCAGCTAACTTTGTAAAATCCTCGTCATTCAACAACCCTTACGAAACATGTTTAAACTATGCATTCTGTCTCTATCATTGTATTCCAAAATTCATAAATCATGAGTTTATTGCACTATAGTCATTTGAGTTGTTATCTGCTAGCTTATGATTTGCTTATTGGACTATAATCATAAACTTTGAAACTGTTTTGTTAAAAGTATATGCTCTCTTGCATATATTATGGCACCCAATTGATTCCAGCTGTGCCGTTTACAAAGTTTCGGTAAACGTACCTTGGCGGAAGCAGCAAAATTCTTTGCGAGATATGTGGTGGCTAATAATAACAACATACATGTGTGCTTTTAACCATGAAAGAGTAAGATGATGGAGAAACAGAAAAGTAACACTGATGTGAAACTTGGACAGTGCATCCTTAAAAATAAGACTAATATTATCAGCCAGTGCCACGTTGCTACAAACAGAAAAATACATTGCATGGTTGGGTTTATATAAACCATGCATGCGTTTGTGCATTATTTATCATTCATAATGTGATTTGCAATTGCAGTGAAGACCTCAAGATATGATCAACTCTATAGCACCCACAATTCCGGTTGAAGACGAGTCTGATGTCCAACATGTATCGCGTGAGACACCAACACTTCAATTACTTGTATTTTTCGAATTAAAATTGGTGTCTACATGTCCGCGTCTGTGTTGCGTCTGGTGTCCATGTGTGTGTCTGGTGTCTAACAATGGATATCTAGGACACAACAGAAGTTGCCAAAGGGCTCCAATTAAAACTAGAAAATGACAAGTTGAAGACAATCCACAAAAATAAGGAGCTTACATTCTTTATATCTTTCTGTTCTCTCTATTCATCTCTCACGTACTAACTTGGGCGTCGGAGTGTCTTGCAGGAACCCCCCACCCGGCGTGGACGGAATACTGTCTCGGACATCCGAGCCTCAGCTTCTACCATCCGAGTTCAGCACTCGTCCATCGATATCCGCCTCATTGGAAGCATTCAAGCAATTGAGCCCCGGGTTTGGACCTTATTCAATGTCGGGAGCCTCAACATTGTACTCCGGTACCGAACACAAGTACTTTTGGTTAGGGCAAAGGTTCACCAGTTTTTACACTGGGAAATAATCACAAACACCAATGTGAATCTCTCTTCTCAATCAGACTTTATGAAGACTGGTATGGACCTCCTCCATAACATCTCCATCAAGAATAGGGAAGAGTAAACCAAATGTGATTCGACATAAGGCGAAGAGGGAAAATTGTTGGCAGTCTAGAAGTTTTTAGCTCTTTGCCGTGGGTGTTGAGAGATGTAATTCAAGATTTTTGGAAAGGATGATAAAGTGTTAAAAAGAAAACTGTAGAAAATGGAAAAGATGATGAATTATTGATAATGGATTTGATTGATCCAGAGAGATAAGATAAGATACCATTTTGTATGGGTTAAGAGTGTAAATTATGTTCTAACCAACATAATTTTTGATGTTAAAGCTTGTCATCTTAAATTTGTCCCCTCAATAGTGTTTATTCACAAAATTGTACATACAAATAGGTAAAGGCAAACCATACACTGCTCATATAGCAAACCAAGGTCCAACATCTTCAAACAATCATTCAAAACACGGAGTGAAACAACAACTAATAGATAATTCACGCTTCTGGTGCAGGCTTTGAAAGATCATTCAACTTTCAACCGACAAGCATTTCTATACTTGGATGTCAAACTTGATTCTTGTTTAGGCAATTTACAGAAGTATTCCAATCCACTAGTCAAGGTACATTTTGATGTCAAGGAAGCTCTGAGGAGGCTCAAAGCCCGCACCACAAGGGAGGAGATCAAAATCAAAGATGTTAAAATGAATAGGAACAAAAGAAAAATAATTATAAATTCAGTAATAATGTAATAGCCGCCTTACCTCTGCGCCACCAATGCTAATCACCTTCACTTCAAGACCATTAAGGGGAAGCCTTAATTCTTTCAAATAAAGAAAGGAGGAATTACAGTTAGATCATCTCCTACAACATATAATGATGGCCTCGTCACAAATCCCACAACGCCTTCTTTGGAGCTGTTGGGGGATCTTGGATCCAGTGCAGATAAGGTTCTAGCTTTCAAAACTAATCCCTGTGACTTAGAAATGGCTCCTTCCTTTATGGTTACTTCTCTTGTTCTCTGATAACCACGGTGATCCTTATATGTCTCTAATCTCCCTGTACATATTATTATAATAATATGTAGGGAGTCCTACATGATCACGAATGTTTAGGGGCTGCTTTAGACAACCAAACTGTGGTGCTACACCAGGATTGAGTAATAGAGAGCACGATTCTGTACACCATGAAGAGTCTAACGTCTCTACACTCTTGTACAAATTATCGAGACATCCAAAAAAGGAGTTACCATTAAAAAGCTTTACAATGGACCCTAATGGTATGGAAAGAAAGGAAAACATGAAGTCAACAAAATCTCCATCAGCTTCTACAAAGATTATCTTTTCATGATATTTGCTTCTCACTAGTTTAACATCAATTTTAAAGTCATTGGTGGAAGACTTTGCTCTAATTGCATCAGCAGACTGGTTTGGTGGGTTGTGCTTCTTCCGAGACCAACATCCCAAAATTGTATTTGTCAGAGGCTCATGAGATGTTAAGGTGTATTTGAGGAGCTTCAATATCTATAACATCAAAAGGACAGGGAAGGTGGTGTTAGCTAAAATATCAAACAAAATATACAGATATTCCTTTTTAGTTTTTTCCTCAAACCTTTCACTAACAAATTGAAATTACATGCAAGATCTGAAAACAAAATAGAAGCAATAATATCACAACGACCAACAAAATAATCCATCATAACATTAAGAACTAGCAAAAATTGTGGGTATTAATTAGCAAAGGTTTGCCTTTCTTTTTCATGGTACATCAAGCCAGGGCCGGCCCAACACTAAACGAGGTCTAAAGTGAGCTCCAAAACAGGGTTCTTTAATATTTTAATAATATTTTTAAAAAAACTAAAAATATTATCTATTTTTTTTAGTGTTTTGTAATAAAAATTTATTTATTTTAATTACATTAAAATTTGAATAGTGAAAGAAAATTTAAATAATAAACTATTTTTTAGTTTTTTATGATACACAAAAATCTTGAAAAACTAAAAAATAATTTATTATTTAAATTTATTGTTAAAAATAGTTTATATAAAAAATAGTCATTTTTTGAATTTTTGATTGTTTCACATCGAATTCTAAGCCACCGTATCTGATAAAAAAATTCCAACCCAACGTATTTAATGCATGTTTTTTTACATCAAAGGCATGTTTTTTTTTTTGAAACCTACATCAATGGCATGTTAACTATGGGTTATAAATGCATAAATAAAAACAATGCCAAAATGATCAACAGTAGGTATCGAACCGAAGTTGTTAAAATCACTGAGGCCCCTAAGAACCAATTGAGCTGTCATCACTTTTGGAATATTTTTCGAAACTTGTCTCTAATATTACGTAACACTAAATTTTGAGGCCCCTTTTTTAAGCAAAATTTTTGAGGCCCAAAGCCCTTGCTTTGGTTGCTTGGGCCTGCATCAAGCAACATTATGTGGAAGTACGGGCCAAGCTACTTGTGTTGAACTAAAGAGAGGCATAGGTATCGAACTAAAGCAAAGGGAACAAACGGGAGAGCTTTTAGGTGGCAAAAGTGAATTCATTGTAATATTCATGATAAACAGGAGGAGATATTAACACTTGTTTATAGATCACTAGTTCCCAAAACAGAATAGCAGAAGAACACAAAACAATTAATTCCTAATTGACTTTAACTAACTCTAAGAGTAACTAACAATGAACTTACACGAACCCATGTAAACTATCAATGGATCATCAAGGTTATGGTACTGTTTAAAAGAGAAAGGGACCATTAGAGTAGTTGCTTAGAGAGGTATCACTAACAATAATATATAAGGGGATTGATTAGATAAACATAAATAGGGGGTGAAAGGTAAAGCCATCATTCAGATTTATTGGCATTGATAAAACAAAGAGAGGCATCACTAACAATAACATATAAGAGTGAATCTTGGAGGAGAAAACTTTCACTTTGTTTCTGATCAATTTCATTCAATAAGTAAAAACATCATTTCCTTTACTAAATTAATTCGCTCTGAGATTCCTGGCAAAAACAATGTCGCATACAAACTATCCTTAAAACTTGAAGTTATACAGTGAAGATTCATAGTTCAAGAACAGCCTGTAGATCCAATTCAGACTATAGAATTGTAGTAATTTGGTACATAAATACATACATACATAACCATTACCTCCTACTTGGCAATATTAATTGTTTGTCTCTCTAGATTAGTCTGAGTCAAGTCTGAATACCCCAATTCCAGCAACAACAGATGCATGACCAAGGAACTAGGTACAATCTAGAGTTTGCCCTTTAAGATTTACTATAAGTTTTACCTAACATCAAGATTTTAAATAAATGTAGGACGACGATGGTGCTATGGGTCGAGACATCAAGATATATTATGTCTCTGAAGCTGTAAACAAAATTTGGAGCCACATCTAACATCTGACAATAACTCTTCACAAAACCTTGACTAACACTATTGCGACCAATATGACACTGATGATTAACAGTTTACCATTGTTGAGTCTTAACTAACTCTAGACAATTTACATTTCAAAAACATAATTATAATTTTTCTTATTCTACGAACTTAGGAATTATCTTGGGGTTCACTCATAACAAAAGCAAGTTCCATATAAATAGGCAAATATATGAATTGAAAGATACACACATTACATCAAAGAGTTAATAACAAACAAGTAAAATTACCCCATGCTTGCCAATATTTTGGGATTGTCTCTCCAGCTTAGTCAAATCATTATACCCCAATTTCTGCAACAAATTAATGGAGGTCATCAAAGAACTTCTTGGCACAATCCTCAAATCATCCAATACCAAAAACATTGACCCATACTCATTTCCTCGCACAAACACCCCAGCATTGGCTTCCACCCTAGTTGTATTCTGCTGACCCTCAGAATCTAAATCCAGTGGCCGTCTTTTGGGAGATTTCCCACATGTGCAAACCAAGTTGTGAAAAATAATGAACTTGTTGCATGAATCGCACACAAAAAAATTTGGTGCGATCTCTGTGTCATCAATATTCAATAACAGCTTCGTACAAAGTGCTTCACAAGGGTTTCTCGGATACAGCAACATTTTCTTGCAGACGGGGTTAGAAACATCGTTTGCAGCAAGGTTTTGTACGCTTTGATAGAGGTTGTTAATGCTGCCAAGGAACGGGGATTCCAAGTTGTTGGTGGTTAGGAGGCGGACAATGGTGGCGAGAGGAAGAGAGAGGAAACTGAAGAGAGTATCTACGAAATCCTTTGTTGTTTCCATAAGAACCACTTTTTGGTTTTGTTTATCTACTAACTAGTATGGTGGACCCGTGCGATGCACGGGTTGACGTATATGAATCCACAAATAGTAGGCATTTGTTGACGAAATTCGTTAACCAATTCTGTGTCGTAAAAAAGATTTTTTTTATTGAAACCTTATCTGTTCACAATTTTATATTCAATTTCTGTGACCAATACTGTGTCGTAAATAGAATTTTTTAATGAGGAAAATTAAGCTACTATTTAACACGTTTCCCAACGTCTTCCAATTTACTGTAGCCAATTATATACGTATTTTTTCGTATACATATATATATATATATATATATATATATGTATGTAGTAGTTTGTTCGACGTGTTTAAATTCTTTTTTGACAGTAATATCATTGGTGCTGTATGTAGTAGTTTGTTCGACCGATTTGTTTGACGTATTTTCTGCTTTAATAATGCAGCCCCCAATCAACAATGGCTACCCACTACACATCTTCTTCCCCACATTCAGATTTATAGAAAAATGTAAGTTTGTGAAATGAATTGTTTGTTTATAGAAAATTTGAAAAAGTACGAAAGGGTGTGCATTATTAAAGTAGGCGGTGCCTAAAGCATTAGGGGTTGTATTACACCAAAGTGGGGTGCGCTTAGCATAACCCAATTTCAGCTTGCCGCTAACAAAAATATGGGCTTTACTGGGGAATACATTTTTAAAAGTTGGGGGTGTAAAAAGTAATCAGTTTTTTTTAAAGAAAATAATAAGACAATGTTCTATATAAGGCACAATTTAGGAAACCCAAAAAATAATTTCCTCTTCTCCTAACATCACGGCGTCGTTGGGGATTTCTGTGAGAGAGAGAAAATGGAATTTTTTCAGAGAGAGAAAGAAGATTTGGCGAGAAATGGAGGGCCAGCGAAGATGAAGAGGCGGTGGTGTGAGGCTACGATGGTGGCTGTGTTACGGCAAACGACCACCATCTACGGTGGTCGGAGCTAACAGTGATGAGATCTAAAAACTAATCTGTTTCCGATGGCTGGATCGAAAAGGTATGTTTTGTTTCTTCTTCTTCTTCTTCTTCTTCTTCTTCTTCTTCTTTTTGTTTTAGATTTCACTAATTTTCTGAAGATAAAACCCTAATTTCTAACAAATTTAAACCAAAATCAACTTATTTTTTTTATTTCCATAATTTTTATGAAACCCTAAAAACTAACCTGTTTCGTTTTTTAAAAATACTACACTAATAGGTTTTGGTTAAATGTTAGAAGAAAACAGTGACCCTTACTTTTTTGGTTAAAAGTAAGATGTACACACTTTGCTTTTTTTTTTTTGACAAAAATTCTGATTTTTGTTTGTTTTAGATTTCACAGCAATAGTTTGATTGTTATTATATCAATAGGATTTTCATTCACTAATTATTAAGTGTGTAAAGTACATAACAGTAGTTATTTTCATTCACTAATTAGATAGTTTGGATGTTGATTTATACAACAAAGTGTGTACAATCCTTGAATAATATATAATATATTAACCTACATCACAGTAGGTATAAGCATTGAAGTGTGTAACTAATATAACGGTACCATTTCCAACCAAAGTTTATTCTCACGTAGCCATTCCAATATAGCTTACCAAACAGGTTACTAATATATGTTTTTTACAAATACGATGCATCCTGGGATTGTATCTGAAATTTTCCTTATCTCTGCATATGATTGATGAATAGTCTATGTCTACGCTATAAAATTCGTTGAAGTTAAATACCAAAATACAACCAAGGAAATGATAGTTAAATACCAAAACACAACCTTGGAAATGATTGTTACCGGAACCTAATTTCATATCTAAATCCTTTGTATTCTGGACTTGAATGCTTGCATCTGTTTGAGTGTGTTCGGCAATAGCTCCTAATGTCAAATATAATAAATGAAATATATAATCCTGTGATGTATATCATATAATTAAACTCGCTGAATGAAACAATTTTGCAGGCATACCTGTTGATTGTCGTTTCCTCCTCTGTTGTGTGTGTAATATGTGCTCTTGAAAATCTTTCGATGTGCAAGGATCGTCCTTAAACATACATGAGAATGGCCCGTTGATTCATCTGTCTCAGCCTATAGAAATAATCAGATATTTCTTTTAAATGCTCTGGTTTGTGGCTTTTATTTCAATGTTTAAAATCAAAAAGTAAGATTTAGGAAGTTTCATTATACAATGGAGTAATCTGAATGATGAATTTCTGATGATTTCTATAGGGTGAGAATACTAAAGGTGAGATGTATGTCAATAAATATCTAATTTTTGCTTGTCATCCCATGTCAGATCCCACAAATTAGCAGCATATATTTGATGGAGCTGGAGAATAGCTTTGTCTACGGTGGCCGGAGGTGAGCTCCATTATTATTTAGCTTTTTTACTTACTGGTTCTGATTATTTTGCTATTCTTTTCTACTATTTTCTGCTGTTATGCTTCCTAAATTGATTGCTTTTCTAAAACCCTAAATTACTGCTAACAAATCTATTCTAAATTACTTACTAATTCTAATTTGGTTTTCCCATTTTTACGCTATTATGAACCCTAATTTCTAAACAACTAATTTTCTCTAATCCTTAACATATTCACAGTAAAACATGATTTAATATGTTTGATTAATTTTTGTTCATATATACAGTTACTAATTTCAGTTTTATAGCACAGATTCTAAACTTACTAATTTCAGTTTATTAACACAAATTCTAGACTATTGCTAATTCCAATTTATTAGCACGAATTAAAATAACATATTTAGAAACTATACGTGATAAAACGTAAATGAAAAAAAATGAAAACCTGTAGACGAACCTATTCTCCAGCTTCTGATTATTCCGTTTTTGCAGAATATGCTACTGTTGTTACCATTGATGCTGATTGAATCCTTTTCTTGTCTTCAAACTATTTTTTTTTGGGGATTAGCGTTCCAGTTTTTAACCCTATTCATCCTGGATATTAACAAAGTAGAAGAAAACCTAATAGAGAACATGATGAAAATAATTTGTTAGCAGTAAGATCCCAAATTGCCGCAACTTACTTGAACATGTTGAACGATATCTATGGTTCCAATATTTGCTTTTCTTAATGGACAATTTATATGGACATCATATGTAAACGAATCTTACACTGTAATAGTAATATATATGGACATCAATTGAGAAAGGAGTAATAGTAATATATAAGGTTAGAAATAGTAGGATGAATCTTACATTGTACGAAATATTACTCCAACGATGTGTGCCATCACAACTATTGATTCATCCTGGATATATGCAAAGTAGATGAAAATTATATAAATAGCATGATGATCCAACTATTATAAACACTAACTTTGCAAATTGTCACAACTTACTTGATCATGTTGAACGCCATCCATGGTTCCATTATTTGCTTTTCCTGCTATATAATAAAACTTTTGATACCTTTTATTTGGGATCTCCATCGATTTGCAACCACCGGGAAAAATAATTGGTTAGTTGTCTGTATTTGCAGGTGTAGCAATTTTGCCATCATCAGGGAAGAATGAGGGCAGCCGTAGCCATTATCATATGAATCTGGAGGGATAATAGTTTGTTGATAGATAGTAAAGCCAATTTCGTATTCTTTGATATGAAATTTGGTCCAACTACTTTTTTTGGTTTGCTATTGTGGTTATGGATGAGTGATTCAGATTTATTTTTTGAATTCGTTTGAAATATTGAGTTGGTTTGACAACTAATGCATTCAATTAGGAGTATTAATTGATTCTTAATTATGAGCCGGAATAATAGGGATTGTTTACCATTCTGATACCTCTGATTTTATTTTCGCATTAATTCGTTTTAAACTACTGAGTGTGGGTCAGTTTTATTTTTGCAAAGTTTTGATCACCACCGTTAAAACCTCAGCTGCAATTTAAAGTAATCTACATCGTTGATTTTGTCCATGTGGAACGCTATTCGAATCTCAAAGGTTCCTTGTCTTCTCGGTTCCAACGTGTCACGCATCCGATGGTCTTAAGGTGACATGGAAATGACGTCAAGATGATGTAATTCATGCGAAATTCTGATGTGTCAGGACCATGTGTTTATCCATGGTTTAGTATAATTAAGATATATCGAGGGGAATAGTCTTTTGCTCATCTTCAGAAGCCATTAGCGCGTTGCTGAAGTGAGACAGCTAATGAGTTGATTTTGTAAATTAAGAAACAACGCAGTATTCTATTTTGGTTCAACTGACAAATTTACCCTAACTAAAGAGAAGCTAAACTCAGACGGCAAGTACAAGCAAAGCAAACTTACTAGGGTTCCAAAAGGAAGGAGAAAGCGATGCCGGACACCAACACCAAGGAGACTCACAGCCGAACAGCAAACTACCGCGACGTCCTGCAACCACGTCACGACGCAGAAGTATTTGCTAGAGAAGATGCACTATGAGAGGATTTTTTAACTTTTTTCTTTGACAAAATCAATTATTTACCAAAATGGAAGGTAAATCCGATTAGAATTAAATCCGTATTTAATAAGACACCAACCGGTCAAATCGGATTTATCAATTGAAAGATATATCCGATTTGACCATTTAATTCAGTATAAAAAGCGAATTTTTGTCCTGGCGGATGTAGATACATCCGATGCGAAATCTGATTTACGTACCCCCTACGTAAATCCGCTTTTGTCATTTAGTGAATCGGATTTACCTTTGGGTGGGGGTATATCCGATTTAGAAAAATGGAAATCGGATTTACGTAGGGCCAATGTAAATCCGCTTTGTTATTTTTATGTTTTTAATTCATTTCTAATTTTTGTAAATCTTAACAATGGTTGACAGTCATTTACTGTTAAAAAAATGAGTTCTGATTTGCCTACTAGTACTATTGAGAAATTAGTTGAGCAGCATGATATCCAAGTAACGTTCTTATATCTCTTTGTTGTCTTTTAGTTGCTAGCCCATTGATTGTTTTTAACAGTTTTTCCCCTATGCTTCCTGAAGAAAGCCTAGATGGCATCTACCCATCTACTTTTGATGGTTTTGATCCCTCTTATGCTTTGGTAGTTTTTTCTTTTGTTTATGCCCTACCTATGTTAGTTTGTTCCCATTTCTTAACCACCAATCTTATTTTTCCATGGATTTCCTTGATAGGCTGATGTTGAGGCCAGTGGGTCCTGTGACAAATTGGGCTCTAGCTCATGTGCTCTAGATAATATTGATACGATCGGATCTCAGTCCATCACTACATACCCGTCTTCTTCTGTCCGTCAAGATAACACTCCTACCAGCAAAAGTCGTGGCAAGCAATCCATCGTAATTGTGGACGCGACACGTTGAGCAGCCTTCTGAGGCTAAACAGTCTACTCGCAAGCCTTACAAGAGTGTTGTTGTGAAGAAGGAGTTTAAAAAGTGATGTGTTTGTTTGTTACCCTGTATTATGGACCGCGTGTTGTTTCTGTATTGTAATCTGTTGTCCTAAAATGCGAGGCTGATATATGTGCCATCGTGGTGTCTGTTTCGTGTATTGTAACGTCTTTTGACTGACACTAGTGCAAAATCAGGATAAGAATTAGACTTTTAAAGGCGGGCGTTCAAATGTCTGACTTAAAAGGTAGAAGCGGTGGCAAACTTGTAATTAAGATGAAATAGATTTTCAGGCGCGAACCTTTTTAAGTCAGGCGAAATATTGCGCGACTTAAAAGTTAATTTCTTTTAAAAGGATTTAAGAATTTAAGTCGTGCATAATTTACGCCTGCCTTAAAATGTTTCATGTTTTCTAAACCCTAGTCAAAATACTCTCTCTTCGTACACACAAACATAGAAACAACTTCCATGGCTTCCATCGCTGTCTCCTCCTTCAGTAGCTCTCTCCAAGAAACTCACTCTTGATTTCCTCTAAATTTCGATTCCATCTCACTCTCAACAAAACCCAATCTCATCCCACTCTTGGAAACCCAGTCTCGTCTCACTCTGAACAAAACCCTATATTTCTTTTTCTCAATGAAGACTCTTTGTTTATAATGGAGGAAGCAAAGGGATTGTAGCCTCTCTCTATGCGTCTCTCTCTCTCCCAGCGTCTCTTGCTCTACTTCTTTTTCTATTTTGAGATTTTGAGGTAAGATTCTTCATGTTTGTGATTATTAGGTTTTTGTAGTTTTGATTTTGTACATCAAATGATATTGATAATATTATTGATATTGAAATTGTTAATGTTAAAAGTATAATTTTGGTTTAATGTTGGAAACTGCTAGGATTAGTTGAAATGTTGCTTTGATTTCAATATTATTGATACTGAAATTGTTTGTTTCAAGTTGTTGCTGGTAGCTAGAGAGGTTGCTGTTACCAAATGTTTGGTTTTGATTGGCTGGTCGTGATTTTTAGCATGTGCTAGGCAACCAATCTCCATTAGTGCTTCAGCTTTTGGAATGTGTATAAATCTTGAACTGATGAAGACTATTTATATATACCTGATCTTAACATGGTTTTCATTATCTTTTCAAAGTATCTTATGGTTTGCTATGAGCATTGAGCTAGCAAAAGTGTTAGGGTGTTGTTTACTCATATATTTTTGTTATTCTGATGTGGTTGTGTTAGCAAAGTAATTGCAAGAAGAATTGCTAACTTTGAGTGTTAGCAACTTCAGGGATAAGGGGAAACAGAAAGAAAAAAAATTGGATTCAATTTCTTTGCCTTTTAATTCATTCTAATAGTACTTATATATAAGAAAGTGATGCTCCTCAAGTCCAAGGATCAGATGCCACTTGGCAAACTCTAAATTAACTCCAAACTAGTTTAAACTCCAAACAGGCCCTAAAGGATTATAGAATAATTTCTTTGATTGGAAGCTTGTATAAAATCTTGGCTAAGCTGTATGCAAGAAGGCTGAAATGTGTATTATGGAAGTTAATATTAGCATGCCAAAATGTGAAATGTCTTCAGATATCAATTGAATGAAGATGTTGGGAATATAAAGCTAGTATAATGGGGATGATTTATTAACCGAGAGTGTAGGAAGACCAGATTTAATTTTTATGATTGGTGGTCGTGTCATATGTATGCCTTGAAAATGTACTTGAGTTGATTTTTGCTTTGGTGGTGGGTATCTGTTTCCCTGCTGGTGGTGTTGTTCAAAGAAATTATAATGAAGGCATAATGTTATTCCGTAGGGAATGATGGATGTTTATGTCTGTAGCCAATGTTATTGATTGGGCAAGGCTTTTGCTTCTATGGTTGAATATTATGCTTTGTATTAGGAGATCTAGCAAAAGAGTTAACTAGCAAGATTTACAACAACAGTCAGCCTGAAATATTATTCTTGATTCCAATCCTTTTTCTTCAAATAGAATAATAATATGCTTTTTGTGACAGGTTTTGACAAAATTTAGGCAATTTGTGGAAATTTTGACAATTTCTTTTTCTTTTTTTATGGTTAGGTAATACACGCTCCTTATCAAAGTTGAATTCATATCTTGTTGTGGTCTCCGCCCTTACCCTCTCCCGTCTCACCATCGCTCTCTTGTACTGAAACCCTTTCAAGTATCTAGCTATCATGGTTCTATACTTCAATTATTTTCTTGCCTTGTTAAACTTTTCCTAGTGCAACTCTTTCTGTTTGTTAAATTCAAGAATAACATGTTATGTTTGTTTGTTGCAATAAAATTGGAATCATTTCTTTCTTTGCATGTTATAAGTTGTATATAAATACAACTTTTTTTTAGTGTAGCCATGGATCGTAGTTGGATGCAAACTAATAAGTTGAGTGACGAGTATGCGAACGGGGTGGAAGAGTTTCTAGAGTTTGCTCAAACAAACCTCAAAGATAGTGGTGGAATTTTTGACTGTCCTTGTGTTAAGTGTGTGAACCGGACACCACAACCAGTTGAAACAATAAAAAATCATCTTCTAGTTAATGGGATTTGTCGTGGTTATACAACTTGGATATGGCATGGTGAGAAGTTAAATATCCCAAGTGTGTCCGAAAGAGATAATTTCGTAGAGATGCAAATTTGGATGAACGAATGGAGGACATGATACGTGATATTGGGCCGGAGTCGTTTAAGCGAGCACATGCATTCGATACTTTATGCAAAGATAAAGAAGAGCCATTGTATTTGGGATGTAAAAAACACACACGGTTGTCTGTGACGATAAAATTGTTCAATCTGAAGGCGATACATGGATGGACTGATAAGAGTTTCACCGAGTTGCTTGAGTTGTTGCAACACATGCTTCCAGAAGGTAACACATTGTCGTGTCGTACGTATGAAGCGAAGAAGATTTTGTGTCCGATGGGTGTGGAGTATAAAAAAATACATGCATGCCCCAATGATTGCATATTATATGGAAATGAGTTTGAGAAGCTGCATAAGTGCCCTACGTGTAATAGGTCGCGCTACAAAGTAAAGACCGGTGAATCTAGTTGCAATGATGACAACACAAATGGTTCTCCAGCAAAGGTGTTATGGTATCTTCCAATAATTCCCAGATTCACACGCTTGTTTGCTAATGAAAATGACGCAAAGAACATTAGATGGCATGCAGATGAAAGGAAATGTGACAGACAGCTTCGCCATCCGGCAGATTCTCTACAATGGAAGAAGATAGATAGTTTGTTTCCGGATTTTGGCACTGAGTCAAGAAATCTTAGGCTCGCGCTTGCTTCGGATGGGATGAACCCATATGGTAACTTAAGTACGAATCATTGCACTTGGCCTGTTCTCCTTATAATTTACAACCTATCTCCATGGTTATGCATGAAGCGTAAGTATGTTATGTTATCCATGATGATTTCTGGCCCAAGGCAGCCAGGAAATGACATAGATGTTTACCTTAGTCCGTTGATTGAAGACTTGAGAAAAATGTGGGATGAAGGCGTGGATGTGTTTGACGGGTATTCCAGTGAGACTTTAAAGCTGCGTGCAATGTTATTTTGCACGATCAATGACTTCCCAGCATACGGGAACTTGTCTGGGTATAGTGTTAAGGGACATAGAGGTTGTCCTATCTGTGGAGAAAAAATGTGCTACCATCAACTGAAACATGGGAAGAAGACTGTATACCTTGGGCATCGAAGATTTCTTAGACGTAATCACCTGTATCGTAGGTTGAAAAAAGATTTTAATGGGTACCAAGAGAATGAAATTGCTCCGGATGTCTTAACCAGAGAAGAAGTCTACGAAGTGGTTAAGGACATCAAAGTTGTATTTGGCAAAAAGCAGAAACATCCCAATGACAAAAGCAAGTGGAAGAAGAGGTCAGTGTTCTTTGATCTTCCGTATTGGTCTAGTCTTTATGTAAGGCACTGTCTTGATGTCATGCATGTCGAGAAAAACGTTTGTGATAGTGTTATCGGGACACTTCTCAACATTAAAGGAGATTTGCGTGAAATGGGCATAAGAGAACAATTGCATCCAAAGACAAAAGGTAAACGTACATATTTGCCCCCGGCATGTTATACATTGTCAAAAAAAGAGAAAGTAAGTTTGTGTGAGTGTCTACATGGAATCAAAGTTCCACAAGGTTACTCTTCAAATTTTAAGAGGCTTGTTTCAATGAAAGATCTCAAATTAGTTGGCTTAAAGTCTCATGACTGTCATGTATTGATGCAACAACTACTACCAGTGGTTATTCGTGGCATTTTGCCAAAATGTGTTCGACATGCCATAACTAGGTTGTGCTTATTCTTTAATGCTATATGCGTCAAAGTTATTGACCCTCAGAAATTGGATGAGTTGAAAAACGAGGCTACTATTATCTTGTGTCAATTGGAGATGTATTTTCCTCCCTCATTTTTTGACATCATGGTTCATTTGATTGTTCATCTAGTGAGGGAGATTAGACTATGTGGCCCTATTTATTTAAGGTGGATGTATCCAGTTGAACGATACATGAAGATTTTGAAAGGTTATGTGAAGAATCAATATCGTCCTGAAGCATCTATTGTTGAAAGATATGTCACAGAAGAAGCTGTTGAGTTTTGTTTAGACTATTTGGCAGAAGCAAAACCTGTAGGGCTTCCCAAGTCTCGTCATACAGGGAGGTGTCAAGGTAAGGGTATAGGATTTCCAAGGGTTATAAATATGGGTCGACCAGAAGTGTTGCAAGCACACTTTTACATATTGAATAACACCGATGAGGTATCACCTTATTTATCTACTCATAAAGATATTGTCAAGGCTAAAAATCCTCAAATGAAAGAAAAGGCGCTATTGAAAGAGCACAACAAGACATTCCTAACTTGGTTTAAAGACAATATTATGAAGGATAATAGTGCTTCTGATACATTAAAGTGGCTACCAGATGAACCTAAGTTAAGTGTCTTGTGTTGGTCTGGGTATGATATTAATAATTTCTCATTTTGTACAAAGTCAAAATATGATAAGAGTACTATGCAAAATAGCGGGGTATGGTCATGGCGTCTTCAAGCACTTCTCTAGTTCAAAGGATAAAAACCCGATTTTGGCGTCAATTGCTTACTTTGGGGTCATTGAAGAGATTTGGGAGCTCCATTACTGTAAATTTAAAGTGCCTGTTTTCAAATGTAAGTGGGTTAACAGTAGTAACAATGGTGTACAAACCGATGAGTTAGGATTCACATTGGTGGACCTAGACAAGGTAAGTTATGGGGATGAGCCTTTCATCATGGTTGACCAAGCAAAACAAATTTTTTTTGTCAATGATCCTTCTAACAAGAAATGGTCAGTAGTCCTACAAGGAAGAATCATGATTGGTAATGATGAAGATGGAGACTCATCCCTTGAAATTTCTGAGACTCCTTCTTTTACTACACAAATACCTATATTTAATGAGGACATTGATGTGGACGGTGTACATGCGTCTCGTGATGATCATAATGAAGGGATATGGGAAGATATTTTAATTTGACCTCTAAAAAGAATTTATAGGTGCATATAAGTTATTTTTTCATTTTTAATAAGCATGTGTCGTTTGTCCATTCTTAATAATTGTTGTTTTTATCTATTGACATTTTTTATAAAGTGTTTTTTTTATCAATTGACATTTTTGTTTTGTTTTGTTTAAATAGGTATAATGGCTTATTCATCCATCAACCCCCCAAAAAAGAAGACTAGACGTGCCACGATGTTACCGGAGCTGACGAGTAGACGACCGCCGGGTTATAGGTACCCAATTGAATTTGATGGACGCCTAGATCCTCTAGGTAATTTCGCTACAAGATTTAAGAGTTATGTGGCTATGCTAGCAAGGCACAAGGCAAGCATATTATCAGAATCTTGGGACAAAGTGGGTGACTAGGTCAAGGGAAGGATCTGGAACGATATCTTGGTATTTACTTTTCAATGCATATTGAGGATTTTATTTTATTTTATTTTATTAAAAATCCATACATAATATTGCTGGCAGCATTTGTGGATCATAATTTCGTGTATCTTTGTAACTACTAAAACTGTTTATTGTTTATTGTACTACTTAAAGTTCAATGTTTGTTTGCAATTGATTTGTAGAGACTAGAGACTCATTGTACAAAAGGTAAAAAGGATTTTGAGTTCTTAGATAACAATATTATATAACTGTGAGCACTATTTGATATGATGTTTTTGTATGTTTTTATAAATCTGGTTTAGATAATTCTGAGCATTGATGTTAATTTCTTGCCTTTTTTGTATACTTTAGGAAACATTTGACATTCCTAATGATGAGAGATTGAAGAAAAAATGGATTGGTTATGCGGGTGAGTGTTGGACACAATTTAAGGCAACTCTCACTAGGAATTACATCTTTAGCCCTCGAGACGATCAGGGTAACAAAATTCCATGCGAGATATACAGTTTCATAACGACTGTGACATGGGAGTTGTTTGTAAAGAGTCGTATGGAAGAAAAGTTTCAGGTAATTAGTTGAACTTTTATAGTTTTTATTTTTTGTGTTAATTTAATATGTCAATACTAGTAACATTTGGTTTGTTATTTGTGACAGACTAAAAGAGCAAAATCTAAACAACTTCAATCCCAAAATAACTTCTACCACACATCCTCTCGTGGTGGCTATAAGATGCTTAAGGGCAAGTGGAAAAAGAGCTACGTGGAAGCAAGGCGTGAGGAGTCTGGTGATCCGGACTTAGAATAGATCCTCCATCTCCTCCACGTCATGAGTTATTTAAGTTGGCCCATCAAAGGAAAATAAGATCTTTTACAACGGATAAGTCTGCTTCAGTTGCTTTGAAAATTGTAAGTTAAATTTTTTTATTTAAACAAGGATGCCTTAGAAAAAACATTCTACAATATTGCCTAAAGTGCACGTGGTTTTTCTTACAGGATGAGTTAGTTGATCAGACCACACAGGGAACTTTTGTTCCACACAGACGTCAAGATATCTTAGCAGTAGCCATTGGAAAACCTGATCATCGTGGTCGTGTACGAGCAGTTGGTAATGGGGTGGGTCTATCAGAATACTTTGGGCGTACTTCATGTACTAGCTTCACTTCAGATGGGAAACTAGCTGCCATGAAGCAAAAGTTAACTGAAGAGTTGACTGAAGAGTTGACAGAGAAGTTAACTCAGGAGTTTGATAAGAAAAACAAAGCTATGATAGAAGAAGTATTGGCAGAGGTATATATATGAACATTACCATAATTTATAAATTCATTT
The DNA here is from genome assembly GCA_963573325.1 of Astragalus glycyphyllos. NCBI lineage: Eukaryota > Viridiplantae > Streptophyta > Magnoliopsida > Fabales > Fabaceae > Astragalus > Astragalus glycyphyllos. The sequence goes on from OY754310.1 coordinate 20,981,141, forward strand.
TAATAACTTTGTGAATAACATTTATTCAATACATTTGATTTGCAGAATACATTTCTCCAAAAAATACAATTGGATCTAAAGGTACTTGTGCACCATTCCATGTGGAGGAGCCTCCCAAGAATGATTGGTTAAGAGAATTGCATATTTTAGCTATGAGATTACAGAAAATGTCAAGTTGGACTTGGACCATGAGCACCACGAACATTTCTACATTGGATACAACGATATTGTAGGAATGGCTAAAGGTGATCAGGAACTTGGTATGAACCATTTGGCAATATGGTGCACGTAAGTATATATTAGTATTTTTAAAACTTATTCCTAAATATTTCAGTTATAAATATTGAATAAATTGTTTTCAATATTTTAGGTACTTGCATCGTGAATGTATAGCAAGGGAAATTAGTGAGGTGTATGGATTCTTAGATCCATACAAAATTTCTGATGGAATTAACTGCAAACAAGAGACCATCCAAACATATATCCAGAATAAGCTGTATGACCAGAACAAAACATGTTTTCTAGCACCATATTTGTCCAAGTAAAGTATCAGCTGTCTAAATTTATAGTGTTTCAATTCTTTGTCTGATTATAATCTAATTATTATTGTCCACTTCTGCAGCAAACATTGGCAATTGTTTGTCGTCTGTCCTGCTGTTAATACGGTTGTTTCGATGTGTTCGCTTCATCTCCCTCCAAACGAGACCCTGGTTAAAACAGTTGAGAAGTAGGTTTTGTTTTATGAAATTTTTTTTTGTCACAATTTTGTGATTTAATATGCTTTAGACTTATAACTTAGTACTTATGATGTTGCCACACAGAGCCATGGATGGATATACAAGTTGAATAGTATTAAAAAACCAAAACCTCAATGGGTGACACTTAAAGTAAGTATTAAATACATTCATATTATTTGCATTTTATACTTGTTTTTTTTAAACTGCCGAAAGAAAGATGAATATGTATATCCTCTCTTTATCTATAGCTTCAAAACCAACCAAAAGAATCAGGAACATAGAGAAGAAGAGTGCTAGATTTGTTTCCCTTTAGAATGAATAATAGCAATAGTATCACATTTTTGCCATTTTATACTTGTTATTTAAATTATATTCAATTTACATGTTTGTTATTGATAAGTCTTATTTTACTATGTTTTCAGTATTTGAATTAAATAAAAATTGTAGAATTTTAGTTTTGATTTGGAGCTATTTTACTACAAATTGTTGGTTTATTTTGTCAGGGTCAAATAATGAAGAAATGGAAGAATTTGGGTGATTAAAAAGCAAGGATTGAAAATGTAAGGACCAAGAAGCAAAATCAAGCAAATGGAGCCAAGAATTAAATGTTCACGCACGGTCCGTGCCTACTACACGCATGGTCTGTGCTCACTGTTACAGAAAGCAGCTGAAAAGACTCAAGACACGCACGGTCCGTGCGTAACACAAGCAGGGTCCGTGCGTCCTGTACGTTTCAGAAGATGGAAAGTTTGAAGACCACGCATGGTCCGTGCGATCCAGGAGCACGGTCCGTGCGCCCTGTTCCAGAAAGCTGTCTTGAAGATTACACGTAGCGCACGGTCCGTGCGCCCCAGCAGCACGGTCCGTGCGCCTTTGTCTGAAGTTCAAAATGTTACAAAACTCTTCTTCTTCTTTCATTATGGCTTGTAATTCGAATTTAATTCTGTGTCTACTGATCCTAGGCTATAAATAGGACCTCATTTCAGCTGTAGAGGGACCTTAGCATACTTGTAATCTCACTCCAAAGTTTAATCTAAGTTCTTGCAATTTTCTTAAGCTTTTGCTCTTTTATTTTCATATTCTTTACTTTCTTGCAATTTTAATTTCCGTTCTTTACATTTCCAGCACCTTACATTTCAGTTCTTTATTGCTTTGTTTATATTCTTGTCATTTACATTCTGTTATTTATCTTTATGTCATTTTCTTTTATGTCATTCTCTTCTACTCCCTTGTCTACTATGATCATGTGTGAGTAGACTTCTTTAGTCTTGGGATTGTGGGACACAATCAAATGATGGGTCCCTAAACAAATCCAAGACTAAACTCTATCTTATTTAGAACTTGAATTTTTATCTAATTCCATAGAACTAAATTTTATAAAACAAATATCAAACGAAGTACCGAGAGGTGAAGTTTGATATTGGAACAAATGGGATTAGACAAGGCAAAGCAAAGCATGAGAATAGCATTGCTAGCCTTGGGACAATAAGGTTGTGCTTAATGGGTCTCTGCGATGATCAACCATGAGAATAGGTTTGATCATTGTTTCGAGACACATTCTTGCATTCCGAAAGGAAGCTTGAATTACACCAAAAGAATACCTTGTCCTTAAAACAATTTCAAAATAAGATAGAGAATAGTTAAAGGGTTGTTTATTTCCATCATTGTGATCTAACCATGATCCCAAGGCGTCTTTTATTCTGAATTTTACAAAACAAAAAATACTCTTTTTATTAAAATCATTCCTTTCAGCTAATCAACATCAAAAATTAGATTAGTAATCGCAAAATACTCCCAGTGGATCGATACTTTCTGTTTTCTTTTATTTTGTTACTTTTTTTCTCTTCTTCTTTGAATGCGAAGAGCACACAGTTTCGGAGAAATTGTTGAACCAATTCCTGAAATCGAAAGATACCTTCACCAAAGAAGAAGAAAATTGCGCAATAACCAAAGAATGGCTGCTAATCCAAACCGTACTCTTAAAGAGTATGCTACGCCTTCTACGGCTGAGCCACATGCAGTTATTGTGCATCCTAATATTGATGCAAACAATTTTGAGCTTAAACCTTCTCTACTTTCTATGGTCCAGCAGAACCAATTTTCAGGTTCAGCTACTGAGGACCCAAATCTTCACCTTTCTATCTTTCTTGAATATTGTGGTACTCTCAAACTGAATGGAGTAACCCCTGAGGCCATAAGACTAAAGCTTTTCCCTTTTTTGTAACACCCCAAAATAATTCAGTTATTTATTTAATTGATTATTAGGGTTTACGACATTTTAATTATAATTAAGTTAATTGATATGTTAACTTATTGGTTTAGGAGTTGGAATGCAAGTTTGAAGAGGTGTGGGTATTAAGCCCAAAGGCCCATAATCATTTTAGGCCCATAAGGTAATCAAAGTTACTTTGAAGACATAGAAGTCAAATTGAATTTGAAGACTTAGTCATCATATTTGACTAAGTGACTTAGTGTTGTTTCCTTTCATTTTTTTTATCAAAGTAAGAAACAAAGAAAAGAGAGAAAAAGGAGAGAAGAGGAAGTAGCAAGAAGAAGAGAAAGGGAAGGGATTTTGTTGATTTTTCAAGAGGAATTGCTTGGATTAGGGCTTATTTTCTTCAAGGAATTCAAGGTAAGGGGGCTCTCCTAACCTATAATAGGGTTTGTGTTTTCAATATGTTAGAATAGGGTTTTAGGGGTTTTTGATGTGTTTGAATGAATTTTTGTTGATTGAATATGAGAATTGATTGTTTGGTGATGTCTTTGAACTAATTTGGGTGTGGTTTTGGTGTTGTTTTGTTGAAATAAAAAGTTGTCAAAAATTGCACATTATGTGTTTGTGAAAATGTCTCAATGAGTTGGTGAAATCTTGTGTGAATCGGATATGAAATTTGATGATTGAATATGGTGATATTGATGTTGTTATTGGTGTTGAAATTGTGGTTGTTGAAGGTTAGAATTGGTGGTGAAGTTGAAGTTGGAATGGTTAGGTTTGGTGAAGTGTGGCTTGGTGTGGGTAGTGTGCTAGGCGCCAAAAATGTGATTTTTAGCCAACTTGGGCATGGGCCCAAGTGGCGAGGCAGAGGGCCCATGGTGGTGGGGCCCATTGCCGCACCTAGTGTTTGATGAGTACTAGTGGCCGTGCAAGGGTGTTTCCCAAAAATGTGTGTGGTTTGGGCGCGGGCATCGTGCCCAAATTGGTTGCTAAGCGTGTCCGGGTGCAGAATGTCTAGGCGCCAAAACTGTGCAGTGTGCATGAAAAATGATTTTTTGCCAACTTGGGCATGGGCCCAAGTGGCGATCCAGGGCCCCAATGATGGTGGACCCTAGTGGCGCACCTAGTAGAGGGTTAGTAAAAGGGGCGGTTCAAGAGTTTGTCCAAAATGCACGAGTGGTTTGGGGCGCGGGCATCGTGCCCAAATTGGTTGCCAGAGCTGTTTGGAGCCATGTGTCTAGGCGCCAGAATCCTGTTTTTGTGATTTTTTGTCAATTTGGGCATGGGCCCAAGTGGCGTGTCAGGGCCCAAATTGTGGTGAGCCCTTGTGGAGCATCTAGGAGAGAGGAAGTACTAGAGCCGGGGCCAAGTGTGGTCCCTGGGTTCGCGGTGGTTTGGGCGCGGGCACCGTGCCCAAGTTGGTTGGTGCACGCTGCCTGGAGCCCTTGTGCTGGGCGCCAACTTTGTGTGTGCTGCCCAAATTTTGTGCCAAAGTGCAGGCGCCCTGGCAGCGTTGCTCAGGTGCGCCAGTGCTGTGTGCTGTATTCAAGGGAGCTGTCTGGCAGTTTTGCCAGTGATGTTGACTAGGTGTGGGGCCTAGTGTGTTGCCCGGGGCTGCCGGAGCTGCCGGAGTGCAGTTTTGCCGGATTTGCCGGTTTAGTGTGCCGGTGTGTACTGTTTGAGTTGTAAAACTCAAGTGTGGGTGTTTATCCACGGTTGGACTTATAATTTGTCAAAAATATCGGTGTGAGCCTTAGAGCTGTAAAGTGGAGTGGTGTTGGTGATTTTGGTGATGATAAAATAATTATTGGTGATAAAATAATTATTGGTGATGAAACAATGATTGGTGATGATGAGTGGTGCTGATTTTGGTGATTTTGGTGTGTGTTCTACATGGTTCATGGTGTCGCATAAATCATGTGCATTTTTGGTGATGAAGAGGCTGCGGTCTAGGCTTCGGCCACTTTGGTGATAAATGCCCTCAAGGCTTATTTTTAGGTGATGAATGGATCCACATGCATATGCCCTTGGTGTTGGGTTGCATTTGCATGCATATACATACGCATTTGGTGATGTTTATTGGTGTAGCTGAGTTATGTATTGTGAATTGTTGTGGTGTGCCGGTTTATGGTAGATTGGTGTTTTAATTGTGTTTTTCTCTATCATATTTGATTATCACATATTCTATTATATGTTAGAGACTCACCCTTCTGCTTTCGTGTTGCTTCTTATGTCGGCAACCTGCAGGTGATAGCGAGTGAAGGTTCTACCTTCCTTATTTCCGGTTTTTGGTGTCATGCTCTGATACGTAGCACCCGGGGGGCGAAACACTTTAGGAGTTGTATTTTGTACTGTTATTAGACAGTGTACTTTGGTGATGTATTATACATATGTATGAGATATGTATTTATTTCCGCTGCGAGTTGTATATCCGACTGTTATGTCATGACAGGTGTATTGTGAGGGTTCGTCCCGATTATGTGCTATGTATCGTACTACTTTATGTTGATGATTTCATTATGTGATGTTTGGTTTTTGAAACGACGAAAATGTGATATCTCCCTTGTGATGGTTGAGTTTTAAAAAGAAATTTTCCAACTCTGATTTTATTAATTAAAATGGTAGAATACGTAAGGGGGGTGTTACATTAGTGGTATCAGAGCAGTTCGGTCTGTGTGACCAAGTTGTTGAGTCTTGAGTCTTTTAATTCTCGAGTCTTGTTGCTCGTTCTAACTGATTTTGTTTCAGTGACTTGTTGAGATGGCTGGGAGGAATGATGCTGCTTTAGCTGCTGCTATGCAAGCAATGGCAGATGCTGTAGGTGCTGAGGGGAATGCTGCAGCTCGTGGTTTAGCTACGTTCCAAAGGGAGAACCCGCCTGTCTTCAAGGGGCGGTATGACCCTGATGGAGCTCTTGTGTGGCTGAAAGAGATAGAGAGGATCTTCCGAGTTATGGATTGCACTCCAGCTCAGAAGGTTCGATTCGGTGCTCACCAGTTAGCTGAGGAGGCTGATGATTGGTGGTTGGGAACTCTGCAGAGGCTTGAGGATGCCGGTGAGGAGCTCTCTTGGAATGTCTTCAAGAGAGAGTTTTTGAGGAAGTACTTCCCGGAGGATGTTCGGGGAAAGAAAGAGATGGAATTTCTGAACTTGACTCAGGGAAATAAGTCTGTATCTGAGTATGCAGCCAAGTTTGAGGAATTGGTTAAGTTCCACCCGCATTACAATGGTGCTGATGCTGAATTCTCTAAATGCATCAAATTTGAAAGTGGATTGAGGCATGATATTAAAAAGGCAATTAGCTACCAGAGGATCCGTAGGTTTGCTGATTTGGTGGATAGTTGCAGAATCTTTGAAGAGGATAGCAATACCTCTTATAAGATTGTGAAAGAGAAGAGGGGACAGTTTCAGAATCGTAGTAAACCTTATGATGTGTCCGGTGGGAAAGGTAAACAGAAAGCTGCTGTTGGTTCTGGCAAGAAACCAAGTGGGGGAGATGCTCCTGCTAATGTTGTGTGCTACAAGTGTGGTAGGCCTGGTCATAAGAGTTATGAGTGTAGTTTTGATGAGAGAAAGTGTTTCAAGTGTGGCAGAGGAGGTCACCTGGCTGCTGATTGTGACCGCAAGGATGTGGTTTGCTACAATTGTGGTGAGGTGGGTCACATTAGTACCAAATGCACTAAACCAAAGAAGGAGAAAGCAAGTGGAAAGGTGTTTGCTCTTGCTGGGTCAGAGGTGACCAATGAGATTTCAGGTACGTGCTTCATTGATGGTATTTCTCTGATTGCTATAGTTGATACTGGTGCTACACATTCATTTATTGCTGCGGTATGTGTTGAAAAGTTGCATCTTGAGTTGTCTTCCATGATGAGGGATATGGTTATCGATACTCCAGCTAAGGGTTCGGTAACTACTTCTCTTATGTGTGCTAAGTGTCCTTTGTCGGTTTTCGGCAAAGATTTTATTGTTGATCTGATTTGTCTTCCTTTGGTGGGGATGGATGTTATCTTGGGTATGGACTGGTTGGTGCATAACCATGTTCATATCAATTGTTGTGATCGGTCTGTTAGTTTCTCTTCTCCGGTGGAGGAAGAAACTGTCTTGTTGTCTGGGGGTCAGTTGATGAAAGCAATGAGGGGAGAAGCTCAGTTGTTTGCTGTGATGGAATCATTATCTGCTGAGAGTCAAGCAAAGATTGATGAGTTGCCGGTGGTACGGGAGTTTCCTGAGGTCTTTCCTGATGAGATTCCGGATGTACCACCAGAGAGGGAAGTGGAGTTTTCTATTGATCTGGTACCTGGCACTAGGCCTGCGTCAATGGCACCTTATAGAATGTCTGCATCGGAGTTGTCTGAGTTGAAGAAGCAGCTTGAGGAGTTGCTTGAAAAGAAGTTTGTGAGACCTAGTGTATCTCCGTGGGGTGCTCCGGTGTTGCTTGTGAAGAAGAAGGATGGGAGTATGAGGTTATGTGTTGATTATCGGCAATTGAACAAAGTGACAATTAAGAACAAGTATCCGCTTCCAAGAATTGATGACTTGATGGATCAATTGGTGGGTGCACAAGTGTTTAGCAAGATTGACTTGAGATCGGGTTATCATCAAATTAAAGTGAAAGATGAAGATATTCCGAAGACGGCTTTTAGGACTCGGTATGGTCACTATGAGTATTCGGTGATGCCTTTTGGTGTCACTAACGCTCCTGGGGTATTCATGGAATATATGAATCGTATTTTTCATGAGTATCTAGATCGGTTCGTTGTGGTGTTCATTGATGACATTTTGGTGTATTCAAAATCCGAAGAGGAGCATGCTGAGCACTTGAGGTTAGTGTTGGAGGTCTTGCGGGATCGGAAGTTGTATGCTAAATTGTCTAAGTGTGAATTTTGGTTGCGGGAAGTGAGTTTCCTTGGGCATATTATTTCCGGTGATGGGATTGCGGTAGATCCATCCAAAGTTGATGCGGTGTTGAAGTGGGAGACTCCGAAGTCGGTCACTGAGATTAGAAGTTTTCTTGGGTTAGCTGGTTATTATAGAAGATTTATTGAAGGCTTTTCGAAGTTGGCTCTTCCACTAACTCAGTTGACTTGTAAAGGAAAGGCGTTTGTGTGGGATGATCGGTGTGAGGAAAGTTTCAAAGAATTAAAGAAGAGATTGACGACGTCTCCGATTTTGACGTTACCTAAACCAGAAGAATCCTTTGTTGTGTATTGTGATGCTTCGAAGATGGGTTTAGGAGGAGTTCTTATGCAGAATGGTAGGGTAGTTGCTTATGCTTCTCGGCAGTTGAGGATTCATGAGAAGAATTATCCTACACATGATTTGGAGTTGGCTGCGGTTGTGTTTGCATTGAAGATTTGGCGGCATTATCTTTATGGTTCTAGATTTGAAGTATTTAGTGATCATAAAGGTTTGCAATATTTATTTGATCAAAAGGAGCTGAATATGAGGCAGAGAAGGTGGTTAGAGTTGTTGAAAGACTATGACTTTAGCTTGAACTATCATCCGGGGAAAGCTAATGTTGTAGCCGATGCTTTGAGTAGAAAGAGTTTGCATATGTCTGCAATGATGATTAAGGAGTTGGAGTTGATTGAACAATTCAGAGACATGAGCTTAGTTTGTGAAGTATCTCCTCAGAGTATCAAATTGGGTATGTTAAAGATTAATAATGATTTTCTGGTTAGTATCAGAGAGGCACAGAAGTTGGATGTGAAGTTGGTAGACATGATGGGTGAAGTTGGACAAGCTGATGACAATGATTTCAGGTTGGATTCTCAAGGTGTGTTGAGGTTCCGTGATAGGATATGTATTCCTGATGATGTAGAGATGAAGAAAGCAATTCTTGAGGAGAGTCACAGAAGTAAATTGAGTATTCATCCCGGAGCTACAAAGATGTATCATGATTTGAAGAAATTGTTTTGGTGGCCTGGTATGAAGAAGGAGGTAGCTCAGTTTGTGTATGCCTGTTTGACATGTCAGAAGTCGAAGGTTGAGCATCAGAAGCCTGCAGGGTTGATGCAACCTTTGGAGATTCCTGAGTGGAAGTGGGATAGCATTTCCATGGATTTTGTGACGGGTTTGCCAAATACTTCGAGAGGATTTGATGCCATTTGGGTGATTGTTGACAGATTGACAAAGTCTGCTCACTTTTTACCGATTAACATTACTTATCCGGTTTCTAGGTTGGCAGAGATTTATATTCAAACGATAGTGAAGCTGCATGGTGTGCCTCTATGTATTGTGTCAGATAGAGATCCAAGATTCACTTCTGAATTTTGGAAAAGTTTGCAAGAGGCTTTGGGTTCGAAGTTGAGATTGAGTTCAGCTTATCACCCGCAGACTGATGGTCAGACGGAGAGGACTATTCAGTCACTTGAGGATCTATTGAGAGCTTGTGTGCTTGAGCAGGGAGGTTCATGGGATGGACATCTTTCGTTGATTGAGTTCACTTACAATAACAGTTATCATGCTAGTATTGGAATGGCTCCTTTCGAAGCATTGTATGGTAGGAGGTGTAGGACTCCGGTGTGTTGGTATGAATCCGGAGAAAGTGTTGTACTTGGACCGGAGATTGTTCGTGAGACAACCGAGAAAGTGAAGCTGATTCGTGAAAAGATGAAAACTTCACAAAGTAGACAAAAGAGTTATCATGACAAGAGGAGGAAAGATTTGGAGTTTCAGGCTGGTGATCATGTGTTTCTGAGAGTTACACCTGTGACCGGTGTTGGTCGTGCCTTGAAGTCGAAGAAGTTGACTCCTCGTTTTATTGGACCATATCAGATTTTAGAGAAAGTTGGAAGAGTTGCTTATCGGGTGGCTTTGCCACCTAATCTTTCGAATCTTCATGATGTGTTTCATATTTCACAGTTGCGGAAGTATATTCCGGATCCATCTCACGTAATTCAAATGGATGATGTGCAAGTGAGAGAGAATCTCACTGTTGAGACTATGCCGGTGCGGATCGAAGATCGTGAGGTGAAAACTTTGAGAGGAAAAGAGATCCATTTGGTGAAGGTAGTTTGGTTAGGAGCTACCGGAGAGAGTATCACTTGGGAGTTGGAGACCAAGATGCGGGAAGCATACCAGGAGTTATTTGATTCAGGTATGTATTTCGGGGACGAAATATTCTAAGTGGGGGAGAGTTGTAACACCCCAAAATAATTCAGTTATTTATTTAATTGATTATTAGGGTTTACGACATTTTAATTATAATTAAGTTAATTGATATGTTAACTTATTGGTTTAGGAGTTGGAATGCAAGTTTGAAGAGGTGTGGGTATTAAGCCCAAAGGCCCATAATCATTTTAGGCCCATAAGGTAATCAAAGTTACTTTGAAGACATAGAAGTCAAATTGAATTTGAAGACTTAGTCATCATATTTGACTAAGTGACTTAGTGTTGTTTCCTTTCATTTTTTTTATCAAAGTAAGAAACAAAGAAAAGAGAGAAAAAGGAGAGAAGAGGAAGTAGCAAGAAGAAGAGAAAGGGAAGGGATTTTGTTGATTTTTCAAGAGGAATTGCTTGGATTAGGGCTTATTTTCTTCAAGGAATTCAAGGTAAGGGGGCTCTCCTAACCTATAATAGGGTTTGTGTTTTCAATATGTTAGAATAGGGTTTTAGGGGTTTTTGATGTGTTTGAATGAATTTTTGTTGATTGAATATGAGAATTGATTGTTTGGTGATGTCTTTGAACTAATTTGGGTGTGGTTTTGGTGTTGTTTTGTTGAAATAAAAAGTTGTCAAAAATTGCACATTATGTGTTTGTGAAAATGTCTCAATGAGTTGGTGAAATCTTGTGTGAATCGGATATGAAATTTGATGATTGAATATGGTGATATTGATGTTGTTATTGGTGTTGAAATTGTGGTTGTTGAAGGTTAGAATTGGTGGTGAAGTTGAAGTTGGAATGGTTAGGTTTGGTGAAGTGTGGCTTGGTGTGGGTAGTGTGCTAGGCGCCAAAAATGTGATTTTTAGCCAACTTGGGCATGGGCCCAAGTGGCGAGGCAGAGGGCCCATGGTGGTGGGGCCCATTGCCGCACCTAGTGTTTGATGAGTACTAGTGGCCGTGCAAGGGTGTTTCCCAAAAATGTGTGTGGTTTGGGCGCGGGCATCGTGCCCAAATTGGTTGCTAAGCGTGTCCGGGTGCAGAATGTCTAGGCGCCAAAACTGTGCAGTGTGCATGAAAAATGATTTTTTGCCAACTTGGGCATGGGCCCAAGTGGCGATCCAGGGCCCCAATGATGGTGGACCCTAGTGGCGCACCTAGTAGAGGGTTAGTAAAAGGGGCGGTTCAAGAGTTTGTCCAAAATGCACGAGTGGTTTGGGGCGCGGGCATCGTGCCCAAATTGGTTGCCAGAGCTGTTTGGAGCCATGTGTCTAGGCGCCAGAATCCTGTTTTTGTGATTTTTTGTCAATTTGGGCATGGGCCCAAGTGGCGTGTCAGGGCCCAAATTGTGGTGAGCCCTTGTGGAGCATCTAGGAGAGAGGAAGTACTAGAGCCGGGGCCAAGAGTGGTCCCTGGGTTCGCGGTGGTTTGGGCGCGGGCACCGTGCCCAAGTTGGTTGGTGCACGCTGCCTGGAGCCCTTGTGCTGGGCGCCAACTTTGTGTGTGCTGCCCAAATTTTGTGCCAAAGTGCAGGCGCCCTGGCAGCGTTGCTCAGGTGCGCCAGTGCTGTGTGCTGTATTCAAGGGAGCTGTCTGGAAGTTTTGCCAGTGATGTTGACTAGGTGTGGGGCCTAGTGTGTTGCCCGGGGCTGCCGGAGCTGCCGGAGTGCAGTTTTGCCGGATTTGCCGGTTTAGTGTGCCGGTGTGTACTGTTTGAGTTGTAAAACTCAAGTGTGGGTGTTTATCCACGGTTGGACTTATAATTTGTCAAAAATATCGGTGTGAGCCTTAGAGCTGTAAAGTGGAGTGGTGTTGGTGATTTTGGTGATGATAAAATAATTATTGGTGATAAAATAATTATTGGTGATGAAACAATGATTGGTGATGATGAGTGGTGCTGATTTTGGTGATTTTGGTGTGTGTTCTACATGGTTCATGGTGTCGCATAAATCATGTGCATTTTTGGTGATGAAGAGGCTGCGGTCTAGGCTTCGGCCACTTTGGTGATAAATGCCCTCAAGGCTTATTTTTAGGTGATGAATGGATCCACATGCATATGCCCTTGGTGTTGGGTTGCATTTGCATGCATATACATACGCATTTGGTGATGTTTATTGGTGTAGCTGAGTTATGTATTGTGAATTGTTGTGGTGTGCCGGTTTATGGTAGATTGGTGTTTTAATTGTGTTTTTCTCTATCATATTTGATTATCACATATTCTATTATATGTTAGAGACTCACCCTTCTGCTTTCGTGTTGCTTCTTATGTCGGCAACCTGCAGGTGATAGCGAGTGAAGGTTCTACCTTCCTTATTTCCGGTTTTTGGTGTCATGCTCTGATACGTAGCACCCGGGGGGCGAAACACTTTAGGAGTTGTATTTTGTACTGTTATTAGACAGTGTACTTTGGTGATGTATTATACATATGTATGAGATATGTATTTATTTCCGCTGCGAGTTGTATATCCGACTGTTATGTCATGACAGGTGTATTGTGAGGGTTCGTCCCGATTATGTGCTATGTATCGTACTACTTTATGTTGATGATTTCATTATGTGATGTTTGGTTTTTGAAACGACGAAAATGTGATATCTCCCTTGTGATGGTTGAGTTTTAAAAAGAAATTTTCCAACTCTGATTTTATTAATTAAAATGGTAGAATACGTAAGGGGGGTGTTACATTTTTCACTAAGGGATAGAGCTAGAGCATGGCTACATTCGTTACCAAATGAGTCTGTTACTACATGGGATCAACTAAAGCAAGCATTCCTTGCTAGATTCTTTCCCCCAAGCAAAACCGCACAAATGAGGAATCAAATCACACGATTCACTCAAAATGAAGGAGAATCTCTTTATGATGCTTGGGAGCGTTTCAAAGAAATGCTAAGGCTATGCCCCCATCATGGACTAGAGAAGTGGTTGATCATACACACTTTCTATAATGGTTTGCTTTACACTACAAAAATGACCGTGGATGCTGCTACGGGTGGAGCTCTAATGAACAAGAACATAGAAGAGGCTTATGCACTAATTGAAGATATGGCGCAGAATCACTACCAATGGACAAGTGAGAGAGCCAACACTGCTACACCTCCATCAAAGAAGGAACCAGGTAAGTATGAAGTTTCTGCTCTTGATCATTTAGCTTCTAAAGTAGACGCACTTTTCCAGAAATTTGAAAAACTTAATGTTAATGCTGTCTCACCTTCTTCTACTCCTGCTGTACCTCCTTGTGAAATATGTGGTGTTGTTGGTCATACCGGTGTTGAATGTTAACTAGGAGTGTCTGCTAATGGTTCTGAGCAAGTTAATTATGCTCAAAAGGGGGATCCTTTTTCAAATACTTATAATTCTGGATGGAGGAATCATCCAAATTTTTCATATAAAAATCCTCCAGCCAATCCCTCTTTCCAACCAGCAGCAAGAACACCCCTTGGTTTTCAAAATAATCAAAGAACTCCTCAAAAATCCAATTTGGAAACTTTATTGGAAAATTTTGTGTTAACACAAACAAAGCAAAATGAAGAATTTAAAAACCAAACTGGATTTTTGAATGACACTCTCATAAAATTAACATCAAAAGTGGACTCTATTTCTACTCACAACAAAATGTTGGAAACTCAAATTTCCCAAGTAGCTCAACAAGTTGCTTCATCCTCTAGGTCCTCTGGAATTTTTCCAGGGCAGCCTGAACCAAATCCTAAAGCTCAAATAAATGCTGTCACCCTTAGGAGTGGAAAACAATTAGAGGAACCAAAAGAAACTAATAAGAAAAATGTGAGTGAGGAAGAAGAACCACAAAATGAGAGGGTTGAAGTTGAGGTAGAAAAAGAAACACCTTATGTACCACCACCACCATACAAGCCTAAAATACCATTCCCACAAAGGTTTGCCAAATCAAAGCTTGATGAGCAGTTTAAAAAATTTGTTGATTTGTTAAAAAATCTCTACATTAACATTCCTTTTACAGATGCTTTGTCTCAAATGCCATCTTATGCAAAGTTTTTGAAAGAAATTTTATCTAAGAAATGAAAGATAGATGACAATGAGACAGTAGCTTTAACTGAAGAATGTAGTGCTATTATTCAAAACAAACTGCCTCCAAAGCTTAAAGATCCTGGTAGCTTTTCCATCCCTTGTGTCATTGGAAGTGAGACTATTAAAAGAGCCATGTGTGATTTAGGAGCTAGTGTGAGCTTAATGCCCTTATCCCTTTGTGAGAGGTTAGGCATAGGATAGTTGAAACCTACAAATATGACCTTAACATTGGCTGACCGTTCCAGTAAATATCCAGCTGGTATTCTTGAGGATATTCCTATTAAAGTAGGAGAAATTTTTATTCCAGCAGATTTTGTTGTGATTGAAATGGAGGAGGAATCCCAAGTTCCAATTCTCTTGGGGAGACCTTTCCTTGCTACTGCAGGGGCCATAATTGATGTTAAGCATGGTAAGTTGGCATTCAATGTAGGTGAAGAAAAGGTGGAGTTTGAATTTGCCAATTTGATGAAGAGTCCTTCAATTCAGGACTCTTGTTGTATGATTGATGTTGTTGACCATTGTGTGAAAGAGTGCTCTTTAGCATCATCTTCATGCGATGGTTTGGAAGTATGCTTGACTAACAATGCAGGTGAAAAGTTAACTGGAGATGCCCAAGTCTATGCTCAAATGCTGGACGAAAATCCTCCTAAAAAAGACTTGGGTATTGAAGACTTGGTTGAAAGAAGTTCTGATTCTCTTCAAAAAGGAGCTCCAAAGGTGGAGCTAAAGCCTCTCCCATCATCTCTAAGGTACGAATTTCTTGGCGTAGACGTTACTTATCCTGTTATTGTAAATGCAAACCTAGATGAGGTTGAAACAAATAAGCTCCTTAGTATTCTCAAGAAATATCCTAAAGCCATAGGATATACCATTGAGGATATTAAGGGAATCAATCCCTCATTGTGTATGCATAGGATATTACTTGAAGAGGACTATAAACCATCAATTGAGCATCACAGGAGATTAAATCCTAATATGAAAGAAGTTGTGAAAAAAGAAGTTCTCAAACTCCTTGATGCTGGGGTAATTTACCCCATTTCTGATAGCAAATGGGTTAGTCCGGTTCAAGTAGTTCCTAAAAAGGGAGGCATAACAGTTGTCAAAAATGAAAAAAATGAATCTATTGCAACTAGAGCTGTTACGGGATGGAGAATGTGTATCGATTATAGGAAGCTTAACAAAGCAACCCGTAAAGATCACTTTCCCCTTCCCTTCATTGATCAAATGTTAGAAAGGTTGGCAAGGCATTCACATTTTTGTTATTTAGATGGGTATTCTGGATTCTTTCAAATACCTATTCATCCAAATGACCAAGAAAAAACAACTTTCACTTGTCCTTTCGGCACTTTTGCTTACCGAAGGATGCCTTTTGGTCTTTGCAATGCCCCTGCCACCTTTCAACGTTGCATGATGTCAATTTTTTCTGATTTTGTTGAAAACATTATGGAAGTTTTTATGGATGATTTTTCAGTCCATGGGTCTCGCTTTGATAACTGTTTAGCCAATTTAGAAAAAGTTTTGGAAAGGTGTGAAAAAGTAAACCTTGTGCTGAATTGGGAAAAATGTCATTTCATGGTAAGAGAAGGTATAGTTCTTGGACATTTAGTTTCTGAACGAGGTATAGAGGTGGACAAAGCAAAAATAGAAATTATTGAAAAAATGTCACCTCCAACCTCAGTTAAAGAGGTGAGAAGTTTCTTAGGTCATGCGGGTTTCTACCGCCGGTTCATAAAAGATTTTTCAAAGATTTCTAAACCACTAACAAGCTTGCTCCTTAAGGATGCAGCTTTTGTATTTGATGATTTGTGTTTAGCAGCTTTTGGCAGGTTAAAAGAAGCCTTGATCACTGCCCCAATCATGCAGCCACCCGATTGGAACCTTCCATTCGAAATCATGTGTGACGCAAGTGACTATGCAGTTGGGGCGGTGCTTGGACAAAAGAAAGACAAGAAAATGCATGCCATTTACTATGCAAGCAGAACTCTGGATGAGGCTCAGGTAAATTATGCCACAACTGAAAAAGAATTGTTGGCGGTAGTCTTTGCCATTGATAAGTTCAGGCAATATTTAGTAGGATCCAAAATCATAATTTATACGGATCACTCGGCAATCAAATGTTTGTTGAATAAAAAAGATGCCAAGCCGAGGTTGATCCGGTGGATCCTACTTCTCCAAGAGTTTGACCTTGAGATCAGGGATAAAAAAGGCACAGAAAATGTTGTAGCTGATCACATGTCAAGGCTACAGGAAAACAATGAGGGTGAGCTGCCACTTGATGATTCCTTCCCGGATGATCAGCTATTCTCTTTGGTGCAAACTGAAGCACCGTGGTATGCAGATTTTGTGAACTACC
This sequence comes from Astragalus glycyphyllos, assembly GCA_963573325.1. Classification (NCBI taxonomy): domain Eukaryota; kingdom Viridiplantae; phylum Streptophyta; class Magnoliopsida; order Fabales; family Fabaceae; genus Astragalus; species Astragalus glycyphyllos. The sequence continues at coordinate 20,997,586 of OY754310.1, forward strand.
TTGTAGCCGGTGTGCTGCCTCTGGACTTGAACTACCAGCAGAAGAAGAAATTCTTTCATGATATAAAGCACTATTATTGGGACGAGCCCTACCTCTTCAAAAGGGGATCAGAAGGTATTTTCAGAAGGTGCATTCCGGAGGACGAGGTAAGTAACATTTTAATGTTTTGTCATTCTTCATCTTATGGTGGCCACGCCAGTTCTCAGAAAACTGCTTTTAAAATTCTTCATTCTGGTTATTGGTGGCCATCTCTTTTCAAAGATGTGCATCGGTTTGTTTCTCAATGTGACCAGTGTCAACGCACTGGGAGTATTTCCAAAAGGAACGAAATGCCCTTATACAACATTCTAGAGGTTGAAATTTTTGACGTCTGGGGAGTTGATTTTATGGGTCCATTTCCGTCTTCTTTCGGAAATCAATATATCCTACTTGCAGTTGACTATGTCTAAATGGATTGAAGCTATTGCTTCTCCAACAAACGATGCACAAGTTGTAATAAAGCTTTTCAAAAAAATAATTTTTCCAAGATTTGGGGTCCCTAGAGTGGTTATAAGTGATGGAGGATCTCATTTCATTTCAAAACAATTTGAAAAAGTTTTACAAAAGTATGGGGTCAAGCATAAAGTTGCAACACCATATCACCCCCAGACTAGTGGCCAAGTTGAGGTGTCAAATAGAGAAATCAAATCAATTTTAGAAAAAAACTGTTTCTACCTCTAGAAAAGATTGGTCAGCTAAGCTTGATGATGCTCTTTGGGCTTACCGAACAGCATACAAGACTCCCATTGGAATGACTCTTTTTAAACTAATTTATGGGAAGTCTTGTCATCTTCCGGTTGAGTTGGAGCACAAAGCTTACTGGGCAATCAAAACCCTCAATTTGGACATGAGTCTTGCAGAAGATAAAAGAAAACTTCAACTGAATGAGTTGGAGGAACTGAGGATGGACGCTTATGAGAATGCCAGAATCTATAAAGAAAGAACAAAAAATTGGCATGATAAGCGTATCATTCGCAGGGAATTCAAAGAAGGTGATCCTGTGTTACTTTTTAATTCAAGATTGAAATTATTTCCAGGGAAGTAAAGATCAAGATGGTCCGGTCCCTTTAAAATCCTTAGGGTATACCCCTTTGGCGCAGTTGAAATTTGGAGTGAAAAGACCGGACCATTCAAGGTCAATGGCCAGAGATTAAAAATATAATGTGGGTGAAGACATTAAGAAAGGAACCACTTTGGTTCTTCATAACCCAAACTGAGCAAAAGAGGCTCTTCTTAACCGTCAAGCTAGTGACGTTAAAGAAGCACTGCGTGGGAGGCAACCCACGAGTTAATATTTTTGTTTTGTTTATATTTTTTGTAGGACAAATGAGAAAAAGAAAAAAAAATGAGAAAAGAAAAAAAAATGTTTCGCAATGCTTTTGGAAGTCTCAAGCAGACAAGGTTGTTTCAAAGTAGGAGCATAATCTGTATTCAAAAGGGGATGATCTAGGTGTTTGAAGCAGCAAAAATGAGTTCATATATGCTGAGAAAGAAGCACGATCCGTGCTCAATGCTCCATGGTCCGTGCGTGATCAAAAGAGTCAAAAAGGGAGCATCTGCCTAAGCCACGCATGGTCCGTGCGCAACCCAAGCATGGTCCGTGCGCTCTGTACATGAAAAAAATGAAAAATGATGTTCCTGATTAAGACCTACACGGTCCGTGCGCCCTACCAGCACGACCCGTGCGCACTGGAAAAGAAAAAAATTGACATTCTGCACAGAGCACACGGTCCGTGCGTATCTCTTGCACGGTCTGTGCGTGATCAAACAGAAGCCAGCAGAAAATTGCATATACTACGCACGGTCCGTGCGTGTGTGAAGCACGGTCCGTGCGCCCAGAGACAGAAACATGATCATCGTGGTCGTGTACGAGCAGTTGGTAATGGGGTGGGTCTATCAGAATACTTTGGGCGTACTTCATGTACTAGCTTCACTTCAGATGGGAAACTAGCTGCCATGAAGCAAAAGTTAACTGAAGAGTTGACTGAAGAGTTGACAGAGAAGTTAACTCAGGAGTTTGATAAGAAAAACAAAGCTATGATAGAAGAAGTATTGACAGAGGTATATATATGAACATTACCATAATTTATAAATTCATTTTAATAACTTTGTGAATAACATTTATTCAATACATTTGATTTGCAGAATACATTTCTCCAAAAAATACAATTGGATCTAAAGGTACTTGTGCACCATTCCATGTGGAGGAGCCTCCCAAGAATGATTGGTTAAGAGAATTGCATATTTTAGCTATGAGATTACAGAAAATTTCAAGTTGGACTTGGACCATGAGCACCACGAACATTTCTACATTGGATACAACGATATTGTAGGAATGGCTAAAGGTGATCAGGAACTTGGTATGAACCATTTGGCAATATGGTGCACGTAAGTATATATTAGTATTTTTAAAACTTATTCCTAAATATTTCAGTTATAAATATTGAATAAATTGTTTTCAATATTTTAGGTACTTGCATCGTGAATGTATAGCAAGGGAAATTAGTGAGGTGTATGGATTCTTAGATCCATACAAAATTTCTGATGGAATTAACTGCAAACAAGAGACCATCCAAACATATATCCAGAATAAGCTGTATGACCAGAACAAAACATGTTTTCTAGCACCATATTTGTCCAAGTAAAGTATCAGCTGTCTAAATTTATAGTGTTTCAATTCTTTGTCTGATTATAATCTAATTATTATTGTCCACTTCTGCAGCAAACGTTGGCAATTGTTTGTCGTCTGTCCTGCTGTTAATACGGTTGTTTCGATGTGTTCGCTTCATCTCCCTCCAAACGAGACCCTGGTTAAAACAGTTGAGAAGTAGGTTTTCTTTTATGAAAATTTTTTGTCACAATTTTGTCATTTAATATGCTTTAGACTTATAACTTAGTACTTATGATGTTGCCACACAGAGCCATGGATGGATATACAGGTTGAAGGGTATTAAAAAACCAAAACCTCAATGGGTGACACTTAAAGTAAGTATTAAATACATTCATATTATTTGCATTTTATACTTGTTTTTTTTTAAACTGCCGAAAGAAAGATGAATATGTATATCCTCTCTTTATCTATAGCTTCAAAACCAACCAAAAGAATCAGGAACATAGAGAAGAAGAGTGCTAGATTTGTTTCCCTTTAGAATGAATAATAGCAATAGTATCACATTTTAGCCATTTTATACTTGTTATTTAAATTATATTCAATTTACATGTTTGTTATTGATAAATCTTATTTTACTATGTTTTTAGTATTTGAATTAAATAAAAATTGTAGAATTTTAGTTTTGATTTGGAGCTATTTTACTACAAATTGTTGGTTTAATTTGTCAGGGTCAAATAATGAAGAAATGGAAGAATTTGGGTGATTAAAAAGCAAGGATTGAAAATGTAAGGACCAAGAAGCAAAATCAAGCAAATGGAGCCAAGAATTAAATGTTCACGCACGGTCCGTGCCTACTACACGCATGGCCCGTGCTCCCTGTTACAGAAAGCAGCTGAAAAGACTCAAGACACGCACGGTCCGTGCGTAACACAAGCATGGTCCGTGCGTCCTGTACGTTTCAGAAGATGGAAAGTTTGAAGACCACGCACGGTCCGTGCGCCCCAGCAGCACGGTCCGTGCGCCCCAGCAGCACGGTCCGTGCGCCCTGTTCCAGAAAGCTGTCTTGAAGATTACACGTAGCGCACGGTCCGTGCGCCCCAGCAGCACGGTCCGTGCGCCTTTGTCTGAAGTTCAAAATGTTACAAAACTCTTCTTCTTCTTTCATTATGGCTTGTAATTCGAATTTAATCCTGTGTCTACTGATCCTAGGCTATAAATAGGACCTCATTTCAGCTGTAGAGGGACCTTAGCATACTTGTAAACTAACTCCAAAGTTTAATCTAAGTTCTTGCAATTTTCTTAAGCTTTTGCTCTTTTATTTTCATATTCTTTACTTTCTTGCAATTTTAATTTCCGTTCTTTACATTTCCAGCACCTTACATTTCAGTTCTTTATCGCTTTGTTTATATTCTTGTCATTTACATTCTGTTATTTATCTTTATGTCATTTTCTTTAATGTCATTCTCTTCTACTCCCTTGTCTACTATGATCATGTGTGAGTAGACTTCTTTAGTCTTGGGATTGTGGGACACAATCAAATGATGGGTCCCTAAACAAATCCTAGACTAAACTCTATCTTATTTAGAACTTGAATTTTAATCTAATTCCATAGAACTAAATTTTATAAAACAAATATCAAACGAAGTACCGAGAGGTGAAGTTTGATATTGGAACAAATGGGATTAGACAAGGCAAAGCAAAGCATGAGAATAGCATTGCTAGCCTTGGGACAATAAGGTTGTGCTTAATGGGTCTCTGCGGTGATCAACCATGAGAATAGGTTTGATCATTGTTTCGAGACACATTCTTGCATTCCGAAAGGAATCTTGAATTACACCAAAAGAATACCTTGTCCTTAAAACAATTTCAAAATAAGATAGAGAATAGTTAAAGGGTTGTTTATTTCCATCATTGTGATCTAACCATGATCCCAAGGCGTCTTTTATTCTGAATTTTACAAAACAAAAAATACTCTTTTTATTAAAATCATTCCTTTCAGCTAATCAACATCAAAAATTAGATTAGTAATCGTAAAATACTCCCTGTGGATCGATACTTTCTGTTTTCTTTTATTTTGTTACTTTTTTTCTCTTCTTCTTTGAATGCGAAGAGCACACAGTTTCGGAGAAATTGTTGAACCAATTCCTGAAATCGAAAGATACCTTCACCAAAGAAGAAGAGAATTGCGCAATAACCAAAGAATGGCTGCTAATCCAAACCGTACTCTTAAAGAGTATGCTACGCCTTCTACGGCTGAGCCACATGCAGTTATTGTGCATCCTAATATTGATGCAAACAATTTTGAGCTTAAACCTTCTCTACTTTCTAGGGTCCAGCAGAACCAATTTTCAGGTTCAGCTACTGAGGACCCAAATGTGCACCTTTCTATCTTTCTTGAATATTGTGGTACTCTCAAACTGAATGGAGTAACCCCTGCGGCCATAAGACTAAAGCTTTTCCCTTTTTCACTAAGGGATAGAGCTAGAGCATGGCTACATTCGTTACCAAATGAGTCTGTTACTACATGGGATCAACTAAAGCAAGCATTCCTTGCTAGATTCTTTCCCCCAAGCAAAACCGCACAAATGAGGAATCAAATCACACGATTCACTCAAAATGAAGGGGAATCTCTTTATGATGCTTGGGAGCGTTTCAAAGAAATGCTAAGGCTATGCCCCCATCATGGACTAGAGAAGTGGTTGATCATACACACTTTCTATAATGGTTTGCTTTACACTACAAAAATGACCGTGGATGCTGCTGCGGGTGGAGCTCTATTGAACAAGAACATAAAAGAGGCTTATGCACTAATTGAAGATATGGCGCAGAATCACTACCAATGGACAAGTGAGAGAGCCAACACTGCTACACCTCCATCAAAGAAGGAACCAGGTAAGTATGAAGTTTCTGCTCTTGATCATTTAGCTTCTAAAGTAGACGCACTTTTCCAGAAATTTGAAAAACTTAATGTTAATGCTATCTCACCTTCTTCTACTCCTGCTGTACCTCCTTGTGAAATATGTGGTGTTGTTGGTCATACCAGTGTTGAATGTCAACTAGGAGTGTCTGCTAATGGTTCTGAGCAAGTTAATTATGCTCAAAAGGGGGATCCTTTTTCAAATACTTATAATTCTGGATGGAGGAATCATCCAAATTTTTCATATAAAAATCCTCCAGCCAATCCCTCTTTCCAACCAGCAGCAAGAACACCCCCTGGTTTTCAAAATAATCAAAGAACTCCTCAAAAATCCAATTTGGAAACTTTATTGGAAAATTTTGTGTTAACACAAACAAAGCAAAATGAAGAATTTAAAAACCAAACTGGATTTTTGAATGACACTCTCATAAAATTAACGTCAAAAGTGGACTCTATTTCTACTCACAACAAAATGTTGGAAACTCAAATTTCCCAAGTAGCTCAACAAGTTGCTTCATCCTCTAGGTCCTCTGGAATTTTTCCAGGGCAGCCTGAACCAAATCCTAAAGCTCAAATAAATGCTGTCACCCTTAGGAGTGGAAAACAATTAGAGGAACCAAAAGAAACTAATAAGAAAAATGTGAGTGAGGAAGAAGAACCACAAAATGAGAGGGTTGAAGTTGAGGTAGAAAAAGAAACACCTTATGTACCACCACCACCATACAAGCCTAAAATACCATTCCCACAAAGGTTTGCCAAATCAAAGCTTGATGAGCAGTTTAAAAAATTTGTTGATTTGTTAAAAAAGCTCTACATTAACATTCCTTTTACAGATGCTTTGTCTCAAATGCCATCTTATGCAAAGTTTTTGAAAGAAATTTTATCTAAGAAAAGAAAGATAGATGACAATGAGACAGTAGCTTTAACTGAAGAATGTAGTGCTATTATTCAAAACAAACTGCCTCCAAAGCTTAAAGATCTTGGTAGCTTTTCCATCCCTTGTGTCATTGGAAGTGAGACTATTAAAAGAGCCATGTGTGATTTAGGAGCTAGTGTGAGCTTAATGCCCTTATCCCTTTGTGAGAGGTTAGGCATAGGAGAGTTGAAACCTACAAATATGACCTTAACATTGGCTGACCGTTCCAGTAAATATCCAGCTGGTATTCTTGAGGATATTCCTATTAAAATAGGAGAAATTTTTATTCCAGCAGATTTTGTTGTGATGGAAATGGAGGAGGACTCCCAAGTTCCAATTCTCTTGGGGAGACCTTTCCTTGCTACTGCAGGGGCCATAATTGATGTTAAGCATGGTAAGTTGGCATTCAATATAGGTGAAGAAAAGGTGGAGTTTGAATTTGCCAATTTGATGAAGAGTCCTTCAATTCAGGACTCTTGTTGTATGATTGATGTTGTTGACCATTGTCTGAAAGAGTGCTCTTTAGCATCATCTTCATGCGATGGTTTGGAAGTATGCTTGACTAACAATGCAGGTGAAAAGTTAACTGGAGATGCCCAAGTCTATGCTCAAATGCTGGACGAAAATCCTCCTATAAAAGACTTGGGTATTGAAGACTTGGTTGAAAGAAGTTCTGATTCTCTTCAAAAAGGAGCTCCAAAGGTGGAGCTAAAGCCTCTCCCATCATCTCTAAGGTACGAATTTCTTGGCGTAGACTTTACTTATCCTGTTATTGTAAATGCAAACCTAGATGAGGTTGAAACAAATAAGCTCCTTAGTATTCTCAAGAAATTTCCTAAAGCCATAGCATATACCATTGAGGATATTAAGGGAATCAATCCCTCATTGTGTATGCATAGGATATTACTTGAAGAGGACTATAAACCATCAATTGAGCATCAAAGGAGATTAAATCCTAATATGAAAGAAGTTGTGAAAAAAGAAGTTCTCAAACTCCTTGATGCTGGGGTAATTTACCCCATTTCTGATAGCAAATGGGTTAGTCCGGTTCAAGTAGTTCCTAAAAAGGGAGGCATAACAGTTGTCAAAAATGAAAAAAATGAATCTATTGCAACTAGAGCTGTTACGGGATGGAGAATGTGTATCGATTATAGGAAGCTTAACAAAGCAACCCGTAAAGATCACTTTCCCCTTCCCTTCATTGATCAAATGTTAGAAAGGTTGGCAAGGCATTCACATTTTTGTTATTTAGATGGGTATTCTGGATTCTTTCAAATACCTATTCATCCAAATGACCAAGAAAAAACAACTTTCACTTGTCCTTTCGGCACTTTTGCTTACCGAAGGATGCCTTTTGGTCTTTGCAATGCCCCTGCCACCTTTCAACGTTGCATGATGTCAATTTTTTCTGATTTTGTTGAAAACATTATGGAAGTTTTTATGGATGATTTTTCAGTCCATGGGTCTCGCTTTGATAACTGTTTAGCCAATTTAGAAAAAGTTTTGGAAAGGTGTGAAAAAGTAAACCTTGTGCTGAATTGGGAAAAATGTCATTTCATGGTAAGAGAAGGTATAGTTCTTGGACATTTAGTTTCTGAACGAGGTATAGAGGTGGACAAAGCAAAAATAGAAATTATTGAAAAAATGTCACCTCCAACCTCAGTTAAAGAGGTGAGAAGTTTCTTAGGTCATGCGGGTTTCTACCGCCGGTTCATAAAAGATTTTTCAAAGATTTCTAAACCACTAACAAGCTTGCTCCTTAAGGATGCAGCTTTTGTATTTGATGATTTGTGTTTAGCAGCTTTTGGCAGGTTAAAAGAAGCCTTGATCACTGCCCCAATCATGCAGCCACCCGATTGGAACCTTCCATTCGAAATCATGTGTGACGCAAGTGACTATGCAGTTGGGGCGGTGCTTGGACAAAAGAAAGACAAGAAAATGCATGCCATTTACTATGCAAGCAGAACTCTGGATGAGGCTCAGGTAAATTATGCCACAACTGAAAAAGAATTGTTGGCGGTAGTCTTTGCCATTGATAAGTTCAGGCAATATTTAGTAGGATCCAAAATCATAATTTATACGGATCACTCGGCAATCAAATGTTTGTTGAATAAAAAAGATGCCAAGCCGAGGTTGATCCGGTGGATCCTACTTCTCCAAGAGTTTGACCTTGAGATCAGGGATAAAAAAGGCACAGAAAATGTTGTAGCTGATCACATGTCAAGGCTACAGGAAAACAATGAGGGTGAGCTGCCACTTGATGATTCCTTCCCGGATGATCAGCTATTCTCTTTGGTGCAAACTGAAGCACCGTGGTATGCAGATTTTGTGAACTATCTTGTAGCCGGGGTGCTGCCTCCGGACTTGAACTACCAGCAGAAGAAGAAATTCTTTCATGATATAAAGCACTATTATTGGGACGAGCCCTACCTCTTCAAAATGGGATCAGAAGGTATTTTCAGAAGGTGCATTCCGGAGGACGAGGTAAGTAACATTTTAATGTTTTGTCATTCTTCATCTTATGGTGGCCACGCCAGTTCTCAGAAAACTGCTTTTAAAATTCTTCATTCTGGTTATTGGTGGCCATCTCTTTTCAAAGATGTGCATCGGTTTGTTTCTCAATGTGACCAGTGTCAACGCACTGGGAGTATTTCCAAAGGGAACGAAATGCCCTTAAACAACATTCTAGAGGTTGAAATTTTTGACGTCTGGGGAGTTGATTTTATGGGTCCATTTCCGCCTTTTTTCGGAAATCAATATATCCTACTTGCAGTTGACTATGTCTAAATGGATTGAAGCTATTGCTTCTCCAACAAACGATGCACAAGTTGTAATAAAGCTTTTCAAAAAAATAATTTTTCCAAGATTTGGGGTCCCTAGAGTGGTTATAAGTGATGGAGGATCTCATTTCATTTCAAAACAATTTGAAAAAGTTTTACAAAAGTATGGGGTCAAGCATAAAGTTGCAACACCATATCACCCCCAGACTAGTGGCCAAGTTGAGGTGTCAAATAGAGAAATCAAATCAATTTTAGAAAAAAACTGTTTCTACCTCTAGAAAAGATTGGTCAGCTAAGCTTGATGATGCTCTTTGGGCTTACCGAACAGCATACAAGACTCCCATTGGAATGACTCTTTTTAAACTAATTTATGGGAAGTCTTGTCATCTTCCGGTTGAGTTGGAGCACAAAGCTTACTGGGCAATCAAAACCCTCAATTTGGACATGAGTCTTGCAGGAGATAAAAGAAAACTTCAACTGAATGAGTTGGAGGAACTGAGGATGGACGCTTATGAGAATGCCAGAATCTATAAAGAAAGAACAAAAAATTGGCATGATAAGCGTATCATTCGCAGGGAATTCAAAGAAGGTGATCCTGTGTTACTTTTTAATTCAAGATTGAAATCATTTCCAGGGAAGTTAAGATCAAGATGGTTTGGTCCCTTTAAAATCCTTAGGGTATACCCCTTTGGCGCAGTTGAAATTTGGAGTGAAAAGACCGGACCATTCAAGGTCAATGGCCAGAGATTAAAAATATAATGTGGGTGAAGACATTAAGAAAGGAACCACTTTGGTTCTTCATAACCCAAACTGAGCAAAAGAGGCTCTTCTTAACCGTCAAGCTAGTGACGTTAAAGAAGCACTGTGTGGGAGGCAACCCACGAGTTAATATTTTTGTTTTGTCTATGTTTTTTGTAGGACAAATGAGAAAAAGAAAAAAAATGAGAAAAGAAAAAAAAATGTTTCGCAATGCTTTTGGAAGTCTCAAGCAGACAATGTTGTTTCAAAGTAGGAGCATAATCTGTATTCAAAAGGGGATGATCTAGGTGTTTGAAGCAGCAAAAATGAGTTCATATATGCTGAGAAAGAAGCACGATCCGTGCTCAATGCTCCATGGTCCGTGCGTGATCAAAAGAGTCAAAAAGGGAGCATCTGCGTAAGCCACGCATGGTCCGTACGCAACCCAAGCATGGTCCGTGCGCTCTGTACATGAAAAAAATGAAAAATGATGTTCCTGATTAAGACCTACACGGTCCGTGCGCCCTACCAGTACGACCCGTGCGCACTGGAAAAGAAAAAAATTGACATTCTGCACAGAGCACACGGTCCGTGCGTATCTCTTGCACGGTCCGTGCGTGATCAAACAGAAGCCAGCAGAAAATTGCATATAGTACGCACGGTCCGTGCCTGTGTGAAGCACGGTCCGTGCGCCCAGAGACAGAAACATGATCATCGTGGTCGTGTACGAGCAGTTGGTAATGGGGTGGGTCTATCAGAATACTTTGGGCGTACTTCATGTACTAGCTTCACTTCAGATGGGAAACTAGCTGCCATGAAGCAAAAGTTAACTGAAGAGTTGACAAAGAAGTTAACTCAGGAGTTTGATAAGAAAAACAAAGCTATGATAGAAGAAGTATTGACAGAGGTATATATATGAACATTACCATAATTTTTAAATTCATTTTAATAACTTTGTGAATAACATTTATTCAATACATTTGATTTGCAGAATACATTTCTCCAAAAAATACAATTGGATCTAAAGGTACTTGTGCACCATTCCATGTGGAGGAGCCTCCCAAGAATGATTGGTTAAGAGAATTGCATATTTTAGCTATGAGATTACAGAAAATGTCAAGTTGGACTTGGACCATGAGCACCACGAACATTTCTACATTGGATACAACGATATTGTAGGAATGGCTAAAGGTGATCAGGAACTTGGTATGAACCATTTGGCAATATGGTGCACGTAAGTATATATTAGTATTTTTAAAACTTATTCCTAAATATTTCAATTATAAATATTGAATAAATTGTTTTCAATATTTTAGGTACTTGCATCGTGAATGTATAGCAAGGGAAATTAGTGAGGTGTATGGATTCTTAGATCCATACAAAATTTCTGATGGAATTAACTGCAAACAAGAGACCATCCAAACATATATCCAGAATAAGCTGTATGACCAGAACAAAACATGTTTTCTAGCACCATATTTGTCCAAGTAAAGTATCAGCTGTCTAAATTTATAGTGTTTCAATTCTTTGTCTGATTATAATCTAATTATTATTGTCCACTTCTGCAGCAAACATTGGCAATTGTTTGTCGTCTGTCCTGCTGTTAATACGGTTGTTTCGATGTGTTCGCTTCATCTCCCTCCAAACGAGACCCTGGTTAAAACAGTTGAGAAGTAGGTTTTCTTTTATGAAATTTTTTTTGTCACAATTTTGTGATTTAATATACTTTAGACTTATAACTTAGTACTTATGATGTTGCCACACAGAGCCATGGATGGATATACAGGTTGAAGGGTATTAAAAAACCAAAACCTCAATGGGTGACACTTAAAGTAAGTATTAAATACATTCATATTATTTGCATTTTATACTTGTTTTTTTTTAAACTGCTGAAAGAAAGATGAATATGTATATCCTCTCTTTATCTATAGCTTCAAAACCAACCAAAAGAATCAGGAACATAGAGAAGAAGAGTGCTAGATTTGTTTCCCTTTAGAATGAATAATAGCAATAGTATCACATTTTAGCCATTTTATACTTGTTATTTAAATTATATTCAATTTACATGTTTGTTATTGATAAGTCTTATTTTACTATGTTTTTAGTATTTGAATTAAATAAAAATTGTAGAATTTTAGTTTTGATTTGGAGCTATTTTACTACAAATTGTTGGTTTAATTTGTCAGGGTCAAATAATGAAGAAATGGAAGAATTTGGGTGATTAAAAAGCAAGGATTGAAAATGTAAGGACCAAGAAGCAAAATCAAGCAAATGGAGCCAAGAATTAAATGTTCACGCACGGTCCGTGCCTACTACACGCATGGTCCGTGCTCACTGTTACAGAAAGCAGCTGAAAAGACTCAAGACACACACGGTCCGTGCGTAACACAAGCATGGTCCGTGCGTCCTGTACGTTTCAGAAGATGGAAAGTTTGAAGACCACGCACGGTGTAACACCCCCCTTTTACTATTACAATTAAATAGACAATTATCAGAGTCACCTCGAAAGGCGCTACATTTTTTCACCATTTTTAAAAAAGGAAAATCTCCAAAATAATTTATATAAAAGAAATCACCAAGCAGCGGAAATATTAACCAGTTTAAACATCTCCAGAATTAACAATTAAAGACATCTCCAAAATAAATTAAAACAATTTCCAATAACTAAAATAATAGTTCAAAACGATAACTAACGACTCCCCGGTGCTACATATCAGAGCTGACACAGACCCAAACGAGAGAGGAAGCAAAACCTAGCAATTCCTCCACGAGCACTAGCGATCACCTGCAGCGTTGCCGCATGAGAGCAACATTCCAAGCAGAAGGGGTGAGTCTAACAGAGATAATAAGCAGATGATAAAAATATGCTAGCATCAGGTAACTACAGCAACACAATACAATTACACCATATCACAGCACCAGATACCAAAGGAAAAATCCATCTGACAGTGAACCACCAAAATTATAACATTCATAGACAATGGGATGATATGCAACCCCTCCAGTGGGCATATGCATGCGGTACCGATCACCAAAATGAGCCACGACGGGCATATCACCAATAAACACCAGAGGCAGAGCCTATATCACCAAAACATGCATATGACAATGCGACACCATGATTATGCACCAACTCACCATAACAAGTATTTAAAATAAATACTATATCACCAGAATCAAAACAAATGATTTCACCAAAAATAGCACCAAGTTGTAGCATCACAGCTACCACTAAACTCTCCTGAGCATACCAGCACCGCACCTGAAATATTAACACCAGACGGCTCCACAACGCGGACATAACGCACGCACACCACGCACAAGACTGGCGCACAGCGCCTAGGCACATCGCACCTACTTCAGCGAATTAATTAAAATAGCAAACGACATCGGATTTCAACAAATAAATACTTGTTGGAAAGCCCTATGGGTCTGGTTATCATCCCTAAGTTCAGTTTTTGAAGGAGAGTGTCCAATAGGTACAGTTTTCGAAAAGCACACAGGCTAGTTGCAAAAGAGGACAGTTTCTGTCCTTCAAATTCAAGCAATTCCAAAGTGACCAAAACTCAATCAAATTGCATGAAACTTGTGCATAAACTGGGGAAAATTTTGTCTAGTTTTCAAAGAAATTGGATTCGTTCGAAAAGGAGTTCTTTTGAAAACGTGGTAACCAAAACACTGACCCTGTGTCCAGATTGTTTCCAGAATCTTACTCTAACTTGTGGAATTCATATCTCGAGCTACACAACTCTAAACGCAACCAAACCAGTGCCAAATTAACAAGCGTTAAGTCTATTTTCCAGAAAAATAAACCACATAATTTTTCGGTCAATACAACGTTCCCAGTCACTGAAATACCGAATCTATACCCAAATCGTTTCCAGAATTTTAACCTAACTTGTATCGCCTATAACTCGAGCTATACAACTCCGAATTTAACGAAACCAGTGCCAAAACTACCGGCGTTAAGTCTATTTTCAAAAACAATTAACCTCATAATTTTTGGATCAACCAAACAGCGCCAGTTTTAGAAAAACCGAACCTGTGTCCAGAATCGCTAAATTGCCAAACACCAAACCCTAACGGCAACGACACCGCAACCACCACAACAAAAACGACAATTCGACAACGCGACAACAACAATCAACCACGCACAGCAACAACAAAAACACGAACAACAACAACACCATCAACGTGATACAACAATCACGCAACAACAAATAACGAAACAAATCACAATAACGTGCAATAATCATCAAAGCACCAATCTCAACGAAAACACGATATGCAACAACACGAACAATTCAACAGAACCCTAGACTACCCACACATAATTATCATCAACCCATTATCAAGGTTAAGCCCACCCTTACCTCAACTATGGTGGCGGAAACTCCCTCCTAGCCTCGTTCCTCGATCTCCGAATACGGCGACTCCCCCAAACTACAGCTTCAGTGCGAAGCCAATATCTCCCTCCTCAGAACTCATTTCGAAGATCCGAACGGTGAAAGTGTAGAACTATATCTTACGAACCTGCTGCCCAAAAACGAAGACGATCCAACGGTTAACGAAACCGGAATCGCAATTTTACGGTGACAGGTTTGAGAAAAACGGGAATTGTTTTCTCTCTTCTTTTCTCTCTCTTTGGTGGCTGCTCTAATCCGAAATTCCTCTCTCTCTCAACCCTAAATTAATCCTCTCCACTTATAATAAGTGAGAAACATAATGGGCTAAATTATTTGGGACTTTATCCACATAGGAAGGGAGCCCAATGCTATTTTTAACTAGCCCACAACACGTGATTATCATCTAACTCGTTTTCAACATAGCTACTACGCCCATAATTTCAATTCTTACAATCATCCTACGGCAATCCAACTTCGAAATAATTTGATTAAATTTTAGGGCGTTAAACACGGTCCGTGCGCCCCACCAGCACGGTCCGTGCGCCCTGTTCTAGAAAGCTGTCTTGAAGATTACACGTAGCGCACGGTCCGTGCGCCTTTGTCTGAAGTTCAAAATGTTACAAAACTCTTCTTCTTCTTTCATTATGGCTTGTAATTCGAATTTAATCCTGTGTCTACTGATCCTAGGCTATAAATAGGACCTCATTTCAGCTGTAGAGGGACCTTAGCATACTTGTAATCTCACTCCAAAGTTTAATCTAAGTTCTTGCAATTTTCTTAAGCTTTTGCTCTTTTATTTTCATATTCTTTACTTTCTTGCAATTTTAATTTCCGTTCTTTACATTTCCAGCACCTTACATTTCAGTTCTTTATCGCTTTGTTTATATTCTTGTCATTTACATTCTGTTATTTATCTTTATGTCATTTTCTTTTATGTCATTCTCTTCTACTCCCTTGTCTACTATGATCATGTGTGAGTAGATTTCTTTAGTCTTGGGATTGTGGGACACAATCAAATGATGGGTCCCTAAACAAATCCAAGACTAAACTCTATCTTATTTAGAACTTGAATTTTAATCTAATTCCATAGAACTAAATTTTATAAAACAAATATCAAACGAAGTACCGAGAGGTGAAGTTTGATATTGGAACAAATGGGATTAGACAAGGCAAAGCAAAGCATGAGAATAGCATTGCTAGCCTTGGGACAATAAGGTTGTGCTTAATGGGTCTCTGCGATGATCAACCATGAGAATAGGTTTGATCATTGTTTCGAGACACATTCTTGCATTCCGAAAGGAAGCTTGAATTACACCAAAAGAATACCTTGTCCTTAAAACAATTTCAAAATAAGATAGAGAATAGTTAAAGGGTTGTTTATTTCCATCATTGTGATCTAACCATGATCCCAAGGCGTCTTTTATTCTGAATTTTACAAAACAAAAAATACTCTTTTTATTAAAATCATTCATTTCAGCTAATTAACATCAAAAATTAGATTAGTAATCGCAAAATACTCCCTGTGGATCGATACTTTCTATTACGCGATAGAACCGTGCACTTGCGGCCTATCAAGTTTTTGGCGCCGTACTCTTAAAAATCCTCCTACCAGCAGTAAGAACACCCCCTGGATGCCCCCGGATGGCGAAGCTGTCCGTCACATTTCCTTTCATCTGCATGCCATCTAATGTTCTTTGCGTCATTTTCATTAGCAAACAAGCGTGTGAATCTGGGAATTATTGGAAGATACCATAACACCTTTGCTGGAGAACCATTTGTGTTGTCATCATTGCAACTAGATTCACCGGTCTTTACTTTGTAGCGCGACCTATTACACGTAGGGCACTTATGCAGCTTCTCAAACTCATTTCCATATAATATGCAATCATTGGGGCATGCATGTATTTTTTTATACTCCACACCCATCGGACACAAAATCTTCTTCGCTTCATACGTACGACACGACAATGTGTTACCTTCTGGAAGCATGTGTTGCAACAACTCAAGCAACTCGGTGAAACTCTTATCAGTCCATCCATGTATCGCCTTCAGATTGAACAATTTTATCGTCACAGACAACCGTGTGTGTTTTTTACATCCCAAATACAATGGCTCTTCTTTATCTTTGCATAAAGTATCGAATGCATGTGCTCGCTTAAACGACTCCGGCCCAATATCACGTATCATGTCCTCCATTCGATCATCCATATTTGCATCTACGAAATTATCTCTTTCGGACACACTTGGGATATTTAACTTCTCACCATGCCATATCCAAGTTGTATAACCACGACAAATCCCATTAACTAGAAGATGATCTTTTATTGTTTCAACTGGTTGTGGTGTCCGGTTCACACACTTAACACAAGGACAGTCAAAAATTCCACCACTATCTTTGAGGTTTGTTTGAGCAAACTCTAGAAACTCTTCCACCCCGTTCGCATACTCGTCACTCAACTTATTAGTTTGCATCCAACTACGATCCATGGCTACACTAAAAAAAGTTGTATTTATATACAACTTATAACATGCAAAGAAAGAAATGATTCCAATTTTATTGCAACAAACAAACATAACATGTTATTCTTGAATTTAACAAACAGAAAGAGTTGCACTAGGAAAAGTTTAACAAGGCAAGAAAATAATTGAAGTATAGAACCATGATAGCTAGATACCTGAAAGGGTTTCAGTACAAGAGAGCGATGGTGAGACGGGAGAGGGTAAGGGCGGAGACCACAACAAGATATGAATTCAACTTTGATAAGGAGCGTGTATTACCTAACCATAAAAAAAGAAAAAGAAATTGTCAAAATTTCCACAAATTGCCTAAATTTTGTCAAAACCTGTCACAAAAAGCATATTATTATTCTATTTGAAGAAAAAGGATTGGAATCAAGAATAATATTTCAGGCTGACTGTTGTTGTAAATCTTGCTAGTTAACTCTTTTGCTAGATCTCCTAATACAAAGCATAATATTCAACCATAGAAGCAAAAGCCTTGCCCAATCAAGAACATTGGCTACAGACATAAACATCCATCATTCCCTACGGAATAACATTATGCCTTCATTATAATTTCTTTGAACAACACCACCAGCAGGGAAACAGATACCCACCACCAAAGCAAAAATCAACTCAAGTACATTTTCAAGGCATACATATGACACGACCACCAATCATAAAAATTAAATCTGGTCTTCCTACACCCTCGGTTAATAAATCATCCCCATTATACAAGCTTTATATTCCCAACATCTTCATTCAATTGATATCTGAAGACATTTCACATTTTGGCATGCTAATATTAACTTCCATAATACACATTTCAGCCTTCTTGCATACAGCTTAGCCAAGATTTTATACAAGCTTCCAATCAAAGAAATTATTCTATAATCCTTTAGGGCCTGTTTGGAGTTTAAACTAGTTTGGAGTTAATTTAGAGTTTGCCAAGTGGCATCTGATCCTTGGACTTGAGGAGCATCACTTTCTTATATATAAGTACTATTAGAATGAATTAAAAGGCAAAGAAATTGAATCCAATTTTTTTTCTTTCTGTTTCCCCTTATCCCTGAAGTTGCTAACACTCAAAGTTAGCAATTCTTCTTGCAATTACTTTGCTAACACAACCACATCAGAATAACAAAAATATATGAGTAAACAACACCCTAACACTTTTGCTAGCTCAATGATCATAGCAAACCATAAGATACTTTGAAAAGATAATGAAAACCATGTTAAGATCAGGTATATATAAATAGTCTTCATCAGTTCAAGATTTATACACATTCCAAAAGCTGAAGCACTAATGGAGATTGGTTGCCTAGCACATGCTAAAAATCACGACCAGCCAATCAAAACCAAACATTTGGTAACAGCAACCTCTCTAGCTACCAGCAACAACTTGAAACAAACAATTTCAGTATCAATAATATTGAAATCAAAGCAACATTTCAACTAATCCTAGCAGTTTCCAACATTAAACCAAAATTATACTTTTAACATTAACAATTTCAATATCAATAATATTATCAATATCATTTGATGTACAAAATCAAAACTACAAAAACCTAATAATCACAAACATGAAGAATCTTACCTCAAAATCTCAAAATAGAAATAGAAGTAGAGCAAGAGACGCTGAGAGAGAGAGAGAGACGCATAGAGAGAGGCTACAATCCCTTTGCTTCCTCCATTATAAACAAAGAGTCTTCATTGAGAAAAAGAAATATAGGGTTTTGTTCAGAGTGAGACGATACTGGGTTTCCAAGAGTGGGATGAGATTGGGTTTTGTTGAGAGTGAGATGGAATCGAAATTTAGAGGAAATCAAGAGTGAGTTTCGTGGAGAGAGCTACTGAAGGAGGAGACAGCGATGGAAGCCATGGAAGTTGTTTCAATGTTTGTGTGTACGAAGAGAGAGTATTTTGACTAGGGTTTAGAAAACATGAAACATTTTAAGGCAGGCGTAAATTATGCACGACTTAAATTCTTAAATCCTTTTAAAAAAAATTAACTTTTAAGCCGCGCAATATTTCGCCTGACTTAAAAAGGTTCGCGCCTGAAAATCTATTTCATCTTAATTACAAGTTTGCCACCGCTTCTACCTTTTAAGTCAGACATTTGAACGCCCGCCTTTAAAAGTCTAATTCTTATCCTGATTTTGCACTAGTGTCAGTCAAAAGACGTTACAATACACGAAACAGACACCACGATGGCACATATATCAGCCTCGCATTTTAGGACAACAGATTACAATACAGAAACAACACGCGGTCCATAATACAGGGTAACAAACAAACACATCACTTTTTAAACTCCTTCTTCACAACAACACTCTTGTAAGGCTTGCGAGTAGACTGTTTAGCCTCAGAAGGCTGCTCAACGTGTCGCGTCCACAATTACGATGGATTGCTTGCCACGACTTTTGCTGGTAGGAGTGTTATCTTGACGGACAGAAGAAGACGGGTATGTAGTGATGGACTGAGATCCGATCGTATCAATATTATCTAGAGCACATGAGCTAGAGCCCAATTTGTCACAGGACCCACTGGCCTCAACATCAGCCTATCAAGGAAATCCATGGAAAAATAAGATTGGTGGTTAAGAAATGGGAACAAACTAACATAGGTAGGGCATAAACAAAAGAAAAAACTACCAAAGCATAAGAGGGATCAAAACCATCAAAAGTAGATGGGTAGATGCCATCTAGGCTTTCTTCAGGAAGCATAGGGGAAAAACTGTTAAAAACAATCAATGGGCTAGCAACTAAAAGACAACAAAGAGATATAAGAACGTTACTTGGATATCATGCTGCTCAACAAATTTCTCAATAGTACTAGTAGGCAAATCAGAACTCATTTTTTTAACAGTAAATGACTGTCAACCATTGTTAAGATTTACAAAAATTAGAAATGAATTAAAAACATAAAAATAACAAAGCGGATTTACATTGGCCCTACGTAAATCCGATTTCCATTTTTCTAAATCGGATATACCCCCACCCAAAGGTAAATCCGATTCACTAAATGACAAAAGCGGATTTACGTAGGGGGTACGTAAATCAGATTTCGCATCGGATGTATCTACATCCGCCAGGACAAAAATTCGCTTTTTATACTGAATTAAATGGTCAAATCGGATATATCTTTCAATTGATAAATCTGATTTGACCGGTTGGTGTCTTATTAAATACGGATTTAATTCTAATCGGATTTACCTTCCATTTTGGTAAATAATTGATTTTGTCAAAGAAAAAAGTTAAAAAATCCTCTCATAGTGCATCTTCTCTGGCAAATACTTCTGCGTCGTGACGTGGTTGCAGGACGTCGCGGTCGTTTGCTATTCGGCTGTGAGTCTCCTTGGTGTTGGTGTCCGGCATCGCTTTCTCCTTCCTTTTGGAACCCTAGTAAGTTTGCTTTGCTTGTACTTGCCGTCTGAGTTTAGCTTCTCTTTAGTTAGGGTAAATTTGTCAGTTGCACCAAAATAGAATACTGCGTTGTTTCTTAATTTACAAAATCAACTCATTAGCTGTCTCACTTCAGCAACGCGCTAATGGCTTCTGAAGATGAGCAAAAGACTATTCCCCTCGATATATCTTAATTATACTAAACCATGGATAAACACATGGTTCTGACACATCAGAATTTCGCATGAATTACATCATCTTGACGTCATTTCCATGTCACCTTAAGACCATCGGATGCGTGACACGTTGGAACCGAGAAGACAAGGAACCTTTGAGATTCGAATAGCGTTCCACATGGACAAAATCAACGAAGTAGATTACTTTAAATTGCAGCTGAGGTTTTAACGGTGGTGATCAAAACTTTGCAAAAATAAAACTGACCCACACTCAGTAGTTTAAAACGAATTAATGCGAAAATAAAATCAGAGGTATCAGAATGGTAAACAATCCCTATTATTCCGGCTCATAATTAAGAATCAATTAATACTCCTAATTGAATGCATTAGTTGTCAAACCAACTCAATATTTCAAACGAATTCAAAAAATAAATCTGAATCACTCATCCATAACCACAATAGCAAACCAAAAAAAGTAGTTGGACCAAATTTCATATCAAAGAATACGAAATTGGCTTTACTATGTATCAACAAACTATTATCCCTCCAGATTCATATGATAATGGCTACGGCTGCCCTCATTCTTCCTTGATGATGGCAAAATTGCTACACCTGCAAATACAGACAACTAACCAATTATTTTTCCCAGTGGTTGCAAATCGATGGAGATCCCAAATAAAAGGTATCAAAAGTTTTATTATATAGCAGGAAAAGCAAATAATGGAACCATGGATGGCGTTCAACATGATCAAGTAAGTTGTGACAATTTGCAAAGTTAGTGTTTATAATAGTTGGATCATCATGCTATTTATATAATTTTCATCTACTTTGCATATATCCAGGATGAATCAATAGTTGTGATGGCACACATCGTTGGAGTAATATTTCGTACAATGTAAGATTCATCCTACTATTTCTAACCTTATATATTACAATTACTCCTTTCTCAATTGATGTCCATATATATTACTATTACAGTGTAAGATTCGTTTACATATGATGTCCATATAAATTGTCCATTAAGAAAAGCAAATATTGGAACCATAGATATCGTTCAACATGTTCAAGTAAGTTGCGGCAATTTGGGATCTTACTGCTAACAAATTATTTTCATCATGTTCTCTATTAGGTTTTCTTCTACTTTGTTAATATCCAGGATGAATAGGGTTAAAAACTGGAACGCTAATCCCCAAAAAAAAAAATAGTTTGAAGTCAAGAAAAGGATTCAATCAGCATCAATGGTAACAACAGCAGCATATTCTGCAAAAACGGAATAATCAGAAGCTGGAGAATAGGTTCGTCTACGGGTTTTCATTTTTTTTCATTTACGTTTTATCACGTATAGTTTCTAAATATGTTATTTTAATTCGTGCTAATAAATTGGAATTAGCAATAGTCTAGAATTTGTGTTAATAAACTGAAATTAGTAAGTTTAGAATCTGTGCTATAAAACTGAAATTAGTAACTGTATATATGAACAAAAATTAATCAAACATATTAAATCATGTTTTACTGTGAATATGTTAAGGATTAGAGAAAATTAGTTGTTTAGAAATTAGGGTTCATAATAGCGTAAAAATGGGAAAACCAAATTAGAATTAGTAAGTAATTTAGAATAGATTTGTTAGCAGTAATTTAGGGTTTTAGAAAAGCAATCAATTTAGGAAGCATAACAGCAGAAAATAGTAGAAAAGAATAGCAAAATAATCAGAACCAGTAAGTAAAAAAGCTAAATAATAATGGAGCTCACCTCCGGCCACCGTAGACAAAGCTATTCTCCAGCTCCATCAAATATATGCTGCTAATTTGTGGGATCTGACATGGGATGACAAGCAAAAATTAGATATTTATTGACATACATCTCACCTTTAGTATTCTCACCCTATAGAAATCATCAGAAATTCATCATTCAGATTACTCCATTGTATAATGAAACTTCCTAAATCTTACTTTTTGATTTTAAACATTGAAATAAAAGCCACAAACCAGAGCATTTAAAAGAAATATCTGATTATTTCTATAGGCTGAGACAGAATGAATCAACGGGCCATTCTCATGTATGTTTAAGGACGATCCTTGCACATCGAAAGATTTTCAAGAGCACATACACACACAACAGAGGAGGAAACGACAATCAACAGGTATGCCTGCAAAATTGTTTCATTCAGCGAGTTTAATTATATGATATACATCACAGGATTATATATTTCATTTATTATATTTGACATTAGGAGCTATTGCCGAACACACTCAAACAGATGCAAGCATTCAAGTCCAGAATACAAAGGATTCAGATATGAAATTAGGTTCCGGTAACTATCATTTCCAAGGTTGTGTTTTGGTATTTAACTATCATTTCCTTGGTTGTATTTTGGTATTTAACTTCAACGAATTTTATAGCGTAGACATAGACTATTCATCAATCATATGCAGAGATAAGGAAAATTTCAGATACAATCCCAGGATGCATAGTATTTGTAAAAAACATATATTAGTAACCTGTTTGGTAAGCTATATTGGAATGGCTACGTGAGAATAAACTTTGGTTGGAAATGGTACCGTTATATTAGTTACACACTTCAATGCTTATACCTACTGTGATGTAGGTTAATATATTATATATTATTATTCAAGGATTGTACACACTTTGTTGTATAAATCAACATCCAAACTATCTAATTGGTGAATGAAAATAACTACTGTTATGTACTTTACACACTTAATAATTAGTGAATGAAAATCCTATTGATATAATAACAATCAAACTATTGCTGTGAAATCTAAAACAAACAAAAATCAGAATTTTTGTCAAAAAGAAAAAAAGCAAAGTGTGTACATCTTACTTTTAACCAAAAAAGTAAGGGTCACTGTTTTCTAACATTTAACCAAAACCTATTAGTGTAGTATTTTTAAAAAATGAAATAGATTAGTTTTTAGGGTTTCATAAAAATTATGGAAATAAAAAAAATAAGTTGATTTTGGTTTAAATTTGTTAGAAATTAGGGTTTTATCTTCAGAAAATTAGTGAAATCTAAAACAAAAAGAAGAAGAAGAAGAAGAAGAAGAAGAAGAAGAAGAAGAAGAAGAAGAAGAAGAAGAAGAAACAAAACATACCTTTTCGATCCAGCCATCGGAAACAGATTAGTTTTTAGATCTCATCACTGTTAGCTCCGACCACCGTAGATGGTGGTCGTTTGCCGTAACACAGCCACCATCGTAGCCTCACACCACCGCCTCTTCATCTTCGCTGGCCCTCCATTTCTCGCCAAATCTTCTTTCTCTCTCTGAAAAAATTCCATTTTCTCTCTCTCACAGAAATCCCCAACGACGCCGTGATGTTAGGAGAAGAGGAAATTATTTTTTGGGTTTCCTAAATTGTGCCTTATATAGAACATTGTCTTATTATTTTCTTTAAAAAAAACTGATTACTTTTTACACCCCCAACTTTTAAAAATGTATTCCCCTGTAAAGCCCATATTTTTGTTAGCGGCAAGCTGAAATTGGGTTATGCTAAGCGCACCCCACTTTGGTGTAATACAACCCCTAATGCTTTAGGCACCGCCTACTTTAATAATGCACACCCTTTCGTACTTTTTCAAATTTTCTATAAACAAACAATTCATTTCACAAACTTACATTTTTCTATAAATCTGAATGTGGGGAAGAAGATGTGTAGTGGGTAGCCATTGTTGATTGGGGGCTGCATTATTAAAGCAGAAAATACGTCAAACAAATCGGTCGAACAAACTACTACATACAGCACCAATGATATTACCGTCAAAAAAGAATTTAAACACGTCGAACAAACTACTACATACATATATATATATATATATATATATATATGTATACGAAAAAATACGTATATAATTGGCTACAGTAAATTGGAAGACGTTGGGAAACGTGTTAAATAGTAGCTTAATTTTCCTCATTAAAAAATTCTATTTACGACACAGTATTGGTCACAGAAATTGAATATAAAATTGTGAACAGATAAGGTTTCAATAAAAAAAATCTTTTTTACGACACAGAATTGGTTAACGAATTTCGTCAACAAATGCCTACTATTTGTGGATTCATATACGTCAACCCGTGCATCGCACGGGTCCACCATACTAGTTAGTAGATAAACAAAACCAAAAAGTGGTTCTTATGGAAACAACAAAGGATTTCGTAGATACTCTCTTCAGTTTCCTCTCTCTTCCTCTCGCCACCATTGTCCGCCTCCTAACCACCAACAACTTGGAATCCCCGTTCCTTGGCAGCATTAACAACCTCTATCAAAGCGTACAAAACCTTGCTGCAAACGATGTTTCTAACCCCGTCTGCAAGAAAATGTTGCTGTATCCGAGAAACCCTTGTGAAGCACTTTGTACGAAGCTGTTATTGAATATTGATGACACAGAGATCGCACCAAATTTTTTTGTGTGCGATTCATGCAACAAGTTCATTATTTTTCACAACTTGGTTTGCACATGTGGGAAATCTCCCAAAAGACGGCCACTGGATTTAGATTCTGAGGGTCAGCAGAATACAACTAGGGTGGAAGCCAATGCTGGGGTGTTTGTGCGAGGAAATGAGTATGGGTCAATGTTTTTGGTATTGGATGATTTGAGGATTGTGCCAAGAAGTTCTTTGATGACCTCCATTAATTTGTTGCAGAAATTGGGGTATAATGATTTGACTAAGCTGGAGAGACAATCCCAAAATATTGGCAAGCATGGGGTAATTTTACTTGTTTGTTATTAACTCTTTGATGTAATGTGTGTATCTTTCAATTCATATATTTGCCTATTTATATGGAACTTGCTTTTGTTATGAGTGAACCCCAAGATAATTCCTAAGTTCGTAGAATAAGAAAAATTATAATTATGTTTTTGAAATGTAAATTGTCTAGAGTTAGTTAAGACTCAACAATGGTAAACTGTTAATCATCAGTGTCATATTGGTCGCAATAGTGTTAGTCAAGGTTTTGTGAAGAGTTATTGTCAGATGTTAGATGTGGCTCCAAATTTTGTTTACAGCTTCAGAGACATAATATATCTTGATGTCTCGACCCATAGCACCATCGTCGTCCTACATTTATTTAAAATCTTGATGTTAGGTAAAACTTATAGTAAATCTTAAAGGGCAAACTCTAGATTGTACCTAGTTCCTTGGTCATGCATCTGTTGTTGCTGGAATTGGGGTATTCAGACTTGACTCAGACTAATCTAGAGAGACAAACAATTAATATTGCCAAGTAGGAGGTAATGGTTATGTATGTATGTATTTATGTACCAAATTACTACAATTCTATAGTCTGAATTGGATCTACAGGCTGTTCTTGAACTATGAATCTTCACTGTATAACTTCAAGTTTTAAGGATAGTTTGTATGCGACATTGTTTTTGCCAGGAATCTCAGAGCGAATTAATTTAGTAAAGGAAATGATGTTTTTACTTATTGAATGAAATTGATCAGAAACAAAGTGAAAGTTTTCTCCTCCAAGATTCACTCTTATATGTTATTGTTAGTGATGCCTCTCTTTGTTTTATCAATGCCAATAAATCTGAATGATGGCTTTACCTTTCACCCCCTATTTATGTTTATCTAATCAATCCCCTTATATATTATTGTTAGTGATACCTCTCTAAGCAACTACTCTAATGGTCCCTTTCTCTTTTAAACAGTACCATAACCTTGATGATCCATTGATAGTTTACATGGGTTCGTGTAAGTTCATTGTTAGTTACTCTTAGAGTTAGTTAAAGTCAATTAGGAATTAATTGTTTTGTGTTCTTCTGCTATTCTGTTTTGGGAACTAGTGATCTATAAACAAGTGTTAATATCTCCTCCTGTTTATCATGAATATTACAATGAATTCACTTTTGCCACCTAAAAGCTCTCCCGTTTGTTCCCTTTGCTTTAGTTCGATACCTATGCCTCTCTTTAGTTCAACACAAGTAGCTTGGCCCGTACTTCCACATAATGTTGCTTGATGCAGGCCCAAGCAACCAAAGCAAGGGCTTTGGGCCTCAAAAATTTTGCTTAAAAAAGGGGCCTCAAAATTTAGTGTTACGTAATATTAGAGACAAGTTTCGAAAAATATTCCAAAAGTGATGACAGCTCAATTGGTTCTTAGGGGCCTCAGTGATTTTAACAACTTCGGTTCGATACCTACTGTTGATCATTTTGGCATTGTTTTTATTTATGCATTTATAACCCATAGTTAACATGCCATTGATGTAGGTTTCAAAAAAAAAAACATGCCTTTGATGTAAAAAAACATGCATTAAATACGTTGGGTTGGAATTTTTTTATCAGATACGGTGGCTTAGAATTCGATGTGAAACAATCAAAAATTCAAAAAATGACTATTTTTTATATAAACTATTTTTAACAATAAATTTAAATAATAAATTATTTTTTAGTTTTTCAAGATTTTTGTGTATCATAAAAAACTAAAAAATAGTTTATTATTTAAATTTTCTTTCACTATTCAAATTTTAATGTAATTAAAATAAATAAATTTTTATTACAAAACACTAAAAAAAATAGATAATATTTTTAGTTTTTTTAAAAATATTATTAAAATATTAAAGAACCCTGTTTTGGAGCTCACTTTAGACCTCGTTTAGTGTTGGGCCGGCCCTGGCTTGATGTACCATGAAAAAGAAAGGCAAACCTTTGCTAATTAATACCCACAATTTTTGCTAGTTCTTAATGTTATGATGGATTATTTTGTTGGTCGTTGTGATATTATTGCTTCTATTTTGTTTTCAGATCTTGCATGTAATTTCAATTTGTTAGTGAAAGGTTTGAGGAAAAAACTAAAAAGGAATATCTGTATATTTTGTTTGATATTTTAGCTAACACCACCTTCCCTGTCCTTTTGATGTTATAGATATTGAAGCTCCTCAAATACACCTTAACATCTCATGAGCCTCTGACAAATACAATTTTGGGATGTTGGTCTCGGAAGAAGCACAACCCACCAAACCAGTCTGCTGATGCAATTAGAGCAAAGTCTTCCACCAATGACTTTAAAATTGATGTTAAACTAGTGAGAAGCAAATATCATGAAAAGATAATCTTTGTAGAAGCTGATGGAGATTTTGTTGACTTCATGTTTTCCTTTCTTTCCATACCATTAGGGTCCATTGTAAAGCTTTTTAATGGTAACTCCTTTTTTGGATGTCTCGATAATTTGTACAAGAGTGTAGAGACGTTAGACTCTTCATGGTGTACAGAATCGTGCTCTCTATTACTCAATCCTGGTGTAGCACCACAGTTTGGTTGTCTAAAGCAGCCCCTAAACATTCGTGATCATGTAGGACTCCCTACATATTATTATAATAATATGTACAGGGAGATTAGAGACATATAAGGATCACCGTGGTTATCAGAGAACAAGAGAAGTAACCATAAAGGAAGGAGCCATTTCTAAGTCACAGGGATTAGTTTTGAAAGCTAGAACCTTATCTGCACTGGATCCAAGATCCCCCAACAGCTCCAAAGAAGGCGTTGTGGGATTTGTGACGAGGCCATCATTATATGTTGTAGGAGATGATCTAACTGTAATTCCTCCTTTCTTTATTTGAAAGAATTAAGGCTTCCCCTTAATGGTCTTGAAGTGAAGGTGATTAGCATTGGTGGCGCAGAGGTAAGGCGGCTATTACATTATTACTGAATTTATAATTATTTTTCTTTTGTTCCTATTCATTTTAACATCTTTGATTTTGATCTCCTCCCTTGTGGTGCGGGCTTTGAGCCTCCTCAGAGCTTCCTTGACATCAAAATGTACCTTGACTAGTGGATTGGAATACTTCTGTAAATTGCCTAAACAAGAATCAAGTTTGACATCCAAGTATAGAAATGCTTGTCGGTTGAAAGTTGAATGATCTTTCAAAGCCTGCACCAGAAGCGTGAATTATCTATTAGTTGTTGTTTCACTCCGTGTTTTGAATGATTGTTTGAAGATGTTGGACCTTGGTTTGCTATATGAGCAGTGTATGGTTTGCCTTTACCTATTTGTATGTACAATTTTGTGAATAAACACTATTGAGGGGACAAATTTAAGATGACAAGCTTTAACATCAAAAATTATGTTGGTTAGAACATAATTTACACTCTTAACCCATACAAAATGGTATCTTATCTTATCTCTCTGGATCAATCAAATCCATTATCAATAATTCATCATCTTTTCCATTTTCTACAGTTTTCTTTTTAACACTTTATCATCCTTTCCAAAAATCTTGAATTACATCTCTCAACACCCACGGCAAAGAGCTAAAAACTTCTAGACTGCCAACAATTTTCCCTCTTCGCCTTATGTCGAATCACATTTGGTTTACTCTTCCCTATTCTTGATGGAGATGTTATGGAGGAGGTCCATACCAGTCTTCATAAAGTCTGATTGAGAAGAGAGATTCACATTGGTGTTTGTGATTATTTCCCAGTGTAAAAACTGGTGAACCTTTGCCCTAACCAAAAGTACTTGTGTTCGGTACCGGAGTACAATGTTGAGGCTCCCGACATTGAATAAGGTCCAAACCCGGGGCTCAATTGCTTGAATGCTTCCAATGAGGCGGATATCGATGGACGAGTGCTGAACTCGGATGGTAGAAGCTGAGGCTCGGATGTCCGAGACAGTATTCCGTCCACGCCGGGTGGGGGGTTCCTGCAAGACACTCCGACGCCCAAGTTAGTACGTGAGAGATGAATAGAGAGAACAGAAAGATATAAAGAATGTAAGCTCCTTATTTTTGTGGATTGTCTTCAACTTGTCATTTTCTAGTTTTAATTGGAGCCCTTTGGCAACTTCTGTTGTGTCCTAGATATCCATTGTTAGACACCAGACACACACATGGACACCAGACGCAACACAGACGCGGACATGTAGACACCAATTTTAATTCGAAAAATACAAGTAATTGAAGTGTTGGTGTCTCACGCGATACATGTTGGACATCAGACTCGTCTTCAACCGGAATTGTCGGTGCTATAGAGTTGATCATATCTTGAGGTCTTCACTGCAATTGCAAATCACATTATGAATGATAAATAATGCACAAACGCATGCATGGTTTATATAAACCCAACCATGCAATGTATTTTTCTGTTTGTAGCAACGTGGCACTGGCTGATAATATTAGTCTTATTTTTAAGGATGCACTGTCCAAGTTTCACATCAGTGTTACTTTTCTGTTTCTCCATCATCTTACTCTTTCATGGTTAAAAGCACACATGTATGTTGTTATTATTAGCCACCACATATCTCGCAAAGAATTTTGCTGCTTCCGCCAAGGTACGTTTACCGAAACTTTGTAAACGGCACAGCTGGAATCAATTGGGTGCCATAATATATGCAAGAGAGCATATACTTTTAACAAAACAGTTTCAAAGTTTATGATTATAGTCCAATAAGCAAATCATAAGCTAGCAGATAACAACTCAAATGACTATAGTGCAATAAACTCATGATTTATGAATTTTGGAATACAATGATAGAGACAGAATGCATAGTTTAAACATGTTTCGTAAGGGTTGTTGAATGACGAGGATTTTACAAAGTTAGCTGGAAAAGAGACCATTCAAATATAAATGAAAGAACAGTTACATTAGAAAATTAGACCAAAAGGTCAATGGTTAGGAAGTCATACGCATTCGACTAATGAATGCATAAATGTGTTGCCATGCCATGTTTCTCTTCTAATTGGTTGGATTAGCAATTAGAAGTAAAAAGGTGGTTTGTCTAGTTCAGCTCCTTGATCTCCCTCTTCTATTCAAATTTGTATGCTGTATTTTTTTTTTCTGAAGCAATTTGTATGTTGTACTTGGATTACATGTTTATGAAGGTTTTCTATTTGTCTTTTGCAAATAAAGTAAATCGATCGGTCCATTATAATAAGGTCAGCACTTTAGTACATTAGGGGCTCTTTTTGTGCATGAATCTTAACTTTATGTTCCCGAACTCAATGGCTTCGGATTTTCATAGTAATAATAGTGTGTGTCTATATATATTCCCGAACTTTATATATCCTTAACTTTATGTATCCTTAAGGGTTGTTGAACTCAATTACTTATGATTATATATCCTTGAGGATTCATTACTTATGATTATTCTTTGGTTGCTCTATCCTCTTGTTTTCCTTGATTGCAATTAATTGTTGCCCAAGATTGTCACGCTCCTTCGAGCTTAGGAAAAGCATCTCTCTAACGACGGTACAAAAGTTTGTGCCTATGTTTTCCTTTGAGATTCCTTGTAGACATTCACCACCGCTCTCTAGCTGCTGGAACACTCAGCGCTTGTGTGTACTTCGGTAAGTTATGGCTGAAGTTTGCCATGACCTTAGCTTTCTTGCAGGATTTTTGGTCATGACCAATTACCCCACAGTTGAAGCACAAATCTCTACTGCACTTGTTAACACTATTAGAATTTTTATTTGTTTATTTGATTTTGTTATCCTTGTTTGAATGGGTTCTATGTTTAAAAGGGGGTGCTATATGTTGATATTTAGGAAAAAATTAGAACTTGGTTTGAATGTGAAAACAATGATGTGAGACTTTGATTAAATGTTTCGGTATCGTTTCGCCCCTTCGTCTCTAGTGAGTCTGATGACAACCTATAATGGACGCCCTTAAAATAAATAAGTCAAGCATAAGAAGAAAAAGTGGGCATTGTTGAAAATAAAACATATGTCTTGTTTTGGCAATATCTCAAGATCTAGAAGTCCGATTGGTGCGTTTTTTATTGCGTTGGAAAGATAAGAAAGATTCCTACATATTTTATTCAATACATTATATCAGATTCGGTTATCAATATGGTGAAAAACAAGCTGGATGTCAAGGACGAATTTTGGTGAAGATTTTAATATTTTTATTTTATGTAATAAAAAGAGGAAACCTTTGGCTTGCATGCCTTGGTGACTCTTTAGATAGTTTTAGTGCTTTTTGAATATCCACATAGAAGTGCTTTTTAATTAGTCACTTAGTTAAGAAATTTATAAGCAACTAAGTAAAGATAGTTAAGACTATCATTAGGAATAATGTCACTTAGAAGTGACCTTTTGTTTACATCTATATGCTGCCGAAAAAGGCTATATATATGTGCCTATCTAGAATGTAAAAATCAGATCTGAATTATGAATGAAAATTGAGTTTCCTCCATTTGTGAGAGCTTCCCTTGTGTTCTTGGGTAAAAGAACCAAACCTGATCTTATCAAGGCAACTTGTGGCGATCAAAATACATGACTTATCACTCATTTTCTCATCCATTTCTTGAGTGTGGCGTCAATATCCTTCTCTAAACTTCCAATTCAACACGGTCTCTCCTCTGTTCACATCAGAGTCTGATGTAATTTTTGGAAGTTACATGAGATGATCTGTACCTTGAGGTCGTCTGTAAAGCTGGTCAAGGGACAGGTCGTCTGATACTGTAGAACGAGGTTGACCTAAACGCGCGGGCGGGTGTATCTGCAAGAACACTCCGACGCTCAAGTCAGCTAGGTCGAGCTACAATAATATCTAGTGAATATTCGAATGTATTGCGTACTTGACACCTAGTGATTGACTATATTTATAGGGATTGGGAGGCTGAGGAGAGCCGTCGGATTTCGAGTGGGTTGATCTGGATCGTTGATGCTGGATAGCCTAGTTGTGCGGAGGGCCCAAGTATCAGTTGGACTGATCTTTCTGCTGTTGGGCTGGATGACCACTAATGGATTGGGCCTGACGACTGACCCAGTTCAGAACAGTTGCCCCCCAAGCCAAGGCCAATCACTGAGCGGGCGTAGGCTTGATCAGTAGTTCTGGCGGTCATGCCCCCAGTTTAATACTTGTGAATTTTCTTCAGGGGTCAGGATCGTAACGGATCGTTGAAACTCAAGGGACACATTTACCGTGTTGTGAATCGTTGCGTCGTTTTGGCTTCGCGGTACGTTCTAAATATTTTAAATATTATTTGGGCCTATATATATACATATATATGGATGAACAGGTCCTTCTTTCCCTCACTCTCATCATATAATTCCCAAAAACATTATTTTTGTCCAAAAATTACCTCTGGGCCGACCACATCTCTGCGATTGGTTATTGGGTGGTCTCTCTATGGGACGACCACTTCCACTCCGAGCAATCTCCTCTGTGGTGCGACCACTCACACGGACGACCACATACCCACGACGCTCAACTCCTCACGACAAGCATCTTCCACTTGGGCGACCAGTCACCCACAGCGAGATTCCCACTTCGGCGTCCACATACCCACGGCGAGGACGACTTGGGTTTCGGGATGAGCCCGGCGAGGACCATTCACGGCGCGATCTGGGCTTCAGGCGATCCAGGTGACTTCACCACTCTTTCGATCTCCGGGCGAGCAGATCCACCCAGTGACCGCCCCCTCCGTTCTCTATCGCAGGCGTTCACTTCTCGGGCGACCAAACGGGCGGAGTAGCCTCTATTGAGCGTTCACTTCATCTCGTCGAGCGCCCTCTTCTCGGGCGATCACTTCTTCCGCGGCGAGCACCTCTCTCGGGCGACCAATTGGTTGGGGCGCTCACTTCTCTTGGTCGTTTATCTCCCACGGGCGAGCTGGTGATTGGCATAGATCTCGCGCGTGACCTGTGAGTTTGGGCAACTCACATCTCCGGGCGATCTTCACTTTGGCGGCGATCGACCTCAACACGGTGGGCGGCCTCTTTCTTGGCGTGAGACGTGATTTCAAGTATTTTCTTCCTTTCTCTTCTTCCACTTGTGTGATGAGCTTGGTAGGATCTGAATAACTTAGTGATTTGATTTTTTGACCTCCAAGGTTTCATCGTGATTTTCTCTCTTTGTGATCTGGTGGTTTGATCTTTACTTTGATTTGAACTAGCTCTCCTGGAATGCTACCTTGATTTTGTTGTTATTAACTTGTCAAAATTGTTGTCCATGTGCTCTAAATTATAACTCTTCATTCGGTTGTCCTCCGGTGAGCCTAATCATAATCTGATTTCTATCTTCAGTGGGTGATCTTGATCGTGGGCGACCTTGATCTTTGTAGTGGGCGTTTTGGTCTTATAGTTGGTGAAAATAGGGGGACCAAAACTATAATTAAGCCAAAAAATTATAAAAAAACTGCACAACTTATGACGGCATAGGTTCTTATAGTTAAATTATTTTTTCATATATGTGAATAATTCAACTTCTATTTATTTTATTTTTAAAATATGTATTTAAACAAAATAAATAATATTTAATAAAATCAATTAATGTTTCTACATACATATAACATAAAATATAACAAGGGTTAAGTATTTATAAAATAATATAGTAGAAAACTCATAATGTACTGAATGTCTATGTGGACTATATACAATTAACGCATAATAATTATACATTTAGTTATATAAAATAGAAATTAGGCATAACAATAGTTATAATAGTAACAAAATTTTTAAGGTAATTTCTAATTTAATTCAGGTGGGAAATTTTCAAAAGTTGAAATTCGAAATTCAAAAAATGAAACTGATTTGGCAATCGTGCATAATGTGTAATTGTGAAACAAAATCACACATTATTTCTCATTCTGTTCAAATGAGGGTCCTGAATAATGTAACTAATATCAAATGCATAATAGAAAATGTTGAGCATTATAAACGCATTGGATAACCACATTGGCAGAGTCTCTGTAAAAGTTGCAGTTCTATGTGAATCTTCATTTTCGGTGGAAAAATCTCAAAGCTTGTAGAGGGATTTGCATTGGTGTATTGAAAATAATCACAATAGCATATATATTCCTACACCATGTATAAATAAAATCATGTATTATAAGTATATATCACAATGATATGATTATCAGAACTAAAAAAGCACGAAAAGAATACATAGGCAAAATTACACTAGAGGACCTTTAAGTTATTTATTTGTAACAAGTTGGACCTTTAAGTTTTTTTTGTAACAAATAGGCCCTTTTAATGATTTCTCTAGCTTATATATTTTGATGTAATGCTACTTTATATATTGTGACTACTCTAGCTTATGTATTTTGATGCAAACAAACATATTTTGGTGTATTTTGATGTAATGAACGATATTACATTTTACTAAAAGGGCCAACGGTGTCAACGTCAGGTAACTTAAAGGGCCTATTTGTTACAAAAGAAACTTAAAGGGCCAACTTGTTACAAATAAATAAGTTAAAGGTCCCCTGGTGTAATTTTGCCGAATACATATTAGTAAATAAATGTTTAACCTCACTTTTCATTTTATATTGGAGCTGATCAATAATATCAAGATCCATGCATATGCTTGTACCATGGGATCATTCTCATTTGATAATCATTAACCAATAGGTACGGTAAATGAAAGTGTACTGAAATTAACAACTAATAATATTACATAAATAAGCAGTGTATCAATGAGGTCAAAGTAATTTCAAAAAGATTTGAAACTACTGAATCGATAAGACTGAACAATGAAAATTGAATTTATCAGTCGTTATACAATTGATTTAAGCCATCACAATGAAAATAGAGTTGTGGGAAAAAGATTACTGAAATAACTAGATCAACAAATTTCTAAACGCACAAAATAACAATAATATAAAATCAAAAATAGACCGATCATTGGTTTGCGGATGCAGCTCAGTCAAAGATAGATTCCTATTCATGAATAGAAACTCTTCAACCATTTTTGAACTAATTTCCATCTGAAGGTAATAGGTGAATGAAAATACAAAAATGTGATTTCCACAATGATATGCGATTTGACCTGTGGCTTTTGACATTAAATGACCACTTATATAAGAGTAATTTCTAATTTAATTCAGGTGAGAAATTCTTAAAAGTTGAAAGTTGAAAGTAAAAAAATGAAACTGATTAGGCAATTATGAATAATGTGTAATTGTCAATCAGAATCATAGATATTGTTTATCTTTCTGTTTAATGTGGATCCTGAAGAATGTAATTAATATGAAATGCATAATAGAATGACACTTGTAGTATCATTTATTGAGATGCATTCTTAATTGTTATATATAGATATAGATATAGATTTACAAAATAGATAAAGACCAAATCAACCTTACACTGAAAACATAACATACTATCTTTTTTTTATCAAACATGAGATACTATCTCAAACGAAAAGAGTAGCATGCTAGCATTACTCTTTAAATTATAGTCGATATCACGCCCTCTAACACAAATGTCAATTCCAAGACCAGCACCACCTCCATCAAAACCCGCATCAATTATCATGGAAATTTTTTAACAAATACTCGGCTGTAGACATTGTCATAATGAGATTGAGACTCTTCACATGTTAAGGGACTGCCCTCTTGCCAAGGCAGTGTGGTCCAACATCCTGGAAGAACAACTTCGAGATCGTTGCTTTCTGTTATGGTGAGTCTTTTGACCATTTACACCCCCTTCTTTCGCATCTATTCACACCACACAAAAGCCCAATATCAAAGGGCCCAATCCGAACATCAAGGGCTCAGATCAAACCACTAGATCGGACGGTCCTGATTCATTGGAATCAACCCCACCCCACTCTATAAATACAACATTCATTGCCTCATTAATGGTAAGCATTCTCTTATTTATCACTTCGCTAAGACTATTCCACTGACTTTAGCATCGTAGTGGCTTTGCAGGTACAACACCAGCAGGATCGGATACGGTCATTGACTAAGGATATCAACCACTAACTACTTCGGATCGCTCTTCAAGGTCGGAAGTACAGTGCAGAACATTGGCGACCACAGTGGGAGATCTCAAAACCAAGATCTTCTCCCCTCACCTTAATCAATGACAACTCGAAATCTTCGTTCCAAGGCAAACAGCCACACAATGGGAGTCCATCCCGACCCTATCCTGAGACCGGTCATGCCCCATTTGGTCGAACCTCAGGCGACCCCGGACGGATTCGTTCAAAACCTTCCAAACTCCGATCAAGGGCGAGTCCAACATCAGATTCCGGACCTCGTTTTGGTATCCGGAAGCTCCGCAAGGAACCACGTACCTCCTCAAAATCCACTTTCTGTCCCGGCCGATGCTGTCCAACAGCTCGTCCTACTGCTCAATCGACATGAAGTGGCAAACCAAGAGAGGAGTTACCGATTTACGGATCTTGAAGCGCAGGTGGCGGAGCTCCGAGCTCGTAATATTCTGGATCAGGTCTCGCCCGACCGAGATTCCCCCAAAAGAGGAAATCCGGCTCGAAAGCGCCAGGTCTCGCCCGACCGAGATTCCCCCGAAAGAAGAAATCCGGCTCGAAAGCGCCATCGATCTCCACCCAGAAGGCGACACTACCATCGCTCTCCTCCTCGTAGGCTCGAAAGGAAAGTTTCCCGTTCGCCATACGTCGGTAGGGCAGAAGCCGATTCTTCACCCGAAGTTCATTCTTCTCTGGCATCCTCTTCTCCTAGGCAACGATCGCGGAGTAGAGAATATTCACCCCGAGGATATAGCCCTCATAACCGCAGGCACCCGCACCATCGGCACCGATCTCCACCGCAGGATCAAACAACCGAGCGCAAAGGCCCTTTTACGGAAAAAAATCGACCGTTACCCGGTGCCCAGATATCTCGAAAAACCTCCAGAAGGATTGAAGACCTACGACGGAACGGGCGACCCAGACAGACATTTGAGTTACTTTGACACAGTAATGCAGTATCGGAACGTCCCCGTAGAAATGAAATGCCGAATTTTCCCCCTAACATTGGAAAAAATAGCATCAGAATGGTTTGAGACCCTCAAATCAAACACAATCTCCTCCTTGGACCAACTGGCCAAATTATTCTCAGCTAATTTTTCCCATTCCAAAAGCAAGCCAAAAAACAAAAACATCTTAGCTTCCATCATCCAAGAGAACTCCGAATCTTTAAGACAATATATAGAGAGATTTAATAAGGAAGCAGTTCAAGTTCGGAACCTCGATGATGCCTTCCGAGTTTACTTCATGGGAATGGGGCTGCTTCCTGGAAGCCCGTTCAAAAAACACATCAACACATGGGAGCCAGAGAACCTCCAAGATTTCCTCCAGCTATCCCAATGCTTTATCAACGAAGAAGAAAGCGCGATGGTCGGTAAGAAACCACCACCGATCACCGAATCATCAAAGCCCCCAAATGAAAGAGATCAAAAAAACGACGGCCGAGGCTTCAGGGACCCTCGACCTCGGAACAGTCATTAATTCTACACCGAGCTCAATGTCACTCAAGCTCAAATTCTGGGTGAATGCTGGAACACGGAGTTCAGAGACGAAAAATTCCCAAAACCACTCACCAACAGGCCGGGACAGCGTTCTAATAAATACTGCCGATACCATCGGAGTAACGGTCACGACACCAACCATTGCAACGCCTTGAGAGATGACATTGAGGATATGATTAAAAGGGGAAAACTTGCCGGCTATGTAAACAAACCAGGGCGTCGAGCTGACGAGAAAAAAGAAGAACGGGAACAGGAACCCAGAACAAAGGGGAAAATCAAAGCCGAGTCTGACGATGACGAACTTGATTCAAGGAAATCAAAAGGACGGTCCGTGATGATGATGATCGCAGGAGGTTTCGCCCACGAAGAATCCGGGAAAACAATGAAACGAAAATGGAAAGAGTTACTCAATATAGCATCCACTTCAATCGCACAAACGCCTTCAAACCGACCTCCGTTGTCTTTTAGAGATGAAGACCTTCTAGATGGAAAACCCAACAAACACGTACCACTAGTTATCACGGCGGTGATCGCCAATAAAGAAATTAGAAGGATTTTGGTCGATCAAGGAAGTTCTTCAGACATCATTTTCCTCGACCTCGTGGAAAGAATGGGAATCGATAAAGAAGACATCGCTCCTTACTGAGGATCGGCACTATCAGGATTCAATGGATCTCGAACTAAACCTCTTGGACACCTGGAACTGATGGTTTCCTACGGTGATGAACCTTTGATAAGAATCATCAAAACAAAATTCCTCATCCTACCGTGTGAATCGATATACAACTGTATTATTGGAAGACCGACTTTGGGAAGGCTCGGAGCAGTAACCTCCACCACTCACTTAAAAATGAAATTCCACTCTCTCTGCAACAAAGTCAGTACCTTAAACTCGGATCTTGAATCCGCCTCAAGATGTTTCTTCCTATGGACAAAAGCAGAAAAAAAGGCTCAAGATAAAGAAGGTTTTTCACCTGAGTTAACCAAAGATAAAGAAATTATAGGAAGATCGGCCGAAGTCAACTTAACCGATTTAGATGCAAGATACGACCTAGATAGCTCGGAAGATGAAGATGACGATGAATTGGCCAAAGAACTCAAAAAGAAAATGAGAAGACCCCAGCCTGATGGAGAATCCATCGAAGTACAACTCGGAGACGACCCTACCAGAACAGTAAAAATTGGAGCGGACCTATCCGAAGAGGTAAAAATCGAACTCACTCGTTGCTTAAAAGATCATTCCGATCTTTTTGCTTGGTCGGCGAACGATATGTCCGGAATCCCGCCAGAAGTGGCATGTCACCAGCTCGCCGTTAATCCAGAAGCAAAATGGGTCTTTCAAAGAAGACGGGCTCAGAGTGGAGAGAAGACCATCGCCGCCGCAAAAACTGTTGAAGATTTAATCAAAGCAAACTTTATAACAGAAGTCAAATACACGACTTGGTTATCCAACCCAGTACTGGTTAAAAAGAGCAACGGTAAATGGCGTATGTGCATCGATTATACTGACCTAAACAAAGCCTGTCCGAAAGACGCCTTTCCAGTCCCAAGTATTGATCGCCTCGTCGACAATGCCTCCGGTTTTCGCCTACTTTCTTTTATGGACGCTTACTCTGGTTACAATCAGATCGCCATGTTTCCTCCGGATCAAGAAAAAACTGCTTTTATGACGGACCAAGGTAACTTCGCCTACCGAGTTATGCCCTTCGGTTTAAAAAACGCCGAAGCCACTTATCAAAGAATGATGAACAAAGTATTTCAAAAACAGATAGGCAAGACCGTTGAAGTCTATCTTGATGACATGATTGCAAAAAGTGAACGGGAAAACGACCACGTAAAAGATCTTCAAGAAATCTTCGCTGAAATCAGGAAAAATAACTTGAGACTAAATCCAGAAAAATGCACTTTCGGGGTCCGAGCTGGAAAGTTCCTCGGTTTCTATTTAACAAGGAGGGGAATTGAAGCAAACCCCGACAAATGTCGATCTGTGACTGAAATGCGGACTCCAACTTCCAAAAAAGAGGTCCAAAAACTCAACGAAATGATCGCCGCTTTATCACGATTCCTATCGAATGCGGCATTCAAATCTCTCCCTTTATTCAAGCTTTTGAAAAAAGAAAAGGAGGACGGCGAAGGAAAGTTCAAATGGACAAACGAGCAAGACGAAGCCTTGCAACAACTCAAAAAAGCACTTTCAGAACCACCCATCCTAACTCGCCCGTACGAGGGAGAAACTCTGTACTTATACCTATCAATCTCGGAGGAAGCTTTGGGCGCCGTTCTACTTTGTAAGCAAAGCACTCCAGGGGCCCGAATGCAGATATCAGCAAATAGAAAAAATCGTCCTCGCCTTAGTCTTCGCAGCCCGACGCCTCCGACCATATTTTGTGGCACACCAGGTAGTCGTACGCACCAACTATCCAATAAGGCAGATTCTACACCGACCCGATCTTGCCGGAAGAATGATTAAATGGGCAGTAGAGCTCTCCGAGTTCGGAATCAAGTACGAATCCCGTACGACAATGAAGGCCCAAGTT
Source organism: Astragalus glycyphyllos (assembly GCA_963573325.1). NCBI lineage: Eukaryota > Viridiplantae > Streptophyta > Magnoliopsida > Fabales > Fabaceae > Astragalus > Astragalus glycyphyllos. The sequence continues at coordinate 21,037,792 of OY754310.1, forward strand.
CTAGCGGATGTTGTAGCAGAAATGATTCCCGCTGATCCTGTTAACAACATCTGGACTTTACACGTTGATGGGTCTTCCAACATGAAAGGAAACGGGGCGGGTTTAATTTTGGAAAGCCCAGAAAAAGTGATCATTGAAGTCTCCCTTACCTTCGTTTTCCAAACAACTAATAATCAAGCAGAATACGAGGTTTGCATCGCAGGTCTACGATTGGCAATTGACCTACGAGTCACTCAGATCAATCTCTACACGGACTCACTCTTGGTCGTTTCACAAATAAACAATCAATTTGAGACCAAGGATCCAACCCTGCTGAAATACCAACTTCGAATCCGAGAGTTACTCACACAATTTAGAACAGCCGAAGTAAAGCACATCCCCAGATCCCAGAACCAGAGGGCGGATATCCTATCAAAACTCGCCAGCACCAAAGTCGCCGGTAATCACCGGATGATCATCCAGGAACTACTTAGAAGACCCAGTATCTCCCTTAATCCGACTTATACTTCTGCAATTTGTTCGATTGAGGAGGACCAAAGTTGGATCACTCCAATATTGGAGTACATCAAGACAGGAATTGAACCTCCAGACTCGGTAGAAGCGAAAATCATCAGGAGAAAAGCCTCCGCCTTCTCAGTCATAGATAATACGTTGTACAGGAGAAGCCTCTCCTCACCATTATTAAAATGCATTGAAAGGGAGCAAGTGCATTCTGTCCTAGCTGAAATTCATGAAGGAATATGTGGGCAACATCTTGGCGCCCGTTCCCTAGCTCGAAAAGCCCTACGCACAGGATATTATTGGCCGACCATGGAAGGCGATGCCAAAAACTACGTCAAAAAGTGCAAAAAATGCCAGGTCTACGCCAACGTTTACGTCGCCCTACCATCCGAACTTCGAAATCTATCCTCCACATGGCCCTTTGCCCAATGGGGAATAGATCTCCTAGGTCCGTTCTCAACTGCTCCAGGCCAAAACAAATTTCTCATAGTGGCAATTGATTATTTTACCAAATGGATTGAAGCAGAGCCCTTAGCCGCCATAACTGCGAGGAACTGCCTGAGATTTTTCAAAAAGAACATCATGAGCAGATTCGGGATCCCCGAATCGATTATCACTGATAATGAGACTCAGTTCGCCGACCAAGGTTTCAGGAAAATGATGTCCGACTTCAAAATCAATCATCATTTTACTTCAGTAGAACACCCGCAAACTAACGGTCAAGTAGAACCAGCCAACAAGATACTCCTTAACAGTTTGAGAAAAAGACTGAACGACGCCAAAGGAAGTTGGGTAGAAGAACTCCCGTATGTTCTCTGGGCTTACAGAACAACCCCTCAAAGCTCAACGGGAGAAACGCCGTTCCGGCTATCCTATGGCAGCGAGGCGGTCATCCCAGTGGAAGTCAGCGAGCTAAGTTGGAGAGTAGCGAATCCCAAAACACCCGCAGAAAATTACCGAGCTTTGAAAGAAAACCTCGATCTCATCGACGAAGTTCGAGGACAAGCCACACTTCGAGAAGCCATCGTCAAACAAAGCGTTGCAACTCGATACAATGCCAAGGTCATCCCCAGAGATTTCGAAATCGACGACTTAGTCCTTCGAAGAGCCGACATTGGTTTGAAAAATGCTTCACAAGGAAAATTAGCACCCAATTGGGAAGGACCTTACCGTGTTAAAAGTAAGACCGGTACGGGGGCTTTCAAATTGGAAACACTTTGCAAAAAGGAGATCCCCCGAAGTTGGAACGCCACAAAGTTGAAAAGCTATTACATTTAAGGACACGACGGTTTTGCGTGTGCCATTTTCGTGTAACGGTAGTTCCTACCACCATAAATCTACAAATTCCTTCACAATAACTTCTTGGACCGATCTCATAAGATCTCCATACGTGGCCAAAGCAGTCACAATCCTTAGGGGCGAGTTCAATCCGGGCCGAGTCCTGGTAAACTGCCCAAAAGGTACGAAAGGTCCGTTAAGGATTTTTCCTTAAATCGATCATTGGCCTTAGTAGCCAAGACCCCTAATGGACGAGTTAAATCTGGGCCGAGTCCTGGTAAACTGTCCTTAGGCCCGATCTTACGAGAGTTCTCAACAGGTCTTCTCTAAATCGTTTGAAGAGCTCCTCTCAAACCTTTTTAAAACCTACGAGAATTCTCAACAGGTCTTCTCTAAATCGTTTGAAGAGCTCCTCTCAAACCTTTTTAAAACCTACGAGAATTCTCAACAGGTCTTCTCTAAATCGTTTGAAGAGCTCCTCTCAAACCTTTTTATACCTACGTCCCACACTTATCGTTTTTGATCTTATCAAGAACTATAAAGTCAAGACTATGAAAATTGACAATTACGGTGACGAATACAAAATTAAATTCATTACAACCACCTCGGATACGGCCAAGACCTCAAGTTTTATAAACAAAAACTAAAAACTAAATCAACTTAAAGAAGCTCCGAGCTTATGCATGATTCTCTGTATAATCCCGGAACTCTTACAAAACTGGATCTGAACATAAATCAGGCAGACTTGGGATGAACCACGGTCTTCACATTGGTCTTGATATCGACCTTCACGATCTGGTCTCCCTCGATCTCATGATCCACATTCAGGACGGCTTTGTCAAGATTAAGAGAGGGATAGACAAGAGCAATTTGATCAAGTGCAAGATCGAAGCCATCTCCTGCCATTTCCAGAGCAAGATCGGCAGCAGTCCGCGCTTCCTTCTTAGATTTTACCAGCTCAGCACGGGTTTGGGCAAGCTCTTTCTCAAGCACTGCGCATCGATCTTCAGGAGTGGAACTAGTCCCAACCTTGTTCTCTTCAAAAAAATTTAGCGACGCCATCAGCTCTTGAACCCGATCCTCCAACCTTTTAATTGTACCTTCAGCAATCTTCCTCTCTCCTTCAAGAACTCTGATCCGATCGTTCAGCTGACCAATGCGAACAGTGCTATCCTCAACCTGCGACTTAGCAGAATTATGGGATTTTTCAAGATCATCCACATAAGCCTTCAAAGTCTTCAAGTCGCTCAAAGTATTACCCAGGACTTTATTCTTTTCTGCCAGTTCTTTCAGAGCATTGAATAACTTGGCCTTCTCACTGGTTACCAAAACCTGAAAAACAAATAAAGTCAATAAGGTAGGTAAAAAGAACGGCAAACGAACTCCAGAAAGAACACCTCACCTTCATGACGACGTTCCATCTCCTCCCTCTGCAATTTGGTAACATCGGCCAAATCCTCCAACCTTTTAATTGTACCTTCAGCAGTCTTCCTCTCTCCTTCAAGCACTCTGATCCGATCGTTCAGCTGACCAATGCGAACAATGCTATCCTCGACCTGCGACTTAGCAGAATTATGGGATTTTTCAAGATCATCCACATAAGCCTTCAAAGTCTTCAAGTCGCTCAAAGTATTACCCAGGACTTTATTCTTTTCTGCCAGTTCTTTCAGAGCATTGAATAACTTGGCCCTCTCACTGGTTACAAACTCTGAAAAACAAATAAAGTCAATAAGGTAGGTAAAAAGAACGGCAAACGAACTCCAGAAAAAACACCTCACCTTCATGACGACGTTCCATCTCCTCCCTCTGCAATTTGGTAACATCGGCCAAGTGAACAAACAGCTTTGCGGCCGCACTAACTGGATCGGTAAGGTATTCCTCCATATTCTTTTCCATAAAACTAGCATCCACGGGAACAGGAGTTGCTTTCTTAGAAGATCTATGCCCCTTGGAAGACTTAGAATCTGTTGGAATCACCACCTTCTTCTTCTTCACCTGCTTTGAAGAGGCTCCCTCATTTGCTGGTTTTCTCTTCCGATGCTGAAGATCTTCCCCAGGATTCTCCAGCAGCTGTTCCTCGTGGACGGTCCTGATTGGGGAAACGTGAACGGCACCGCTTAGATCGGGAATATCCTCTGGAACCTCTTGGTTCGCATGATCACCTTCCTCGGCCCCCAGGTTCTCCAACGCCATCCTTCTTAATTGAGCAATCCTACTCCCTGCCATCGTATCTGAAAACAAAGAAAAAATTGGACGAATTGGTCAAAATGGCATATTAACAATTCTCAGCCAAAAGATAAATTGACAGATCGAAAAAACGACCCTACCTAGAACCCCCATAACCTTTCTTCTGGTAGCACATTTAACCAGTCGATCGACAGGAATGCCTCGGTATTTATGCTTGGTATAAGGCACTTGAGATGAAATAAACAACAAGATATCTCTGGTTAGGATATCAGCACGGCAAAGATGAGATCCGCCGACATGATAGGATCTAGGAGATCAGTTATAATGACCGAGTCCCCATCCTATGGGAAACTTAGTGGACACCAAAGTTTGCCCATCCGAATCAAATCTACCCACATGGTCAATTGCCTCACTTTTCACCGGCTCCACGAAATAAAAAAGATCCTTCCACCTCCCCTTCAGCGAATCTGAATAAGCCCGGAAAATCTTGGCACCTTTCAGAGACCGAAGGCTCACATGCTCCCAAGCGTTTCCTTCCTCGCCTCTTTCGCTATTCCTATTTACCTCAAACAAATGAAAAAACAGATCGGCGGACACTGGACGATCAAGTACGAGGCATATCAATTCAAAGGCTCGAAGAAACGCCCAACCATTGGGGTGAAGTTGCGAAGGTGCCAGTTCCAATCTCGCCAAAACAGTCTGTTGAAGATTAGTAAACGGTGGACGGATATGCATATCCGATACCAATACATCATACATGACAAATTTCAAAGATCCTGGCCAGGTCGCTGCATGCTCATCGGATCTCATACCCTCGACATTCCAAAGTCGGCCCCGAATGGATAACTTATCTACAAAAGTGCTCATATCTTCCCCTGCTTCATACAGAGACCTTGTTTCAGTAACAGAAGAAGCGACCCAATTAAGAATGCGAGGAACATTCACGTCATAAGGCATAGGAAGATCGACTCGCCCCGGACCAGTGCTAGAATAACCATCAGTCAAGGCAGATGTACGATCATCAGCCTCGGCAGCCACGTCAACAGCAACCTCATCGTTTCTTTGCTGCAAATAACCTTGCCTATCCTCAACTTCTTCGTCAAGCCTTTTGCCCTCACCAACCTCGTATCCCGCATGGCTTCTATCCCCTATCTCGGTTCTAGACTCCGATTTCGATTCAGAACCCCCCACTTCCTGAGTGTGCGAAGACCCTTGCTCATCATCGGAACGCGTCGATTCAGAAGACGCCGTCTCCACCACGACGACATCGGTCTCAGTGTTTTTTACACCAACGACAACCACATCCTCAGAAGACTACTCCCCATCATCAGAAGTATGACGACCAACCTCAGGATCGTCCTCCACTTGTTCGCTGGTCGGAGCTGAATCAGGGTGATCTTGAACTTCGGGAATAACCGGGACAGTGTCAGAACGACGACCCTCGACATTCTCTCCACTAGAGGCCATCACGTTCGCAAGTTGCGGGGGTTGCTGGGAAATCTGCCTACGAGTTTTTTTGGTAACCGCCAGTTTTAAAACCTGCAGGAATGGGGGCATGGGAAAGTCAGGAGTAACGACCTAACAGGTCCGTACCGATCTTGAAACCGACCTGACGACCCCCACCCTGTGGCAACTAAAGAAATGGGGGCAAATCTGACTGTTCAAAGAAAAAACAATAAAGAGATTGAGAAAAGAACTAACCTCGCAAAAACAAAGCTCTCGCTGATAATCTTCTGCGAAAGTCAAGCACTTGAACCCACTGGAATGGTGAAACTCTAGCCACTATCCTCCTGATCGACGAACTTAAACTCGGATATGAAAATCGGTATGCAGAGCAAATTGGCAATCAGGAATAAAAGAGGGGACCTAACCCCTATTTATAGTGGGCCTCGCAGAACTGGATTGGGCCCAAATCGAATCGACCCATCCCATCAAAAGCTTTCAACACACGCACACGCCTACCAAAGCGCCACCATCATTAGCCACCATCAATAAATGCAAAGGCGCCAATTCAAAATTTAAAATTATTATAACGGTCAAAATCACTTCATCACTATTAGAGACCATACTCGACATCGGTAAGAAAGAACACTTCGTATCTCATCAAACATCGGACAGATAAGATCGCCTTCCCATCTCGTAGCAACGTCTGAAAAATCACAGCTCGTTCGGAGATCGTCAAAACGCATCATAATCTCGTCAACAAGTCAAGATCGCCTCTAAGACGACCAGACTTGGGGGGCAACTGTTATGGTGAGTCTTTTGACCATTTACACCCCCTTCGTTCGCATCTATTCACACCACACAAAAGCCCAATATCAAAGGGCCCAATCCGAACATCAAGGGCTCAGATCAAACCACCAGATCGGACGGTCCTGATTCATTGGAATCAACCCCACCCCACTCTATAAATACAACATTCATTGCCTCATTAATGGTAAGCATTCTCTTATTTATCACTTCGCTAAGACTATTCCACTGACTTTAGCATCGGAGTGGCTTTGCAGGTACAACACCAGCAGGATCGAATACGGTCATTGACTAAGGATATCAACCACTAAGTACCTCGGATCGCTCTTCAAGGTCGGAAGTACAGTGCAGAACACTTTCTATTGCAAGAAATAGAAAGTTTGAGCATTTTTTTGGTTGAAAACGTGGCCCACAGGCCAAGAGAGATCAATCCATTAGAATAGGACCAGCAGGCCCATACCCATCAGTGTACATCAAATTCACTAAAAAGTCAGGTACAGAATCATAAATTACACAACTACCACTAATCATGTGGCTCTCTTTAGCCAACCGGTCAGCAACCATATTCAGTTGTCTGCCAATAAGATTCCAATGCACTTAAATCTGATCTCCACCCACATCTAAAACAGTATTCACGAGATGAAGAAGATGAGGAGTTCTGTTTCTCCCACCAGAGAGCAGCTCAATTGCTTCTGAAGAATCTGATTCAACAACTATCTTCGTGATTTCCTTGTTCCAAGCTATACAAATTCCATGGTAGATACCCAGAATTTCAGCTTCAAGTACTGTACCAGCATCCACCCGATGAGCAAAAGCAAACCTAAATTCACCTCTAGCTCCTCAAAGAATACCTCCACAACCAGCAGAACGCCCTTAATTTCTAACGGATCCGTCACAATTAAGCTTGAAAAAACCACGAGAGGGAGGCTTCCATCTAACATCATGGTCATCATCATCCAACAAAAGATGAGGTTGGCTGGAGAGAAAAGTTGTGAAGATTGTGCTTATAAATCCAGCCCATCTGGTTTCTAAGTCCGATGATAGAGCTCTAAGTAGAGTTAGCCTTCTGAGAAAAAATCCATTCATTTCTGTTACACCAAATGATATCAAAAGCAACTCCAAAAATCGTACTCCAAGATCCAGAGAAGGTACGAATACGTTCACTCCCTTTCCACTTCCATATGTATCTGAAGTCTGCATTATTAGTAGTACCTGTAATATTTAGTTGAACTAAATAAGCTGATTTAGTATTAAAATCACCATCAGCAATAGCTCCCCATCGAAATTCATCATCATTGCTAAGTACAGAAGGAGAAGAATAGTTAGCAATCCTCTGTATGACCTCAGTAGGAAGGATATTTTCAATTAGACTCCAATTCCATTCCCCATTGTAGTTCATGAAATGACTAATGGAAAGGTTAGCATCATCATCATTGTTAATACTTGAGCTGCTGCAATCCTCAAGCAAACCACAATTAGGAAGCCAATTATCATTCCAAAACCGAACATCTTCACCATTACCCACAGTCCACACCAAATTATCTCTGAACTCCTCCCAAGTTGTTAGCATACCATTCCCGAAATTAGAGCCCTTTTTCTTAAGGTCAATTTTAGGGAAAGTTCTCCACCCACACTTGTATTTACTCCTAAGAAGAGAGCACCAGAGAGTATGAGGATTAGAACAGAAATTCCACAAACCTTTCATGAGAAAGGCTGTATTGGCAGCTCTAGGTTGGCAAATAGTTTCGCATTTGATTAGATGCACAGATCTGTGGTTTTCCATATAAAATGTCTACAAAGTCTGTCAATTTCATCACAGGTCCCTCTAGGAAGAACACTAGATTGCATGACATAGGTAGGCATGGCTTGCACAATTGACTTGGCTAATGTAACCCTGCCAGCAAAAGACAGGGTTTTAGACTTTCAGATTCTTAGTCTTTGCTTTACCTTCTCAATGACATAATTGAAGGTATTAAGACCCACACTCTTGTGGAAAATAGGAACCCCTAGGTATTTTCCAAGATCATCAGTGTTGCACCCCGAAAGATCCGGATTGGACCTTTCATCGTACAACGTGAAAATTTGTGAAGTCGCCATCAACATTTTTTATTTAGGGACCAAAACATTGAAAAAGGGTCCTTTTTTAAGGCGGGTGGTCCTTTGAGAACTAGAGATGTAGGTTCGGGGGTCGGTTAGGTGTGGGGAAGGTATTAGCATCCCACACCTCCTTTCTACCGAAAGGGAACCTTTAACTTGATGTGCGGTTTTGACAGAGTTGATTTGAAACAATTCGTTCTACTTCTTTTTTTATTTGAGAAAAGTGTTTTTGAAAACGGGGGAAAAGAAGAATCTTTTTATTATTTTTTAAAAGTGTGCTTGACGGGATGTGACCCGCTCCTACGTATCTCCCGGTGCGATGGAGAATTCAAAGCTTACGTAGTTCTCCTTAGTCGAGGAACTTTGTGTTGGTGTTTTTTATTGTAGGGGTTTTCGGTCCTAGACTGTACAGTCCACTAGACCTAGAACAAGGACAACCCCGCCTGTAAAGACGACGTGCCCCCTACTTATTGAAAATGTTTTTTTGATTAAGGAAGAAAAAGATTTGTTGTGAGGTTGGTTGCTTTTATTTGGCAAGTATCTTAGGCTCGCCCGAACTGTACAGCTCGCTAACCCTAAGACGCTAACCAATACCGGATGTACATCCGACTCGATTCCTTACTCATTTTTTGAAATAGGGTTCAAGTCGTTAATTACTTGTTTTGATTCTCATAAGTATCCCAAGATGTTTGAGCTGTACAACTCCGATCTTAGGACGCTAGACAACACCGGCCGTACGTCCGACTTGCCTCCTTATGAGTTTTCAAAAAGGTTTATTGTTGATCTTAGAAAGAATTTGATTGTCTTATGAAAACAATTTGAGAAAAGACTGAGTTTGGAAAAAGCTTTAGAAAATGATTGATTTGAAGAAAGGAGAAGAGAGTTTGAGGGTGACATTGGTCACAAAAGGTTTGTTGGGATGGCGTGGCATCCAAAATGAAAAGAAAGTAGAACATTCAATCAATTTCCAAGTCAAGAACCAAAGTGCAACATTTAACAAATTGCAAGCAAAGCAATCAACAATGTAAGCATAAGCATAAACATTACCAATTACAACATTTGAGCACAAGAGTGACACTTAGTCATCAACATCTAATGGCATGCATTTGTAAGATCAACAATAGGCACACAAAGAGATCATACAAAAGTTCAATTCAATTAGGTGTCAACACAATATAAAGCACAAGGTTGTGTTGAATCATCTTAGGCAATCCTCAACACTTAAAGTGAAGTGCACAAAGACACAAGTGTGAGTCCTCTTGCCAATCATCAACATATAACAATTTGCAAGCAAGATACAATCAATTAGCAACAATATTTTGCAATCAAAACATCAAATCAAATGCGTTGAATCATTTTAGTCAATCCTCAACACTTAAAGTTAAGTGCGCAAAGGCACAAGTGTGAGTCCTCTTGCCAATCATCAACATAACAATGACTTGCAAGCAAGATACCATCTATTAACATCAAAATAACTTGAGAAAAACGTTTTTGATCACAATTGCAAACCCATTTCACAAGAAAATTAACAAACCCTAATTCTAATCATGATTTGCGAAGCATCACATCATTTTATTCAACAAAAATGCAAGATCATAGTGAAAACAACATAAATCACAATTTATTCAAGGGTGAGAAGCATCTCAAGCACCCAAACCTCCCACAGTGTTTGTCAAAATGCTTGAGACACCTCTCACCAACAACAATCAACAAATCAACAATATAACAACACTAAAATGCATGAATATGGTAGGATGCAAAATTAGAAACATGATATCTACATTTTGATGCAAAAAAGTTGAAGATGATGCTAGGTTTTAAGAAGTTTACCTCAAATCCAAGCTAAGGAATCACTAATATGAAGAACAAGACCACAAATCAACTTGAATCTTCACCAAACTTCAATGAAACCCACGAAATGCTTGATTAAAAATGCCCTTTGATGATGCAAGCTTGAATTAAATTAGGAGAGAAGGAAGATATATGAAGTAGGAATGGAAATGAGGTGAGAAAATGGTGATTTGGTGAAGGAGAAGTGAAGAATTGATGGAGGAAGAAGGTGGTATGATTTCGGCCAAGAGAGGGAATTAGGAGAGGGAGTTGTGTGCTAGGGTTGTGTGAGTGAAAAAATGAGGCCAAAAGTTGTGAGAGGTGAGGTTAATAGGGTATTTATAGAATGCATATAGGTTTGAGGGTATTTAGGTCAATATGCACTAGTTGTGCTCTAGGATTTGATTTTAATTTTGAATCAAAGGCTAGGATTGAGGCTCACATGGATTGAGGACATTGAGAAAACACAAAATGAGAGAATAGAGAGGGTGAAATTCGGCCAAGAGGTAGTGGGAGTGGTCACCAAGTTTTGCTAGTTGTCATCTTGTACTATTGTACTATTATATGACCATTCCATTATCCCTTCATTTTTGATTATTCTTCTTAGGATAATTGTACAAAAATACACCCAATTTAGGCCACATACTAGAAACCTTAGGAATATGCCATTTTATGAGATCACCATGACCAAAAATATCATAAAAACGTCATCTTGAAATTTTTGTAGAATATTTCTTTTTGATGCCTTTTTTGAATTTGAATTTTTATGCAATTGCGTGCATGTATGCGCAAAAAATATATGACCAAGGGTGTCTTGCTTCAAATAATTTCCTCTAAAATTGCACAATGATTTTTGATGAAAAATTATCCTCTTTTTTTTTGAAAAATGACCAAAATACCCTTTGCCCTAAAAACATTTTTTTGTCCAAAAATGCATTTCCAACCTAAAAAAAACTAGAATGCATGCACAATGCTCTTCACACTTTTCAAAATAATGCCACACTTCTCAATTTATTTATTTTTGTTGAGAATTAGGGTTTTGACCTACGCGGACAAAATTAGGGTATGACAGCTGCCCCTCTTTATTTGGATTTTAACAAGGAATATGAATTGGCCGAAACATATTCCGAGGCAAAATAGAAATAAAGAATTCAGAAATTATACCAATTTTGTCTACTTAGAGAAACCAGAATTTTCCTTTTTCTTTTTTTCTCTTTTTTGTTCCTTTTTGAAATATGATACAAATGCAATGAAAAGATTTTTTTTTTTTTTGACCTTTTTTTTCTCTCTCTTTTTTTTTTCTTGTTTTTCTATTTGGAATCAATTGGTGCCAACCCTCAATAAGCCAGCGAAAGCAGTAAAGAAAGCAAAAAAAAAAAAAAAAGGGTGTCGGCCCTCATTAAGCCGGCGAAGGAGGCTGCCTAAAGCCTTTTAACGAATCGCGAACGATCCGAGTTTGCACTTGGGCCTGGGGAGCACGTGGGCTCAAAGGGGTGGTCTTTCGAGCGACCGGGGGAGGGTACTATATCAAGTCTAGATCTCGATATTTTCCTAGGACTGCGCCATGTTTTAGGCCAACACAACTATCCTTTTCGACTGGACCTATTGAGGTCAGGGGGACTTACTCGCAGCTCGAATACGAAGTGAAGTCAATCTTTCTGGAGGACACGTGGGTCCAAAGGGGATTTGAAAATCCAATTGGTTTTCTTCAGTTGGTCAATGCTGCCGCACCGATCCAGGGTACCTGCATACGTTAGTTGATGCAAGGAATGGTGCATGAATGCAAGATTTTTCTTACCTTAGTGGTGATCGAACGAACACGAGTTTCGTAGGATCGACCATCGGCGACTTGAGCTGTTACTAGCAGATAGCAACTTATTTGGATGCAGAAAAATTTAGCAAAGACATGGATATTCATGAAATGCTCCTTATTCTTTTTTCGATGAATGCACAAGAGGTGGATATGCAAATGTAATGCAAATGTATGTTATGCAAGGGCAGGTTATGCGAATGCACGTGATGCAATGAATGTTTTTAATTTTCTTTTAGCATAGGGACTTTAGGATTCTTGAGTGATCACTTCCAGCGTCCTATCTGACGACTATGACTATTTATTAAGAATGCCTCTTTTTGTTTTGAAAACTGATTTGATGTTTGATGTGATGATAATAAATGCTATGGAATGTCTGTGTTCTTTTGCTTTTATTGTGATGAATGTGGATGATGCGAATGTAATGCTTTGAATAACATGAAATGCCTACATGCATGAGGAGGATGAATGATTGGAGTATTTAAACATTTTTGTAAACATTTTTATGATGATGAGACGCGAGACTTTGAATGCAAGGAATTGAGATGGCTATGGACCATTCTTTGGAAAAACTAGATTTGATTCAAACTCTGGTGTTCTCAAGGTTTTTATTAACAAGCTCACTTATTTTCCTTTCCATTTCCATGATGACTGAACTTTAAACACCACATGATCAATTTGTATTCTCTCTCTCTGAAGCATTGACTAGTAAGTATGCATAAGAGTGCAGATGTGGACGAGTGAGTCAGTTAACTTGGGATTGGTTTAGGACAGTGAGTTGAGAGACTGCCCCGACAGGAATTTATGGATGTGAATGACTTTAGGGAGAACTCTGCTCATTTGAGCGGGAGTGAACAGTTATGGAAATGCCCCACTTTAGAATGACAATTTCAAATGGGTTCTTTGAGTGGGTTTGTGAAAGGGGATGAAGTTATGGTACTAGTTATGAACTGAGGGTGGTATATGAATGGGATGGACAATGAACAAACTTTCCCAAGACCAGGGTGGGTGGGTGGTGAAGAGAATGCCCCAACTTTTGGATCTGAGTGGTGTTCTCAGTGCAAATCTTTGGTTCTCTATGAATGTCTTGACTTTTGGCATGAAAGAAGCCTCACTTGGTGATCACTAAACCTTGTTTTAATCTTTGGTGCAAATCTTTTCCTTTGGGCCTGAGACATGAGGACCATCTAGGGTAATAGCAATGCCAGAGCCGCGCATAAGTTTGCTTGCCATTTGAAGTGATTGTGCCCGCGTTTGTTTTTTTGCCAATTCATTTATTTGAGGGATCCCCTCTTTTCTGTGATTTTCAGAAATTTCGCAATGATTGTAATACTTTTTGACTCATGCACAGGTTTCACAATTCAGTATCATCAATCATAAAAACATTTATTTTAAAATAAAGAGACAGAATAAGTGAAGATAAAAGACACGAAAAGCAAACACATGGAAGAAAAGGTTGAATTCTTATTGTTATGGAAACTGGACGTGCAGAAGGTCACGCCAATTGAAAGTACATTGAAAAAATTTTAAACTGGAAAAATACAAGAAAAAGGGGAAGCAGATCTTGTGTTTTTTCTTTTGAAGTAACGATGCCAATCGTCCATACTCATGACCTTGATCACCCCTTTATCCAAACTTTTGGGAGTGCTGATTGCCTTTTTCATTTCAAGTCCAAGTTTTCTGACCCTAATTTTTGCCTGGATCGCCCTTTGCGGGTTTTCAATCCACCGGGTCGCTCTGGTTTTGCCTAGGCCGCCCTTTGCGGGTTTTCAACCTAGCGAGCTGATTCTTACTTGGCTCATCTTTCCCTTTTTCATTTATTTCTTTAGGCATACTCCTTTCTGACTGCATCTGAATTTACTAGAAACTGGGGTTTTCTTTTCTTGCATCTCATTTTGCGAGAATTAAAGGCCCCTCCGGAGAATAAGTTCTTCGTCTTCATGATACTGGGTTCATCTCCATGGGAATCCCTTTGGAGGTTCATGATCTTTTTGAGCATTGAGTCTTCTTTGAAATTGTTGAAGATGAGCTTTCTTCGATTTGAGCTTTCTCTTATTCTTCTTCTGACATAAGACAAATGTACTTTGGTTTGATAAGGCTCAATGAAAGTATTACTTCCATCATATGGGGTTTGCCCCTGTTAGAGTGTAAAACGAAGCCTGATTTCCATGAAGGTCATCATCGTCCTTGATATCCTTTGTTGATTGTCTCTAACTGCCCCATTTTTAGGGTGGCGTAGGGAGGGATCATGATGCTTGACCTGGAGTCTTCATACTGTCATTTGTGACTACCTTAGCTTGGAAAGCTGCGCAACAGACCGAACTTTGGTAATTACAGACTTTGTTATAATGACAAGTGTCTTATGTCAAAAGGGTGATTTACACAAACTTGTTGATTCATTGCTCTTTATCATGGCGTCAATCCTCTCCTTTGCTCAAATTGATCATGTCACTTGATTCCTCATGAGGACGGACCACTTTGTTCTCTTATTCTTGCACAACAGCTTGATTGCAAATCTGATGGTGGAGTCTGAGGAAGGACTGAGGGTTTGTGGAGGGCGGGATGACGAGGTCGAGGTAGTGTTTGCGGTTTTATGAAAGGAGAGATGTATAGGAATGATGAAGTGTTTGAAGGTTTATGGAAGAAAGGGTGGTCATACACAACAAGGTGTAGGAAGGTTCATTGAGACAAGGATCTCTTACGCTTTATGGCCAAATGTATCAGCTCACAACTTATATTTCTTTCGTCTCTTTTTCCCTTGTTTTTTCATTTTTGGGATTTTCATTTTTTGAATCTGTTCTTTTTTGTTTCATTTTTTCTGATTTTTTTCCTTTTTTGCTTTTGAGTTGAGTGAGCTGATAAAAGTGATACACTATTTTTGGATATTTGAAGTGATCCTTGTCTGGGGTGATTGGAGAGATAATGGCAATGAAACCCCTGCAGCGGTTGGAGGATGCTTGATTGGGTTTTGGTATTAACTAGGGTGACAAGAGGTTCAGAGGGAGGAGCAAATGAGATGGGTTGATTTTGTAGAAGGGCCACTGGTAGTGAGGAAGGTGGCGATGGAAGGCATTTGGTTATGAAATTTTTTTTGTGATGGGGTACTTGTAATGGGAAATGGGAAAGTTGGTTGATCTGAGGAAGGAAAAGGGTTTGGTCGCGAAAGAGGTTCGCTTGTAACATTTGTTTGGTTTCCTCAGCATTGCTCCACTTTGCTTGAACTTGTGCTTTGACTTCATTGCCCAACCTAGTTGTGGCATCATGAATTTCTACAGCCTTAGCCAATTCTTCACTTATTAACTCCGAAGAAACATCCCAGCTGTCTTCAGCCTCTCTCTCAGTTTGGTTAATCGGGTAATCAGAGTCACAATATGAACCATTGGCGTCGTTGTTTTCAAAGATTATTTTCATTTATTATTATTTTTGATCCGCGTTGGGAGGAATTGAAAAGCAAATAACAGACACATGACAAAATGAAAGAAAGAAATTTTATTGAGGAATTCAAAATAACATTTTATTGATGATGATACTAAAAGGAAACATGTGTGCCCTTATTGAAATATCCTAAGGCCTTGGGCAGAGCCAAAGGATTGCATTACAGAAAATTGTTTTGAGCTGAAAAACTACATGAAAATCAACAATCACTCATAAATGCTATGAAATGCATGACAAAGACACAAATGTTTTGATGATGCCGCTTTCACCACTTCAACCCTCTTCAACAACTGCTATCCTTGCTTAATAGTCCACAGACCCTGAGAACTTGATCCTTCCCCCCTTCTCAAAAGTTAACTGCTTGAAATCAATGAAGCCCTGAACCAAACTTTTCAAAAGATAGCAATTTTCAGCAGAATGCCCAATTGCCCCAGCATGGAGCTCGCAAGTGGCTTCTGGATTGTACCCGCTTGGGAATGGAGGTTGAACTGATCTCATCTTGCGAGGAGTGATCCATCCATGACTGATTAGATAGCTGCATAGGTCGGCGTATGACATGGGGATGGGGTTGTATTGTGGTGACCTTCTTTTGCCCGCCACAGCACTGGTTTCTCCACTCTCCTTCACAGTCAAGCCATTAACATTGCTGTCATTGAAATTCAAATGTTTGGAGTCGATTAGATCCTAGACGGCATGTTTCAATGCTTTACAATCTTCCACAGAATGTCCCACTCCCCCTGCATGAAATTTGCACGTAGCTTCTGGGTCATAGCTCCTCGGGAAAGGAGGCTAAACGGGTTTCATTGAGCGGATGGAAATTAGGTCATGACTGACAAGATGGTCAAACAGGTCTGAGTAGGACATTGGAATTGGATCGAAATCCTCAGGCTTCCTTCTCACATAATTTTGTGTTTTCTGGCTTTTTCTGATTTGAGTGGAGGAGTGCAGGACTTGAGGGAGGATTTCGGGACTATAGGAGACATCCCCGGATCCTGCTATGGGAGTAGCTTCGGTTGAACTGTAGGCAGTTTTTCCTTTCTTTGCTCCATTCTCCAAACTTTCCCCAGCAAGGACCAAGTCTTTGAAGCTTGAAGAGGCACTCTCAACTAACTTGTCATAATACAGTGGCGGTGGAGTGTTCATGAATATGCCGACCATCTCCTTCTCAAGAAGAGACGGTTTCGCCTGTGCTGCCAAATGTCTCCACCGCAGGGCGTACTCTCTGAATGTTTCTTTGTTTCTTTGTGCCATATTTTGCAAATGTGCCTTGTTGGGAGCTTTGCCAATATTGTAGTTGAACCGCTCCAGGAAAGCATTAGCTAACTCTCTCCAACACCTAGTGTGAGTATGTTCTTGCATGTACCAGCTTAAAGCTTCCCCAGCCAAACTTTCTCGGAAGTAGTAGGTCAACAACTTGTCATCTTTTGTGAGTGGGAACATTTCTGTACAGTATGCGGCCGCGTGATTAACAGGACAAGTCATTCCTTCGAACTTACCAATGTTAGGCACCTTGAATATGGGAGAGGGAATCATATTAAGGGCCAGACCTGGATCGTGTATCTCCATGGCTTCTTCAATTGCTTTCGGCCGTTCTTCTGACCCTTGGTACTTGTCTCTTGCTTGAGGAGCTGCAGCCGGGTGACCCTGAGGACCATTACCCACATTGAGATGATAACCCTCGTATTGAGCGGCATGAGCAGGATGATTGACCCCGGATCCCGGAGGAGGAATAGCAGTCACAGTTTCAGCGGGTCCCGAAGTAGGAAGGATGGTTGCAGTCCCACCAGGGTTTACAACAGCATTAGCTTCAGTAGTGATCCCGTTTTTCAAGGCTTGCAGGATATCCATCATTTCAGTCATTAGCATTCCCATCGCCTCGACTTTAGCATTTAATGCCCGATTCTCTTGGACTAATACCTGATTCTCTTGGACTAGCTGTTTGAGAACTTCCATAACAAGATCATCTGGGCCCGAATTGCCAGAATTCTCAATCTCTGGGTTTCCTTGATTGTGTTGACCCTGATTACCCTGAACCTCGCCTGGATCACCCTGACTTGACTCGCCTTGATTTGTTGCCATGTTTCTTGCTAGAGAATAAATCCAACTTGCCATTCCTTCTGTTTAGCAGAGCACACGACATAAGCACAAGAACGAATGACTGAACAAATGCTTGCACATTTTTAGACTTGCACCAAAGAAAAGCAATCTTAATAAGGTAATTAAGTGATTACAAAATTGCCCTCTTGTATGGAGGATTTAAACCAAAAGTCAAGTGTGTACTAATGCGGGGAGAGTATGTACTTTATGGGTGGATGGGGCGGGATCAAACTTGGATGGAGAATGATGATAAGGGAAGGAAACTGACAGACTCAAACAAGAGAAACTACACATGGCATGCACGCCCACTAGAAGAATGCTTCGTAGAGAGTTAACATTGGTTAAAACATGATGGAAAATTTTTTTGATGAACTGTTTCAGTCTTTTATCATGGAATGGATGAGATGCAATGCCTTTTTTGAAGAAGATGCAAATGAACTGTTGATTTGAAAAACTGAGTGCCTTGGAACATCTTGAGTTTGCAAATAAGTAAGGGTAAACTTTTTCAACAGATTATTTTGCAAAAGCGTCTCGTCTCTCATCACAACTTTTTTATTTGGTTTATGCAATGTATGAACGAACAAATCATGATAAGCAAATGCATGAAAAATGACCACTTGAAAAGTGTAATTATTCTAAAGGAGGTTTTTTTGTTTGTTTTTGATGCAAGATGAAATACGAAACTCCAATGCATTTTTGGATGATGCAAGATGCAAGAATGATATCTTTTCAAAATGATTTTTATTCTTTAGAGGCACGGCAAGATCTGAAATACCAATGCCCCTTTTTGCGAAAATGATGACGTGAGGCAACCAATTGTCGTTACTCTGAGTAACTTGCATGAAACATTGAGTGGATCCTGACTCAATACTTCACGTAATATACTGAAATGCTTCGACATTTGGTTGACTCCACTTATTCACTTTATTTGAAAACAAACTGCGCCTGATTGGGTCAAAGTGCCCCGATATCGTAGAGTATCATCTCAAATTTGTAGTGCACAAACAAATTTGAGATATTACCCTTCATCATTCAAAGATGCACTTCTACCCATGGAACGATTGCATAAGGAGTTTCTCTTATTTCATTTCATTTTTTTTGGAAAATGATTTAGAAAATGATTTTAAAAATGATTTGAAGATGCAAGTGATTTATTGAAAAAATTTTTTTTTTTAGAAAAAGGTGCTTTATTTGGGGAAAAAGGTTTTTAGTAAAAGGTGCTTGACGGGTATGACCCGCTCCTACGTATCTCCATTGTGATGAGGAATCAAAGCTACGTAGTTCTTCTTCGTCTTTTTTCTGACATAATGCTTATGAGGTTAATGAAATGATGCATAAATGCTACATTGGCTCGACGCCCACATTATTTGCTGAAGGTTTTTGTACATGATTATGGATGACTGAAATGCTTATGCTATGCAGATGATAATTGTTTTTTTTCGTTTTCATTTTTTCTTATGCAATGAAATGAAATGCATGATACTCGCAATTATTTTTAAAATGCACGAGAGACGTGATTTTTATTAAATGAAACTATATGCAAAATGAGAGGTTCACATATTTATATGCAAGGGAAAATAACAATGCACGAGAGATGTTTCTAAAAAATGTTTTTTTTTATATGCGAGAAAGTGCATGATACTCGCAATTTTTAATGCATGAAAAATCATGATCTTCACTGGATGAAGATGTATGCAAAAGGAAATGAGTAAAAAATTATTTACAATGCAAAGGCTTTCAAAAGCCGGAAATTCACACATTTTTTTTTGATAATTTTTTTTCGGTTTATTTGCAGAAATATTTTATTTAGCATGGATGCAGGGGTATGAAGCTCCTTTGTGTCCTACCACTTCAAGGTTAGCACACTTCAAGGTTAGCACTAAAAGAAGGACCCTAAATAAGGCTCCTAGAGCCAACGACCTCATCTGAGACCACCGATCACAGGGCCGTACGTCCAAGTGATGGTATCATCAAACAAAGCCAAACTCTAGGTGAAGTCTTCGCAACCACCCAACAAGACGTACGTCCAGTGAGCAGCCACTAATGACTTCGTTCTAGCCTAAGATATGCTCTAGCCCGGGTATAGGGCTGTCTCACCAAGAAATATAAGGGTAAAAAGAGTGCAACGTGTGTGTAGGAGCACAACGACAAACATACCCCCCCCCCCCCCCCCCCCCCCCCACCTGCAAAGAAAATCCAGAAATAGTCCATACAAAGAGTCGTCTACCCTAGGGTTTTGCAAGCATATATCATTTCAATACAAACAAGTAAACTAACCTAGGGTTCCAACAATAATCATATGCACTGCTTACCTCAAGAAAGGGAGCCAAGAAGAGGGGTCATAATAGAATCGGGGGAATGCATGAACTTACCTTGAAGAAAGGGAGCAAAGAAGAAGGGATCATAGTAGAATTGGGGGAATGATGCATGAGGTTGGCTGGAGAGAAAAGTTGTGAAGATTGTGCTTATAAATCCAGCCCATCTGGTTTCTAAGTCCGATGATAGAGCTCTAAGTAAAGTTAGCCTTCTGAGAAAAAATCCATTCATTTCTGTTACACCAAATGATATCCAAAGCAACTCCAAAAATCGTACTCCAAGATCCAGAGAAGGTACGAATACGTTCACTCCCTTTCCACTTCCATATGTATCTGAAGTCTGCATTATTAGTAGTACCTGTAATATTTAGTTGAACTAAATAAGCTGATTTAGTATTAAAATCACCATCAGCAATAGCTCCCCATCGAAATTCATCATCATTGCTAAGTACAGAAGGAGAAGAATAGTTAGCAATCCTCTGTATGACCTCAGTAGGAAGGATATTTTCAATTAGACTCCAATTCCATTCCCCATTGTAGTTCATGAAATGACTAATGGAAAGGTTAGCATCATCATCATTGTTAATACTTGAGCTGCTGCAATCCTCAAGCAAACCACAATTGGGAAGCCAATTATCATTCCAAAACCGAACATCTTCACCATTACCCACAGTCCACACCAAATTATCTCTGAACTCCTCCCAAGTTGTTAGCATACCATTCCCGAAATTAGAGCCCTTTTTCTTAAGGTCAATTTTAGTGAAAGTTCTCCACCCACACTTGTATTTACTCCTAAGAAGAGAGCACCAGAGAGTATGAGGATTAGAACAGAAATTCCACAAACCTTTCATGAGAAAGGCTGTATTGGCAGCTCTAGGTTGGCAAATAGTTTCGCATTTGATTAGATGCACAGATCTGTGGTTTTCCATATAAAATGTCTACAAAGTCTGTCAATTTCATCACAGGTCCCTCTAGGAAGAACACTAGATTGCATGACATAGGTAGGCATGGCTTGCACAATTGACTTGGCTAATGTAACCCTGCCAGCAAAAGACAGGGTTTTAGACTTTCAGATTCTTAGTCTTTGCTTTACCTTCTCAATGACATAATTGAAGGTATTAAGACCCACCCTCTTGTGGAAAATAGGAACCCCTAGGTATTTTCCAAGATCATCAGTGTTGCACCTCGAAAGATCCGGATTGGACCTTTCATCGTACAACGTGAAAATTTGTGAAGCCACCATCAACATTTTTTATTTAGGGACCAAAACATTGAAAAAGGGTCCTTTTTTAAGGCGGGTGGTCCTTTGAGAACTAGAGATGTAGATTCGGGGGTCTGTTAGGTGTGGGGAAGGTATTAGCATCCCACACCTCCATTCTACCGAAAGGGAACCTTTAACTTGATGTGCGGTTTTGACAGAGTTGATTTGAAACAATTCGTTCTACTTCTTTTTTTATTTGAGAAAAGTGTTTTTGAAAACGGGGGAAAAGAAGAATCTTTTTATTATTTTTTAAAAGTGTGCTTGACGGGATGTGACCCGCTCCTACGTATCTCCCGGTGCGATGGAGAATTCAAAGCTTACGTAGTTCTCCTTGGTCGAGGAACTTTGTGTTGGTGTTTTTTATTGTAGGGGTTTTCGGTCCTAGACTGTACAGTCCACTAGACCTAGAACAAGGACAACCCCGCCTGTACAGACGACGTGCCCCCCTACTTATTGAAAATGTATTTTTGATTAAGGAAGAAAAAGATTTGTTGTGAGGTTGGTTGCTTTTATTTGGCAAGTATCTTAGGCTCGCCCGAACTGTACAGCTCGCTAACCCTAAGACGCTAACCAATACCGGATGTACATCCGACTCGATTCCTTACTCATTTTTTGAAATAGGGTTCAAGTCGTTAATTACTTGTTTTGATTCTCATAAGTATCCCAAGATGTTTGAGCTGTACAGCTCCGATCTTAGGACGCTAGACAACACCGGCCGTACGCGCGACTTGCCTCCTTATGAGTTTTCAAAAAGGTTTATTGTTGATCTTAGAAAGAATTTGATTGTCTTATGAAAACAATTTGAGAAAAGATTGAGTTTGGAAAAAGCTTTAGAAAATGATTGATTTGAAGAAAGGAGAAGGGAGTTTGAGGGTGACATTGGTCACAAAAGGTTTGTTGGGATGGCGTGGCATCCAAAAGGAAAAGAAAGTAGAACATTCAATCAATTTCTAAGTCAAGAACCAAAGTGCAACATTTAACAAATTGCAAGCAAAGCAATCAACAATGTAAGCATAACCATAAACATTACCAATTACAACATTTGAGCACAAGAGTGACACTTAGTCATCAACATCTAATGGCATGCATTTGTAAGATCAACAATAGGCACACAAAGAGATCATACAAAAGTTCAATTCAATTAGGTGTCAACACAAGATAAAGCACAAGGTTGTGTTGAATCATCTTAGGCAATCCTCAACACTTAAAGTGAAGTGCACAAAGACACAAGTGTGAGTCCTCTTGCCAATCATCAACATATAACAATTTGCAAGCAAGATAAAATCAATTAGCAACAATATTTTGCAATCAAAACATCAAATCAAATGCGTTGAATCATTTTAGTCAATCTATTAACATCAAAATAACTTGAGAAAAACGTTTTTGATCACAATTGCAAACCCATTTCACAAGAAAATTAACAAACCCTAATTCTAATCATGATTTGCGAAGCATCACATCATTTTATTCAACAAAAATGCAAGATCAAAGTGAAAACAACATAAATCACAATTTATTCAAGGGTGAGAAGCATCTCAAGCACCCAAACCTCCCACAGTGTTTGTCAAAATGCTTGAGACACCTCTCACCAACAACAATCAACAAATCAACAATATAACAACACTAAAATGCATGAATATGGTAGGATGCAAAATTAGAAACATGATATCTACATTTTGATGCAAAAAAGTTGAAGATGATGCTAGGTTTTAAGAAGTTTACCTCAAATCCAAGCTAAGGAATGACTAATATGAAGAACAAGACCACAAATCAACTTGAATCTTCACCAAACTTCAATGAAACCCACGAAATGCTTGCTTAAAAATGCCCTTTGATGATGCAAGCTTGAATTAAATTAGGAGAGAAGGAAGATATATGAAGTAGGAATGGAAATGAGGTGAGAAAATGGTGATTTGGTGAAGGAGAAGTGAAGAATTGATGGAGGAAGAAGGTGGTATGATTTCGGCCAAGAGAGGGAATTAGGAGAGGGAGTTGTGTGCTAGGGTTGTGGGAGTGAAAAGATGAGGCCAAAAGTTGTGAGAGGTGAGGTTAATAGGGTATTTATAGAATGCATCTAGGTTTGAGGGTATTTAGGTCAATATGCACTAGTTGTGCTCTAGGATTTGATTTTAATTTTGAATCAAAGGCTAGGATTGAGGCTCACATGGATTGAGGACATTGAGAAAACACAAAATGAGAGAATAGAGAGGGTGAAATTCGGCCAAGAGGTAGTGGGAGTGGTCACCAAGTTTTGCTAGTTGTCATCTTGTACTATTGTACTATTATATGACCATTCCATTATCCCTTCATTTTTGATTATTCTTCTTAGGATAATTGTACAAAAATACACCCAATTTAGGCCACATACTAGGAACCTTAGGAATATGCCATTTTATGAGATCACCATGACCAAAAATATCATAAAAACCTCATCTTGAAATTTTTGTAGAATATTCCTTTTTGATGCCTTTTTTGAATTTGAATTTTTATGCAATTGCGTGCATGTATGCGCAAAAAATATATGACCAAGGGTGTCTTGCTTCAAATAATTTTCTCTAAAATTGCACAATGATTTTTGATGAAAAATTATCCTCTTTTTTTTTTGAAAAATGACCAAAATACCCTTTGCCCTAAAAACATTTTTTTGTCCAAAAATGCATTTCCAACCTAAAAAAAACTAGAATGCATGCACAATGCTCTTCACACTTTTCAAAATAATGCCACACTTCTCAATTTATTTATTTTTGTTGAGAATTAGGGTTTTGACCTAGGCGGACAAAATTAGGGTATGACAATCAGTTGAATGAAACCCAATAGTATCACAAATATCCTTCCTTAGGAGTCTAGGAACATTCTTAGAGAAAAAGACTCTTCTTGTCTTATCATTGCTAACTTTTTGCCCAAAACTTAGGCAGAAGTTGTGAAGAGTTTGCTTGATAAGATCAGCTTTTCCCATGTTATCCTAGAAAAAAATAATAAATCATCTGCAAATGCAAGATGAGATATTTTAGGGCCACCTCTAGTGAGCTGAATTGGAGACTAGGATCTCCTTGTCTAATCCCTCTAGAGGGAGTGAACTCTTCAAGGGCTTCTCCATTCCACAAGACTTGCATACTAGGAGTAGATATGCACTGCCAAATAATCTGCACAATATTCTCAGGAACACCAATGTCCTCAAGAGTTTTCTAAATGAATTCCCATCTCAACCTATCATAAGCTTTTTCAAGATCAATTTTAATTGCCATCCACCCCTTTTTACCACTTTTGCTCCTCATGGAATGGAAATTTCCTGAGCAATTATGATATTGTCATGGCTATGTCTTTTGGGGATAAAAGAGCATTGGGCAGGCCCAATTATAAACTGGAGACAGTCTCTTAGTCTGCAAGTAATTAGTTTAGTAATGGTTTTGTAAGCCACATTACATAAACCAATTGGACGAAAATGCTTCATATTAGTCACAACCTCAATTTTAGGAATGAGAGCAAGGTAGGTAGCATTGACATCCTCGATCGACATATCCTTTATCATCTTGCAATAAGAGGGACCAACTGTATTCCATTGGCTATGATAAAACACAGCTTGATAGCCATCTGGTCCAGGAGCTTTGTAAGCCCCTATATTTTTGATAGTTCTGCCAATCTCATCATCAGTAAGCATTCTCCTCAAATCATTCATAGTTTCCTCATCAAGAGCAGGGAAATGGCCAACAAGATCATACGGAGCTATACTCTCATTAACAGAGAAGAGAGACTTAAAATAATTAGTAGCCATTGTTTGAATTTCACTAGGATTATCAATCCAGCTACCTTAATCATGTTGGAGCATCACAACATTATTCCTCCTCCTTCTAATACTGGTAACTCCATGGAAATCTTTAATATTTCTATCACCAAATTCAATCCACTTAGCTCAAGATTTTTGATACCACAAAATCTCTTCTTTGGCCAAAATATCCTCATAAGATTTCCAAGTTGTTTGTTGAAGTTGAAGCAGCTGCTCATTCCAACCATTGAGCAGATGTTGATCAATCTCTCTAAGCGTCTTGATCAAGTTCTTTTTTTGGTAAAATATATTACCAAAGATTTCCTTGTTCCATTCTTGAAGAACTCCCTGGAACTGTTTAAGTTGAAGAGTGAAATTAGATAGATCATTTCTCCAATTCTCCACCACTAATTGATTAAAAGACTCATGAGTGATCCACATAGCCTCAAATCTAAAAGGCCTCCTCCTCCTATTATTAACAACTCTTCGCTCAAAACAGAGTAAAAGGGGGCCATGATCAGATTTAAGTTTAGACAGATGATGAATTTCTGCAGCAGGAAACCTGAGGCGCCACTCTAGGTTGCACACAACAAGATCAAGCCTTTTTCTGGTATTTCCCCTAGACCAGGTGAAAAGATCAATTTCAAACCCATGTCTAACAAACTACAAACATCAATAGTGTCTTGAAATCTAGTTTCAGTAATCTGAGATCTCACCACAAAAGGACCATGTCTTTCACTGTCTCTCAGAATAGCATTGAAATCCCCAAGGAGAATCCGAGAATCATCAACTTCAGAATTAATCTCTTGTAAGTCATCCCATACGGCCTGTCTAGGGGTAAAGTGAGGGCTACCATAGACTATAGTAAGAAACCAGGGGGTAGAAACAGTAGGAATGACTTTCATGTAAATGAATTGATTGGAATCTCTCAAAATCTGAACATTCCAATGATTGTTATCCCACATTAACCAAATACCTCCATCTTTCCCTCTGGCATCTTTAATAAAATGGTTATCAAAACCAATCCTTTTAACAATCCTCTAAGCTAAGGATCCACTAGTGTGAGTTTCTAACAAGGCAATGAAAGAAGCAGAATACTAATGTTTCATATCTTTAACCAGACCAGCAAAATCTTTGGAAGCTGTACCCCTACAGTTCCAACAAATTAAATTCATTAAGAAAGTTGGGAGGAGTGAGAGACAACTCCCTCAAGAGCTTCCATTGGAGCACATTCTCCATTAACCATAGTTTTTCCATCTATGGGATCATGCAATCATGAATTAGTGGATATATGAGGCCTAGGAATAGTTCCTAATACAGTCATATTTCTAACTGTCTCAACTCTCTTCTTATCAGCTTCATCGATTTGCCCTAAGGCAGTCCTGATAGAGTCAGCACTCCTGAACTTGTTGAGGAAGTTTTCTCCATGAGTTTGGTAAATGCTTTTCATATAAGCCATCACAGCTTCTTCATCAACATGTTTGCTAGCCACAGGGGTAGTCTGGTAGCTAGTTAAGGGTATATTTTCCTTCCCTACATGTTGTTGTTTCAGACTCTTAGGAGTGGTCACACCAGAGACTCCTTTCATGGAATTCTTATCTTTACGGGCAGGGACTTTAACAGGTTTAGTAAGCTTCTTCCCTTTCACAGCAAGCTGGGGATTCTTACCTGCTAGAGGGTTTCTCACCCTTGGCTTGCTGATGGAATTAACTTTAGGCATTACAACCTTTTCTTCACTTACAGTATTCATCTGCTCAGCCATATCCATACTAGGATTTTCCACAACTATATCGATATCTCAATACGAGACTTCAACATGAGTTTTCTTCACAGGCTTAGGAGCTTGATACTTAACACTGCTAACATTGTTGTTCTTGATATCAGGTTTACCACTCACTGCTTTCCTCTTCCTAGCCACGTATTTGGGAATGTTCCAAGGACCCATTTCTATATCTTTTAACTCAGTAGCATCAGTACTATCCACAGAGGGAACAGTCTTCATAGAATCCACATTACCAGATTCTTCATTAGGTAACTCACCTTGTTTACTTACATCTTCAGAGACAGTATTGGGTCTAATTGTAGGAGCTGCTTCTAGCATTTCACTACAGCTATCTTTCTTGTGACCATATTTCCCACATCTAAAGCATATAGCATGCAAACCTTCATACTCCAAATGCAGTTTAATCCCTCTCAGAGAGATGTGAGATGATAGAGGTTTATGAAGATCTAGTTCCACATATATTCTAGCAAACTTCCCTCTAGAATGGAGAGAAGTCATCTTGTCCACTTTGAGCATAGTTCCTAATGAGGAACCAATCCTAGTGAGAGCTTTATCATTACAAAGCTACACTGGCAGCTTAGGAATACAAATCCAAACAGTAACTTTCTGTGAAATGGAAGCTGTTAGAGAGAAGAAAGGTCTGAACCTTTGGACTATGAGGTAATGGTCAGCAATTTTCCATGGACCTTCAAACAGAGCATGTCTGTAATCCTCTATATCAGAAAGTTGAACTAAGTAGAAATCCTCTTCCATGTCAGAAATACTCATAGTTCCATTTTAAACCTAGTCTCTCCTCAGTCTATTCTCTAACATTCTAAAGTTAACCTTCTTGCCCAACACCTTGACTATTAAAGCATTCCTCCAAGGTTTGGAGAATAAGGATATTTCCTGATCAGTGAAATTTATAGAAGGATTCAGAGAAGGGGTAATAGGATCTGCTTGAGTCATTTCTTCTGGATCCTGATACCATTTGTTCTCTGGAAGGTCTTTGATTAGTAGATCTCCCCAACAAGCATCACTAATACCTTCACTCTCACCAACCATTTTCATGAGTACATCCTTGAAAGACGATGAGTTCCCTGTATTGCTAACCTTGGCAGCCATCGCTTCTTTCATTTCTAAATCAGTTTTTTATTGTTGGTGTTTGAGTTAGCTTTATCATCATGTTGCTGATGATTCATTACATTTTCCTGCAGGTTAATGGCGAGATCGGGAGGCTTGAAAGTAGCGATTGGTGGTGGATTGCGCGGGGTCATGCCCAAAACTTTGACGGAGCTGACTTTTGCCCTAGCAGAGCAAGTCACGTGCGTGTAGAGGGCTTCTTACTTTTTGGAAAATACATAATAAAGATAATTAAGTTTGAGCATTGCCATAAAGTTAAAGCTTATCTTCATATTTCAAGAAATAAAAGCATGCTTTATGTAATTCAGGGGTATTTTACTGTGGGAGACCGACCCTGACCCACATGTTTCGTAAGCTAGCATTAGATTTCTCTCATAACACATCCACCACATTCGACTTTCATTAAGAAAATTTCTGACAGTAGTGAAAGACGTGGAGAGCTAGTCCTAAACCGAGATGATTCAGCTATAAACACATATCTACCCTTAATAGCGTGTGTTTACCTTTGTAAAAGGACCCAGGCTCGGAGACGTTGGCTAAATGATTTGCTTGCGAGTTGACTTCCAAATATTGTGTAATGGTGTCTAAGGATATCTTCTGTAACAACCTGATCTTTTACTTCCTTGTGTATTACTACCTCTGTCCTATTTTATAAGTTGTTTTAGCAAAATTATTTGTCTCAAATGGAACGGAGGTAGTATAATTTTGTATTTACCTCATGTGAAATAATAACTAGTTTAGTATCTATACAGTGTTTTTCAAAAAAATAATTTTGTAGAACTAGAGAGAAATATTATAGAAGGCATTTTTGGTGTTTAATCCCCGAAGCAGGTTGTAGTTAGAGTAAAATGGTAGTTGGAGATTAATCTCAAAAAAAAAATGGTTGTTGGAGATCTTGTAAGTTCCTTTGCTACTGCCACACGATTAGTTGGTGTTTAGAGCTTTATTTTTGTGTTGGCCTGTACTTGTTTATTGAATGAGGGGTCAATCCCTATATATACAACAATATACACAACTGAATCCGTTAAGGGAAGTTGAGTCAGCTACTAAGTCTAACAAACTAGCAACTTTACAAACTCATCTACAGACTAACTAATAGCAAGTGAGCTATCGGACTAAATAATACAAAGTAATAGACAATACAAGTAACTATTCTAATTACAATAATAATCTGTACAAGCCTATTCTAGCAGCCCCCCTCAAGCTGGATCATGAGTAACAATCATGTTCAGCTTGAAGAGAGGAGTAGAAAAACTAGGAAAAGTGAAGAGTCGTCCGGAACAGAAGTTGCCGAAGCGAAAGTCGCCATAGATGCTAAGCAATCAAGAAATCCAGAACTAGTATCGACTAATAACAATAACTATCCAACTATCCATTAAGGCAATTAGAACAATTGGGTTACGAGAAGCAGCCATGATAATTGATCCAGCAAGATATAGTGCATCTGCATAAAGTATTGTAATATTTCTTCCCAATTTATCATTCAACCATCCACCAAGTGAACCTCCCATAATTGCACCAGCAAGTGTTGTACTCACTATTGCTTCCAAATTGCCAAGTCACAATAATCTAGCAACAATCCAAAAGTCCAGTAACAATAGTATGCAGCAACCAGCAACAGGCTAGGAACAGTCAACAATCAATGATCGATGCTAGTCAATGGATCAGCAACAATCATCCAGAGGCAACCAGCACCAGAAGCAAGGAACAAGTAGAAAAACAGAACCTATTTGCAGAGATCCAGATGCAATGCAAAAAATTGAAGAATTGGGACTTGAAAAATGATGATAAGGTTCCCTTGCAAAGGCTAATATGCTGCTTGACAAAATAAAACTACAAATCTCTGTGAGGAACACATCAATTGATTGCATGAGAGTATTACACGATGTCTCTGAGGCATTTCATCAAACACATTCAGAGCCAAAATCACCAAAACAGGCAGAATTACAGATCTCAAACCAGGAACCAACAATTTCGAAACTGAGTGGTAATTGAATGGTTGACGAAAAGAAAAAACACAAAAAAAAATGATGAAGAATGAGATCTGAACCAAGAGAAGAATCGATCCAGAACTAACACAAGAGCACTTGCATAAACAGAATCACAAAGGAGAAAGATGAAATTCGATTTTGATGAGAAAACGAAAAATGAAAAACGATTTTGCAGAGAAAGAGATCCGATAAGTGCGATTCAGAGAAATGAACTCGCAAGGTGAATCAGAGAAGAGAAGGACTTCCGATGAAGAAGATCGGATCTACAGAGAAACTGATTCACGAAACAGAGAAGTAAATCGCGATACCGAAGCGATGAACGCGAAATTGAAACAGAAAATTGAAGGAGAAGAAATGAAATCGAAATTGAAGGAGGAGGGAGAGAAAACTCGAAATCGATTCAAGATTCCAGGGAAACGAATCAAGAATTCAATCCAGAGGAAGAATTTCTGAATCAAATGACTGAACAGAATCAAGGAAAGAGGATGAGAACAGAAATCAAATTTCGATTTAGGTCAAAAAGGGGAGAAAAAGAAAAGAACCAGAATCAAAAGACGAATCAATTGAAAATCAGAGAAGAATCGCGACTGAAAACCAGATGGAAATCGCAACGCACAATGAATTAGAAGTGATTGGAAAGAGGAGAGAAAAAACCTGATCAAGATTCAGATTATGAATCTGAGAAAAGAAGGAATGAATCGAGATCTAGAGGAGAACGATGCAGCGATTTGAAGCGGCAATTCAAAGTAGAAGAAGAAACTGGATCAAGATTCATAGAGAATGCATCGCTCAACATTGCGATGAAGAGAGGGGAAAGAAAAACAGTTATGTGTTTTCTTTCAAGAAAGAGAGGGGCTCGCGAGAGAGAAAGAGAATGTTTGGGGATAAAGCTCGCGAGAGAGAGTGAAGTTCAGAATTTTTTTTTCATCTGATACCATGTTAGGAATGTAAAATCTGAACTTGTTTATTGAATGAGGGGTCAATCCCTATATATACAACAATATACACAACTGAATCAGTTAAGGGAAGCTGAGTCAACTACTAAGTCTAACAAACTAGCAACTCTACAAACTCATCTACAGACTAACTCATACCAAATAAGCTATCGGACTAAATAATACAAAGTAATAGAGAATACCAGTAACTATTCAAATTACAATAATAATCTGTACAAGCCTATTCTAACAGCCTCTTGGGTGCTGCGATTCTGTCCTAGATGTGATGCAAGGGAGGATCTAGGAGTGTAAGTCTCCTCAAAGCGGTGATCTTTTTGGAGCGTTGGGCAGCAACGGTCTTCTTACGGTGAAGCTGAAGTTTTGGATTTTGCAACTTCGAAGCCACATATTTTAATGATTTTAAGAACTGGTTATGGGAAAGAACATTGGTGAATGGAGAAACATTGGACGGAGATTAGCTTATTGACTTACGTTTTGTTCTTATCATTATTAGACTTCCTCTTGTATAATAGAATTATATGAGCTCTAGTTTCTTTAGTTTTATTGCTAGGATATGTCCTTGTGGGGCGTCTCTCTCTTGAGACTAGTTTTAGTCCTTTATCCCAATTGGGTCTTGGTGTATCGCCGTATCGTGTTTGCACTTGGTGTATTCGCTTCTGTTAGCTACAACACATGATTGAACGACCTCTCAAACCCTTCATAGAAGGTGGGGGTAGTGTGTGTCAATGATGCTAGGCTAACTTTGTTCTAATAATAATACTTCAATTATAAAAATAAAAAAGAGAGAAATATTATAGGAGGTTGTCAAAAGAATATGAACTTAAAACTCTATCAAATTATAGCTAAAAATTATCTGTCAGTGTAAATTTGTACTGCACTAAAAAGTCCAAACTTATCAAAAAAATTGAAATTTAGGTAGTTGAGTTCTATAAAATGTAAAGATCGAAATGATATCTGCAAAATTTAGTTTATCTGAAAATATGTCTTTTATTATTACCAGTATAACAAATAAGTAAATAAATATAGGGTTAAATATGTTTTTGGTCCCATAAATATAGTGAATTTTGTTTTTAGTCCCTCTAAAATTTTTTAGGCACTTTTGGTCCCTACATTATTTTCCGTTTGCAGTTTTAGTCCCTGCCGTTAGTTTTGACTAACGGAGCTGACGTGGCACCGCTTATTTGTCTAATTTTAATGTGCTGGAAATTACACATCATTGTCCTAGATGTCAGCTTCCACATGGAAATTAAAAACACATAAATTAAAACCTAAATTCCCCCCTTCTTCATCTCTTTCACGACACGATTGCTGGTGGAATACTTTGAAATCAATGTCTAAGTTTGTAAATTAGCACTGCAAAACAGAGCGTTGTGGAATGAAGATAACATGTTGAGGTTCTCAATCAAACCCAAAACCCAAATGAAGATAAGGCAAGGATATGAATCTCTAAAACGAGGTAGTAGAATTGGATCTAACGTATGTGGATTTTCTTGGTAGTGTTCCCAATAATTTGACCTTATTGATCTCTTTAACCAGCCTCATGTTAACCGGAACAAACCTCAGCGCGCGGTTCAATCCCAAAAGAAATAGGCAAACTTTGGGAACTTAGCTACTAGGACTTGAGTGAAACTCCATCTCAACTCCAACGGGCTTATGGGGTCCATTCCAATTCCAATTGGGAACCCCACAAATCTGGAAAAGTTGACCTTATATGATAATCAACTGAGTGGTGAAATTGTAAGTAAGCTCATGCGGAAACAAAAATCTTGAAGGTCCTTTGCCACAAGAAATTGGAAATTGTTCCAGTTTGGTTATGTTGGGCCTTGCCGAAACAAGCTTCTCTGGTTTCAAGCCACCAACTTCTCTGCGAGAGAGAGAGAGAGGGGCGTGGTGCTGGGATGAAATGAAAGTGAGGGTGAGCTTAGAGGAATTAGGGATTTGGTTTCCACTGAATCTAAGTTTTTATTTTTTTAATTTTTCAGTATGGACCTTATGTGGAACTAGTAAAATGACATGAAAACAAATAATGGGTGCATTTGAGACAATTTCAAAAGAGCTATGAATGAGACCGCAGGTAATATATTAATTAATAGTTCCTCAAGATGATGATGATGTTTTTTAAGACCTTTTTTGACTATAACTTTTGACCCATGCATTTGTTATTTAATCTATAGTTGCAAGAATGAGGTTGGCTGAAAAGGAGAAGGCTGAGGCAGAGAAAATTCTGCAAATCAAGAAAGCCGAAGCAGAAGCGGAGCCCAAGCTTTTTTCAGAACTTGGAATGGCTCGGCAACGACAGGCCATCGCAGACGGGCTGAGGGACAGTGTGCTTTCGTTTTTAATGAATGTACCTGAGTCAACTTCCAAGGATGTAATTGATAACTCAAAATTTTGACACCATGAAGGAGATTGGGGAATCTTCAAAGTCCCCATGAACATGATAGCTTTGTAAAAGGACCATGGGTGGGAGACTTTACCTAAATGGTTTGCTTGAGTAGGCTTCCAAATACTGTGTAAAGGATTAAGATGTCTCTGTCAATTGTGAGTTGGCTTCCAAATACTAACTCCCATAATTACTATTATGCTACTCCTACTTGTATTGATCGTTTGATCACTACATGAAATAATTTCATGGGTGAAACACCCCATTTCATCAAAATGCAAAACAAGAGTTTTATTGTATAATATTGAGCTTTCTAGCCAAACTACATGAGTTTTCAAATATTATCTTTCAGTGACTTTATGAATGACAATATTTGAAACTATCTATCTATAATTAAACTTTGCAGCAGGGGTAACTTAATATCAAAGTGTCTAATATCTATCTATTTTCTCTTCAACATTAATTGGTTCATAGTCTCTGCAAGTTTCATTCACTTTTACTCAAAGGAAAGTCCTTTTATTTTCATACCTACCTAACCGTCTTTTAAATTATAACCGTCTTTTATTTTCAATTAGATTTTTAGTTATATTAATATTTATTTATAATTAAATAAGAGGCTCAAAATCCTCTAGGATGCTCCACATCATCTTCATTTATATTAATATTTATTTTAAAGGAGATTTAAATCCATGATTACATATTAACGCTAAATTATTAATACCCTTTATATTCTTTCAATTATTATATAATTAAAGACAATAAAGTGTAATGCTATGAGTTGAACAAAAATAAAAAACCGTTAAGTTTGATGACAAGGAGACTTGTGCATATATATATATATATATATATATATATATATATATATATATAAATAAATAAAAACCACATGAACTACAAAAAATCATAGACTTGAGCTTGGTATATTTTTAGGAAAATTTGTGCTTATTACGAATCGATTGCCATCTATTCATTCTCTCAAATATTTTATCTATATTAATATTTAATTATAATTTACATATAAATAAGATATTAAATTTTTTTAATGGAATCACATGATGGCCACTAACTTATTAAAATGATGCTATTGGTGCAATATGATTTGACTATGTTTATATTGAATAATTGGTTTTAAGATACTTAATGCATTGAATTGTTAATTTTATGTAAGATATTCTTAATAGCCTCATTTAAATAAAGTAATATTTTCTTTAAGAAATTGAATCATTTGTGTTTATATTCTGTTAAGTGAAGATCTGTTGGTTTGGTAGCCAACAATGATCCTAAAAAAAAATTATGTTAAGTAATTATGGTATTAATGTAAAAATAGCTTAGACGTATGAATGAAAGATAAACGATCCATTACATCATCTTTTTTTTTTTTTTTGATAAATAACAGTATTATTAAAAAATAGGGAGACTGGGAATTCTCCACAACAAATACAATGGGGGGGGGGGGGGGGGGGGGGAGGGCCTCGTTAAAACCTCTCTGAGGTAAAACCCAAAGAGAATAAAACCTAGAGAGGAAAGAGTACCCTGATTATACTGACATCATACAACCCACCGGGCAATTTAGCCAATCCACAAAATTCAACCTTGTATTTCTACCCTTCCTATATATAAACCACCCCCAAGATAGAGTTTTAATATGCTTTACAATTGATGATGCATTTGCTACAGATCCATCAAAGATCACCCTATTTCTAGTGTACCAAATCACCCAAACAGAGGCAACCCAAATCAAATGTTTCAGCCCCTTCAACTTCTTTCCCTTGAGATGCTGGCCAAAAGACTTGAAGTGTTCCACAGGTTGCTGTGCGTTGGGAGTAGGCACATCCATCCATGAACATACAGCTCTCCATACTTCCACAGTCTTGTAGCAACCACAAAATAAGTGATTTACATTTTCTTTCTCTTGAAAACAGAAGACACAACAGGCCTCGCGTATTAGATCAAGCATTCCTCTTCTAATTAGAGCGTCTCTAGTCGGTAATCGATTAATAATTAATCTCCAAGCTAGCACCGCCGCCTTTGTCGGTACGCTGTTGGGCCATAATTTGATACATGCCGCCATCTGCTCTTCGTTTAGCAACTGCCGATCACCTGAAACACAGTCTGTTAGCCAGATATAAACAGATTTTACAGTGAAATTCCTTCTGTTATCAGCTATCCATATCCACTTGTCATCATCAGTGCTATGTAATCTGTTGTCTTGAAGAATATTCTGCATATATATCAGATTTTCTTCTGCTGCAGCTTCCATATCAGATGCCCACGACCAATTCCATAACCATGCGCCTTCCAACCATTCCCCACACTGTTGCATCGTGACTTCTTTGTCCGCACACGCCTCAAAGAAAACAATGTATTGTTTTATTTACATTAGTAAAGAAAACAATATATGATTTTGTTTGTTTGAATTTGTTAAAATTGACTACTATTTTGCATTCATATTATGCTTACTTCTATTCAAATTTTTTTTTTATAATCCTTAACTTAAATGAAACCATTATTGTCAAAAAAATCTTTATAATATTGTATTAATGTAAATAAAACAATATATGATTTTGTTTGTTTGAATTTGTTAAAATTGACTACTATTTCGCACTCATATTATGCTTACTTCTATTTTTTTTTTTATAATCTTAACTTAAATGAAACCATTATTGTCAAAAAATAAAACTTAAATGAAATCGTAATATCCTTTCAATAGAACATTAATATTAAAATGATGAATAATCTAAGTTCCTTTAATTTCTATCTGCTCTACTAATATCCTTTCAATATTTATAGTCCTTATAATATTTATTAACATCATATAGAATACTAAACTAAATTATGTTAAATTTAATTTTTATTTTCTTTATGTAGGTTTGGAAATTAATATCATAATAAATTATTCAAAAAAATTTACTCATTTCTTTCTAGTAATTATATGTATCTAAATTACATCTTTAACATTTTTCTAAAAAACTATTTTTATAAACCCGTGCATCGCACGGGATTATCCTCTAGTAATTATTCTAAAAAAACGTTATAAATAATACTTCCATCAAAACTAAGGTTTAAGCGCTAAAAGTTTGTGACTCGTGCTGGAGCATATTCTCGGCATCCATCACTACGCCAGAATTAGGAAAAATAGGCGCTACCTTAAGCAGCGTTTATTAAAAAGCGCTAGGTAAGGGGAAACGGTCAAAGGGATAGGCAGCGTTTATATTGAAAGCGCTGGGTATTGCTTAAAAGCGCAAGCCAATAGGTAGCGCCTATATTTGGAAGCGCTGGCTATTGCAAAAAAGCGCAAGGCCAAAGGTAGCGCTTATACTGAAGCGCTGGCTATTGCTTAAACGCGCAAGGCCAATAGGTAGCGCCTGTATTGGAAGCGCTGGCTATTGCAAAAAAGCGCAAGGCCAAAGGTAGCGCTTATATGAAGCG
Organism: Astragalus glycyphyllos; assembly: GCA_963573325.1. NCBI lineage: Eukaryota > Viridiplantae > Streptophyta > Magnoliopsida > Fabales > Fabaceae > Astragalus > Astragalus glycyphyllos. The sequence goes on from OY754310.1 coordinate 21,074,280, forward strand.
CTGGCTATTGCTTAAACGCGCAAGGCCAATAGGCAGCGCCTGTATTGGAAGCGCTGGCTATTGTTAAAAAGCGCTAGGCAATGGGTAGCGCTTCTTGCTAAAACGCTGCCCATTGCTCTTTTTTTTATTTCGTTATTTTCCTCTCTTCTCAACGGGTATCACGCACAGTCTCTTGCTCTCTTCTCTCTCGCGCTCACTCTCACACTCTAGCTCACCATTTTTGTTCTCACCCTCATTTTCGTGCTCACTCTCATTTTCGTTCTCACACTCATTTTCGTTCTCACCCTCCCTCGTGGCTGCTCTCATTTTCGTTTCTCCAAAGCTCATTTCTTCCCATTTTCGTTTCTCTTCCATACTTCTCCATTTTTGCAAAGGATTTCGGTTCGTACTTGGAAGCTCATTTCTTCCCCATTTTCGTTTCTCTTTCACTAAGGTTAGTATTATTACATGTTGTTCTAATTATTTTAATGGCATTGGTAACTTAGGTTAGATGATTGAAATTTAATGCTTGATAATTGGTTCTTTGAAATGGTGTTTCTAAATATGAGGGAAAATGTAGGTGTAGTGTTTGTTGAAATGTCCAAATGAAATGCTTTTTAGTTTAATGTTGCTCTAGGTTAAGGGATTTTATAAATTTGAGATATTTAGGATTGCTTGTTGTTCTAGTTATTTTAATGGCATTGAAACCTTAAGTTAGATGATTCAAACTTGATGCTTGTTGATTGGTTCTTTGAAAGGGTGAAGTGTTTCTAAACTTGAGGGGAAATGTAGGTGTAGTGTTTGTTGAAATGTCCAAATGAAATGCTTGTTAATTTAATGTTGCTCTAGGTTAAGGTATTCTTGTGTTGTATTTATAAATTTGAGATATTTAGTGAAATGCATGTTAATTGAATGTTGTTCTAGGTTAAGGGATACTTGTGATGTATTTCTAAACATGAGAAATTGAGGATTGTTGCTGAATATGTGAATTGTTGTTAGGTTTTGCGAGTTCGTTTTGTTGGAGCTTTGCATTCGCTGTTCGAGAGTTCGGTTCATTTGCTGGTGCGTGGTTCGCCTAGGTTGGAGTTCATTATTGCTTCCACTTGTTCAGGTACTTTTGTTGTTTAAAACTAGAGTGACTATTTATTTATTTAAAACTGAAATTGCCTCTCTTATTTATTTTATGTGTTCCTTTTCTTTTAGTTGTGCTTGAAATGAAAGATTGATACCTAACTTAGTCTTGGCAACAACAATGATTCTAAAAATCAATTGCTAATAACTGTTTTGATTGAACCATGATGATTTATACTTGAACAAGAATATAAGTTATGTGGACTTGTATATGTGTGGTGAATGAAACTAGCAAAGTAAAATCAAATATGCCTAAATATGCGAATTGTTTGTTGTTTGTCACCTATAATAGGTTTTTAAGTTCTCTTATCAGGATTTTATTATAAATAAATACTGAGAAATTATGGATAGAGAGTGGATGTCTGCCAATCGCCTGTCCAAGGAATATGCTGCTGGAGTGGATTATTTTGTGAAGTGTGCTGTTGAACGTTTAGGGACTTCTAGTAACATGAAGTGTCCTTGTTTGAGTTGTTGTTATGTAAAATCAGTTAATGCAGAGGAGTTGGCAGGACATTTAAAGGGTTACGGAATAGATCAAAGTTACACTTGTTGGACAATGCATGGTGAGGAAAGAAGTGAATCTTCAAATATGGGTAATAGTACTGAGAGATGTGCACCGGTTGACACCGAAAGACCTACATTTGAAGGGGGCGAATTTGAAGAGATGGCAAAGGCTGTTGAAGACGATCTTAATGATTGTCCTCAAATGTTTGAGAAATTGATAACGGATGCGGAGACACCGTTGTATTCAGGTTGTACTGAATTCACAAAACTATTGGCTGTGATAAAGTTGTATAACTTGAAAACTTGCCACGGATGGACGGATAAGAGCTTTACGGAATTACTCGCACTGTTGAAAGAAATGTTGCCGAAGGATAATGTGCTCCCTTCTCGGACCTATGATGCAAAACGAATGTTAGGGTCCATTGGGTTGAACTATGAGAAGATACATGCTTGTCCCAATGATTGCATTTTATTTCGGAATGAACATGCCTCGTTAAAGTCGTGTCCTAAATGTAATGCATCGCGATATAAAAAGAAAGAATCTGCTCCAGAAAAGGTGTTGTGGTATTTTCCCATAATTCCTCGATTTAGGCGCATGTACCATATAGTTCAGAAGATGCAAAACACTTGACATGGCATGATGATGAAAGGATTAAAGATGGCATGCTACGACACCCGGCAGATTCTCCGCAATGGAAGAAAATTGATATTGATTATCCTGATTTCGGGTTGGATCCAAGAAACCTACGACTTGCATTGTCTGCTGATGGATTTAATCCGCACGACATTCAGAGTAGCTCCCACAGTACATGGCCCGTGATTTTGGCGATCTATAACTTACCTCCATGGCTTTGCATGAAACGCAAATATATGATGTTGTCTTTGTTAATTTCTGGGCCCAAGCAACCGGGAAATGATATTGATGTATACTTGGCTCCGTTAATTGAAGACTTGAAGCTAATGTGGGAGACTGGAGTAGAGGTGTATGATGGGTTCAGAGAAGAAACTTTCACCCTGAGGGCTATGATTTTTGGCACAATTAATGACTTTCCAGCATACGGCAATCTATCTGGGTACAGTAACAAAGGTCAGTGTGCGTGCCCTATATGTGAAGATAACACTGATTGGATGTGGTTGGAACATGGTAGGAAGAATATCTACTGTGGTCATCGTAGGTTTTTGCCATCTACTCATTCGTATCGATTGTTGAAAAAGGCATTCAATGGGAATATCGAAACCCGTAAAGCTCCCATGGCTTTGACGGGTGAACAACTATTTGAAAAGGTGAGAGGTTTGAACATTAAATTTGGGAAGCCTTTTGCAGGAGAGCTTGCCAAACGGGGGTGGAAGAAAAAGTCTATTTTCTTTGAGTTGCCATACTGGAAGTCATTATATGTAAGGCACTTCATTGATGTGATGCATGTTGAAAAAAATGTCTTTGAAAGTGTCATCGGTACCTTGCTCAATATGCCAGGAAAGACTAAAGATACCATCAACTCGAGGTTGGACTTGCTTAGTATGGGGTTGAGACCAGAATTGGGTCCGTTAAAGAAGGGTACACGTACATATCTACCTCCGGCAGCTCATACTTTATCTAAAAAGGAGAAGACCGTGTTTTGTAAGTTTCTTCATGGAGTTAAAGTTCCAGAGGGTTACTCTTCAAATGTTATGAACCTTGTATCGATGAAAGACCTCAAGTTAAAGTCTTTAAAGTCTCATGATTGCCATGTACTAATGGAAAATTTGCTACCCATTGGTATACGTTCCATTTTGCCTAAGAAAGTACGCAAGACCCTAACCAAACTTAGTTTCTTCTTTAAGGCGATTTGTAGTAGAGTGATTGACCCTGGAAAGTTGCCATCATTGCAAAGAGAAATTACTGTCACTTTGTGTGAGCTTGAGATGTATTTCCCACCTTCGTTTTTTGACATAATGATTCATCTAATAGTTCATCTGATTAGGGAGACACAATTGTGTGGCCCATGTTACATGAGATGGATGTATCCGTTTGAGCGTTACATGAAGATATTAAAAGGTTATGTGAAAAACCGATCACGACCCGAGGGTTGTATTGTTGAGCGCTACATAGTTGAAGAAGCTATTGAGTTCTGTACCGGCTATCTATCTAGTCTTGAATATTCTGTGGGACTGCCAAGGTCTCGTCACTTAGGAAGCATTAGTAAAGGGATGTCAGGAACAAAAATAGTGATGGTATCAAGGAAAGAACTAGATGAAGCACACTTATATGTTTTGCACAATGATACTGAGGTTGATTCATATGTTTCCAAGCACATGGACATACTTAAGAGTGATCACCCATATAAGACTCAAGTTTGGTTAACAAAAGAACATAATCGGAGTTTCATAGTGTGGCTAAAAGCGCACATTGATTTCGAATTTGCTATGAATCCTTCCTCGATTTCAGAAAGATTGAGATGGTTAGCAAAAGGCCCAAATATGCAAATTTTCTCTTACACCAGCTATCTAATGAACGGGTACACGTTCTATACAAAAAACCATGATGATCAAAATAAAATGCAAAATAGTGGGGTGACTCTTGTAGCTCAAGCTTTGCATACATCAAGTGCCAAAGACAGAAATCCCATATATGCGAATATGTCATACTTCGGGGTCATTGAACACATATGGGAATTGGATTACAACATGTTTCGGGAGCCTGTGTTCCAATGTAAGTGGGTTGACAATAATAGTGGTTTACAGATTGATGAGTCGGGGTTCATGCGGGTGAATTTCAATAAGTTAGGATATAAAGATGAGCCTTTTATTTTGGCATCCCAAGCTCAACAAGTGTTTTATGTCACTGATCCAGTTGATACAAATTGGTCCATTGTTTTATTGACAAATAAAAAATTGGTGAATGACATTGAGGATCAAGCAACCGATGATGATGGTATTGAGGACGACCCTTTCTTTGGGACGTCACTACCAATTGTAGGGGAAAGTACTCCTATAGAGGATTTTGTGTATGTTAGAAACGATCATAGTGATAGGATTACGATTCGTCAAAAAAAAAATACTAAGACGCGAATTGCAAATACAATTATATCCAAGAAAAGGAAAAGGTAATTTAGACTTACATCATATGCTTTTTATCTATTTCCAAGTAGTTATTTTACATAGTTTTCATCTTCTTGTCTATTTATTTATTTTGGATAGATAAATATAACAATAACAATGATTATGTTTTATTGCAGGTTAGATGGCGGATCATAGTGATCATCACAGTGATCATGACAGCGATCATCAGTGTGAGGTTGAAAAGTATATCAGAAGGCAGGCTCCTCGTGGAATGACGGTCAAAAAAGATATCATCAATCGAGTAAATAAAGGAAAAGGAAAAGTACCAGTAAGTTACTAATTACTAATTACTAATTAATTTATTAATTCAACACTTAGTTTTAATTGTTTGTTAACTAATTTACTAATGACATAATGTAGGTGTTGTGGAATATTAAGGGCCAGCCAATTGGGGATAATCGCGCAGATTTGGTTACCTTCCTCGGTAGTAAGGTAAAACAAATGATACCAATTACAATCAGTACTTGGAGTGAGAAAAGTGCTGTTTTGGGGAAACACAAAGAGGAGTTTTGGTTAACAATACAGGTATATAATTTTACATCTCTTTAGTAATCTTATTTAATAAATTTGTAACTATATATATTTATATCATTTTTATTGAATATGTGTATGCAGAAATATTTTGATGTGGATGAGTCTCGAAAAGACTGGTGTATGAAGGAAGCTGGAAAGCTACATCGGAATTTCAGGGGTAGTTTAAAAAAAAAATGGTTGTTTGATAATAGTGGAAACCTCAGATGGAAGCCTCCAGCGCCATATAGTGGATTTATTACGGAGGAGGATTGGGTTACATTTGTTAGGAGACGCACCGAAGATAAAGATTTCATGGTTAGTACTATAATCTATTAAGTTATAACTTAAAATATAGTTGACAATTATATATTATACATTAATGTATACTTATGTCTCTAAATAGGAACTATGCCAAGCGAATCGAGAGAGAGCTTCTGGTTGTGAGTACCCTTATAGAGGCGGTGCTAGTGGATATCAAGTTTTTGAAGAGAGATTGGTAAGACACAATAAGCTTGATTTCTCTTTGTTTAATAAATCTTTTGATTTATAATTTCTTAACATTTGGTAAATTTAAATATAGTTGGAGGAGAGTGGGAAAGATCCTACTAAAGAAAGCATTGAGCGACATTTTTTGTGGGTAGCAGCCAGACAAAAGGATGGAGAGGTTGTGGATCCCAAAACTAAGGAGGTGACCGACAGAATTGTAAGTATTTCCAAAATTCGAATATTGTTTTGAAACTTTTATGATATTTAAAATGTATAATAATTTTATTTATTATACTTTTGTTTGTGAATCAGGAAACCATATCAGAGTCTGTGTCACAGGGGGAGATCACTGATTGCTCTGAAAAGGAAATCCTGACTCGTGCCTTGGAAAAGGAAGAATACCCAGGTCGTACAAGGGGTTGTGGATTTGGCGTTAATCCATCCAACTACCTTGGGTCAAAGAAGAGAACTTATGAGGAGCATCATGATTGTAAACAAAGTAGAGAGTTGCGGGTATTGTATGAAGGTCTAAGGTCTGAACTTAGTCAAATCAAATTGCACTATGGGTTGGTTTCGCCTGCAGTACCATCCCCTGCCACAGATAGCGCACGAGATAGCTGCACCATTCCGTCAACTAAGGTATTAATTTTTTTTTGAGGATAAATAAGAAATTAATTATTAAACTCTCTTTCTTCTACGCAATGTATTTATTAATTTTTGTTTATAATTGATTTAGGACAACAATGAGTGTGAGTGTGAATTGTATATCTCAAACTCACACCAAATGGTTGCAATAGGCTTCACATGTGACCAATTGGGAACTTTGATGCACAATTTACCCATACCTCCAAATCATGTTAGAGTCAGAGTTGATTGTGCAATTGTGGGGGACTGCATTTTGCCTGCTCCAATACCCAGTATAGATTTACTAACTGTGCAAGATGCAGTTGGTACATTTGTGGCATGGCCAGCACACCTTATTGTTGTAAGTGACAATATATTTGTAACTAACTAATTATTTTATTTTGTCATTTATTGTGTGCTAGCTAACAAATTATTTGATTTATATATAGGTACGCCAAAATGCAAAATCTAGGGGCAAAAGTGTTAGCAAGGCAATATCTACTAGCAAGAAAGTGTCTCGGTCCGGCCGTTCAACACAAGTTTCTCAGCCTGCCCCTCAAAAAGTGACTCGGCACTCTCCTCCTCCAATAGTGACTCAGCCCTCTCCTCCTCCAACAGTGACTCAGCCCGCCCCTCCTCGAAAAGTGACTCGGTCCACCCTTGCTCCAAAAGTGACTCAGCCCGCCCCTCCAAAAGTGTGTCAGCCCTCCGCCTCTTCCATTGATGATTCTAGGATTATTTTGTATACCGAAATGCATGCACAATTCAAGATGGATGATGAAACCCCGCTTGTATTGGAGATGGATGACAACATTTTTGGAAATCCCGATCAACTATTGATAATCCCAAAACAGGATATTAATGATTTATGTCAGATGAATTGGGCAACCAGTGTTTGTATTAGAGCATATATCAGGTACGTATGTAATTTATTATTTAACATCATTGAGTTTATTTTATTATATTGTTAATTTAATTTATATATACATATACCTCTAATTGTAGGTGCTTGTATCATAACATTTTGGTCCCTTCGGAGCGGACACAGAGATATGTGTTCTTGTGTCCGGATAGTACACACCTCCGTAATGTCAGGGAGGATCTGTCTAATTATAACGACCTTGTGGAACAAAACAAGACAGATGTTACAAATTATATCACTCGACGCTTATCGGATGCTCAACATAGAGGCGTCGATACCATGTTTTTGGCACCGTGTCTCGTAGGGTGAGAGATTTAATTTATTAATTCTTATATAACATGCATTTTTTAAATACTAGTCAATTACTTATTCAAAGTTTTATTTTGTAGGGATCATTGGATTTTGCTTGCAATAAATCCTAAGACAGATACAGTGTACTACATTGATTCTGTGCATGGTCATTTCAACACCCACCCAGACTTGGTTGTCATATTTAATAGGTGTGTGTATTTCGATCACTCTGCATATTTATTTGTTTTAGTTGTTAACTATATGTATTTTTAATAATATAGTTATATCCAATTGTGTTCAGTTGTTTGAAGGAATATTGGGGATTGGAACAATCACAGACAAAATGGGTGCCAATAGTGGTAAGTTTGTAATCAATCTTCTCATATATTTATTTACATTATTGTTGTCAAAAAAATGTATGAAATTAAATTTAACAATTAACTAATCTTTTGTTTTGTAGTGTCCGAAACAACCAAATAACAATGATTGTGGGTATTACGTAATGAGATTTATGAAGGAAATTATTACCCACAATCAAATGGTTATCCCCAGACAGGTATCTTTACAGAACTCTTTTTTATTTTGGTTTAACCATATATTTCAATTCTAATTTTATTTAATTATATAATTTCAGTATTTTCCCGATTGTCGGTGGAAGACATACTCTACTGCACAGATTGATGAGCTTAGAGGAGAGTGGTGCCGTTATGTCTCGCAATTTTTTTGATTTTAGATAGATTGTAATCTTGTAAATTGTTAGAGTTTTATTTGGATACATGCATATGAATTGGTTCATGCATATGTAAGTTGCTAACTTGTTTTAATTTAGATACATATTGTAAGTAGCTTGCTAGTTTTGGATACATGCATATGAATTAGTTCATGCATATGTTAGCTGCTAACTTGTTTTAATTTAGATACATATTGTAAGTATCTGGCTAGTTTTGGATACATATTGGTAGAGAGTTTGATTTGGATACATATTAATTTGTTAATATTGTAAGTTGCTAAGTTTTGGATACATATAATAACTTGTTAGCTAGTTTGTTTTGGTTTGTGATCATATTGGTGCATTGGGATATATAACTAGTTTATATATATATATATATGTTGTTAGTATATAATGGATTGGATTGGTATTAATTGGCTGTATATGACCAGGAAATTATCAAATATAAAAAGGAAAGTACAAAAAAACAAGAAAAAAAGGAAAAAAAAAATTAAACAATGGGCAGCGTTTGGTGGGAGAAGCGCTGCCCATTCACCTAGCGCGTATAGCAATGGGCAGCGCTTGGTAAAGGGAAGCGCTGCCCATTGCTAAATGTGCTAGGTGAATGAGCAGCGCTTGGTGGGGGAAGCGCTGCTCATTCACCAGAAATGGGCAGCGCTTTCCTTTACCAAGCGCTGCCCATTGCTATACGCGCTAGGTGAATGGGCAGCGCTTCTCCCACCAAGCGCTGCTCATTCACCTTGCGCGTTTAGAAATGGGCAGCGCTTCCCCTTACCAAACGCTGCCCATTGCTAAACGCGCTAGGTGAATGAGCAGCGCTTCTCCCTTCAAACGCTGCCTATGGCTATTAATGAGCAGCGCTTCTCAAACGCTGCCCATTTTTGGGGAGGAATCACCAGCGCCAAATTTAGCAGCGCCCAGAAACGCTGCCCATGGCTAAAAAAAAAACGCTGCCCATCCCCAAATCTGTTGTAGTGCATATATCTCTATCTCATTTGTGGGTGTGAGGCCAAAGTAGCAAGGCACCCCGAAAGAAAAGTGATAAAGCAACCACAAAAACAAATAATACAAAGACACTAATTTAAATCTATTCCCCCTTCTCTCTCTCTCAAGCTCTCTCTCTTTTTTCTAAAAACTGAATTTTGTGTGTGTGTTAGTGTAGGTTTGTTGTCTTAATGAGCTGAAGGCAAAATAAATGGTGGAAAGACCAAACTACCCTTATACTTAGTTCCCCACTTAAAACTCATCTGTACTCTTGTATTCAATCAATAATACAATCAACAATTCATATACTTCATATACTATAGCAATTAAATTAACCTTCACATATGATTAAATATGTCAAATTACTTTAATTAACTAACCAATTAGCTATGACCACTTGCTAATTTCAATTAAATGAAATTAGCCAAATTGAGGTTATTAAGGGGGGTTAAAAAGAACCCACTAATTATATGAATAAAGACTTCATCACACAAAATTTCCACCAAAGAGGATTTGGCCACAATGAATGGAGCCTGTACATAAATTGCCTCGAAAGTACTACTTCACAAAACACCTCTTAGTTTGTATCACAAACTAACACACTTCCATTTCTACACCTTAAAGATAAGATCCAGCAACACCAATTTCAACTTTTGACTCATTGTTTCATCTACCTTACCTTGTGCTTAAGAAACTACTAGCTTTACCAGTCAGATCAGACCTATGAATATGTTACCTAATTTCTAAAGCCATTACTTACTATGGCTAAAGTAGCTAAAGTATCCATGCACATATTTGGAGAATGTCAATACTTAATTTGGCTTTGTGTTGTTGGTACATGGAATGAGCATTGCTATGATTATTACTGTCAACACTACGACGGTCCTATAAATAAGTCTAAATAAACTAAGCCTATATGGTGGCCTATAAGGTACTGGAACTGTGATCTGCTGCCGGTTGATGTTGGGCCATTTGTTTGATGCTGATTTTTCTATCAATGCAAAACATTGTATAGGGTGATCATTGCAATGCTCCACTTTGCTGCAGTTCTCATGGATTTCACCGGGTGAGAATGTAGTGTGTCCTGTTTAGTACAAATTTTAACAACAGAAACTTTTGGTTAGCTTTTTACAGAGATCTCTTCAATTACCGTTTTTAAGTTAAACACTTCCATTTTTTCCATTTGGTTGAGTTCTATTCTAACTTTAATCACAATGAAAAAGGATGCAGCAACAAGGCTGTTCTTAAGCTTTAACATCAAAGAGGAAGGTGTACCTGAATTTCTAGTTGTACAGATGTGGATGAATATGCAAAAGCGATGCTACCAATAGCTTGGGACATCTTCCATATATTTCTTGGTTTTGATAAATCTTTGATAGCCACTCCAGCTAGGCTACCCATAACAAACCTATTTACTGTTGACAATTTAGCCAGTTAGTAAGTAGAAAAAAAAAAACATATATATTATGAAGGCTAAATTATAAGTACAGATCTCAATTGTTACCTGTGATTTTAACTATTGCGAGTGATGCTCCTATTGTTGAATATATAATTAACATGGTGGCAGCAACTATGGACAACCACCATAATTGCTCAAAGCCTCCAAGTTGTGAAAGCAAAACCTCCGTAAAGCCAAATATCAGGACATAATAATTACTGCTCGACGCTTTACACATAATTTCATCATGGTATTCACGTTGGCAATTTGTTTGCATGATTGCCCTATTCAAAGCACAAAAATCAATCACGAACTCAATCAGTTAAATGAATTAAATGTTGTGAGCATGAGTGTTAATTTAAACTTACGTAATGCTGCTTTCTACAAAGACAATACATTCAAATAAAGCTCCAGAAAGATGCAAGTATTCGCATATAATGAATATGGTGGCATTAACTCCACCTGAAAAAAATGTATAAAATATTTTAAAATGAGAAGAAGTATTCTTAATACATATTTTTAATTTAAAATAAAGCAAGTGGGGTTACCAAGAATGGACTGCACTACATCAATATATGTAAGGTGTATGGGCCCAGAAATGCTATCCATCCAGTAGGATTCTGCCAGGATCCCAGACATGTATGCGGCAACAACAGAACAAAAAATCATCATGAAAATTCCAACCACCCAACCCAGTTGGGCCATAGCCCACCCCATCACAAGAACACCCGATCCAATTGCTGTCACCATATGTGCACTTGCAATAAAAATGGACTTGGATCTTCTTGTGGGATGTGCCTCAACTTCCATGTTCTTTGACAAGTGAGTTTGGTCAAAAAAGTTCAAAGAAAAAGAAAATAACTATGTTTTAATATAAAAATACTCTAAAAATAAAAATTACTCAAAAACAAAAGTATAGTAATAAACCCCTTAATAATAGTGTCTTCTGCACACTGAATTATAATATAGTAAATAAGTGTCTTCTGGACAGAGTTATAATATAGTAAATAAATAAATAAAATCTAGGGTAAATAACTAAATAAGAGGAAAGTTTATAAAAAAAGATAATAAAACAATAAGAGGAAACGATAATTGACTTGTTTTTTAAAAAATAAACAAAAATTGATGAGAGAAGGATTTGTTTCAATTAAAAAAAACTGAAAAACAGTGAATAAAATAGGGAAACAAATGAAGATGAGAAGTGCTGGTTCTCGCTAGAACGTGTGGTGTGAACAAAACTGAAAAACAGTGCATAAAATAGGCTCTCAATTATGTTGGCTTGGGCAACTCAATTTCCAAGTCTTGATTGAATAGCTTGCTTGAACTTGGAGAAGGAAATGGTGATGATTGCTCTCTGTTTATGAAAGTGAATAGTTTAATGTGCTTAAATATTTGAACTATAGGCTTTGCTCATTGTACAATATATATATAGATATAAGAGAAGACAGAAATAATGCCACGTTTAATTTAAGGTTGTTTTTTTTACCCCCCCCCCCCCCCCCCCCCCCCCCCATTGTCACTTGTACCCCTATTTTTGCCATTTGGACCAAAATACCCCTAAGAAAACTTAAAAAAAGCAAAACTCTCCTCATCTGCGTATATTTCCAGAAATCAGTAAGTGGCACCCCCTAAATTTTCCGAATTTATAACGTATTTCCGGAATTTTTTCCTTGAATTTTCCGAATTTAGGCCTAAATTCGGAATGTATATTGACTATTTTTAATAAAATTTCCGAATTTACATGTAAATTGTAAATTCGGAATGTGGACCCTGAAAACACATTCCGAATTTACATTTAAATTCAGAAATTTTATTAAAAATACATTCCGAATTTAGGTGTAAATTCGGAAATTTTAATGAAAAAATTCCGAATTTACACTGTAAATTCGGAATTGTTTGTTTTTTTTTTTAAATTTCATTTTAACTTTTTTTTTTGCTTCTTCAGTAGCAACCAGTCGAGGAGGAAACTTTGAGCCAGGCGAGTCATCTGGACCTACACCGCGAGATGATCCTGGCACTAGGACAAGGGTCAGGTTGACTAGACAGGCTGGTCACGCTTCGGAGCATCGGAGGCGTGTCTGACAGTGAGAGCATCACGAGCCTGCTCAGCAGGACTATTAGGAGCAGCCTGACTAGCTTGAGCAGCCGCAACATTATCACGAGCCTGAGCAGCCTGCTCAGCATTATCTGGAGCCTGCTCAGCAAGACTATATGATGTCAGACGCTCAGCATGAGCAGGTACAGGAGTCTGCTCAGCATCACGCTCAGGCTGCTGCTGAGTGGCCTTTGTTGCACCGGTTGACAATTTAGCCTATTAGTAAGTAGAAAAAAAAACATATATATTATGAAGGCTAAATTATAAGTAGAGATCTCGATTGTTAACTGTGATTTTAAATATTGCGAGTGATGCTCCTATTGTTGAATATATAATTGACATGGTGGCATCAACTATGGACAACCACCACACAAAACATTGTATAGGGTGATCATTGCAATGCTCCACTTTGCTGCAGTTCTCATGGATTTCACCGGGTGTAAATGTAGTGTGTCCTGTTTAGTACAAATTTCAACCAAAAAAAACTTCTGGTTAGCTTTTTACAGAGATCTCTTCAATTACCGTTTTTAAGTTAAACACTTCCAACTTTTCCATTCTGGTTAGCTTACGTCCTGGTTAACTTTGTTGACATGGTGGCAGCAAGTATGGAATGTATATTGACTATTTTTAATAAAATTTCCGAATTTACATGTAAATTCGGAAATTTTATTAAAAATACATTCCGAATTTAGGTGTTGTTTCGGACTGGGCCAAATCCTTCGCTGGCTTGGGCCTGGCACACTTCCGTATCTCGGATGACCGTATCCGCATTCCAAACGTACCCAACGGACAGGATCAATCCCACGCATCCAGCGGCTCTGGTACAGCACCTCACCAAAAATAGAGGATCCGTCCTCTAATCCAGGTACACAACGTCCACATTCACTTTGACACTCACGTACACTCACCAGCACACGGAGCTCGTACTCTCATGCGCGCATCTCGGCATTGCACCGAGCTTATACTCCTTCTATCTTACTGATCTCTATCGTTCTTCACCTTTTTCCCTTCCTAACTTGGGCATCAGATTGTCTTGTAGGTACCCCCACCTGATACTGGGCTTCCACGTTGTAGCAGGTGGAAGAACTTTAAGTGTGATCATCTCAAGCTTAAAGATTTTCGGGAGCCGATCAATAACCTGCTGCTGGATCTGGTCATTCTGACGCCTTGGAAAGACCACAGAGAGTACGCTCCTTTCTACACCATGTCCCATTTCAGAGGTTGGCTGCCATATATGGCAGACCGGGTGTGCTGGCAGTTAGGGCGCATCCAACAGATCCCTCTTGCACCCATTTTGGGATCACGTCCATCTGTGACCTCCATTTTAGAGAGTTTTTCGTTCTATCCATCTCCTCCGCGGACTTTTTTTCGGTCTAGTAGACACGCACGCGTGGCGGGTGAGTGCACTGATGATTACCTACCATGGTATGAGTCGGTGTCCATTCCAGCTGATGTATATGACAGTCTCCTACAGGCTTTGGAAGACTTAGACTTTCATCCATAATTGTATTTATTTTCGTTTTTTCTTTTGTATTTGTACTCGTATGTTATCTACTTTATTATATTACGATTTTTTTGGTTCGTTTGTTATCGTTATCGTAGTTTAGCGCGTGTCATAATTTACTTTTTTTTTCATACCCCCATTCCGAACTTATCTGTAAATTTCGAAATTTAAAGAAAAACATATTTTTAAAAATTAGGGGCATTTTGGTCCAAAAACGATTTATGGCGGTACAGGTGATAATGAGGGGGTATGAAAAAAACCCTTAATTTAATCATAAAATGCAAATAGATTAATTGTACGCATATACTATAAGTTTAAATTATTAGGAATTTAACATTTGTTTTAAGGAGATGGCAGTCCAACAATGTTAAAATGTGCCAAATCAGCTTAAAAATCAAGGTAGGGACCAAAATGAATTAAAAAAACATTTTGCAGGGAACTTTTTTTAAAAAAAAATGCAAGGAGTAAAATGAATATTCGCTGGTTTTCCAGAGTCTAAAATGATATTTAAGCCTTAATTTTATTAAACAGGGAGTGGTTTATATAACAGAGCATTATAAGTTTCCTATTTTATCAAAAGATAAATATTAAGTGGCTTTCCTATTTTATCAAATGCTATATATTAACAGGTGCTTTCTCTACAAATAGAATGAGAGGAATAGAAACTAGATTAAAGAAAACGGATAATATAGTATACCTTAAGAAGTAGGAAGTTCCTTTCCATCCTTCCTATAACTAGGACATATATGTTAGGTATACACATAATAAAATACAACAAACTATGAGATAAACATAACTAAACATCATATTACATTCATTGTAAGCACAGAAAATAAAAATTTTCTTCAAAGTTCGACATCAATATACTAACTAAAAGGTCACAACTCAAAGTTTTAGAGAGAAAACATCATATTACATTCTGTTCGGTACCCGAACTCGGATATGATCACGTTCGGGGTACAAGTTGAGAGTTCTTTTGGAGATCTTGAGGAGATTCTTTGGGCGAGTGAAGATGAAGTTAAGCTTCGGATGCTTGAAGATGGACCTCGGGTTGTTCGAGGTAGATCCCATGTCCGCGTCGCGGTGGGGGTACCTGCAAACACTCCGACGCTCAAGTCAGTATGGATTAGAGAAGGAACATGCAAGGAAATAAGAGCATAATGAAAAGAGCGTGTACCTTAGAATGGAGGGTTGGACCTCTATATATAGACAGAAGTGTTGTACCTGAGGCATTGGATACGGGTGTGTGATTCCTGACCGTTAGATGCGGATTTTGACTAGCTTGATGAGCGCCGAACGTTCCTAGACGTAGAATTGGGCCTCGCCCAAATCTCGTGATGCTTTGGCCGAGCCGGAACAATGTCCCCCAAGTCGAGGTCGGATGAAGAATGAGGCCGGCCTCGGCTTGATTAAACCGTTGCTTTAGGAGAATTGTTGCGCCACGTGTCATCTTGCGAGTGGGGGAACAAAGACGTGACGTTTGGGGAGATCAATAGAGTCCTGTCTTGTTGCTATGATGGGACGCATTGAAGAGGCGTGACGCTTCGTGTTTTGACCCTATATAAGGCGAGATGAGGATTCATTGACCACTTTCCTCTTTGTTGATATTGATTCTTCGCGAGAGATCTGAGTGATCTCCCCACTGTACCGACGTCGTGTATTCTGGAATTTCTTGGTTGGTCGAGATCGCCATCCACCGTCCGAGATCATCATTCAAACTGAGCTCAAGAATTTCTGCAATCGAGGTTAGTTCCTCGTCATATAACTTTAGTTTTTTAATTAAAAATACTTTTTTCGCGGCAAACACTATCGTTGTGGTGGCTGCACTGCTTCGTGCATCATGGGGAGGAGATGGGCCAATCTCAGGCTTTTCGGCCGAGATCAATGCTTCTAGATTTATATAGTGATGGTGCCGCCCTCCCCTTGTAGATAATGGTTCAATCAAAAAGTGAGGAGACGCGGTCTTTCGTGCTGCCTGGGAAGCTGATCTTGAAAAAGTCGGGAGATGGCCATCTAGTGCTGGCCCCGAAGGGAGCTCCATCGCAGCTCTCTTCTACATATTCCAATTCGTCTGCGAGGTCGGTTGC
This sequence comes from Astragalus glycyphyllos, assembly GCA_963573325.1. NCBI lineage: Eukaryota > Viridiplantae > Streptophyta > Magnoliopsida > Fabales > Fabaceae > Astragalus > Astragalus glycyphyllos. Next base: position 21,090,667 of record OY754310.1, read on the forward strand.
ATCCAGGTCGGCCAGAGAGATGAAGACTAAACAGTCGTCCGACGACACCGTAGAGGAGAATCATGAAGTAAGCTCGCAGAGCTAGAAACCCGAAGTCGTAATGGAAGAGCATGAGGAGTCAGTCGAGGAGGTCTGTGACTGGTTTCCACCAAGATCTGCAACATTCATCCTAGGTTCAAGCCGGAGAAGCCCGTGTCCTTTTATCAGAGATATATCGCCGCATCTGCTGGTCAGCGTTGGAAATTGTTGGAAGTTGCCGACATCCCGGTGTGCACCAAGCATGACAGCCTCAACTTCTTCTTTTATGGGGCTACATTATAGACCATGGGTGTTCGGATCCCCTTAAGTGATTTGCAAAAGGATTTTCTGCGGCATCTACATGTGGCCCCCTCACAACTGTTGCCGAACGGTGGAGGGTTTATGCGCAGGTTTGATATAGTGATTGAGCACCTTAGGAGAGTGCCTTCAGCCAAAGTATTCCTATGCCTTTTCAACGTGTTTCATTTGCCTGAGCCGGGATCTAGCGGGGTGAGACAGGGTCACGTCGGCTTCCGTGACCATTCAGAGAGATCTTACTTTACTCCGGCCAATGACTCGAACAAAGACTTTATGTCGACATTCTTCTTCGTCCTTGCGTCCATTAATGCGGCGAAGCGGTCGATTACCGATTTTGAGGGCAAGAAACTGTCTAAGGAGCGCTTTCCTTTATCTTGGTCTTGAGAACATTTAGTCTGAGATGGGGAAGCAATCGGTACCAAGTCCAACGCCGGGAAATCGTGGTTGCTGAGAGGTGACGATGCGATTTCCTTCAAGATGATCGATGGGGGAAAGAGCTCGCCAAGAAGGACCTGAAGTTCCACTACGGCTCAATGTTTGATACCCTGGCCGACTTCGAGGCCAAAATAAAAACATACTTTGACTCCTGTACTTGTTTTAGATTGCTTTCTTGATACTTTGTTGTGGACCAGATCGAACCCGGGAGTATTTTGATAGTTGTTCTGACCAGATCTTTTCTTTTTGCTGGTAAGATGGACGATCTCGACGCCATCCTAAACGAGTCTACTATTCATACGTCCGTACGGGAAAACATGCCGGACAAGACTACTGAGAAGAAGAAGAAAGCTGATCCGGCACTAGGTGTCGAACCCACTTCTGATGCTTCGCCATCTCAATCCTTTAAGGAGAAGGTCCCCTATGAAAATCCACCAAAGTCGGTCCCAGGGTGAGCTTCTAAGAGTGGTCTAAAGCGAGGCCATGGAGAGATGGCCAAGGCCAGCAAAGGTAGCAACACCCCTAGCACCTTCAAAAAACAAAAAACAGAAGAAAAAAAAAGTGGAGAAAGGGAAAACATCACCTTTCCAAGCTTTTGCCAAGGTCACCAAGTTTGGGGTAGCCGCCTTCAAACAGCTGGAAGAGGCCATCGCCGAGAAGAGCAGTGCTCGTCTTTAAGGTAAGATTTTTGAACTCAATGTTCTGAATAGATTTATCGATGGCGAGTTGATTCGCACTTCCTTTAAGTTGAAGATTTACCGAGATCATAATTTTGTAGAGCTCTCTGAAGAAAATCGGCGTCTGAAGGCCAAGCTGGAAACACTCTCCGACGTGCAGAAGAAGCTGACTGAGGCTCATGACAGGGCCAAGGTACAAGCGAAAAAGATTGAGAAGTTGCCGGCGTTGGAGGCCGATCTTCATAGTGTGAAGCAAGAACTCAAGAAGGCCAAAGAGGAGAGACCAGGCGAGGTCCTGAAGAAGGAAGAGTGGGTGAAAAAACTTAAGGAGGAGCAGATCGTCGTCAAAAATAAAATTGCTTCGGGAGCGGTGCTTGGCTTTTAGCGCTGCTTGGATGTGGTGGTCTTGCTGACCCCAATGTTCGGGTAGATTTGCTACAACTCAGACATAAAGCAGTGGACGGCCGGATCCTCGAGATCGGGTCATCCACGTGCCGACTCCAGCTGCCTCTCCTGGTGGTGTGGAGATTGAAGAGCCTGCTGCTGCAAAGGACCCTCCTGCCTCCGGCGCCAATGCCACACCTGCCGTCAAGGATCAGCGTCAGTCCTGCTTCCTAGGTCGGTGGCCAAGCTGTTGCCAGTGTTGAGGAGGCAAGAACCTTGGAGAGCCTGGATTAGATTTTTCTGTTTTCTTTTCATCTTCCTGCACTTTTTTGGTTGGTCTCGGGCATGTCCGGGGTCAACCTTGGTTTGTAACAAACAATGGTAACACCTGCAATTCAATCATTCTTTGTTTGCTTCTTGCTTTATTTGCCTTTAAACGGTTTAGTCTTCTTTGAATGCCGACGTAGCCTATTAGATAGTCGTTATTAATTGCGAAGATTAATGGTATTGACGACCCATCCTTGATTTAGAATAAGTGTTGAGAGATAACTCCTAAGTGCCGAATCTGAGATTGGTAGATGGGAAAGTTGCTGCAGGTTCCCCGGTCTTCGAAAGATGGGAAAGCCGCTGCGGGCCCCCTTTCAAAATTCTTGTCCAGGAGGGCGCTGTGGACTCCAGTCTCCAAATGATGGGAAGGCCGCTGTGGGCCCCCTCTCCAAATTCTCCATCCGAAAGTCGCTGTGGACCCCGGTCTCCAAAAGATGGGAAGGCCTGTGTGAGCCCCCTTCTCCAAAATCTCCATCCGTAGGTCGCTGTGGACCCTGGTCTTTGACCTCTGATTTAGTGTTGAGCTCGGAGATCAGAGGGATGGGCTCGCAAAATGCGAAATTGGGATACCTTCGGTCTCTGATGGAGCTCCTGATCAGCTTGGGGATCAAAGAGATGGTTTTGCTTGCATGGGGCGAAATTGGGATGAAGTCGCTGTGGACTTCCTTCTCGGACTCTCTGCCGGCGTTGTGAGCTCGGGAATCAGAGAGCTGTTGGAGCTGCTGTGGGCTATTTTTGATTTGAGATATAGATGGTCAGAGCTTGTGAGAAGAAGTCCTAACTCGACATCTGCGCAAATAGGACGAAGGTCCGAGATACTAAGAATAGATCCGAAGTAGCACGAAGGTTTTTGCTCGGACGAAGGTTAAGAGCAATAATAGATAGGTCCGATGCAGGATGATATTCGCACGCAGACGAAAGTCTGGAGTAATAATAGAGAGATCCGAAGCGTGATGAGATTCGCATTCGGACGAAGGTCTGGAGCAATAATAGAGAGATCCGAAGTAGAGTAAGATTCATAAGAGGATGAAGATCCGAAGTCGTAAATCCGAAGTCGTGAAGGTAAAGGTACAAGTTGATATGATCATGTCTGGGGTACAAGTTGATGAGTGCTTCTGGATATCTTGAGGAGATGCATTGGGTGAATGAAGATGAAGGTAAGCTTCTGATGCTTGAAGATGGACCTCGGGTTGTCCAAGGTAGATCCCATGTCCGCGTCGGGTGGGGGTACCTGCAAACACTCTGACACTCAATATGGATTAGAGAAGGAACACATTCATTAATTGTAAGCATAGAAAATAAAATTTTTCTTCCAAGTTCGACATCATAAATAAACATAACAAAACATCATATTACATTCATTGTAAGCATAGAAAATAAAAATTTTCTTCCAAGTTCGACATCAATATACTAACTAAAAGGTTACAACTCAAAGTTTTAGAGACAAAACATCATATTACACTCATTGTAAGCATAGAAAAAAAAAATTCTTCCAAGTTCGACATCATAATACTAACTAAAAGGTTACAACTCAAAGTTTTAGAAACATAACCGACCACTACGCCAAAAGTACGAAAAAAAGTCGCTGCCTTGAGCAGCGTTTATTAAAAAAGCGCTAGCCAAAGAGAAAAACCCGAAACGATGGGCAGCGCTCCCTTGCCAAACGCTGCCTATTGGAGGACGCATGTGAGCAATGGGCAGCGCTCCCTTGCCAAACGCTGCCCATTGGAGGACGCATGTGAGCAATGGGCAGCGCTCCCTTGCCAAACGCTGCCCATTGGAGGACCCATATGAGCAATGGGCAGCGCAGCCTTGCCAAACGCTGCCCATTGGAGGACGCATATGAGTAATGGGCAGCGCTCCTATGCCAAACGCTGCCCATTGGAGGACGCATATGAGCAATGGGCAGCGCTCCTTACTTATAAACGCTGCCTATTGGTTTTTTTTTTCATTTTCGTTCCCTCGCGTACGTTTTAGCGTTAATATTTTTTTTGGGTCTTCTCCATCACCTAGCTCTCTCACTTGAAGCTCTCACTCAGATATACTCTCTCAAGCTCTCCTCCTCTCTCAAGCTCTCAAGCTCTCAAGGTAATTTAGACTTACATCATATGCTTTTTATCTATTTCCAAGTAAAATAACTACTTGGAAATAGATAAAAAGCAGCGTACAAGTATCTATTTCCAAGTAATTTAGACTTACATAGTTTTCGCCCTTGTTAATTTAATGTTGCTCTAGGTTAAGGGACTCTTGTGTTGTATTTATAAATTTGAGATATTTAGTGAATTGCATGTTAATTGAATGTTGTTCTAGGTTAAGGGATACTTGTGATGTATTTCTAAACATGAGAAATTGAGGATTGTTGCTGAATATGTGAATTGTTGTTAGGTTTTGCGAGTTTGTTTTGTCGGAGCTTTCCAAGTTCGGTTCATTTGCTAGTGCGTGGTTCGCCTAGGTTGGAGTTCATTGTTGCTTCCACTTGTTCAGGTACTTTTGTTGTTTAAAACTAGAGTGACTATTTATTTATTTAAAACTGAAATTGCCTCTCTTATTTAATTTATGTGTTCCTTTTCTTTTAGTTGTGCTTGAAATGAAAGATTGATACCTAACTTGTGATGAAGTTTAGTCTTGGCAACAACAATGATTCTAAAAATCAATTGCTAATAACTGTTTTGATTGAACCATGATGATTTATTTCTTCATAGATATTGCATTGATATGTAGGCTTTGTTTTCTTGATACCTATCAAATATAAGTTATGCAAACTCTTCTATTACTTTTTTTTAGAAATAGATCACCTTTTTTTATATTATATATTTTATACTTGAACAAGAATATAAGTTATGCAAACTTGTATATGTGTGGTGAATGAAACTAGCAAAGTAAAATCGAATATGCCTAAATATGCGAATTGTTTGTTGTTTGTCACCTATAATAGGTTTTTAAGTTCTCTTATCAGGATTTTATTATAAATAAATACTGGGAAATTATGGATAGAGAGTGGATGTCTGCCAATCGTCTGTCCAAGGAATATGTTGCTGGAGTGGATTATTTTGTGAAGTGTGCTGTTGAACGTTTAGGGACTTCTAGTAACATGAAGTGTCCTTGTTTGAGTTGTTGTTATGTAAAATCAGTTAATGCAGAGGAGTTGGCAGGACATTTAATGGGTTACGGAATAGATCAAAGTTACACCTTGTTGGACAATGCATGGTGAGGAAAGAGGTGAATCTTCAAATATGGGTAATAGTACTGAGAGATGTGCACCGGTTGACACCGAAAGACCTACATTTGAAGGGGGCGAATTTGAAGAGATGGCAAAGGCTGTTGAAGACGATCTTAATGACTGTCCTCAAATGTTTGAGAAATTGATAACGGATGCGGAGACACCGTTGTATTCAGGTTGTACTGAATTCACAAAACTATTGGTTGTGATAAAGTTGTATAACTTGAAAACTTGCCACGGATGGACGGATAAGAGCTTTACGGAATTACTCGCACTGTTGAAAGAAATGTTGCCGAAGGATAATGTGCTCCCTTCTCGGACGTATGATGCAAAACAAATGTTAGGGTCCATTGGGTTGAACTATGAGAAGATACATGCTTGTCCCAATGATTGCATTTTATTTCGGAATGAACATGCATCGTTAAAGTTGTGTCCTAAATGTAATGCATCGCGATATAAAAATAAAGAATCTGCTCCAGAAAAGGTGTTGTGGTATTTTCCCATAATTCCTCGATTTAGGCGCATGTACCATAGTTCAGAAGATGCAAAACACTTGACATGGCATGATGATGAAAGGATTAAAGATGGCATGCTACGACACCCGGCGGATTCTCCGCAATGGAAGAAAATTGATATTGATTATCCTGATTTCGGGTTGGATCCAAGAAACCTACGACTTGCATTGTCTGCTGATGGATTTAATCCGCACGGCATTCAGAGTAGCTCCCACAGTACATGGCCCGTGATTTTGGCGATCTATAACTTACCTCCATGGCTTTGCATGAAACGCAAATATATGATGTTGTCTTTGTTAATTTCTGGGCCCAAGCAACCGGGAAATGATATTGATGTATACTTGGCTCCGTTAATTGAAGACTTGAAGCTAATGTGGGAGACTGGAGTAGAGGTGTATGATGGGTTTAGAGAAGAAACTTTCACCCTGAGGGCTATGATTTTTGGCACAATTAATGACTTTCCAGCATACGGCAATCTATCTGGGTACAGTAACAAAGGTCACTGTGCGTGCCCTATATGTGAAGATAACACTGATTGGATGTGGTTGGAACATGGTAGGAAGAATATCTACTGTGGTCATCGTAGGTTTTTGCCATCTACTCATCCGTATCGACTGTTGAAAAAGGCATTCAATGGGAATATCGAAACCCGTAAAGCTCCCATGGCTTTGATGGGTGAACAACTATTTGAAAAGGTGAGAGGTTTGAACATTAAATTTGGGAAGCCTTTTGCAGGAGAGCTTGCCAAACGGGGGTGGAAGAAAAAGTCAATTTTCTTTGAGTTGCCATACTGGAAGTCATTATATGTAAGGCATTTCATTGATGTGATGCATGTTGAAAAAATGTCTTTGAAAGTGTCATCGGTACCTTACTCAATATGCCAGGAAAGACTAAAGATACCATCAACTCGAGGTTAGACTTGCTTAGTATGGGGTTGAGACCAGAATTGGGTCCGATAAAGAAGGGTACACGTACATATCTACCTCCGGCAGCTCATACTTTATCTAAAAAGGAGAAGACTGTGTTTTGTAAGTTTCTTCATGGAGTTAAAGTTCCAGAGGGTTACTCTTCAAATATTATGAACCTTGTATCGATGAAAGACCTCAAGTTAAAGTCTTTAAAGTCTCATGATTGCCATGTTCTAATGGAGAATTTGCTACCCATTGGTATACGTTCCATTTTGCCTAAGAAAGTGCACAAGACCCTAACCAAACTTAGTTTCTTCTTTAAGAAGATTTGTAGTAGAGTGATTGACCCTGGAAAGTTGCCATCATTGCAAAGAGAAATTACTGTCACTTTGTGTGAGCTTGAGATTTATTTCCCACCTTCGTTTTTCGACATAATGATTCATCTAATAGTTCATCTGATTAGAGAGACACAATTGCGTGGCCCATGTTACATGAGATGGATGTATCCGTTTGAGCGTTACATGAAGATATTAAAAGGTTATGTGAAAAACTGATCACGACCCGAGGGTTGTATTGTTGAGCGCTACATAGTTGAAGAAGCTATTGAGTTCTGTACCGGCTATCTATCTAGTCTTGAATATTCTGTTGGACTGCCAAGGTCTCGTCACTTAGGAAGCATTAGTAAAGAGATGTCAGGAACAAAAATAGTGATGGTATCAAGGAAAGAACTAGATGAAGCACACTTATATGTTTTGCACAATGATACTGAGGTTGATTCATATGTTTCCAAGCACATGGACATACTTAAGAGTGATCACCCATATAAGACTCAAGTTTGGTTAACAAAAGAACATAATCGGAGTTTCATAGTGTGGCTAAAAGACCACATTGATTTCGAATTTGCTATGAATCCTTCCTCGATTTCAGAAAGATTGAGATGGTTAGCAAAAGGTCCAAATATGCAAGTTTTCTCTTACACCAGCTATCTAATGAACGGGTACACGTTCTATACAAAAAACATGATGATCAAAGTAAAATGCAAAATAGTGGGGTGACTCTTGTAGCTCAAGCTTTGCATACATCAAGTGCCAAAGACAGAAATCCCATATATGCGAATATGTCATACTTCGGGGTCATTGAACACATATGGGAGTTGGATTACAACATGTTTCGGGAGCCTGTGTTCCTATGTAAGTGGGTTGACAATAATAGTGGTTTACAGACTGATGAGTTGGGGTTCATGCGGGTGAATTTCAATAAGTTAGGATATAAAGATGAGCCTTTTATTTTGGCATCCCAAGCTCAACAAGTGTTTTATGTCACTGATCCAGTTGATACAATTTGGTCCATTGTTTTATTGACAAATAAAAAATTGGTGAATGACATTGAGGATCAAGCAACCGATGATGATGGTATTGAGGACGACCCTTTCTTTGGGACATCACTACCAATTGTAGGGGAAAGTACTCCTATAGAGGATTTTGTGTATGTTAGAAACGATCATAGAGATGGGATTACGATTCGTCAAAAAAAATATACTAAGAAGCGAATTGCAAATACAATTATATCCAAGAAAAGGAAAAGGTAATTTAGACTTATATCATATGCTTTTTATCTAATTCCAAGTAATTATTTTACATAGTTTTCATCTTCTTGTCTGTTTATTTATTTTGGATAGATAAATATAACAATAACAATGATTATGTTTTATTGCAGGTCAGATGGCGGATCATAGTAATCATGACAGCGATCATGAGTGTAATGTTGAAAAGTATATCAGAAAGCAGGCTCCTCGTGGAATGACAGCGATCATGAGTGTGATGTTGAAAAGTGTGATGTTGCTAACTTGTTTTAATTTAGATACATATTGTAAGTAGCTTGCTAGTTTTGGATACATATTGTTAGAGAGTTTGATTTGGATACATATTAATTTGTTAATATTGTAATTAAGTTGCTAAGTTTTGGATACATGCATATAATAATTTGTTAGCTAGTTTGTTTTGGTTTGTGATCATATTGGTGCATTTGGATATATAACTAGTTTATATATATATATATATATATATATATGTTGTTAGTATGTAAATGATTGGATTGGTATTAATTGGCTGTATATGACCAGGAAATTATCAAATGTAAAAAGGAAAATACAAAAAAACAGAAAAAAAAGGAAAAAAAAAAGTAAACAATGGCCAGCGCTTGGTGGGAGAAGCGCTGCTCATTTACCTAGCACGTATAACAATGGGCAGCGCTTGGTAAAGGCAAGCGCTGCCCATTGCTAAACGTGCTAGGTGAATGAGCAGCGCTTGGTGGGAGAAGCGCTGCTCATTTACTTAGCGCGTTTAGCAATGGGCAGCGCTTGGTAAAGGGAACCGCTGCCCATTGTTGGTGAATGAGCAGCGCTTGGTGGGAGAAGCGCTGCTCATTCACCTAGCGCCTTTAGCAATGGGCAGCGCTTCCCTTTACCAAGCGCTGCCCATTGCTATACGCGCTAGGTGAATGAGCAGCGCTTCTCCCTTCAAACGCTGCCTATGGCTATTAATGAGCAGCGCTTCTCAAACGCTGCCCATTTTTGGGGAGGAATCACCAGCGCCAAATTTAGCAGCGCTCAGAAACGCTGCCCATGGCTAAAAAAAAACGCTGCCCATCCCCAAATCTGTTGTAGTGGACACAGAAAAAAGTTAACCTCAAAAAGCTACATTACAACAACGGAAAGTGGTTGGAACCATTGTCATCATCATCATCGACGGAAACTGGTCCATCAATTGTAATTTCAACCTAATCGATGTCCATATCCATTACATTGCCATGAACATGACCATCAAGAAAGATGTTGGGGATAGCAACAACATTGTTAATAGGGGCCCCAACATCATTTTCAGTAGGATGGTCAATATTACATTCAACATTATTTTCGACAGGTTGTTCCTCCGCAAATGGGCCATCTTCAGCAAAATAAAAAGATGAACATGTAACAAATAACTTGAATTTCCAGACCAGTATGTTAAACTATCAATTGCAAATAGAAACTCTAGGCAGAGAAGAGCAGGAAAGGTGCGGTGGTAGTCATGATAGAAACTCCTTGGAGTGCTTACGCTAGGCTGTTGTGGGGCAAAAAATGAAAGTGCGAAATTACTACATTTAAGCCAGAGAAAGAAGAAAAATAAAGAGTATATTAGCAATAACTGTTTTCTCAAAACTTACATTACAAACTCAACCTTGTCAGCCATGGCAGTCACCCCAACTAGAACAAGAAATCAACGAAATATATTTGGAAAAGAAATTAATGTTTCTAGTGTGCGGTAGTCTTGGTTGTAATGCCATTTTTTATTGCATATCATTTTTAATATATAAGAGTACCTTGAACTAGGATGCACTGCAGTATCATTTTCACAACTCAACCATGTACTGGGGCGTTGGATATTTTGGATTGCATTAGCAGAGAAAAGTGTCATACCCTAATTTTGTCCGGCTTGGAACAAAACCTTAATTTTCCACAAAAAGCAATAAATTATGAAGTGAAGCATCATTCTGAAGGATGTGATGAACTATGAGCATGCATTTTTGGGTTCTAAAAGTCATTTCAGCGCTTTTAAAATCATTTTTAGGATTGGAATGCCTTTTGGAGCAAAATTAGGGTTTTTTGGGCAAAAGGGGTATTTTGGTCATTTCCAAAATTAAGCAATTTCTCACCAAAAATCATTGTTCAATCCCAGAGGAATTTATTTGGATCTAGATGATTTGGGTTATGAATTTTTGTGCGCATGCATGCATGATTTTTGGCATAAAATTCAAATTTTAAGCAAAAGGGCAAAATGGGAATTTCCATCAAGGTGAGGTCTCAAATCAATTTTGGGAAGGGTGATATCATGGAATTTTGGGCCCAATCATTGATTCCTAGGATATGGCCCAAAGTGGCATGATTTTTATGGAATTATCTAGAAAAGAATAATCAAAAATGGTGAAAATAAGGAAGTGTCCCTAATAAGACAAAATGTACTATTTTTCTTGACAAGCTTGCAAAACTTGGGCACCAAGGCCTCATTTGCTCCGAATTTTCCAGCTCATTTTCACCTCATTTTGTGTTTCCTCATGCCCTTGATCCATGTGAGTTGTATTCCTAGCCATTGATTAAAATTCTAGATCAAATCCTAGGCTACAACTTTGTGTAGAATGACCTAGGTGCCCTCAACAATTTTTGTGCAACAAAAAACTCATAAATTTTGTGTATGACCAGCTATTCCTCACTCATTTGTGTTTTCTCCTTGTCCCTAATCCATGTGCATTGCAATCTTGGCCTTTGATTCAAATTCTAGCTCAAATCTCAATGGTTTGCAAAAGCACAATGTCCTATATACCCTTAATTTTGCACCTCATATAAAACCCAAAATAAGAGACCATGAGGGGGACACTCATATTTTTACCCTAGCACCCAAATCTCTCCTCTCTTTCTCTCATTCCTTCGAAGCAACCAGCCACCATTCCCATATTCTTTTCTTCAAAATTCTTCCAAAAAATCAACCATCAAACCTTGTTTATTCTTCATCCTTTCAATAAATCTACTTCTAAACTTGCATAATCATCAAAGTTTCATCAAAAAACCATCAAGAATCAAAGCATTTGCGAAAGGTTCAAGAGGTTCTTGTGGTGTTCTTCAAGTGTTCTTGCTTCTATTCTCTTTCCTTCTTCATTTTCTAGCTAGATCTAGAGGTAAGCTCACTAACCCTTGCATTTTCTTTAATTTTCATCATGTAATCTCTCTTCTATTCCTCTTTCCTTCTTGAAAGAAGTTTTGAGGACTCATTTCAAACATTATTGGACAAGGACATTGGGAGCCTTGGGTGTTTGAGATGAGTCCTTGGCCTTGAAGGAAAGATTCTTGTGTTTTCTCATCATTCATTGCATTTCTACCTCATTTGCATGATTTTGGTGAAATAAAATCTTGTTTTCCTACCTATTTTGCTTCGGCCATAGCATGGATTTTAGGGTTCTTGTGTTCATTTTGTTCATTTCATGATTTTAAGTTGAATTTTGGCTTGATTTTGGTGTTGGGTGCTTCGGGTTGTTGCTTCAAAACCTAGGGTTTTTGTTGCCTTTTTACTTCTTTGATTTTGTGAAGAATAAAATACATGATATGCTTGATGCTTACCTTAGAACATGGCATGATGATCTAGGGTTTAGTCTTGTGAATTGTTTCATGTATTAATTGTGAATTTTAGCATGAAATTTGATGGTGATTTGTGCTTAGCATTGCTTCGGCCTTAGGCCACTTTTGTGCATATGTTGTGCTTGAAAATGTGTTGTTTTGATCTTGTGTGAATAAATGCAATTGTGCAATTGTGTTTTTACCCTTTTACCTTTTTACTTTACCATCTCATTAAATAATTACCATTTACCTCATGCATTTTTACTCTACCATTTCATTAACTTCTCACTCAAACTTTTTACCACTTGTAAATTTGCATAAAAAAAAAATCCCAAAACATTTCAATCATTTGCATTTTAAACTTTTACTACTTCTCATTTAAAACCCCAAAACATTTTTACCACTTCTTACTCAAAACGTTTTCAAACTTTGCATTTCACTTATTTGCATCATCTATGCGACACCTTGCATGCTTGCACTCACATTCACTCATACTTGTATACCATGCATAATAAATGCTCATGCATTCTTGTATGCTCATGCATTCTCTTGTATACTTATTCATGCATTCTCTTGTATGCTCATGCATCCACATGCTTGCTTAATCATGTATCATCGCTCACATGTTCATTCATTAAACCTAGAATACTCTATGCCTATGACCAATTGTGTTCACTTGTTCTTGATGCCATTTGAATGACTTGATTTAATTGTGTGCCCTTCCTCCCACTAGTATGTATTCTTAATGAAGACGTAAGCCTACTTTTCCGGTTGTAGCATAGAGTCATTAAGGTATATGCACCCCTTTGAGATTGTTGCCCGTCCCGTAGCAATTCTCACACACACACACAATTGTCTTGAGAGCTTTGTCTTGCATCCTTAATAATTGGATCTCTTGATTATATTGGCATGCTTAATCTTGGTTAATAATCAACATGTTTATGATTGCTTGATTGGTGAGTATGTTTGAATCTTGTTCACTCATGGTTGCATTTGGTTATGGACTTGGAATTGATTGAATAATGTTCTACTTGTTTTTCCAAAACCCATTTTCTAAACTCATTTTCAAACGCTCCTTGCTTTGCGAAAACATTTTCTTCCTCCATTAAATAAAACAAATTGTCATTGATGATCACTCGCGCTGTTGCCGTTTGGATCGTTAATGATGATTGTATTTTCAAAAAAAGAGTTAGTAGTGAGGCCATTCTAACCGTTGTTGTTCGGTCTTCACAAACGCTCACCCAATTGCGAAAAACTCTTAAGCCGTTTTCAGACGCAAAAGCCGAGAACTACGTAGCTTTGATCCCTCAACCCAGTGAGGGTACGTAGGAGCGGGTCCGTCCCGTCAAGCACCCTTTTAAAAAAAATCTTTGTTTTGTTTCCACTTTTCAAAGATAACAAAAATATTCCTGTCTTCCGTTTTCAATAAAACGATTTTTCAAATAAAAAAAAAAGAAGAAAAGAAAAGAAAAGAAAAGAAGTAGAACAAATCGCTTTCAACTCAAACCTTTGTCAAACCACACATCGAGTTAATGGTTACCTTTCAGTAGAAAGGACGTATGGGATGCTAATACCTTCCCCATGCGTAACCGACCCCCGAACCTACATCTTTGATTTCGAAAGACCACTCGCTTTTCCAAAAAAAAAGGGTTTTTTCCGATGTTTTCCCAAATAAATATTGGTGGCGGCTCTACTATTTTTCACGTTGCAAAACGAGAAGTCCCAAACCGGATTTTTCGGGCGCAACAAAAAGGAATATAACTAAGAAATGTGGGCTACTTCTTTTGTGCAGATGGACATGTAGATGAAGGTAGGTAGCATTGCTCAATTAAACCCAAAAAGAAAAATCAATACTATAAGTGTATGTTTGGATGGAGCATTTATAGGAGGTAATGTAATTTTTGAGGGGAATTCAAATACTTTAGTTCAAAATTTTAAACTAAAATATTTGAATTCCCCTCTAAAATTACATTACCTCCAATAAATACTCCATCCAAACATAGGGTAAGAAGATGATGCAACTTCACGTCAATTTTCTCTCCTCCTCACTCCCACAACTGATCCTAAGTTCCATTGATCAATCCACTGAATTGAAAATTGGCAACACAGGCACATCTACTTAGTCACACAAAAATCACTAGGTTCTATAATGATAAACTCCAAGTAAATGTAAAGGGAATTAGTGAATGAAATTGCAAAGTCCAATTAAATGTATAAAGACCAATTCATGTGTCTAACTATCTTAAGAATCAAAAAATCATATATCCTTTTGTAATTTAGTTCCACTCATAGCAAGCTAAGCTCACCATAAATGCTAAAACTCTTAAGTATTAGTAAAACTGTTCTTTCTAGTATTTGAAATGCCAGAAAGGAAAAAGACAGACATAAACGAGGTAACATATCATTTGCACAAGCTGCTAAATTCTGTAATGTGCACAAGTGGTCCCACGAACTTGAATAGCAAGTGTAGCCTGTCTTTTTGATATTTACAGTTTGTACCTGACATTTTGTAAATATATGTATTCGGCCATTTTAACAGTTAACGGCGGTGAATTGACATTTACTTGAGTTAGTTGATTTTTTCTACACAACACATATTCTGTTGAGTTAGTTTAATTTTTACAATGGGTTTCTTTGTTGAGGTCAGAAAATGTCAATTTCTGCTATTGTTGAAACCCAGAAAAAATTCGTAAACCCAGAAACATTTTTCAAACCCACTAACGAGTAACTAACGATCTTTGAGTTGAAGAATTAGGTTCGATTTCGATTGTCAAACAGAGTTGCAGAAAGGATAAGAGGAAGCCTCAAGCTTAAACGAAGGACGAGGAATTAATTTGGAAATTGTAGATCTGATAAAAGGTATGCATTTCTGTTATGGAAGTTTTGTTCGTTAATGTTTAAGCGATTGTGATGTTGTGTATTTGACTTTGTAGATGAAGCAACTTGTAGATCTAAAATTTGTAATGAAAGATTGTAAAATAATTTGTAATGCAGAAATTTAAAAATAAATTTTGGTATATTAGTATCAATTTAAGTTAACCATTTTTCATCATTGGAATTTGATCTTGACCTATAGCTTAATATTTTGGTTATTATAGTATGTATATGTATTAAGATGTATAATTTTAAATATTTCTGTTTATTATAAAAGAGGATTAAAAGTGGGGATAATTTGGTGCAAAAAATGTTAATGTGTGTTAGTTGGTTGTAGTATTGGAAAGAGTGACTCTTGTTATTTAAATTTAAGAGATTTGATTACATGGCTGATATAGATGGAACGACTGAGTTGGTAGTTTCATCCCAAAATAGTGCACATAGTAATTCCATTGATACAACAGAAGAAGTGAATCATAATGGTGTGGAGGGATGTAAATTTGGTGTGGAAACTGCTGTTGATAATGTTGAGGGTTTACATGCAATACACTTTGAATTCATGGCAGTGGAAGATGTAAGGAGAAATAATTTTCCCGATAGTCAGATGGCATTCTTCTTCAACATTTAATCTGCTGGGCAACATCGCTTTACATCTAGGAAATGCAGGGTTGTATGGAAATCTTTAGGTGAGAAAATACAACAGATCTTTGTTTGCCTTAGAGAAGGTATTTCTGAGGAAAAAGCTAGGAAACAGGTAAGGGTATCTAAAAAAAGTGGGTCAAAACACACTATAAGATGTGATTGTCGGGCTAGGATGCATGTACATAAAAGAATTGAATGATGATCATAACCGTTCACTCGTAGAAGATACCTTTAGAGGCATGTTACCGGCACATAGGAAGACGAGTGAATACGATAAGTATCAGATGACAAGTATGAGGGATGTTGGTATAAGGACTTGTGATATATAGATACGTTGTGAGTCAGGCTGGGGGATTTGATAAAGTTGGTTTCTCAAAAAGAGACATGTATAACAAACTCAAGAACCAAAGGAGAACCCATTTTTCGGATGCAAAGGAAGCGCTTAACTATCTCCAAGATTTATCTTTGAAAGACAAGAAGATGTATTGGAAACACACAGTTGATAAAGAGGGATGGTTAGAAAATCTGTTTTGGTGTGATTGTGTTAGTCGGATGTACTACTCTGTATTTGGTGATGTCATAGCTTTTGATGCTACTTATAGTAAACTGCGGTAGTTGTGTCCGTTAGTTGTTTTCTCTGGAGTAAATCACCACAACTAGAGTTTTATGTTTGCAGCTGTCATTGTTACACATGAAACGGATGACAACTCTAATGGTGACAACTCTATGAAGAAAGCTATACGTATAGTATTTCCAAATGCTCATCATCGCCTTTGTGCTTGGCACTTGATTCGGAATGCCACTGGAAATATTAAAAATCCACAGTTTGTTTCAAGATTTAGATAGTGCATGTTGGGTGATTTTGATATAGTAGAGTTTAATCGTAGCTGGAATAACACGGTTGAGGAACTTGAATTGGAAGAAAACTTGTGGGTTTTGGAGTTGTATCAGAAGAGGAAGACGTGGGCATCAAGCTACAATAGAGGCAACTTCTTTGCTGGTTTCAGGACTACTTCCCATTGTGAATGGGTTAACTCAAAAATTGGAAAATATGTGAATCTCCGAAATTGATTACTTGATTTCCTGAAATTCTTTTACCGTTGGGTGGACTACACGAGGTACAGGGTGTCATACCCTAATTTTGTCCGCCTAGGTTTAAAACACTAATTTTCCGCAAAAATAAATAAATTGAGAAGTGTGGTTTTATTTTGAAGAGTGAAGAGCATTGTGCACGCATTTTTGGGTTTTAAAAGTCATTCTAGGGCTTTTAAATTCATTGTTAGAGTGGAAATGCATTTGTTGTTAAAAAACAAGGTTTTTAGGGCAAAAGGGTATTTTGGTCATTGTCAAAAATAAGATAATTTCTCATCAAGAATCATTGTGCAATTTTAGAGAAATTTATTTGAGGCAAAACATTTTTGGTCATGTATGTATGTATGCGCATGCATGCATACATTGTGCACAAAATTTCAAAAAGGAGCAAAAGGGAATATTCTACAAAAAGTTCCAAAATGTGGATTTTTATGACATTTTTGGTCATGGTGATCACATAAAATGGCATATTCCTCAAGATACCTTGTGTGTGACTCAAATTGGTGTATTTTTGTACAATTATCTTGAAAAGAATAATCAAAAATGAAGGGATAATGGAATGGTCATATAATAGTACAATAGTACAAGATGACAGCTTGCAAAACTTGGTCACCAAGGACCCCTCCCAATGTGTGGCGCCACCCCCTCTCTATTCTCTCATTTTGTGTTTTCTCAATGTCCTCAATCCATGTGAGCCTCAATCCTAGCCTTTGATTCAAAATTAAAATCAAATCCTAGAGCACAACTAGTGCACAATGACCTAACTACCCTTAAACCTAATTGCTTTCTATATATACCCTATTAACCTCACCTCACAAGGGGAAAAAACTTTTAGCCTCATTTTCACTCACACAACCCTAGCACACAACTCCCTCTCCTAATTCCCTCTCTTGGCCGAAATCATACTACCTTCTTCCTCCATCAATTCATCACTTCTCCTTCACCAAATCACCATTTTCTCACCTCATTTCCGTTCCTACTTCATATATCTTCCTTCTCTCCTAATTTAATTCAAGCTTGCATCATCAAAGGGCATTTTTAAGCAAGCATTTCGTGGGTTTCATTGAAGTTTGGTGAAGATTCAAGTTGATTTGTGGTCTTGTTCTTCATATTAGTCATTCCTTAGCTTGGATTTGAGGTAAACTTCTTAAAACCTAGCATCATCTTCA
Organism: Astragalus glycyphyllos; assembly: GCA_963573325.1. NCBI lineage: Eukaryota > Viridiplantae > Streptophyta > Magnoliopsida > Fabales > Fabaceae > Astragalus > Astragalus glycyphyllos. Next base: position 21,108,392 of record OY754310.1, read on the forward strand.
ACTTTTTTGCATCAAAATGTAGATATCATGTTTCTAATTTTGCATCCTACCATATTCATGCATTTTAGTGTTGTTATATTGTTGATTTGTTGATTGTTGTTGGTGAGAGGTGTCTCAAGCATTTTGACAAACATTGTGGGAGGTTTGGGTGCTTGGGATGCTTCTCACCCTTGAATAAATTGTGATTTATGTTGTTTTCACTATGATCTTGCATTTTTTGTTGAATAAAATGATGTGATGCTTCGCAAATCATGATTAGAATTAGGGTTTGTTAATTTTCTTGTGAAATGGGTTTGCAATTGTGATCAAAAACGTTTTCTCAAGTTATTTTGATGTTAATAGATGGTATCTTGCTTGCAAGTCATTGTTATGTTGATGATTGGCAAGAGGACTCACACTTGTGCCTTTGCGCACTTAACTTTAAGTGTTGAGGATTGACTAAAATGATTCAACGCAATTGATTTGATGTTTTGATTGCAAAATATTGTTGCTAATTGATTGTATCTTGCTTGCAAATTGTTATATGTTGGTGATTGGCAAGAGGACTCACACTTGTGTCTTTGTGCACTTCACTTTAAGTGTTGAGGATTGCCTAAGATGATTCAACACAACCTCGTGCTTTGATTGTAAACTTTGGTTTGCTTGTTAGTAACTTGTTTGCAAAGTTATTCTATGTTGAGGATTGGCAAGAGGACTCTCACTTGTGCCTAGTGTACTTCACTTTAAGTGATGAGGATTGCCTAAGATGATTCAATTTTCTTTGTGCAATTCTTGTTTGAAAATGCAAAAGCTAGTTTTCTAACTTGATTAATCAATTTTGGTTACAAAAATGACTTGTTAATGCCCTCTTTTGGTCACTTTTGGTCTTGCAAATATTCAAACCTATGTTGTTAATTGTGAAATTTGTGATTTGAGAAAAATGAATTTGGGTTTTGGTTCATTTATGATCCACAAATGATCTTGGGTTATGCTAAGTTGGCAAGAGATAGGTTACTTCAACCTTGATGCCTATGCTTGTAAGCATTTAAAAATTCAATTCCCATTTGATGTGCTTGTGAAATGTGAGCAAAAAGGGGTCTATAAACAATTGAATTTGCGCACATGATTGGTCTCCAATGACCTTGATGCATCCTCAAGTTTAATCATGCTTTCTTTGCTCTTTGAGTTTATTGTAAATTGTTGTTTGAAGCTTGTGAAGTTTCGGCAAAAGATAGGTTCATTTAACCTTGATGCACATGCATTTTGCATATTCATGCATTCTTACCTATTCTTGCATCCTTGCCTACTCATGCATTCTTGAATTGAAGCTTGGTACTCCATGCTTGATATACTTGTTTATGTGCTTGTGGTGCATTAAAATGTTGAATTGGTGTTCACAATTTGCTTGTTTTGATTTCCACCAATTGTTACTCGTTAGTAACTCTCCAAAACTTCAAAACCATGTTGCATACAAAGAACAACTTGTTACTCGTTAGTAACGTTCCAACTTCAAAACATTTTTTTGCATTTACATAATCATTGATAAACAACTTCACTTCTTCTCAAAACAATTCCAAACTATTTTTCACAAATCAAACTTTGTTGAGGATAATGCGAAGCCTTTGCTTGCACGATTGTCAACAATGGGGTGCTAGTGGTGATCACTTGGAGTCTTTGCTCAATTGATTATCATGAACACTCATTTTTCAAAAGAACTCTCATTTCACAAATTAAAAACGTTGTTGAGGATAATGCGAAGCCTTTGCTTGCACGATCGTCAATAATGGGATGCTAGTGGTGATCACTCGAAACCTTTGTTGTTTGATCACTGTGAACATTCAATTTTCACAATTAAACAACTAAAAAATAAAAACCTTTTCTCGACAACCGAGAACTACGTAAGCTTTGAATTCTCCATCACACTGGGAGATACGTAGGAGCGGGTCACATTCCCGTCAAGCACGACAAATGAAAACCATTTTCTTTTCAAAAAAACAAACCCTTTTCCAAAACAAGGCAATTTCTAAAAAACGAAACAATTTTCGAAAACAAGAACTACGTTGCTTTGATTCCCTCCCCAGGATACGTAGGCACGGTGCCCTCCCGTCAAGCGCAAAAGATTAAATTTTCCTTAAGTTTTTCCATAAAGTAAGGAGAGATAAATAGAGATAAAAACAAAGCATTTCTTAAATCAACCTTTTAAATCACACGTCAAATCGAGGTTCCCTTTCAGTAGAAAGGATGTGTGGGGTGCTCGTACCTTCCCCATGCATAACCGACCCCCGAACTCAAATCTCGTGGTTCCAAGGACCATTGTCTTTCAAGAAAGGTTTTTTTCAATGTTTTACCTCTAAAAAAAATATTGGTGGCGACTCCAATTCATGTTGTGCAAAGAGAAATCCCTCCAAAGGATTTTTCGGGGTGCAACAGCTGGCGACTCCGCTGGGGACCTTTCTTTAGTGGGTCGAGCCAATCGATTCGACATGTGATTTATTTCGTTGATTTGAATGCTTTGTTATATCTCTCCTCCTTTCCCTTTCTTCTTTCTTTCCTTTGCCTTTAAAAACATGCTTGCATTATTCTTAGAATTGTCGTGTGCATTCTTGTGATGTTGTGCTTGCGTGCATTGTGTGTTAGCCTTCTTCCTCTTCTATATTTGCTTCTTGAGTAAAATAAGAGTAGTTTCTTCTTCTTCTCCTCTTACTTTCGTCGTTTATATGCTTTTCTCATACATTTCCCCAATCCTAGCATGTTCCCCTCTTCTTTGCTCCCTTTCTTGAGGTAAGCTCATGCATTTCCCCTAATCTTATTATGTCCCCTCCTCTAGGCTCCCTTTCTTAAGGTAAGCAATGCTTGCGATTGTTGTTGGAACCCTAGGTTAGTATACTTATGTTGAAATGATATTGAACCCTAGGGTAGACGACATGCTGTTGCTTGATATTGTCTGGACTGTTTTGGTTTCCCTTTGCAGGTGGGGTTTGGGTAGATTTTTAGGTGTTGTGCCCTCATCACACACTGCACACCTTATATTTGTGAGCATTGAGTGGGGCCTAAAACCCAAGGTCTGCAAAGAACCCTAGGAGAGTGGAAATGAGTAGTGACTGCCATTCGTAGACCGTTGTCTGTCTGGCTCTCATGAAAGTTTCGCCCAAGAGTGCGCTTTCTTCATGATACCTCACAATCGGTAGCTCTCTACGATTGTGGGTGTATTCATGAGAGAGACTTTAGCTCTTGGTTGCCATTGTGAGGCAGTGACCAGAACCCACATGGGAGGATTACCCTTGTCGTTGACTTTAGAGCCTACGATCCTTACCCATTTGTAGGACACGGGGGCACCCAAATTGTGTGTTGCATTAGCTTAGGCATCCTCTTTCGAAACTCTTTTACCAAAAATGTAGAAAGTAATTTCCTTTTTCCCTCATAAACACCTATATGAGGTGGCATATAGCGGGTATTTTCAAAAATGTTTTGAACCGCCACCAATAAACATCATTTTCTTCTCTCTTTTCTATGTAAATAAAAGGTCATAATCATCACATCTGCGTCATTTTGCATCATCATCATTGCATTCGCATCTAACAAAAATTTTGAAAAAAAACCTCCATTCTTTGCATCCTCCATGCATTAAAGTTGTTTGCCGGAGATCGCAACGTAACACAAAGTCTTGTCATAGGTGTGTAAGAAACGGAATGGAATCAAAAGGCAAAACCGTTTTCAATTCAAAAAGCACCTTTTTCTAAAAACCTTTTTCCCCAAATAAAGCACCTTTTTCTAAAAAAAATTTTTCAATAAATCACTTGCATTATCAAATCATTTTAAAAATCATTTTCTAAATCATTTTCCAAAAAAAAATGAAATGAAATAAGAGAAACTCCTTATGCAATCGTTCCATGGGTAGAAGTGCATCTTTAAATGATGAAGGGTAATATCTCAAATTTGTTTGTGCACTACAAATTTGAGATGATACTCTACGATATCGGGGCACTTTGACCCAATCAGGCGCAATTTGTTTTCAAATAAAGTGAATAAGTGGAGTCAACCAAATGTCGAAGCATTTCAGTATATTGCGTGAAGTATTGAGTCAGGATCCACTCAATATTTCATGCAAGTTACTCAGAGTAACGACAATTGGTTGCCTCACGTCATCATTTTCGCAAAAAGGGGCATTGGTATTTCAGATCTTGCCGTGCCTCTAAAGAATAAAAATCATTTTGAAAAAATATCATTCTTGCATCTTGCATCATCCAAAAATGCATTGGAGTTTCGTATTTCATCTTGCATAAAAAACAAACAAAAAATCTCCTTTAGAATAATTACACTTTTCAAGTGGTCATTTTTCATGCATTTGCTTATCATGATTTGTTCATTCATACATTGCATAAACCAAATAAAAAAAGTTGTGATGAGAGACGAGACGCTTTTGCAAAATAATCTGTTGAAAATTTTTACCCTTACTTATTTGCAAACTCAAGATGTTCCAAGGCACTCAGTTTTTCAAATCAACAGTTCATTTGCATTTTCTTCAAAAAAGGCATTGCATCTCATCCATTCCATGATAAAAGACTGAAACAGTTCATCAAAAAAAATTTTCCATCATGTTTTAACCAATGTTAACTCTCTACGAAGCATTCTTCTAGTGGGCGTGCATGCCATGTGCAGTTTCTCTTGTTTGAGTCTGTCAGTTTCCTTCCCTTATCATCATTCTCCATCCAAGTTTGATCCAACCCCATCCCCGTGTCATACGCCGACCTATGCAGCTATCCAATCAGTCATGGATGGATCACTCCTCGCAAGATGAGATCAGTTCAACCTCCATTCCCAAGCGGGTACAATCCAGAAGCCACTTGCGAGCTCCATGCTGGGGCAATTGGGCATTCTGCTGAAAATTGCTATCTTTTGAAAAGTTTGGTTCAGGGCTTCATTGATTCCATGCAGTTAACTTTTGAGAAGGGGGGAAGGATCAAGTTCTCAGGGTCTGTGGACTATTAAGCAAGGATAGCAGTTGTTGAAGAGGGTTGAAGTGGTGAAAGCGGCATCATCAAAACATTTGTGTCTTTGTCATGCATTTCATAGCATTTATGAGTGATTGTTGATTTTCATGTAGTTTTTCAGTTCAAAACAATTTTCTGTAATGCAATCCTTTGGCTCTGCCCAAGGCCTTAGGATATTTCAATAAGGGAACACATGTTTCCTTTTAGTATCATCATCAATAAAATGTTATTTTGAATTCCTCAATAAAATTTCTTTCTTTCATTTTGTCATGTGTCTGTTATTTACTTTTCAATTCCTCCCAACGCGGATCAATAATAATAATAAATGAAAATAATCTTTGGAAAACAACGACGCCAATGGTTCATATTGTGACTCTGATTACCCGATTAACCAAACTGAGAGAGAGGCTGAAGACAACTGGGATGTTTCTTCGGAGTTAATAAGTGAAGAATTGGCTAAGGCTGTAGAAATTCATGATGCCACAACTAGGTTGGGCAATGAAGTCAAAGCACAAGTTCAAGCAAAGTGGAGCAATGCTGAAGAAACCAAACAAATGTTACAAGCGAACCTCTTTCGCGACCAAACCCTTTCCCTTCCTCAGATCAACCAACTTTCCCATTTCCCATTACAAGTACCCCATCACAAAAAAAAATTTCATAACCAAATGCCTGCCATCGCCACCTTCCTCACTACCAGTGGCCCTTCTACAAAATCAACCCATCTCATTTGCTCCTCCCTCTAAACCTCCTGTCACCCCAGTTAATACCAGAACCCAATCAAGCATCCTCCAACCGCTGCAGGGGCTTCATTGCCATTATCTCTCCAATCACCCCAGACAAGGATCACTTCAAATATCCAAAAATAGTGTATCACTTTTATCAGCTCACTCAACTCAAAAGCAAAAAAGAAAAAAATCAGAAAAAATGAAACAAAAAAGAACAGATTCAAAAAATGAAAATCCCAAAAATGAAAAAACAAGGGAAAAAGAGACGAAAGAAATATAAGTTGTGAGCTGATACATTTGGCCATAAAGCGTAAGAGATCCTTGTCTCAATGAACCTTCCTACACCTTGTTGTGTATGACCACCCTTTCTTCCATAAACCTTCAAACACTTCATCATTCCTATACATCTCTCCTTTCATAAAACCGCAAACACTACCTCGACCTCGTCATCCCGCCCTCCACAAACCCTCAGTCCTTCCTCAGACTCCACCATCAGATTTGCAATCAAGCTGTTGTGCAAGAATAAGAGAACAAAGTGGTCCGTCCTCATGAGGAATCAAGTGACATGATCAATTTGAGCAAAAGAGAGGATTGACGCCATGATAAAGAGCAATGAATCAACAAGTTTGTGTAAATCACCCTTCTGACATAAGACACTTGCCATTATAACAAAGTCTGTAATTACCAAAGTTCGGTCTGTTGCGCAGCTTTCCAAGCTAAGGTAGTCACAAATGACAGTATGAAGACTCCAGGTCAAGCATCATGATCCCTCCCTACGCCACCCTAAAAATGGGGCAGTTAGAGACAATCAACAAAGGATATCAAGGACGATGATGACCTTCATGGAAATCAGGCTTCGTTTTAACAGGGGCAAACCCCATATGATGGAAGTAATACTTTCATTGAGCCTTATCAAAACAAAGTACATTTGTCTTATGTCAGAAGAAGAATAAGAGAAAGCTCAAACCGAAGAAAGCTCATCTTCAACAATTTCAAAGAAGACTCAATGCTCAAAAAGATCATGAACCTCCAAAGGGATTCCCATGGAGATGAAGCCAATATCATGAAGACGAAGAACTTATTCTCCGGAGGGGCCTTTAATTCTCGCAAAATGGGATGCAAGAAAAGAAAACCCCAGTTTCCAGTAAATTCAGATGCAGTCAGAAAGGAGTATGCCTAAAGAAATAAATGAAAAAAGAGAAAGATGAGCCAAGTAAGAATCAGCTCGCTAGGTTGAAAACCCGCAAAGGGCGGCCTAGGCAAAACCAGAGCGACCCGGTGGATTGAAAACCCGCAAAGGGCGATCCAGGCAAAAATTAGGGTCAGAAAACTTGGACTTGAAATGAAAAAGGCAATCAGCACTCCCAAAAGTTTGGATAAAGGGGTGATCAAGGTCATGAGTATGGACGATTGGCATCGTTACTTCAAAAGAAAAAACACAAGATCTGCTTCCCCTTTTTCTTGTATTTTTCCAGTTTAAAAATTTTTCAATGTACTTTCAATTGGCGTGACCTTCTGCACGTCCAGTTTCCATAACAATAAGAATTCAACTTTTTCTTCCATGTGTTTGCTTTTCGTGTCTTTTATCTTCACTTATTCTTTCTCTTTGTTTTAAAATAAATGTTTTTATGATTGATGATACTGAATTGTGAAACCTGTGCATGAGTCAAAAAGCATTACAATCATTGCGAAATTTCTGAAAATCACAGAAAAGAGGGGATCCCTCAAATAAATGAATTGGCAAAAAACAAACGCGGGCACAATCACTTCAAATGGCAAGCAAACTTATGCGCGGCTCTGGCATTGCTATTACCCTAGATGGTCCTCATGTCTCAGGCCCAAAGGAAAAGATTTGCACCAAAGATTAAAACAAGGTTTAGTGATCACCAAGTGAGGCTTCTTTCATGCCAAAAGTCAAGACATTCATAGAGAACCAAAGATTTGCACTGAGAACACCACTCAGATCCAAAAGTTGGGGCATTCTCTTCACCACCCACCCACCCTGGTCTTGAGAAAGTTTGTTCATTGTCCATCCCATTCATATACCACCCTCAGTTCATAACCAGTACCATAACTTCATTCCCTTTCACAAACCCACTCAAAGAACCCATTTGAAATTGTCATTCTAAAGTGGGGCATTTCTATAATTGTTCACTCCCGCTCAAATGAGCAGATTTCTCCCTAAAGTCATTCACATCCATAAATTCCTGTCGGGGCAGTCTCTCAACTCACTGTCCTAAACCAATCCCAAGTTAACTGACTCACTCGTCCACATCTGCACTCTTATGCATACTTACTAGTCAATGCTTTCAGAGAGAGAGAATACAAATTGATCATGTGGTGTTTAAAGTTCAGTCATCATGGAAATGGAAAGGAAAATAAGTGAGCTTGTTAATAAAAACCTTGAGAACACCAGAGTTTGAATCAAATCTAGTTTTTCCAAAGAATGGTCCATAGCCATCTCAATTCCTTGCATTCAAAGTCTCGCGTCTCATCATCATAAAAATGTTTACAAAAATGTTTAAATACTCCAATCATTCATCCTCCTCATGCATGTAGGCATTTCATGTTATTCAAAGCATTACATTCGCATCATCCACATTCATCACAATAAAAGCAAAAGAACACAGACATTCCATAGCATTTATCATCATCACATCAAACATCAAATCAGTTTTCAAAACAAAAAGAGGCATTCTTAATAAATAGTCATAGTCGTCACGATAGGACGCTTGAATTGATCACTCAAGAATCCTAAAGTCCCTATGCTAAAAGAAAATTAAAAACATATCATTGCATCCATGTGCATCCCAGCATCAAAAGCCTGCATTCCATGCATCATTCAAAGCTTCCCAATTTTCAAAAAGAAACTCAGTTGCTTTGGACTCGTTAGTCCCCAAAATTTTCAAAAAAAGTCAGTTACTTTGGACCAATGGGTCCCCGAAATCTCATTTTCAGAAAATCATCATGGCACCGAGTTAGTGAACTCCATCAGCACAGAGTTAGTAAACTCCCACAGAGTTAGTGAACTCCTTCCACAGATCACAACGTCGCGTACGAGCGCGCGGCAGATCCTACAGACTTCGTTAAGTCCATCGGATTAGTTGTGTCAACCTAAGGCATAGCGTAGATCCATTGATCATATCAGTTCCGGACCTGATATTGATCGGCCGCTCGAAAAGGCCACCCCCAGAGCTCGGACTCGACGAGAGTCCGTTAAAAGGTTTTAGGCAACCTCCGAATTCCCCAATTTACGGCACTTCCCATTTACTGCTTTCATTTACTGCTTTACGCAATTTACTGCTTTCTCGTCGACGCGACAAGTGTTGACTCTCTCTCTCTCAAAAGAAGAGAGATCAAAAAAAAAGAGAAAAAAAAAAAAAAAGGAAAATTCGGGTTTCTCTAAGTAGACAAAATTAGTATTATTTCTGAATTCTTTATTTCTATTTTGCCTCGGAATATGTTTCGGCCAATTCATATTCCTTGGTAAAATCCAAATAAAGAGGGGCAGCTGTCATACCCTAATTTTGTCCGCCTAGGTTTAAAACCCTAATTTTCCGCAAAAATAAATAAATTGAGAAGTGTGGTTTTATTTTGAAGAGTGAAGAGCATTGTGCACGCATTTTTGGGTTTTAAAAGTCATTCTAGGGCTTTTAAATTCATTGTTAGAGTGGAAATGCATTTGTTGTTAAAAAACAAGGTTTTTAGGGCAAAAGGGTATTTTGGTCATTGTCAAAAATAAGATAATTTCTCATCAAGAATCATTGTGCAATTTTAGAGAAATTTATTTGAGGCAAAACATTTTTGGTCATGTATGTATGTATGCGCATGCATGCATACATTGTGCACAAAATTTCAAAAAGGAGCAAAAGGGAATATTCTACAAAAAGTTCCAAAATGTGGATTTTTATGACATTTTTGGTCATGGTGATCACATAAAATGGCATATTCCTCAAGATACCTTGTGTGTGACTCAAATTGGTGTATTTTTGTACAATTATCTTGAAAAGAATAATCAAAAATGAAGGGATAATGGAATGGTCATATAATAGTACAATAGTACAAGATGACAGCTTGCAAAACTTGGTCACCAAGGACCCCTCCCAATGTGTGGCGCCACCCCCTCTCTATTCTCTCATTTTGTGTTTTCTCAATGTCCTCAATCCATGTGAGCCTCAATCCTAGCCTTTGATTCAAAATTAAAATCAAATCCTAGAGCACAACTAGTGCACAATGACCTAACTACCCTTAAACCTAATTGCTTTCTATATATACCCTATTAACCTCACCTCACAAGGGGAAAAAACTTTTAGCCTCATTTTCACTCACACAACCCTAGCACACAACTCCCTCTCCTAATTCCCTCTCTTGGCCGAAATCATACTACCTTCTTCCTCCATCAATTCTTCACTTCTCCTTCACCAAATCACCATTTTCTCACCTCATTTCCGTTCCTACTTCATATATCTTCCTTCTCTCCTAATTTAATTCAAGCTTGCATCATCAAAGGGCATTTTTAAGCAAGCATTTCGTGGGTTTCATTGAAGTTTGGTGAAGATTCAAGTTGATTTGTGGTCTTGTTCTTCATATTAGTCATTCCTTAGCTTGGATTTGAGGTAAACTTCTTAAAACCTAGCATCATCTTCAACTTTTTTGCATCAAAATGTAGATATCATGTTTCTAATTTTGCATCCTACCATATTCATGCATTTTAGTGTTGTTATATTGTTGATTTGTTGATTGTTGTTGGTGAGAGGTGTCTCAAGCATTTTGACAAACACTGTGGGAGGTTTGGGTGCTTGGGATGCTTCTCACCCTTGAATAAATTGTGATTTATGTTGTTTTCACTATGATCTTGCATTTTTGTTGAATAAAATGATGTGATGCTTCGCAAATCATGATTAGAATTAGGGTTTGTTAATTTTCTTGTGAAATGGGTTTGCAATTGTGATCAAAAACGTTTTCTCAAGTTATTTTGATGTTAATAGATGGTATCTTGCTTGCAAGTCATTGTTATGTTGATGATTGGCAAGAGGACTCACACTTGTGCCTTTGCGCACTTAACTTTAAGTGTTGAGGATTGACTAAAATGATTCAACGCAATTGATTTGATGTTTTGATTGCAAAATATTGTTGCTAATTGATTGTATCTTGCTTGCAAATTGTTATATGTTGGTGATTGGCAAGAGGACTCACACTTGTGTCTTTGTGCACTTCACTTTAAGTGTTGAGGATTGCCTAAGATGATTCAACACAACCTCGTGCTTTGATTGTAAACTTTGGTTTGCTTGTTAGTAACTTGTTTGGAAAGTTATTCTATGTTGAGGATTGGCAAGAGGACTCTCACTTGGTACTCCATGGCCTCTTCAATGCTGAATTCCTTCTGAAATAGGTGCAATTGGTCCAGCAGGCTCTGTACTTCTGGAGGAGGGATAATCATCATTCTCGTTGCCAGGCCGTGGGTCGGCCAACATTTTGAATTCAAAACCCCTCTTGGTCCAGTCACATGACTCAATACCACCTTCTTCGTAGTCTCCTGGTATGGAGATCGGGTGGAGGTAGGGTGAGTAGAATACGGCTTCAAACGTTTATATCTCCGCTGGAAAAGGATTGGGATCCACTTCCACTATCTCCACCTTATCCTCCACCCATATCATAAGCTTCTTTTGCAAGGTAGAGGGGACACATTCACTGGTGTGGATCCAATCCCTCCCCAGGATCACCGCGTATGAGAGCCTTCCCTTAATGACGAAGAATGCCGACCGAGTTATCTTCGACCCAACCACTACAAGAAATTCGTCCATTACTGGCGGACACCAGTACTCCTAATGCGTGAGAGGGGTGGCCCATGAAAATGGTCATGGTAATGGTAGTGGGAATGAGATCTTTGGCGTTTTTTCCTAGCCTTTTCATAGTCGACAGTGGCATGATATTCAGCACAGTCCCGCCATCCACGAAGACCCTATTGAACAACTTCCCGTTGAGGTGAGCTTTGATGTACAATGACTTCAAGTGTCTGGTCATATCGGTCGTTGGTTTCTCAAACAACATACCGTCTATAATGGGGTCCCTCGGCTTCTGTCAAGGTGGCCCATTCGGCTTCTTCGGCGAAGACATCTCCCTCGAGGGCCCTCGATTGGTCCCTAGTCCCCCAGAACTCCGATGGAAGGAGACCCACCATCTCGATGTCCACATAGAATTCTCCATCGGTTTCATCCGTGAAGTCATCTAGAATTGATTCGGTGATGGAATTTCCGTTGAACTCTATAGGACTAAAAGGATGTTCCTCTTTTCCCCCCAGGAAATCGTCTTCTTGTAATTCCTGTTCGGTTATTCCATCCCCGTCCTGGGGCTCATTGGCTGGTTGGGATCGCTTTGGACTGTGAGGCCCGTAGAGGCATTCTATCACTGCCTTCGTGAGGGGCATGGGAGGCGCCTCCACCATGCCTTCCATCTCTTGGTCCCCTCCTTCATGATCAATAGGTGGCTCTAGGAAAGCTACTTCGGGAGACTGCTCAGAAACTGTGTCCTCCACAGGCTTTGGGAAAGCCTGTTCCAACGCCGCCGTAACAGATGTTGTGGGGATGGTCTGGGTATTGTCATCTCTAGTTGAGGTGAGCATCTGGAGGGTTTCTTTAATCCTGCTGAATGCCCTAGCCCTCTGTAGCCTCCTTTTCTGCGAATGAGATCGGGAGGCCACTTTAGGGGTTGGCATCTCAACTGCCGCCTGAGTCATCCATTGATCCTGTGGTACCTCTGCTGGAGGCTTGACCGTCCTGATGGCTCTCAACTCTTGGTCATTGAGGACCATGATATCGATCGAAGTTGAGTTCTGAGTCCCCGTGACTTGGGCCACCCTTCTTTATTCTCTTGGGCGAGTTTCCGTGTCTGGGGCTGGTAGGGGGGCCTGCTCGATGGAACTATCGGCGGGCCTACCTTGCCCCCCACGCGGGATGGCCTGGAGTCTTTCCCTCAGGTCCCTTATTTTGGGCACATGCCTGTCAGGGTTGAGCTTGGATAAGTGCAACTCCCTATGTTCATGGACAAGCCTCCCCGGCTTAGGAAGTTTCTTCTATGGTTTCTGATGTTCACTCGGTGCCCCTATCTGTAATTTTTCTTGTAGTTGGGCCTTTCATTCTGCAATTGTGCATCCCCGCGGGGGTGAGCCTAAACGGCTGAACACGGATGATTCCTTGTCTTGGGAAACCTCTCCCTTCTGGACCCACACATACTTGTTCTTCCCTTTCCCTCGGCAGCTCACTGAGAATGAGACCATGTTGACGTTCATGCTGGGGAAAGGGTCAGTGTCAACAATCATCTCCGAGGTCCCTTTGTCAGCCATTTTAAACCTTCCCTTCCTGATGGCCTCCTGAAGGGCTCGGCGGAATATAATACAATTCGAAGTTGCGTGATTGAAGGAGTTATGCCAGTTACAGTAGTTGTTCCTCTTTATTTCCTCAGGCGGGGGGATCTTATGGCCGTTAAGGAGCGTGATATGCTTGTCCTTAAGGAGGTAGTCAAAGATTTGGTTAGCCTTGGAGATGTCAAAGGAATATTCAACCCTTTCCTCATCTTTCTCTTTACCTTTAGCAGGCCTAAGAGCTGGACAGAGGTAGGCCTTCCCCTTAACTATCTCGGCCATTAGGATGTCTGCCGTATCGGCTGACTCATCACATTCCGAATCCTCGGCTGCGTCCACCACCGATGCCAATTGTGGCCCTCGGCCCCTCGTGGCTCTCTTCCTTTCTCTCTCTTGGACGTATTGTTCCACTTGAACTGCCCGGGAAGCTAAGCCATTGAGGTCGCTGCAAGCTTGTCCCACAAGCTTTTCCTTCAATTGAGGGTGCATTCCAGAGATGGCCATGGAGGTAGGCTAGGAGTCTGGGAAAGGCACCGAGCACTTTTCGACCATCTTTCTGAATATCTCAATGAAATCGGTCACTGCCTCATCCACCTTCTGCCGTAAATTCATGAGATCAGCTGCGGTAACTTCAGGCTCCGGCCTGTAAAATCTGTCATGGAAGCACCTTTCCATGTCTGCCCAGGTCTGTATAGAATTAGGTGGGAGAGAAGAATACCACGAGAAGGTCGTCCCTGTCAATGACAAAGGGAACAACTACAACTTGTGATACTCATATGGGTTTCCTTCCCTACATTGGGACGTGAATCGGCCTATGTGCTCCATAGTAGACTTGCCATCGTCCCCAGAAAATGTGGTGAAATCGGGGGTTTTGAATCCTCTGGGCAGAGGTACCAAACGGTCCCCCCATTCGGGGTAAGGCTTCCTGCACACTGGACGATCAAGCAGCTTCAATAGCACACCAAAGAACTTCTTGATGGTGTCAGCAATGAGATTAGGATCCAGGAGTTGGGGGTCCGATGATCGGGGGGGAGGCATTGGGCGCCACAGTGTGTCTGGGGGACCCTGCGCCCCTGGCTTCGGTGGTACCTGAGGTGGAGCATCTGTCCATGGCTGCCCAGGTGCTACCTGGGCCTTGTTGGCAAGGCTAGTTCCTCGTACAAGTGCTGCTGACTCGGGCAAAAACCACTGTTCCTGCCAGTCCCTGATTCCGGGGCGAAGTCTTGCCCCCTGCGTAAGCCGGATAGTTAGCCGCGGTAGAACATACATAGGATGATCCTTGCGGAAGTCCCACCAAGCCTGTTGCCTCGAGTGGCCTTCTGGCCAGTTGCACCTGTCCCTGTAGGAGAGAAGTAGTGTTAGTGCCATTCACCAAATTCTACCCCAGTGTTGGCAGTCACAAAAGTACTCGGCTGAGGAATCGCAGGGTTAGGAATTACCTGATGAGAGTACACCTGTTGAGTCCCAGTCATGCTCCCACCCGGTGGACATTGATGCATATTTCCAATAGGATTATAGGAAGATGCCTGCTGAGGTCCAGCAAGGAAGGTTTTCCTCCCTGTGATTGGCCGGAAACAACATAGTTCATGGTGCTACTGGCTTGCGCAGTACGTCTCTCTTCGACTTCTTTGGCCTGTTGCACTTCATTGTGCACCATAGGTTTCACTATGTCAGTCAATTGCTGGGACAATTGATACATGATATCCTGAATCCCCATGTCGATTTGCTCTCGGATAAACGATGTGGTCATGACCACAGGCTCCTAGCAATGCTGTGGGGAATCGTCGTTAGACTCAGCGCTAACCGTGAGGGGAGTTACCTTCGAAACACTCGTTGGCTCAGTGTTTCTCTTTTTCTTGGCATTTACCTTCTTTGATGCCGATGCTGGCTCCATACTTAGGTTTCTGCTGGAGCGCAAGTGCATAATCCAACTGTAATCCAGTCTAGGCGAATCAAACGGAAGAGTTTGCTCACCTTTTCCTCTCCAACCGGGTGTGCCAATTTTTGTCGTCTTCAACCTCTTAGGTCCTAGCCCTGGTGTCAGTCAGAGGTTTGGACAGTCTTTAATTCATTTTTCTTTAAGCAATTGCGTCGACGAGGGAACTCTGCTCCCCAACTATGGGTTTCCTGACTCCTCTGGAAAGGGTCATGCCAGGTGAGAAGGGACGCGAGTGTTGGATTACTACGGCTAATGCATAAAAATAAAGTAAAGGCAAGAAATGTGATTAGTGAGTAAACATGCATATGTTATATTAACTTTACGTGCTATTTAGTTATGGTATTATAGTATGTGTCTTATTTATGCATAATTAGGTATTATCTAATTTAACTATTAATATCCAATTTTCTATACTAATAGAAGACATATGCATGATTGGACATGATTAGTATGTGTATTGCTTAATGTTTGGGCCATAACCTAAGTTACACTCATTCAAAAATTGTGATATTGATGTTCTTGGACACCTAAGACAATGTACTAAAGATATAAATGGGTGTAGGAAACTAATTTTGCTAGTTTGAAGTCCAAAGAACCTCAATAATACTAGACAACAATTCAGTCCAAAGTTTGGTTGAGTTTTGGCCCATAACACAGTTTCGTATTTGACCCATATCTCAAGCAATACAAGTCCAATTGATGCAATTCTAGTTGTAGTGGTTAGCTAACTCATGTATCAGGAACAAAGTGCTGAAAAGAATGGATTCAAGGGTGAAAATGATATGCAACTTATGACAATGCTCCAGATTTCAAACTACGCAGCACACATTGTGGAATTATATTTAGGTTTAAATACTTTTCACCCCCCTGCAAAATTACCTAATATCCATTTACCCCCCTGCAAAGTATTTAAGCCTTATATTTAGGATATCAGGTAATTTGGCAGGGGGGTGAAAAGTATTTAAGCCTTATATTTACCATAATTCACACAAAACTCCATTTTGAAAGATGGAAAATCATCTGGAAAGAAGACTTAATTCCCCTCATTTTATCTTCAGAGACCACATGTATTAGACTTTGAATTCATGGTGCAATTAATCAAAGAAGTTAGGCACGAGAAGTTGTCAAAATTTAAATGAGCTTTTGACCAAGGAGCAGTATTTCGCCCATAACTCCCACATTGAAAATCCAATTGGGAAGATAAAAAATGATCTGGAAATAATACTTAATGCCCCTCATTTTATCTTCAGAGACCACATGTATTAGACTTCGAATTCATGGTGCAATTAATCAAAGAAGTTAGGTATGAAAAGCTGTCAAAATTGAATAAATTGGCTTGAAGTATTCAAGTGTTCTCACTTCTCAAGCCTATATAAAGGGGGCTTTGGCAAGCCATGGAAAACACTCCCTAGCTTCAGAAATATATAATATATCTAGTGTCTAAGAGTTATTTTCTTTGTAGTATGAGTAGCTAAACCCTTAGATAGAGCTAAGGGTGAAGCTTTTGTAAAGTAGTAGTATTGTTCTTGGTTTTCAAAATGATCTTCAAGTTAAATCTTTTGAGTTGTTTAATGAGATATGAAAATTATTTTGTTTTGTGACATAAACTCTTTAAGACAACTACAAAGATAGTTTTCAAAAGCTACAAAGTTTTCTAAGTGTTTAACGATTTATCTTCCGATTGAAATCACTTGATTGTTGGATTTCAATTGAATTATCAAGTTTAGCCAAGAACAACGCTATGATTTTACTTAAGTGGAACCCCAAAGCTCTAGTACTTAGTCTTATATAAACTTCAAACCTCACAAATAGATTGGCATACCTTTTCCTTCAAAATATCCCTGTGGTTCGACACTCCGACTTCCGAGAAATTTATTACTTGAGACAAACCTATACTGTGGTGTGCAACCGTAAAGTGTGATCAAGTTTTTGGCGCTGTTGCCGGGGATATCCCTTGGAGGACGGTCCATCTCTTTGTGAATATTCTCTTGCTTTGGTAAGACTTCAAAAGGTTATCTCTTCTCTATCCTTTTATTTTTATTTTTAACGTATAAGTTAGTATAACTAATACATATTGTGTGCTTGTCAATTGTATGCATAATTAAGAAGTTAAACCCAAATAAGAAGTTAAACCATAATCCTGAAATATTTGAGATTCTTCAACAAGTTAAAGTTAACATTCCTCTGTTGGATGCGATCAAACAAATTCCGTCTTATGCCAAATTTTTGAAAGATTTATGTACCGTGAAATGCAAATTAAATGTTCAAAGTAATGCATTTTTGACGGAAAGTGTTAGTTCAATCATCCAACAGGAAACTCCACCAAAATATAAGGATCCTGGTTGTCCAACTATATCTCGTGTAATTGGTAATACTAAGATAGAACATGCACTTCTTGATCTTGGTGCGAGTGTTAATCTTCTACCATTTTCTATTTATCAATGATTGGACCTTGGAGAGCTAAAGAAAACGCCAATCACCCTTCAATTGGCAGATCGTTCAGTGAAAATTCCAAGAGGTATAGTTGAGGATGTACTAGTTCAAATTGATAAATTCTATTTTCTAGTAGATTTTATTGTTTTGGATACACATCCGGTTTCAAATCCAACGTCTCAACATCCCATAATTTTAGGAAGACCATTTCTTGCAACCTCTAATGCTTTGATAAATTGTAGAAACGGAGTTTTGAATCTTTCTTTTGGAAATATGACTTGGGAGTTAAATGTTTTCAACATTTCCAAACAACCACCAGAAAATGATGAAGTATATAAAATTGATGTAAATGATAAATACACCCTTGAACATTTCATGACTACATTTTCTGATCCATTGGAAAATTTATTGACTAATGATTTGATTAATGAGGAAAATTTCGAGTTTTCTTCTATGTTTGAGATTTCACAGGGCTCAAAAGTTAATCAGTGGAGGCCAAAATTTGAACAACTATCAAAATCTGAAAAAGCTCCAAATCCATCAAGTATTCAACCACCAGTGTTAGAGCTAAAGCCTTTACCATCAAATTTGAACTATGCATATTTGGGTGAAAATGATACATACCCGGTAATAATATCTTCTAAATTAAATCATGAACAAGAATGTAAATTGTTATAAGTACTAAAAGCTCATAAGCAGGCAATAAGATGGGCTATATCTGACATAAAAGGAATTAGCCCATTAATTTGTACCCATAACATTTATTTAGAGGGAAATGCTAAACCCTCAAGACAAATGCAACGAAGGCTAAATCCTAATATGAAAGAAATAGTGAGAAATGAAGTTATTAAGCTTCTAGATAATGACATTATTTATCCTATTTCAGATAGTAAATGGGTCAGTCCTACTCAAGTTGTACCTAAGAATGAAAATAATGAATTAATTCGAACTAGAACTGTAACTGTAGCCATTTTCCTTTGGCTTTCATTGATCAAATATTAGAAAGAATTGCAGGACATGAATTTTATTGCTTCTTAGATGGATATTCAGGGTATAATTAGATTGCCATTGCACTTGAGGACCAGGAGAAAACAACATTTACATGTCCTTTTGGTACCTTTGCATATCGACGGATGCCATTTGGACTATGTAACGCACCAGCAACATTTCAGATATGTATGGTAAGCATTTTCAGTGACATGATTGAACGCTTTCTTGAAGTGTTCATGGATGATTTCTCTATTTTCGGAAACTCATTTAATGATTGTCTTATGAATTTGGCTAAAGTCTTGACTAGGTGTGAAGAGAAAAATCTTGTTCTTAATTGGGAAAAATGCCATTTTATGGTGACTGAAGGAATTGTATTAGGACACATTGTTTCAACAAAAGGAATAGAAGTTGATAGGTCCAAAATTGATCTAATCTCCAACTTGACAACACCAAAATCAGTGAAAGATATTAGATCATTTTTAGGACATGCTGGCTTTTGTAGAAGGTTCATAAAAAACTTTGGTACAATTTCTAGACCAATATGCAACCTTTTACAAAAAAATGCCACATTTGAATGGACTAATTCCTGTGAAGATGCTTTTGTAAAACTCAAAGAAATGCTTACTTCTACGCCTATTATGCAACCCCCTGATTGGACTTTGCCCTTTGAAATAATGTGTGATGCTAGTGACTATGCTATAGGAGCTGTGTTAGGACAAAGAAAAGATAAGAAACCTTATGTGATTTACTATGCAAGTAAAACTCTTAATAGTGGTCAAATGAATTATTCCACCACGGAAAAAGAATTACTTCCCGTAGTATTTGCATTAGACAAATTCAGATCTTATCTAGTTGGTTCACCCATTGTTGTGTTCACAGATCATGCAGCTTTAAAGTATTTACTAGCAAAGAAAGATGCAAAACCAAGGTTGATTAGGTGGATTCTTTTACTCCAAGAATTTGACATAACAATTAAAGATAAAATGGGAGTTGAAAATGTTGTGGCAGATCATTTGTTCAGACTCACATGTGATGATTCTTTTGAGACAAGTCCCATAAATGACTCAATTCCTGATGAACAACTTTTTTCTGTGTCACAATTACCATGGTTTGCAGATATTTCTAATTTTCTCTCTACAGGACAAATTCCAAGTCATTGGAATGTACAAGACAAGAAAAAATTCTTCAGGGAAATAAAAAATTTCTTTTGGGATAACCCATATCTTTTCAAGTATTGCCCCGATCAAATAGTAAGAAGATGTGTTCCTGGTAATGAAATTCAATGCATAATCTCTTTTTCCCACTCTGAAGCATGTGGTGGTCACTTTTCTTCCAAAAAAACCGCTGCAAAAATCTTGCAGTGCGGATTTTATTGGCCATCGCTTTTTAAAGACACATACGAATTTTGCAAATCATGTGATCGGTGTCAAAGACTAGGTGGGGTGATTCGTAGAAATATGATGCCATTATATCCCATCTTAGTCGTTGAAATTTTTGACTATTGGGGAATTGATTTTATGGGTCCTTTTCCACCTTCTTTTGGATATCAAAACATTTTGGTTGGAATTGACTATGTTTCAAAATGGGTTGAGGCAATTCCTTGCAAAAATAATAATCATAAAATTGTTTTAAATTTTTTGAAGGAAAATGTGTTTTCAATATTTGGAATGCCTCGTGCAATAATAAGTGATGGAGGTTTACATTTTTGCAATAAACCATTTGAAAATTTAATGAAAAAATATGGTATTCATCACAAAGTGTCAACCCCATATCATACAAATACAAATGGACAAGCAGAACTTACTAACAGGGAGATCAAACATATCTTGAAGAAAACAGTCAATCCAAATCGAAAAGATTGGTCACTTAGATTGACTGATGCATTGTGGGCTTACCGGACAGCATTCAAAACATCTTTGGGTATCTCTCCTTATCGCCTTGTTTTTGGAAAACCGTGTCACTTACCTGTTGAAGTAGAACATAAGGCTTTTTGGGATATCAAAATGTTTAATTTTAATTTGGATGAAGCTAGTTCAGTGAGAAAACTCCAGCTAAATGAATTAGAAGAAATCAGGAATGATGCGTATGAAAATTCCAGAATTTACAAAGAAAAAATGAAAGTATTTCATGACAAACACATTGTTAGAAAAACTTTTGAAATTGGGCAAAAAGTTCTTTTATATAATTCTAGATTACACTTGTTTCCTGGAAAATTGCGATCAAAATGGATAGGACCTTTAAAAGCGTATCTTGAAAGTTTTTCAAAAGAGATCGAGTCAGTCTCTTTAGTTGACCCTTTGTATATGGTTTGATTGTTTTTGTTTTTATTTCCGTTTTTCTTTTGTTGTGTCTTTACTTTATTTTGCTTTATTTTGTTTTCTGTTTCTTTTCTATTATTGTTGTTTTTAGTATTTTTCTGTTTTTTTTTTATTTTTTTCCCCCGATATAAATGGCGGATTTGGTACTCCGTGACTTTCAAAGTCGGAATTTCGGTTGCCCACAAAAACTGAGTTGTAAATAAAAAAAAACAAAAACATTTTCAATTACTCTTTTCTCCTTCAAGTTAACGGGTATGAATAGTGTTTTCACCACTTTTGCTCCTCTCCTTCAACGGCTATAAACGCCCATTTTTATAAAAAATCATTTTTCATCACTTTTTCTTCTCTCTTTTAACGGCTATAAACGGCTAGTTTTCAAAAAAATTTCTCTATAAAACCTCATTCCACTTCCCATTTTCAACATCTTCCAAACCAAAAAAAATTCTCATCCACTATAACAAAATGAAATTTCTCATCTTCATCACCATTGTCTCAATTATCAACATCTTTGTGGCGTTTTTCAAATATGATGAAATTCCCTGCACAGAAGTGATAATAATTCTTACTGCATTACTTCAACCAATAGCTTGGTTTGTAAATACCGGCCTTTGATGTATTAGTTTTTTTTTAATAAAACGTTGTTTGTATTGTCGTAGCTTTCTTCTTGTGAATGTAATAAGAATTTGATTGCAATCTAGTAATATGGATGTGGTTATTTCTTCTTTGAGCAAACGTTTTCCTTTCTTTGTTAAAAGTGACTTGATTAAAATTTATAATGCTCGGTGTGAAAGATTAATGCTACTAATGATTAAGGGAATCCCAGCTGATTTACGTTGGTTAATAGAAGCAAAGGTTAGAATTGGTGAAGAATTTCGAAATTCAATGGTTCCATGTTTCGCTGGGCTGGGTAAAAGTACATATTCAAAAAAAACTACGAGCTAAAAGTATGAACGTTTGCAGAAAATTTGCAAGATGGAGATGTAACACTGGTTGTAGAAATATTGGTTGGGCTTCCAAAAATCTATACGATAAAATAGATTTCATTAAGAATGGGCTGAGTAAGGAGTCTTTGGATGATATTCATTTGACTCTTGAGACGTATTCTTGTGGAACGGTGCAGGTTGAAATTATCGATTTGTGGGGGCAATTCCGAAAAGAATATACACTTAGTCTTGGGAATCTGACTTTAAAAGACCCTGTTTGCCAATTTTTAAGAAAATTGGATGGGAAGCTTATCCTCGACTCATAGAAGGCGTTTTAACCGTTTCTGGTCGTAAAACTAGAGGAAGATGTGAGCCACAATCACAACTATTGTGTCCCATGTGGGGAACACTACTTTTGAAGCTTTTTGTTCAATAAATAGTGCATCTAGCGTGCTAGGTACAGTTTCTCTGTAAATAGTACAAGCGTACCAGGTACACTTTCTCTTTAATCAAGTGCAGATTTTTGTTTCAGGTTTATTTTCTTTAGTTTTCTATGGTGTCAGGTAATATCTTCTAATGTTAGCAACTCTTACATTGAAACATTGGGGGCAATGTGTAAGTTAAGTTGGGGGGAGAGGATTAGTAGATATCCATTTTGTTTTGTTAAATATATATATATATATATATATATATATATATATATTTATGGGGTAAAACAACTACCCTTGAGACGCATCAGAAATGAAAATTTTTACGTTTACCTGAATCACTTAACTTCAACATGTGCAATTAAACAAACTTGACATATTTCATATCTATTATATTCATGTATTGTCTAGTAGTTGTTTCTTAGTCATCCTTATCTCACACACACATAGTGACAAATGATTGTGGGTTGCAAATTGACTAATTTTATTAACTTCGTTGTTTTGCAAAAGGTTACAGCTATGTTATTGGGCAAAAAAAAAGATGTATATATGTGCGTGTGTGTAATACTTAATACTTAAGCTCAAGGGTTTGAAGGAAGTTTGATTTCGAAGACTCCTTAACTCGAGCAATTAAGCCCGAGGGGTGATCAAACACCTAATACCTAAGGCCAACTGGTCTGGGATTTATTGTCCCAAAGCTCGCTACATGGGTTAGGAGAAAATCTTAAGGAAATCAGACCAACTTCTAACTTATATAATTAAATAATAATAATAAGTCGGTTTAATTTTTTGGTTTCGAAGACTCCTTAACTCGAGCAATTAAGCCCGAGGGGGTGATCAAACACCTAATACCTAAGGCCAACTGGTCTGGGATTTATTGGCCCAAAGCTCGCTACATGGGTTAGGAGAAAATCTTAAGGGAACCAGACCATCCTCTAATTTTCCCACAACACAAAAAAAAAAAAAAAGAGAATTACAAGTGTTAATAAAAAGTCCAATTTTAAAAGTTGTTAGCCTTAGCAAAACATTGAGGTGGTATTTTTATGATATGATCCTCATAACCTTTTGTCACTTTTCTTGAGCACAAAAGAGGAGGACTATTTAACCACTTGTCTAGATAATAGTGGATAATGAATAGATTTGGAATACAATAGTTTGTTGAGTTGAATATGTTAGAAGGGGGAATTGGTAATATGAAATGAACAGAAAAACAAAAGTTTGTGTCACGCTTTTATCACAAGGGACTAGTAATAAGCTAGTTGGGGGGTGTGATTAGTGAGTAAACATGCATACGTTATATTAACTTTACGTGCTATTTAGTTATGGTATTATAGTATTTGTGTCTTATTTATGCATAATTAGGTATTATCTAATTTAACTATTAATATCCAATTTTCTATACTAATAGAAGACATATGCATGATTGGACATGATTAGTATGTGTATTGCATGGTGTTTGGGCCATAACCTAAGTTACACTCATTCAAAAATTGTGATATTGATGTTCTTGGACACCTAAGACAATGTACTAAAGATACAAATGGGTGTAGGAAACTAATTTTGCAACTTTGAAGTCCAATGAACCTCAATAATACTAGACAACAATTCTGTCCAAAGTTTGGTTGAGTTTTGGCCCATAACACAGTTTCGTATTGGACCCATATCTCAAGCAATACAAGTCCAATTGATCCAATTCTTGTTGTAGTGGTTATCTAACTCATGTATCTACCACTTTGATTCAGGAACAAAGTGCTGAAAAGAATGGATTCAAGGGTGAAAATGACATGCAACTTATGACAATGCTCCAGATTTAAAACTACGCAGCACACATTGTGGAATTATATTTACTATAATTCACACAAAATTCCATTTTGAAAGATGGAACATGATCTAGAAAGAATACTTAATCCCTCTCATTGTATCTTCAAAGACCACATGTATTAGACTTTGAATTCATGGTGCAATTAATCAAAGAAGTTAGGCATCAGAAGTTGTCAAAATTGAAAAGAGTTTTTGACCAAGGAGCAGTATTTCGCCCATAACTCCCACATTGAAAATCCAATTGGGAAGATAAAAAATGATCTGGAAAGAAGACTTAATGCCCCTCATTTTATCTTCAGAGACCACAAGTACTAGACTTCGAATTCATGGTGAAATTAATCAAAGAAGTTAGGCAGGAGAAGCTGTCAAAATTGAATAAATTGTCTTGAAGTATTCAAGTGTTCTCACTTCTCAAGCCTATATAAAGGGGGCTTTGGTAACCCATGGAAAACACTCCCTAGCTTCAGAAGTATAGCATATATCTAGTGTCTAAGACTTATTTTCTTTGTAGTATGAGTAGCTATGGGTGAAGCTTTTATAAAGTAGTAGTATTGTTCTTGGTTTTCCAAATGATCTTCAAGTTAAATCTTTTGAGTTGTTTAATGAGATATGAAAATGATTTTGTTTTGTGAAAGCTTTGATTTGTTGTAGACATATATGGCACAATGAATGCTTAGTTGTACATAACAACAATTGGTTACATAAACTCTTTAAGACAACTACAAAGATAGTTTTCAAAAGCTACAAAGTTTTCTAAGTGTTTAACGATTTATCTTCCGATTGAAATAACTTGATTGTTGGATTTCAATTGAGTTATCGAGTTTAGCCAAGAACAACGCTATGATTTTACTTAAGTGAAACCCCAAAGCTCTAGTACTTAGTCTTATATAAACTTCAAACCTCACAAATTGATTGACATACCTTTTCCTTCAAAATATTCCTGTGGTTCGACACTCGGACTTCCGAGAAATTTATTACTTGAGATAAACCTATACTTGGGTGTGCAACCGTAAAGTGTGATCAAAATGCGATAAAGAAGATAAATGAAATAAACGTAGAGTTTGATTTGATTGATTTGTCTCTTTTACAATTCCCTCTAATTCTATATATATATATACACAGGCCCTCGTCGACCACTAAGCTAGCCAACATTTACTTGCCGTTGGATTGATCTAAGATCAACAGTTCTCATTGCTTCATAGGCCTTCAACGAGGCGAAGTAACTGTCCACGATCTCCACCGGCATGGTAAGTGGGGTGAGTGTTCGTTGGTCAACTGTTCTCACGTTCTTCCTTCGTGCCGTGTCCTGCCTTCCAAGTAACCTCCATCTTGACTTGGTCGTATGGTGGCTCTGCTATCCTGTCCCTTCCCTAGGTAATGGTCCAAGCGTCCTAGCCTACGAGGTCTTAGCACTCTATAGAATGGGGTGGTCACTTTCCCTCTGCTCAACTTATTGGTTCTCGGACATAATCCTCCCTCGGGGGTTCCCTCTGTTTACCACACCCCGAGGACCTTCTTGGGTTCACTATTCTTAGGTAAAATACCTTTTCTGCCACTTGTCATATGGATTTCTTTCGCACCGTATTTTCCCTTTTTTGGTCCTCGGCCTACGACCTATTTATTTTTCGGTGTTAACATACTGTTTTAGCTTCCCCTTTTGAATCAGATCTTCGATATCATCCTTTAGCACCCTGCAGGCTTCTGTGTCGTGGCCACTGCTCCGGTGGTACCTGCAATAGGCCTTTTTGTTGTTGTTTCCGCATTGGGGAATTGGAGCCTGCCACTTCATGTCTCAAAACTCGGTGCTAGCGCATTCAGCCAGGATTCTTTCCCTAGTGGCATTGAGGTTAGAATACTTTCTATGTCTTCCATGCCACTCTTTCGTTCGGGCTCCAGAGTCCTTCTTCCTGTTCCCTTTGCCCGACACCGGTCATGCGTTGGAAATGTTCGCGGCATCGGCTTCCTCATAGTCAATGCAGGTCTGTGCTCGCCTCAGGAATTCAACGAGGATTCTTGGCTTGCGTAATCCAACACTGATGTTAAAGAGGCTGCCCTTTTGGAGGCCGTCCCTCATGAACAGAACCCTGATATCGTCAGAGAGCTGATGTACATCATCTGCGACCTGGTTGTACCGTTCTATGTAGTCCCTTAGGGATTCCTTTTCCCCTTGTCGGATCCCCTGCAACACGTCCTCCGACTCAGGCTTCACCCTTGAAGCGGTGAAGCTAGATGAGAATTGCTTCGTGAACTGCTTCCAGCCCGAGATTGACGCTGGAGGTAAGTCTCGGTACCATTTTAAGGCACACTTGCTCAGGGAGAGAGGGAACAGCTTGCATCGGACATGATCCGAGGCATCACGGTAATCAAGCATCAGATCAAGGGTGTCCACATGTTTATCGTGGTCGGCCCTGCCGTCGTACACATTTAGCCTGGGAGTCTTTTCCAGGTATTTCGGGATATGGCAGTTAGCGATCTCGGAGATAAAGGGACTGGCTCGGGATCTTCCGTTGTTTTTCTTGGACTTACATTTATGAGCTCCTTTTCTGTGGGGAGAAGAGTCTCGGGATGAAGAGGACGAGTTGGAGGAAGGGTTATCCGAGCTGTCAGGAGATTCCGACCTCGGTGGTGGAGTCGGAGGTTTGCCACGCCGTTTCTCTCTGCGAATTGGTGGTTAGATGTTACTGGGAATGTCGTCTTGGGGAGGCGATGTCTGACGTCTCCGAGAAACTACGATCTGAGGTGGCGACTGAGGGAGTCGCTCCAAGGGCTGGAGTTGGGCCACGGTAGCTCGGGCGATGGCGGCCATCTCCTGCTGCATTAACCCATGGTTGCGTTGCTCCAGCGCATCAAGGAGTTGGCTGACCACTTAAAGTTACGCTGGAATGGCATTGATCTGCGGCACTTGGCCCGGTGGTGGAAGCCGACTAGAGCTGGGAATAGCCAGGACTTCCTCAAGCACGATCTGAACGTGACCTTCAGGAGTAGCTTGGGGTTGGACCCCGTGGTTAGCACTCTGCACCCGAGATTGATATCGGGTAGGTGGTCGCCCTCGCGGAGGCTTTTTCAGCTGAGAGTAAGTTCGGAACCGAGTAAATAGCTCCCACTGTGGTCGCCAATGTTCTGTACCTGAGTACGAGGTATGATGTCGGACTAAAGCGTTTCGCGAGGATGAGATGTTGACTTCGGGTCAGTGAGCTTGGACCTCGGATTGGCCGAGGTGGTCTTTCCCCGCGCCTCGGGTGGGGTACCTGCAAGCACTCCGATGCCTAAGTCAGCAAGGGAAGTGAAGAGGTAGTTTGAGAAAGGAATCAGTGTGTACTTGGGAATGGTGGATAAACCTTGTATTTATAGAGCACAGCGCCATATCCGGACCGTTGGATGGGTCGGGCGAGCCTCGACCGTTGTATGTGGGTCAAGCGTAGATACGGCCGAGCGGAGTACGGTAATGGGCTAGGCCCAACATTCTTTAGGCTTGGCCCAGTCCGGAACAGTAATAATTGATTAGTGAGTAAATATGCATATGTTATATTAACTTTATGTGCTAATTAGTTATGGTATTATAGTATTTGTGTCTTATTGATGTATAATTAGGTATTGTCTAATTTAACTATTAATATCCAATTTTCTATACTAATAGAAGGCATATGCATGATTGGACATGATTAGTATGTGGATTGCTTGATGTTTGGGCCATAACCTAAGTTACACTCATTCAAAAACTATGATATTGATGTTCTTGGATACCTATGACAATGTACTAAAGATATAAATGGGTGTAGGAAACCAATTTTGCTAGTTTGAAGTCCAATGAACCTCAATAATACTAGACAACAATTCTGTCCATAGTTTGGTTGAGTTTTGACCCATAACACATTTTCGTATTTGACCCTTATCTCAAGCAATACAAGTCCAATTGATCCAATTCCAGTTGTAGTGGTTAGTTAATTCATATATCGTCTTCTTTGATTCAGGAACAAAGTGCTGAAAAGAATGGATTCAAGGGTGAAAATGACATGCAACTTATGACAATTCTCCAGATTTAACTCTACACAGCACACATTGTGGAATTATATTTACCATAATTCACACAAAACTCCAATTTGAAAGATAGAACATGATCTGGAAAGAAGACTTAATGTTCCTCATTTTATCTTCAGAGACCACATGTATTAGACTTCGAATTCATGGTGCAATTAATCAAAGAAGTTAGGCATGAGGAGCTGTCAAAATTTAAAAAATTGTCTTGAAGTATTCAAGTGTTCTCACTTTTCATGCCTATATAAAGGGGACTTTGGCAAGTCATGGAAATTACCCTCTAGCTTCAGAAGTGTAACATATATTTAGTATCTAAGAGTTGTTTTCTTTGTAGTATGAGTGGCTAAACCCTTAGCTAGAGCTGAGGGTGAAGCTTTTGTAAAGTAGTAGTATTGTTCTTGGTTTTCAAAATGATCTTCAATGTTAAATCTTTTGAGTTGTTTAATGAGATATGAAAGTGATTTTGTTTTGTGATAGCTTTGATTTGTTGTAGACATATGTGGCACAATGAATGCTTAGTTGTACATAACAACAATTGGTTACATAAACTCTTTAAGACAACTACAAAGATAGTTATCAAAAGCAACAAAGTTTTCAAAGTGTTTAACGTTTTATCTTCCGAATGAAATCACTTGATTGTTGGATTTCAATTGAGTTATCAAGTATAGCCAAGAACAACTCTATGATTTTACTTAAGTGGAACCACAAAGCTTACTTAGTCTAATATAAACTTCAAACCTCACTAATAGATTGGCATACCTTTTCCTTCAAAATATCCTTGTGGTTCGACACTCGGACTTCCGAGAAATTTATTACCTGAGACAAACCTATACTTGGGTGTGCAACCGTAAAGTGTGATCAAGTTTTTGGCGCCGTTACCAGGGATATCCTTTGGAGGACGGTCCATCTCTTTGTGAATATTCTCTTGCTTTGGTAAGACTTCAAAAGGTTATCTCTTCTCTATCCTTTTATTTTTATTTTTAACATTTAAGTTAGTATAATTAATAAATATTGTGTGCTTGTCAATTGTATGCATAATTGGTGTCGTGATTTAAGAAGTGGTAGACTAATAAGGAGTGAAGCACCTAATTTGAATAACAGTTGTGAAAACATGGACGAAGGTGAAGTAGAAACAACAAATGAAAATCAACAATATCGTTCCATGCGTGATTTCTTAGAACCTCAACGTAATACCATTCCATCATGCTTTGTTTATCCACCAGATGCTCAGAATTTTGGACTCAAGCCCGGTATGATCCAATTAATGCCTAATTTTCATGGACTTGAATCTGAAAACCCTTATTTACATTTGAAAGAGTTTGAGGAAATATGTGTCACTTTAAATGAACCAACATGCATCCAAGAAATAATAAAGTTTAAGTTATTTCCTTTTTCCCTCAAAGACAAAGCAAAGATATGGCTTAATTCTTTAAGACCTGGATCAATCACAACATGGCAACATGTACAAACTGAGTTTTTAAAAAAGTTCTTTCCAATTCATAAAACCAACTCTTTGAAGAAGCAAATCAAAAATTTTGTCCAAAAGCCTAACGAACAATATTTTCATTGTTGGGAACGTTTTAAGGATTTGCTAAATGTTTGCCCTCACCATGGTTTTGAAAATTGGAGGACCGTAAGTTTCTTTTACGAAGGCTTAAACTCTGAAACCA
Source organism: Astragalus glycyphyllos (assembly GCA_963573325.1). Classification (NCBI taxonomy): domain Eukaryota; kingdom Viridiplantae; phylum Streptophyta; class Magnoliopsida; order Fabales; family Fabaceae; genus Astragalus; species Astragalus glycyphyllos. Next base: position 21,138,004 of record OY754310.1, read on the forward strand.
AACAATTTGTGGAAATGATGTGTAATGGAGCATTCTTGGACAAAAATCCGGACGATGCACTAGAATATTTAGACCACCTAGTTGATAAAACTCAATCTTGGTATAATGAAAATACATCAGAGGGTTCAATAAGGTCTAATCTGGAAAATGTTAACAAAGGAAAATGTTACCTTAATCAACAAGATGATCTAAGTGCTAGGATTGCTAGTTTAGCTAGAAAGATTGAAAGTATGAAACTAAAGAAATCTAAGGAAGTAAAATTTGTGCAAAACAAGGATATTTGTGATATTTGTGCCATTGAAGGACATTTAACAAATGAATGCCCAAGAATCCCTGTTTTCAAGGAGATGTGTGAAGAACGGGCAAATGTAATATCTAATTTCAAAAAACCATTTCCATCTGCTTTTTCTGAGACATATAATCCAAATTGGAGAAACCATCCTAATTTTAGTTGGAGGAATGATAACAATATTCAACCTTTACCCAACCAAACTACCTCCAACTCCAATTTCACACCATATAACAGACCACAAATAAAAAGCCTAGAAGAAACATTACAAACATTCATGCAAGCTCAAACAACCATAAACACTCAAACTTCACAAGCCATAAATGAAATCAAGCTTACATTGTCTACCTTGACAAACTCCTCGAGAACGACCGAGAAAGAGAAGTTTCCAGCTCAAGCCAAATCTCTACTGAAACACCACCGGAAAATGTAAATGCTGTCACTACTCTACGGAGTGGAAAAACAATTGACAAGACAATCCCCCTGAAGAGTCCAGATTCAGACTCTACTCCAAACTTACAAGATAAAGGTAATGATGAAGGTAAGAATGATGATATTTCCATTCCAAGAAAAAAGTCATTACCTGCCCCTTTCCCTCAAAGATTACACCCAATTAAGAAGTTAAACAATAATCCTGAAATATTTGAGATTCTTCAACAAGTTAAAGTTAACATTCCTCTGTTGGATGCGTTCAAACAAATTCCATCTTATGCCAAAATTTTGAAAGATTTATGTACCGTGAAAAGAAAATTAAATGTTCAGAGTAAGGAATCTTTGACGGAAAGTGTTAGTTCAATCATCCAACAGGAAACTCCACCAAAATACAAGGATCCTGGTTGTCCAACTATATCTTGTGTAATTGGTAATACTAAGATAGAACATGCACTTCTTGATCTTGGTGCGAGTGTTAATCTTCTACCATTTTCTATTTATCAACGATTGGACCTTGGAGAGCTAAAGAAAACGCCAATCACCCTTCAATTGGCAGATCGTTCAGTGAAAATTCCAAGAGGTATAATTGAGGATGTACTAGTTCAAATTGATAAATTCTAATTTCCAGTAGATTTTATTGTTATGATACACATCCGGTTTCAAATCCAACATCTCAACATCCCATCATTTTAGGAAGGCCATTTCTTGCAACTTCTAATGCTTTGATAAATTGTAGAAATGGAGTTTTGAATCTTTGTTTTGGAAATATGACTTTGGAGTTAAATGTTTTCAACATTAACAAACAACCACCAGATAATGATGAAGTATATGAAATTGATGTAAATGATAAATACACCCTTGAACATTTCATGACTTCATTTTCTGATCCACTGGAAAATTTATTGACTAATGATTTGAATAATGAGGAAAATTTGGAGTTTTCTTCTATGTTTGAGACTTCACAGGGTTCAAAGGTTAATCAACGGAGGCCAAAATTTGAACAACTATCAAAATCTGAAAAAGTTCCAAGTCCATCAATTGTTCAACCACCAGTGTTAGAGCTGAAGCCTCTACCATCAAATTTGAAGTATGCATATTTGGGTGAAAATGATACATACCCAGTAATCATATCTTCTAAATTAAATCTTGAACAAGAATGTAAATTGTTAAAAGTACTAGGAGCTCATAAGCAGGCAATAGGATGGACTATATCCGACATAAAAGGAATTAGCCCATTAATTTGCACCCATAACATTTATTAAGAGGAAAATGCTAAACCCTCTAGACAAATGCAACGAAGGCTAAATCCTAATAGGAAAGAAGTAGTGAGAAATAAAGTTATTAAGCTTCTTGATAATGACATTATTTATCCTATTTCAGATAGTAAATGGGTTAGTCCTACTCAAGTTGTACCTAAGAAGTCAGGAGTAACTGTAGTAAAAAATGAAAATAATGAATTAATTCCAACTAGAACTGTAACTGGTTGGAGAATGTGCATTGACTACAGGAAACTAAATTCAATGACTAGAAAAGATCATTTTCCTTTGCCTTTCATGGATCAAATATTAGAAAGAATTGCAGGACATGAATTTTATTGCTTCCTAGATGGATATTCAGGGTATAATCAGATTGCCATTGCACTTGAGGACTAGGAGAAAACAACATTTACATGTCCTTTTGGTACCTTTGCATATCGACGGATTCCATTTGGACTATGTAATGCACCAGCAACATTTCAAAGATGCATGGTAAGCATTTTCAGTGAATTTGGCTAAAGTCTTGACTAGGTGTGAAGAGAAAAATCTTGTTCTTAATTGGGAAAATTGCCATTTTATGGTTACTGAAGGAATTGTATTAGGAGACATTGTTTCAACAAAAGGAATAGAAGTTGATAGGTCCAAAATTGATCTAATTGCCAACTTACCAACACCAAAATCAGTAAAAGATATAAGATCATTTTTAGGACATGCTGGCTTTTATAGAAGGTTCATAAAAAACTTGAGTACAATTTCTAGACCAATATGCAACCTTTTACTAAAAGATGCCACATTTGAATGGACTAATTCCTGTGAAGATGCTTTTGTAAAACTCAAAGAAATGCTCACTTCTGCGCCTATTATGCAACCCCCTGATTGGACTTTGCCCTTTGAAATAATGTGTGATGCTAGTGACTATGCTATAGGAGCTATGTTAGGACAAAGAAAAGATAGGAAACCTTATGTGATTTACTATGCAAGTAAAACTCTTAATAGTGCTCAAATGAATTATTCCACCACTAAAAAAGAATTACTTGCCGTAGTATTTGCATTAGAGAAATTCAGATCTTATCTAGTTGGTTCACCCATTGTTGTGTTCACTGATCATGCAGCTTTAAATTATTTACTAGCAAAGGAAGATGCAAAGCCAGGGTTGATTAGGTGGATTCTTTTACTACAAGAATTTGACATAACAATTAAAGATAAAAAGGGAGTTGAAATTGTAGTGGCAGATCATTTGTCTAGACTCACATGTGATGATTCTTTTGAGACAAGTCCCATAAATGACTCATTTCCTGATGAACAACTTTTTTCTGTGTCACAATTGCCATGGTTTGCAGATATTGCTAATTTTCTCTCTACAGGACAAATTCCAAGTCATTGGAATGCACAAGACAAGAAAAAACATTTTCTCCTCTCCTTCAACGGCTATAAACGGCTATTTTTCAAAAAAAATTCTCTATAAAACCTCATTCCACTTCCCATTTTCAACATCTTCCAAACCAAAAAAAATTTCTCATCCACTCTAACAAAATGAAACACTTCTTTCTCGTCATCCTCACCATTGTCGCAATTGTCAACATCATTATTGTGTTTTTCAAATCTGATGAAATTCCTTTCCAAGAAGTGATGGTAATACTTACTACACTATTTCTAGCATTGGCTTGGTATGTAGATATCGCTCTTTGATGTATTAGTTATTTTTTTCTTAATAAACGTTGTTTGTATTGTTTTTGCTTTTTTTTTTTGTGAATGTAATAAGAATTTGATTGCATTTTGGTAATATGGATGTGGTTATTTCTTTTTTGAGCAAACGTTTTCCTTTCTTTGTTAAAAGTGACTTGATAAAAATTTACCATGCTCAGTGTGAAAGATTAAGGCTACTAATGATTAAGGGAATCCCAGCTGATTTAGGTTGGTTGATAGAAGCAAAGGTTAGAATTGGTGGTGAATTTCGAGATTCAATGGTTCCACGTTTCGTTGGGTTGGGTAAAAGTACATATTCAAAAAAAATGACGAGCTAAAAAAATGAACGTTTGCAGAAAATGTGCAAGATGGACATGTAACACTGGTTGTAGAAATATTGGTTGGGCTTCCAAAAATCAATATGATAAGATAGATTTCATTAAGAATGGGCTGAGTAAGGAGTCTTTGGATGATATTCATTTGACTCTTGAGACGCATTCTTGTGGAACGGTGCAAGGTGAAATTATCGATTTGTGGCGGCAATTCCGAAGAGAATCTACAATTAGTCTTGAGAATCTGACTTTAAAAGACCCTGTTTGCCAATTTTTAAGAAAACTGGATGGAAAGCTTATCCTCGACTCATAGAATGCGTTTAAGCCGTTTCTGGACCTAAAACCAGAGGAAGATGTGAACCACAATCACAACTACGGTTATCACTTTAATCATGTGCAGATTTTTGTTTGTGTTTCAGGTTTATTTTCTTCAGTTTTCTTTGGTATCAGGTAATATCTTCTAATTATTGCAACTCCTACTTTGAAACATTGGGACAATGTGTAAGTTAAGTTGGGGGGAGAGGATTAGTAGATATCCATTTTATTTTGAACATATATATATATATATATATTTAGAGTACTAATAAATAAATAATAAATAAATAAATAAATAAATAAATAAATAAATAAATGATGGTAGAGTAAGGGGTAAAACAACTACCCTTGAGACGCATCAAAAATGAAACTTTTTATGCTTACTTGAATCACTCAACTTCAACATGTGCAATTAAACAAACTTGACATATTTCATATCTATTATATTCATGTATTATCTAGTAGCTGTTTCTCAGTCATCCTTATCTCACACACACACAGAGACAAATGATTGTGGGTTGCAAATTGACTAATTTTATTAATTTCGTTGTTTTGCAAAAGGTTACAGCTATATTATTGAGCAAAAAAAAATTGATATATATATATATATATGTGTGTGTGCGTGTGTGTGTATAATACTTAATACTTAAGCTCAAGGGTTTGCAGGAAGTTTGATTTCGAAGACTCCTTAACTCGAGCAATTAAGCCCGAGGGGTGATCAAACACCTAATACCTAAGGCCAACAAGTCTGGGATTTATTGGCCCAAAGCTCGCTATATGGATTAGGAGAAAATCTTAAGGAAATCAGACCAACTTCTAACTTGTATAAAATAATAATAATAATAATAATAATAATAATAAGGCTTAAATATATGTTTTGCCCCTGCAAATATCACCATAATCTAGTTATACCCCTATAAAAATAAAAACTTTAAAATTACCCTTGCAAATATAAATCGCTTACGGTTATGCCCCTCGGTCAGTTTCTCATCCAAAAAAATAATTTAAATAAGGTTTAAATATATGTTTTACCCCTGCAAATATCACCATAATCCAGTTATGCCCCTGCAAATATCACTATAATCCAGTTATGCCCCTGTCAAAATCTTTAATTTTTCTATTATGCTGATATTTGCAGGGGCATAACTGGATTATGGCGATATTTGCAGGGGCAAAACATATATTTAAACCTTATTTAAATAATTTTTTTGGATGGGAAGCTGATCGAGGGGCATAACCGTAAGCGATTTATATTTGCAAGGGTAATTTTAAAGTTTTTATTTTTACAGGGGTATAACTGGATTATGGTGATATTTGCAGGGGCAGAATACATATTTAAGCCTAATAATAATAGACTTTAAGGGTTTTCTCTCCAATTTCGATGGATGCCATGTTTTTTAACAGCAAACCTTTTGTATGGTGAAACATTTGGAACCGCTGCTAAAAGAACCTCCGTTTGACTTCCTCTTTGAACCACTAAGTGGTTGAGTTTCATGAAGGTCTTCAAACAAATCATTTTCAAGAACCTCCGTTTGACTTCCTCTTTGAGAGTCTTCTTTGTTGCCTCCGGACTCTCAAACATGAGTCTTTTTACAATTTGATCAATAGTGTCTAAAGACTGAGTCTTGACATTAACAAGGTTTGAAATGAATTATATTAACATAAAAAATGTTGCGTAAATAAATGTGTTGGAAAAAATGTTACATAGAAAATTTTTGGTTAAGAATAAATACCCTTCTTTTTTTGGTGGTGGTGGTTGAGTGCATTTTTCAGGTACAAACGATTTATTTTCCTCTTCAGAATCATCAACAACTACGAACCAATTAATAGCAATAGGAAGGTCATTTTGATTGTCATTTGTAATAGGGTTTCCTAGAAACTGGTTGGTATGAATAGTAACATCATTTTCATTTTCACTTGTAATAATTGTTCGCATTGTTGGAATTGGTTCGACTGTAGTAGGATGTATATCATTGTTGACACCCTCTTTTGTGTTGTCAGCAGCATCAACGACGTCTTTCTTTAAAACACAAACCTCGATGTTCTTAATAAAATCTTTCATGGAGACGTTATCTACTTTAAGAAGCTCAATAGAATCTTGAAGTTCTTATATGAATGACATTTGTAGTGAAGATTATATGTTAAATAATTTGTATGTTAATAAAGAAATATCATGTTTTATTAGATAAAAAATGTTGACCAAATTTTTTCCAACAGAAGTTATTGAAACGAAATCCAAGATATATGGTTTTAATAGATAAGAAATATTTACCACAAATTTTTCCAAGATAAGTTTTTGAAAGGAAATAGATTGCATGTCTTTGATATCCACGGGATTTGCCATATCTGAGACCATGTATCGAACAACTTGTATGCTCTAAAAGAAATGCAAGCAAATTAAAATGGAATTAAATGAAGTTTAGGCATAAAGAAATTTAGGTTTTGTTAGGGTTATTTTGGTAGATACCCTCCAGCTTCAACATCTCCGGGGAATGGAGGGTTTTTGTCACCTTCAGTTGTAGATATGTTAACCAAAGTTTTTTAGGGTTTTAGGGAGAATGAAGGTGTTTTAACTATGGTTACTATTATATAGCGGAGGAACAACTACGATTGTCATGTAACGGATATAAGCAACCTAGTTTATTTTTTACTCGTTAGGTAAAGATGTAACTTAGTTGCACCATTTTGGTATAAATCTCATTTGTAGAATGAACGTATGCTGGTCTTGATAGCTTAAATTATGCAACATTCGGCTACAGCAGTAACGCCGCTGATGGCGGACTATAAAGTTGAGTCTGGGAGCAGAAGTTCCTAATTAGTTTATTTTATTAATATAAGTTTTCATCTTTAAGGTAATATTTTGAAAAAAATGATGACCTAGGAATACATGTTGACAGCAACGTAATGTTAACCAGGGTTATTACATCTGGTTTCAAGCTTTATGTTTAACTGGTTGAACTATAGTTTAAATAATAATAAGAATACGATTTGCGGTGAAAGTAAGAGGCATTTAGGTATAATAATGATTTAAAATAACCGCTAACTCAAGAAAATTAGAGTTAACGTATTAATTTCATTATTAGTTGCATTTTATACAGAAGTTGAATTGTAGCCGTTGTACTTTCAACAACGTTAACGTTAATTAATCAAAGTCAAATGGATGTTGTGCATCAGTCATGATTTCAGTCTTTTACATGGCTACAAGTGACTTTTAGGATAGTGTGTGATGGAAGTGAATAAGACAAACATAGTTGTAGTTAATATTCGACTAGATAAGTTGAAATCAAACTTGTCTGTTGAGTGTAGTTTCATATTTGAGTTCCTTTAACAATATGTTTATTTGTTTTATTTATTATGTAAATGAGCATAAGGGAAGTATTAACATTGTTTTTAAGATTAAATGGACCAATAGAAAATGAGAAAAGAAAGCTTTTCATAGAATAAGAACATTATGATGACAACTATAATGAAACACATTAAAAAATAAAAAATTGGGTAATAGTAATTTAGGATTGCTGAACTCTGGAAGACAGTTGGAAATGAATCATTACTTAAACAAAATAACTAAAAGCGAGATGAATTTGAGCAAAACAATGACAACAAACATCATTTTCATAATATCTAAAATATCCTTGATCTGTTGGAAAATGTTTTTGATTTTGATGATGTTCCTTGAATCCTTTGGCAAGTGGGTGTTTGAAGTGTTGAGCAGTTGTTCATCTTCATGATCGTTGGAAAGATCATGTGATGGCAGTGTTGGATAGTTTATTGGATGACACCACTTGAAGAAATCGTAATTACGATTCTTACATGTTTAGTAAAGTTTGAGTGGATTTGCGTCTGTATCCAAAATTTTGATTTCAGCTACCTTTCGACATCACAGTATTGCTTCTTATACTGGAGATCCGATGCATGTTGATTGAAACCATTTGTGGATGAGGAAGCCATAGGTTGAGTTTCAGATTGTTAGATAAATGTTTTCATGGAGATGGTGAAGATAGGTTGAGTTTCAGATTCTTATACTTGACACTCTTTCAGTTTGACATCCCTCTCTTTGTCAGTCTTTCAGTTTGTAAGGTTCTATGTTCGTCACAATGAGTCTCTATAACTCTCTCTCACTCTTTCTGACTGTCTATCAGTATGTAAGGTTCTAATTTAGTCACAATGTCTCTCACTCTCTTTCAGTTTGTAAGCTACAATGTTAGTGACAATGACTCTCACTCTCTCTGACTCTCTCTGAATCTCTCTACATCTCTCTCACTCTCTTTCAGTTTGTAAGCTACAATGTTAGTCACAATGACTCTCACTCTCCTTGACAATCTTTCAGTTTGACATCACACTCTCTGACTGTCTTTCAGTTTGTAAGGTTCTATGTTGGTCACAATGACTCTCACTCTCCCTCACTCTCTCTCATAGTCTTTCAGTTTGTGAACTACTATGTTAGTCACGATGACTCTCACTCTCTCTCACTATTTCAGTTTGTCAACTACTATGTTAGTCACAATGACTCTCAGTCTCTATCATTCTCTCGCACTCTCTCTGACTGTCTTTCAGTTTGTAAGGTTCTATGTTAGTCACAGTGAGTGTCTCTCACTCTCACTCTCTCTAATCGTCTTTCAGTTTGTGAAATACTATGTTAGTGACAATGACTCTCACTCTCTCTCACTCTCCTTGACACTATTTCAGTTTGTAAGCTAAGGTGTTAGTCACAATGAATCTCACTCACTCTCTCTGGCTGTCTTTCAGTTTGTAAGCTACAATAATGTTAGTCACAATGAATCTTACCCTCTTTCAGTTTGTAAGGTTCTATGTTAGTCACAATGTCTCTCACTCTAACTACCATGTTTTAATTTGTTATAAAACATGTTTTAATTATAACTTTTGATCCGGAACTCCGATTTTTATGTTCCGAGATGCGTTGGAAAGCTAATGAAAATGTTTACACATATGAGTAGGTTGTGAATTGTGTTCCAATGGTATTTTGAGTTGTACCCGTGTCTTACTCCAAACAGATAAACCTTAAAATGTTCGTAGAGTTTGGACCTTTCTGTTCTGTGGCAAATTGGAAGAGGACTTCTGTTCGGTACCGGAGTACGGGCCTAAGGCGCTCGAATCCAAGTACGATCCAGATCCGGGGCTCAGGACACTTGAGTGCTTCCAGTTGAGTTGATCTTCAAGAATGAATGTGGAACTTGGCAGATAGGAGTAGGTGCTCGGATTGTCCGAGGTAGTTCTCGGTCCACGTCGGGTGGGGGGTACCTGCAAGACACTCCGACGCTCAAGTCAGTAAGGAATACAGGTGGATAAGATAAAGAGATTAGAGAGAAGTATGAGAAATATGAGAGCGGTAGGGTGCCGAGGTTGATTTGAGAGTGTCTTCGGATGCGGGGTCGCTCAGGGAACGTGTTCCCTAGTGGTATTATGTGGAGGTGTAGGTCGGAGCTTGTCAAGATTGTAACAGGGCGTAACTAGATTGGAGGACGGAGCCTCTATTTATAGACGAGGCGTCGTATCTGAGCCATTGGATTAGTAGGATAGATCCTGATCATTGGGCCAGCCCAAGCCAGTGAAGGTTTGGCCGAGTCCGGAACAGTGGCCCCTCAAGTCGAGGGCGAGAGCAGCATGAGTTTGACCTCGACATCATTCCTCCTTTTCCCTGAAAGGTGAGTTGGATGGATACACAACGTTTTGGGGAGTTCGGATACCTGTTCGCGCAGATTCTAAAAGACGCCCATTAATTCGTTGCGATGCTTCGCCTCCTGCCTCCATAAAAGGCGAGTTGAAGGTCCATTTGACCATTCTTGCATTTTTGGTCATCCAGAGCTCTGCAAAGCGACCCATTTTCGTAGGCACGTGAGATCAACATTTCTCCTGTCGACGTCATTTCTTGGGTTTTCCCTTCGACGAGGTCACAATTCAGTCTGATATCCGAAAGTATCTGCGCAAAGGTTAGTTTCCTTGGATAAAACTTTTTACATGCCTTAATATTTTGAAAGCGGCCAATGTTGCCGTGTTGGCGGCCGTCGCTGCTCACCCCAGGGGTAGGAGGTAGTCCGGCCTTAGGAATTCCCGAGGCCTAGACTTATACCGCTAGGGATTAAGATAGGGAACTCGAGGTAGATAGATTTAGTTAGTGATGGCACTGTCCTCCGCTTGTAGATAATGGCCCGAACTAGGAGTGAGGAACAACTGACTCCCGGAAAGCCTCCTGGCAACAGGAGATCCAACGCCCGCCCCAAACAGGGCCCCTTCTCTGATGTCTTCGACCTACGCTCCTTCCCCTGCGGCGTCGGAAGCTTCGATGCGGGAACCGGTTCGGCAGACTTCCGAGTGCACAATTAAGGAGAACCCAGAGATGGGGGACACTTAAGTCGAATCTTGGGCAGAAGAGCTTGAAGCCGAACTTGAAGCTGCAGCCGAGGCGGATGAGGTGGAAGTTGTAGTTGAAGACCAGTACCATTGGGTTACCAAGAGGATCTGCAACACTGCTGCAAGGCTGAGCGCGGACAAGCCCCTCTCCTACTATGAGAAGTTTATAGTTGGTTCTGCTGAGCAAAGATGGAGGTTGGTTGAGGCCCAGGACTGTCCGGTGTGCATGGAGCATGATGCAATAGGTTTCTTTTTTTATGGGGTCGTCCTGGAGACCATGGGGGTCCGGATCCCATTTACCAAGTTCCAGAAAAGCATGTTGATGTTTCTGCATGTGGCCCCTTCACAACTGCAGCCAAATGGTTGGGGTTTCGTCCGAGGCTTCGGGATGGACGCGGAGCGTCTCGGGAGAGTCCCTACTGCGAAAGTCTTCTTCTGTTTTTTAACGTGCTTCGTTCTCCAAAGGCTGGAACGGAAGGCAAAAGGCAAGAACATGTTGGACTCAGGTGCAATGCAAATCGGTCTTATTTCTTTCCAGCCAACGATTCAAACCGGGACTTCAACCCGAACTTCTTCTTTGTTCGAGCTCTAAGCAGTGCTGCCAAGCTCGCTATTGGAGACTTCGAAAATGGGAAGTTGATGATGGCCCACTTCCCGCTGTCTTGGGATCAAAGTCACATTCTCCGAGATGGGGTTGAAATCGGGACCTACTACATGATGAACCTTGAAAAGCTGAAAGGAGAGAATAGAAAATCATATGAGCTGTTTAATAAGTTGGGGAAATGATGGTTAAGGCCAGCACGAGATTTCACTGCGGCTCTATGATAGACGCCGTGACCGAGTCCAAAGACAAGCTGGATAGATACTTTCCCACTTCTAATTTTGCATCTTTAGTTAATCTTTTCTTGTTGATTTGTATTATGCCGGTGTTTACCTTGGATTTTGGTAAACACCGCTAGTTTGAAATTTCTTCTGTTTGCAGGATCAACTAGTAAATCCTAAGACCATTTGTGTTAATGTTTTTCCCAGAATTATACGTGTTCTTGCAGTTTAAAAGTAAAAAGAAGAAGATAACCGTCGACTTCGCGCGAAACCGTCGACTTCGCGCGAAACCGTCGACTTCGCGCGAAACCGTCGATTTCCTCAATGAGGGAGAATAAAACAAAGATAAAAATTGCAGAAAAGCAAAGAAGAAAACAAATTAAAATTGCATTAATTGTAAAGAGGGTTGGTGCACAGATCATACATTCTTCTCTTGACTCGTTTTCTCTGTAATGTGTTGGAAGTTAGAGCGTGAGAATTCTGTAATGAGATTGTGACCCGTTTTTCATATGAGAAACTACTATTTATACAAATAGAAAATAACTGTACAAAGTTTAAAAAATGTAGCTGCTACGTGATCTTGATAACGGTTACTTGATCCTACTTCGTCATCAGCCTCCAACCTCTTCTTGTCGAAATATCTACCTTCAGCCTCTTCGACTTTGCCAAATCTAAGGTCGAAATCTGCTTGATGCAACTTGATAACTTAACTCATTTCAGTGTCGAAATTGATACTTGTCTTTTGAAATACAAGGTCAAACTTTAAAAATAAGTCAAACCTCGTTGACTACATTTAATTTAGCCTGTCGAAATTACTGGCTAACAAATTGCCCCCCCAAAAATGCCTTTTTCGACATGAGCTATGTGAATGGCAGAAAAAGAGTATTTTTGAAAAACCTTTTCAACTGCTCTGATGACGTCACTTGCCTCACGTTGCAGAGTGATATGACGTTTCAGTGCAAAAACAGCTTTTGGCGCCTCCATTGTAAAGTTAGTGGGCCACGTTTCACCTTGAAACTCCCCACTACTCATTGCGAGTAACTGCTCCATTAAGAGGAAAACTCAAGAGTTTTCAGCCTTTGCGCTTCAAACAGCTATAAAAACCATCTCTTCTTCTTCATTTTACTCTTTACTCTCTTCATCTTCTGATATTGCAAACCAAAGCTCTGTAACTGACCTTCGTAAGTCCCCTTCATCTTCCTCACTAAGATAAAACCCAAAATCACCATAGAAACTCTGTCAAACTCCATTAAAGCTCCAAATCTCTCCTCTGATTTTTTACGAGAACCTCTAAACTGTTTAGGTTCCATTTCCATCGCTGAAAATGGCTTCTGCTTCAAATTCTCGTGTTTCTGGAAAACAACAACTCGTTGCTGAGCCTGATCTTGAAGATACGCGAACTCAGATTTGGAAATCTCAGGTACTCATTCCTTCCCCTGAACCTCATAAGTTTGCTTTCCTTGGGCCTCTTCCTGAATCCCTTGAAGGAACACCAAAAATCAAAGAGATTTTTCCCAGCTATCACCGTTATAGCCCCAGAATCTTCCAACAAGGGCCCTATGAAATGGGGTTTATGAATGCCCCTGCCAGGGTTTTCAGGTCTGCGCCTCATGTAGGAAATGATGTTTTTGTCGAATGGCTCAACAAAGTTGAGTCGAAAAAAGGCGGACTTTGGAAAACCCAAGGGATATTCGACCTTATCCAATTGTTGAGGTATGGCCCTAAATACCAAAGCTCTATGCTCATTGCAGCACTCCATTTCATGGAGCTCACCACTAATAGCCTTCATCTGAAATGTGGCATGCTAACTCCTACCTTGCTGGATGTGGCTGCCATCACGGGGCTTCGACCCACGAGAGAAACCTTCAACCCTAACGACACCACCAACACTTATGACTTCAACTTCAAACGTGCCACATTTTTTGGGTACATCGAAGACCAACACGTCACTGATACTGAAGAAGTTTCTGACACAGAACATATAGTTTTCCTCACCCTGTGGCGGTCTCACTACATCTTCTGCTCTTCATCACTTCAGGTGGCCAAAATGTATGTGAATTTGGCCATTCAAATTCACGAAGGTCGAAACCTCTGTCTCAGTAAGCTCATTTTAGCCTCTCTTTATGAAGCCTTAGGAAATGGGGCTCTTGACTTAAAGCAACTTGAACCTCAAGGCAAACTTCTGATTTCAGGCCCTATTTGGCTATTCCAATTATGGCTCCTTGCAACTTTCGAGTCAAGATTACAACTATTCTGCCCAAACGACCATGTTAAGATGGTCGAACAAAGGATTATCGAAGGTTTAAGACTTGCCATTTTAAAACCCAGGGAAATAGGTCACTCTATAGAAGATCTATTTTCTGATGCTTTTACCATGCTCCAAAACTGTGATACTTTCACGCCATCGATGGCACCATTTATCACAAGAACTCATGGACCAAGTTGGTTCACCAAAGAATTTCCTGCAACGTCTGTCGAACATGAAGAAGTCAAGGAAATCTGGCAAGCTTATTTAACCCCAAGCCTCCTATCAATCAGGATTTCACCCAGCAAGGGAGAAGCTCAATTTGGTATGGCTGGGTACCAACCAAATCTAGTGGCCAGACAATTCGGATTGTGCCAACCTCGACCTGCTCCCTTTTTCAAATCAAAAAAGGCTTTGAAATTTTCAGACAATGAAAAAGAGTTCTGGCAACGTCTCGACACTGCTGCCCAAAGCACTCCCACTTTTAACCCCTTAAAATATGAGCCATCATTTGCTTGTACCAAGGAATTTCTTAAGTGGTGGACCAATTATTACACAACTAAGCTTGCTGTTGTCGAGGAGTCCACCCTGTTATCCAACCTAATCTCTGCTTTTCCTCCTTTGCAGAACAAGAAGGACAAAAGTCAAGGTACACATATTCGAGAAATTCAAGCTTTTCAAAATTACTTCGAAACTGTATATGATCCAAAATGTCTTAGTCGAACAGTTTTTGGGGCTGCTGATGTTTTAAAACAAAAAATTCTCAAAAAGATTTCGACAATGCATATTCCACCTTATATAACGAACAAATATGATTATGCTTTAAAAAATAAAATTAAGTTTCCACCTTTGCCAACCAGTAAAATGGCTTTGGCATTTCGACCACCAATTCCTGAATGCTTTGTGTGTGGTTCGACTATGGCGTTACAAAATTATTTTATAACTAAAACAGCCCAGAAAGTGGTTCCAACTAAACATGACATACACACGTTTAGAGGTGATCTCCATTTGGACATTCAACATGTTCGAATCACATCTCCCATCGCAACAGGTGATGCAAAAGACTCTTGGAAAAATTTAAATTTCTCTTTCATATGCAAATATATTTACATAATTTGTTGAATGTTTGTAGCTATTCCCATTCCAACAACTACTGGTTCAACCAAGTCTCGAAAGAAAGGGACAAAGAAAGAGATTAGCACTGCTTCAAAACAAAGCAAATCTCAACCAACCAAGAAACAAAAAGTAAGTGTCTTTGTGAAATCTTTGCAATATTATGTTCGAACCTTAAATTTGATACCTGCCCAAACTTTGTTTTACAGAGTCGAAAGAGGACAAGCAGTCTTCTGATGTTCCCTCTAAGAAAATGAAGAAAAAGGATATGCCAACTTCAACTCTTAATTAACAAACGCTTTATTTTTCCAATCATTTTGATTCATTATGATAATAAATTCATCATTCTGTTATAATAGGTAAAGGAAGCTAGCAACATTGAGCTTCAGCAAAAACAAACAACACCAACTTCAACTCTCTCCCCTTCTGTCGAACCAATAACTGAAAACGTGGTCGAGGAACAACCAAATCAAACCAGTCCCACTAAAATCATAGAAGAGGCTCTTCACCATCAAACGAGTGATCCGACAAACCAAGAGCCTTCATTAGACAAAGATGCACTTGAATAAGAAATTCCTGACCAGGATCAAGAGCAGAAAGATGACGAGATGAATGAAGCTGGTTACACTGCTGGTGTCGAATTTGAGAAGGATAATCTTGTTCCAACCCCTAATCTTAGTGACAAAGAAGAAGAAGAAGAAGAGAATCAAGATGAAGGAAACGAGGAAGAACAAATTGATGACGATACTGTTGACTCTGAAGAAGAAGAATCTGAAGACAACTCAAAGCACGTCGATGAATCTCCAAAGGAACAAAACACCTCTAAAGCAGTACCTTCAACAAGCAACACTATGAACCAAGAGGCCTTGACAGAACTGAAAAGTAAGAATCCTCTTGAGGCTTTGAAGCTCATGTTAAGTAGTAGGGCATCTTCGACTAGGCAAAGCTCTTCGACTACTTCCATTGGCGAGATGTCTGATAGCTCGAAGGAAGACCTTCTTAAGGAATTTCGATCCAGAGTTCTTGAAGCTGACTTATTTCAAGCCATCGAACAAAATCATATAACAGCTTTTGAGATCAAAACACTGCTGCGTAAACTCAACAATTCGACATCAAGCAAGTCCCTCATCGGCTTCATTGTCAAATTCGAGCCTCTTTTAGAACAAATCACCAGGGACCTTCAAAAGAAAAAAGATACCGCCGCAAATAAAGAGCGCGAAGCTAAACTGCAACAAGAAGAGTGGGCTGCTGTCGAAGCTTCACAAGCCAAAATTTCTTCATTGGAGACCCAAGCAGCAAATAATGCTCAAGAAATGGCTGATTATGATAGAGCTATTTCTGAATATCAAGAACAGATCAAGAACCTACAATTGAAGCTCAAAGCAGAAGAAAAGAAGAAAGCTTCACTTCGTATGACAACCCCTGAATCTTTGGAACCGGTGATTAATGCAGAAGCAGCTTTGGTAATTGAGCATTTCGAAAGACATAACCAACATGAAGCAAAGGTTCAAAATTTGGTCGAAGACGAAGCCCTTACTGCTACAAGACTAGAGCATTCGAAATCTGCTTTAGAAAGGCTCAAAGCCAACCTTCAACTTTGAATTGTAATTTTCTTGATTTCCAATTTTGTGACTTTGACAATGTTCTTTTTGGCATTTGATCTTTTGACATGCCATACTTGAAGTTCTCCATACTATTTAGTCTTGTGCTATTTTAACTTCTTGCAATATTGGCGTATACATTTTTAAATACTTGCCATTTATTTGCAAAATTCGACCATCAGCGCCTAATTCTTCGACGTCATAAGCACCGTTAGTATACACTTGTAGAATGCGAAATGGTCCTTCCCAATTTGGTGACCAATTACCCAAGACTCTATCTCTTTTATCCATGGGTAATATAACTTTCCACACTAGATCTCCTAAGGCAAATGTTTTTAGCTTAACCTTTTTATTGTAGGCTTTGGCCACTCTTTCTTTTTGCCGTATAAGAACATCCAACGAATGTAGTCTTTCTTCATCTAAATCAACCAATTCATCTAACATCATATCCCAATAGGGATCTGACGGAGTTTCAAGCTGTCTTTGAATTCTGGCTGATTGTAAACAAATTTCGACAGGTAAGACTGCGTCATGTCCAAATGTAAGTCTATAAGGAGTAGTGTTGATTGATTCTCTGGGAGAATTTCTACATGCCCACAACACTTGATCAAGCGTTTTATGCCAATTCCTAGGCTTTTGCCCAATGTGTTTCTTAATTAAATTAATAATAATTTTATTGGCCGCTTCTACTTGACCATTAGCTTGGGCATAGTATAGTGTCGAAGTCAGTAACTTGAAACCAGTTTCAGAGGCAAAATCCACCATTTTTTGACCAATAAAAGCTGTACCCTGATCTGTAGTAATGGTTTCTGGAATTCCAAACCTATATAAAATATGGTTTTGAATAAAATTAACTACTGCCTCTTGATTAACATTAATTAAAGGAATAGCTTCTACCCACTTGGTGAAATAATCTATTCCTACTAAAATAAAACGGTGACCCTTCGACGAAGTTGGTTTGATTTCACCAATTAAGTCTAAAGCCCAACCCCTAAAAGGCCAAGGTTTTATTATTGAATGCAATTCACTTGCCGGCACATGTTGTATCCCTGCGTGTTTTTGACATTCTTGACAACCCTTAGAGAAATCTATGCAATCTTTCAGCATAGTTGGCCAATATACTCCTTGTCGAAATCAAAGCCATTTCATTTTGTGACCTGCCTGATGAGATCTGCAAGCACCACTATGAGTATTGGAAATTGCTAAATATGCCTCACTTTCACTAAGGCATTTCAATAATACTCCTTCAGGAGTCTTTTTAAACAATTCATTCCCAATAATCACATAGCTTAAGGTTCTGTACTTGGTTTTTCTATCAGTCACTCCTGTTGGATTCTCCAAGTATTCGACAATTTGCCTTCGCCAATCATCATTCGACATGTTGTCAATGGCAAAAATTTCCACTTCATATTTTTCAAAAAGTTGAAAATTTTCCACCAAATTTAACATCTCTGCCCCCTCAAGTTTTGACATTGACAATTGGGCATTGGATGGATCTGTCGAAATCAGTTTGTGCTTTATTTCTATTAGCTCCAATAGCTTTTCTTTTGACACTTTGTACCCTGAAGCTACTTGTGTCAAATCATTGGCCTCTTGATTCTCTATTCGAGGCACATGTTTTATGTGAACAGTATCAAATCTCTTTAACAACGTATTAGCAATGGCAAAATACATTATTAAGCTCTCTTTGATGCATTTGTACTCTTTTGTTAACTGTTTCACAATTTGTTCTGAATCTCCTTTGATTTCGACATGTTTTGCCCCCAATTCTAACAAGATTTGAAGTCCTGCTATTAAGGCTTCGTATTCTGCCTCGTTATTGGAGCATGTCTCTTCAACTTTAAACTTATACTTTGTTGGTATCCTTGTTGGTGAAATTATTAATACACCAATTCCAACACCATTTTTGTGGCTTGAACCGTCGAAGTATAACTTCCAAGGTTTGGGTTTCCACTAAGTTTATTGTATTTTCGACCACTGAATGGTCAACTATGAAGTCAGCCACTATTTGACCTTTTATTGCTTTCAATGGCTGATAAGTCAAAGAGAATTCAGAAAGAGCCAAAGCCCATTTACCTATTCAACTATGTAAAATTGGTTTCAACAGCATATGTTTAATTATATCATAATGCGAATAAACATACACATCAACAGGCTTTATGTATTGCTTTAATTTTGTACAAGAGAAATACAAGCATAAACACAATTTTTCTATAGGATGATACCTAGTCTCTGCATCATTTAGAATTCTACTGAGGTAATAAATGGCTCTTTCGACACCATTTTCATCTTCTTGAGCTAACATGCTTCCTATAGAAAATTCTGAAGCTGCTATATGCAATTTCATTACTTTATTCCTAATTGGTGGTAACAAAATTGGTGGCTTCATCAAGTATGCTTTAATCTCGTCGAAAGCTTGTTGGGGTTCTGCATCCCACTTGAACACATCTTCCTTCTTTAGTCGAAGCAATGGCGAAAACACTTGGGTTTTACCACTTAGATTTGAGATAAATCTTCTAAGGAAATTGATTTTTCCTAGTAATGACTGCAATTCCTTTTTGGTCAAAGGAGCTTTCGTTTCCAAGATTGCTTTCGTCTTGTTTTGATTAATTTCAATGCCTCTTTTGTGTACAACAAAACCCAAAAAGTCACCTGCACGAACACAGAAGGCACATTTGATTGGATTCATTTTCAATCCATATTTTCTCGTTCTTTCAAATGATTGTCGAAGATGGTCTATATGACCATTTCCTGAAGCAGATTTAATAACAATGTCATCTATGTATTCTTGCATAAATTTTTCAATAAAATCATGAAACATAGAATTCATTGCCCTTTGGTACGTTGCCCCAGCATTTTTAAGGCCAAATGGCATTACAACCCATTCATAAACCTCCAATGCCCCCGGGCATCGAAATGCTGTTTTCGACGTATCTTCTTCAGCAATATATATTTGGTTATATCCAGAATAACCATCAAGCATGTTTAGGTATTCATAACCTGCAGCTGAATCTACGAGCATTTCTACTACTAGCATGGCATACTCATCTTTAGGTGTAGCATTATTTAAATCTCTAAAATCTATACACACCCTAAGTGTACCATTTTTCTTAATTACAGACACTATATTAGCAAGCCATTCGACATACCTGGCAGTTCTGATGAACTTGCTCTTTAATAACCTTTCTATTTCTGCCTTGATCTTCATCGTAGTCCCATGCAAAGCAGTCTTTGTACTCCTTCAGCAATTCAACAATCAGCGCCTTCAACTCTTGGTCAATCTTAGCACTTATATACGTTGGCCTTTTCAAAGAGCCATCTCCCAAATCGATTTCTTCTAAAGGATCTTGTGCTTGGATCCTTTTGGTTGAACCCATTGGATCTTTTTCAAAACCTAAAGGCTCATCATCATAGACGCAATCAAGCCTCTGGTTTTCGACAATGTTGTCTTTATTCTTATCTTCAACGGCTTTAGCAACTAATTGTTGTTGTAAGTCAGCTTCTAAAACCGCCTTTTGCTTATTTTCGGCCACGTAGGCCGTAATTCTATCCCATATAGTGGGTTCATCCATAAATAACTATTTATGGTCCTTCCCACCCCGTAGGCTTGACATAGCCTTCTGGGTGGTTGTCTTCGTCAATAACCTCTCTATCCCAAATGAATCCATAGTTGGGATCAAGAATCACTGAAGTCCTCACATTATCTTGGCTTTCATAAC
The DNA here is from genome assembly GCA_963573325.1 of Astragalus glycyphyllos. Lineage (NCBI taxonomy): Eukaryota > Viridiplantae > Streptophyta > Magnoliopsida > Fabales > Fabaceae > Astragalus > Astragalus glycyphyllos. Next base: position 21,158,183 of record OY754310.1, read on the forward strand.
CATGTTCAGAGGAAATGCATGGCGCAATGCTCGCCAGTTTCTTGTCGAAGGTTTTCTTGGTGATAGTATTCACCTCAGCCTTGAAGTAGCTTTGATCACCCTCAATATTTTCGACCAAGCCATCTTCTCTCCAAATAATGAGCCTCTGGTGAACTGTCGAAGGGATTGCCCCCACAGCATGGATCCATTCCCTTCCCAACAGCATGTTGTAATTCGCCTTGGTTGAAATCACCATAAACATAGTTGGCCTTCTAATGCTTCCAACAGAAAGGTCAACTTTAATGGCTCCAAGAGAGTGGCCACTTTTACCTTCATAGTTACTAAGGATTACATTGTGTGTCTTCAGATCTGTCTCACACTTCCCATTCTTCTTCAGCATATGTTGTGGCATCAGGTTCACAGCAGCGCCACCATCAACCAAGATCTTGCTTACCCCAACATTGTTCACCTTCGCTTGGATATACAAAGTTTTGAGATGATTCCTCATACCACAATCAGGTCTCTCAAAGACAGCATGTTGTTCTTCCACACAACCATTCTTGAGGACATAGTAACAGATGGGTTTGTAAGTGGTTTCTTCGTCGAAATCCTCTTCGACGTCGTTTACTTCAGAAACCACGTCATACTCAACCGGGAGGATTGAGACTACGCCACTCAAGACGCCGAATTCTGACAAAGAATCAGCGAAATCTGAGCCCATTTCTTCATCTAAGTTGAGGCCCTCTTTGATCACTGAAAGTGGTGGAAAAATCCTTTCAGTAGCTGGCTTTCTAGCCATTTCAAGAGACTTTGAAGGTGTTTGTTTGCCTTTCTCTTTGTTGGAATCCTCCACCTTGCCTGCAGCAGCAACTTTCTTCAGGCGTTGATATCTGTGCCATTGCGTTCTTGTAATAGGGTTCTTCCTTCTGTAATTATTGTTATAGGCATACTTGTGAGATTTAGTTGCCTTATTTTGGTTAGTGGCACTAGTGCTGCCCCTGACCAAATTTGCTGGTTTTTGCTGATTTCCAACATTCTTTCCAGCATAATATATTGGGTAATACCCAGTACTCTTTCCACCAGAATGCACCCATTTCTCGACAGGTGACTTTGCTGGAGGCACATAGGTTCTAATCTGACCTTTCTGAGGGTCCCTTGTCGAAGTAAACTTATATTGGATCCCTCTGTTGTTGTAACTGAACTTTGGCCTTTTGTCGACCCACTTTCCTTTACGTTTCAGTTGAGGCTTGAATCCCTCAAGATTCTTGGCAGCCTCTTTGTCGAAGACAGCACTGCACCTAGGACAAAGCATGACTTCAGTATTGTTGATTTTGCACCGATTGAGAAAATCAATCAATTCTTCTTCAGCCCTTGGATACACTATCTTCATCTTTTCAGAATACTTGTCACATCAGTGACCATTTCGACATCAACCTTGTCGACAGCTTTCTCTACCTTAGCATTTTCAGCAACTACCTCTGTGACCTCAACCACATTGAGATCAACTTCAACCAGCAATGCATCAGCCGTTGGCAAGGGATCAGTATCAATCTTCATTGGTGGCTTAGACTTGTCACCAAATTTCAACCTTCCTTCGTTGATAGCATTTTGAACTAAATCCCTAAAAATGACACAACGGGAAGTGTTATGACCTAAGAAACCATGAAACTTACAAAAGCCTATTTTCTGTCGTTGTTCTAATGGTGGAATCTTTAGGCCCTTAGGCACTAAGATTTGACCATCAGCCACAAGCAGATCAAATATTTCATCACATTTAGATACATCATAAGTGTAAGTTTTTGCGACAAATTTATCATTCTTAGGTTCCACAGGATTTTTCCCATTAGAAGGTTTTAACAATTTGCAAATATAAGGAGGTCCTGGTTTCAGTTCTGCAATGTTAACCTCTTCTTCAACATCTTCATAAGATATGTCGTATTCTTGGTCACTGTCATTAGCTTCGACATAAGCAACCTTTTCTTTCTTACTTTGGAATCTACCTGTTCTGGCTTTTTCAGCTTTGAGTCTTTCGACTTGTCGAACTCTATCAGCCAATTGTGCCATATCTCTTAAATGTAGTGTGTCTAGTTTCTTTCTTATAGTGTAATCTAGACCACCAGCAGCCATTTCGACTAACTCATGTTCAGGTACTTGGGTAAAGCACCTTGCTTTGAGTAGTCTAAATCTATTGAGATAATCATCAATAGATTCTGCCCCCTTGCGTCGAACGCTAGCCAATTCTTTAAGACTAATCTTACATTGGCCCATATAGAACTGCTCATGGAAGGCCTTTTCTAATTGACTCCAATTAAAAATTGAATTTGGAGGCAGTGTAGTGAACCATGTGAAGGCATTCTTAGTTAGAGAATTTGGAAAGTACTTCATCCTTAAATTCTCATTATGTGCTAGATCGCCAGTCTCAGTCAAATAACGAGCCACGTGTTCGACAGTAGATTCACTGGTTTCTCCAGTGAACTTTGTGGACTTGGGAATTTTCCATCCCCTTGTAGCTCTGTTTGTAAGGTGTATTTTGACAAGGGCGACACAAAATTAGGCCTATGTAAACCTAAGTTAAGGCCATTCTGGGCTAAAATAGTTTCGACCATATTAGCCAGATTGTTTTGTGCTCCAAAATTGTTTTGTTGCACTTGTCTGACCACTTCATCTGCATTTTGGTTTCTATTCACCAACACAACTTCAGGGATAGCCTCTATTCTCATAGGCTCTTCGACAATTTGTTGTTGTCCTTGGTTTCCCTGATTCATAGGAATTGCGTTGTTAGGCCTTTCTACAGGTATCTCTACAGGCCTAGCATTTTGGATTTGGGGAATTTGCTGGTGATGTACTGGTGGAGTACCAAAGAAATCAGCAACTCTTCCCATTTGTGTTGCCAACATTTGGTAACTGTTATTAGTGTTTTGTAACAAAGGATTAAACACAGTACCAATTTGTTGTGTTAACATATTGACCATATGATGATTACTATAATCCATTTGTTGTCTTAATGCCAACAAAGATGTTGTAGTCAGATTAGTTTGGGCATTTTGACTATGAATGCCCTCTGTTGAACTATGGATAGGGGAATACCCTGTAATTTCATTATCTGCAAATGTAGACGAATTTGTCTGAAGGCCTGCCATCAATGCTGTTGGCATGCCATATGGTAAAGCCCTTCCACTCATAGTAAATGGCATATTTCCAATCGTAGGATTTGCCATCAAAAGACTCGTTGGCCCTACTATTGGTGGCACAGAAGCCATTGTATTAAAATTTGTTAGTGCTGCAGTGGTCATCATTGACACAGGAGTAATTATGGGAGCATTTATAGCAGTTACTCCCATCATTGTCGAAGAAGGCATAGCAACGGTTATGCCCGCGACATTTGCAGCGTTAACGTCACTAACTGACGCTTGTTCTTGTGTACTTTGTGCATTTGATGCAGAAGCATTACTTGTACTAGAAGGTGCCATCTCTGGAAGATGTTTGCCACTCCTTAATTGCATGCACAGACAAACACAAAGTTTAAGAATTCAACGAAAAAACGTTAAAATTAGCACAAATGTCCCACTGGGCGTGCCAATTTGTTTACCTTGGATTTTGGTAAACACCGCTAGTTTGAAATTGCTTCTGTTTGCAGGATCAACTAGTAAATCCTAAGACCATTTGTGTTAAAGTTTTTCCCAGAATAATAAGTGTTCTTGCAGTTTAAAAGCAAAAAGAAGAAGATAACCGTCGACTTCGCGCAAAACCGTCGATTTCCTCAATGAGGGAGAATAAAACAAAGATAAAAATTGTAGAAAAGCAAAGAAGAAAACAAATTAAAATTGCATTAATTGTAAAGAGAGTTGGTGCACAGATCATACATTCTTCTCTTGACTCGTTTTTCCTATGAGAAACTACTATTTATAAAAATAGAAAATAACTGTACAAAGTTTAAAAAATGTAACTGCTACGTGCTCTTGATAACGGTTACTTGATCCTACTTCGTCATCAGCCTCCAACCTCTTCTTGTCGAAATATCTACCTTCAGCCTCTTCGACTTTGCCAAATCTAAGGTCGAAATCTGCTTGATGCAACTTGATAACTTAACTCATTTTAGTGTCGAAATTGATACTTGTCTCTTGAAATACAAGGTCAAACTTTAAAAATAAGTCAAACCTCATTGACTGCATTTAATTTAGCCTGTCGAAATTACAGGCTAACAGCCGGCTTTAGCAAGCCATTGTTGCTGATCCCTTTCTTGTTGCTGCAGGTAAAATGGAAGACCTGGATCTTGATGCTGTCTTCGACGAGGCCGGAGTGGATACTACGGCCAAGATAAATAAAAGCATTCCTGCAAAGAAAAATGCAGATAAACCTTCTGGATCGGCCTCGGGGACAGACCCTTCAAATAAACAGGTGGGCAAGTCCCATTCTGGGGGCAGCCCCTCCCAAAAAAACAACAATCACAAAAATCAAAACGAGTCTCCTGTGGTCCGCTCTTCTACTCCGAAGAGGACAAAATCTTTCAAGTTGGGGTGATTGTAACATGCCTAGTTTCGTTAATTTCGGTTTACGAAATTAACTAGCGATTTATTATTCGATTAAATAATAAATCGAGTCATTGATATGATTATGTCGTGAAAGTAATATTTAATTGCTCATTCATATGAATTACATGCAATTTTATTTGAACTGTGTGAGTTGTTGTGGGAATTAGAGCACAAGGGTAAAATCGTCATTTTGCCTTCTATTGCAGACTGGGCCAAAACCTTCACCCGCTAAGGCCTGCCCCACTCCCGTACTTCAGGACATCCACATCCACTTTTGACCCATACCCAACGGTCAGGATCTCTCCCACGCATCTAACGGCTCAAGGACGACACACTGTCTATAAATAGAGGTTCCGCCCTTCATTTCCAGGTAACCCATCAATCTGATAATATTTCCCATAATCCAACACATTTCTCTAACTCTCTTCTCTCTTACTTTTCTCTTCTCTTTACTGACTTGAGCGTCGGAGTGTCTTGAAGGTACCCCCAACCCGACGTGGACAGAGGAACACCTCGGACAATCCGAGCTCCTACTTCAACCTACCAAGCTCAATCCTCATCCTTATGAAGCACTTAAACTGGAAGCACATCAACATATCTTGTGGCCTAGGCTCGGCTGCGCATAGGGCTCAGGAACATCAGATATGTACTCCGGTACCGAACATTGGCGACCACGGTGGAAGGGTTATCACCTGCTTCAGGACTCTATCAAATCTATCTCATTTTCTCCTATTGCGCGGACTCTCTTCGCATGGATTAACTCCACTATTCTCTCCGACCTGGTTCTTCTCCTCGAGCTAAGTCCCGAATTCCACCTATCACATCATTTACTACGATCTCCTTATATCTGCAGGTCTCGCTCGCCTCCGATATGGCTTGAGCTCATCTCTATGACGAAGACAACAGTGATTATCAACTTATCTCTGAACTTTCTTCTTCTTTTGACCTACTCCACCTGAGCATGGCATGAGTGTTAATCCTATCTCAGATCTCTCTATTCATCAAAGAATCGTTTTCTTCTTGGAGTTCATGCATCTGATCTCGAACTTCTATCTTGAATTGGATCTTCATCTAACCTCTCGCTCGAGGGGATTTCTCTACAGGTTTTTCCTATATGACATCGGTCTCTATCTTACCCTTCTAGCTTTTGACAAATAGCCCAAAGCGGCTCCAACAGCTCTCTGATCTCCTAGCTCCATGCTCCATCAGGGAGTCCGACCTTCCCTCTGATCTCCGAGCTGACGAGCTCTATCAGAGGCCAAAGGGTTCCCAATTTCGCCTGGTGCGAGCCAACCTCCCTCTGATCTCCGAGCTGACGAGCTCCATCACAGGCCGAGGGTTTCCTAATTTCACCTTGTGCGAGCCTGTAACACCTCTGATCTCCGAGCTCCGCGCTCCATCAGAGGCAGAAGGGCGGGGGTCCCTAGCGACCTCCATTGGAGGAATCATTGGAGAGAGGATCCCGCAACAGCTTTTTCATCTTTGAAGACTAAGGCCCACAGCGGCTCTCTCGTGCTACCTTGCTACGGAGAGGGGGGCCAGCAGTTGCCTTCCCATCTATGAAGCTCGGGGCCCCGCAACAGCTTTCCTTTGAATCTTATTTTATTGCAGGAATCTCACAGGGTTCCAGATTTTTACTTCTACTCTTCTATCTATGAAGGAGTTCTATTATTTTTACCTATGCCAGAATCTTGCCGTTCTACGGATTTTATTCTCCCACCTCGGCAAGCATTCAATCAAGACTTACAAGTCATTCAAGGATATGAAACTGATAAAGTGCCGAATTAATGTTAACCGGAAAAGGGACGGTGCCCAATGTAAGTTACAAATGAGGGTTGGCCCCGGACATGCCCGAGACCAACCGCAATCAAATCAGAATGCAAATAAAAAGATCATTCAGCCTTCTCGGCCTCCTTCTCTTCCTCAACCTCGGTGCCCTATCCGCATTGGCTGGATTGGTCTCATCATCAAGCACAGGGGAGGCCACTAAAGCCGAGTCGTAGATCACTTTACCCTGGTAAACAATCTTCCCGTTCTCAGCTTTATACTTAGCGTCAACCAGGTCGATGTTCAACGTGGGCTCTAGGATCATAGCCATGTTGAGGCAACGGTCGAACCCGGTCTTGGCTACCTTCGCCATCTTCATGGTGAGTCGGCCTTCTCCTTCTTCAGCTGCTCAACCAGCTTAGCATTCTCCTCCTTCTCAGAGTCGGCGACGGCCAGTCTTTCCTAAACGGCCTTGAGGTCAGCTTTCAATATGGGATCTCAGCAACACTCTTGGCCTACTCGCTGACCTTGGTGTTGGCCTCTTCACGCTGCTGCTGGACTCCTTTCAGCTAGTCAAGCTCCGCTTTGAAGCTCCGGTTGTCGTCAGAATAAGCTACAAAATTATGATCTCAGTAAGTGTTTAGTTCGCGACAGGTATGAATTAATTTGTCGTCTAAGTGTCTATTTTCAGCTTCAAGGGCAGATATCTTACCTCGGAGGTGGTCAGTCATCTTCCCGGACACCAGCTCCTGTAACTCCTTGAAGACTTCAGCACCCGTTTGACCGACCCGGATGCAAGCCTCGAAGTCGGCCAGAGTAGCCTTTCGTTTCCCCTTCTCCACTCTTCTTTCCTCCTGCCACTGTTTTTGTTTTTTGAGGGCAGTAGGATCATCGGCAACGGTCTCAGAATGGCTTCTTTTGTGAGCCTCTTTGTTGGCAGATTCCGCGCTCGGCTTTAAGGAGGAGGAAGGCCAGACTGCTGGGGATTTTATTTGAGATTTTTGTTGTTGAGGTTTTTGTTTTTCAGAGGCAGGCTTGCCCCCAGAATGGGACTTGCCTGCCTCCTTATCTGAGGAAGGGCCGGTCCCCGACCCCGACCCCGAAGTTCTTTTCTTTGTAACTTTCTTTGCAGGTGCCTTCTCTACACAGGCAGAAGTATCAAGCCCTGTCTCCGCAAATATGTTATCAAGATCAACCTCGTCCATCTTACCTGCAACAAGAAAAAAGAGGTCAACAACAGTAAAAAGCCGAAGCCAACATGGAACATATCAACAAGACTAAAAGAAAAGACAAGTACAAGAATCAAAGTATCTATCCAACTTGGCCTTAGACTCGGCCACGACATCAATCATAGAGCCGCAGTGAACTCTCAAGCCGGCTTTGGCCATTCCCTTTCCCCATTGGTTGATCAACTCGAATGAATTTTTGTCATCACCCTTCAGCAGGATTGGGTTCATCATATAAGACTGGTTCTCGATCTCTACTCCGTCCTAAACGAAGTGCTCGTGATTCCACGACCACGGGAAGTGCGCTTCGCAAACTTTCCCTCCTCGTAGTCCGCAATTGAGAGCTTGGCGGCGCTACTTGAAGCTCGGACGAAAAAGAAGTTAAATTTGAAGTCCCGGTTTAAATCGTTGATCAGGGCGAAAAAGGAACTCCCTCGGTGCATTTGAAAATGAAGTTTCATACCCAAAGGGAAACATTGTGACCATCTTGGCCGACATCAACTCTGCTGAGAGATGCCAGTATCTTGCTCTCAAAGGCACTCATCACCAACTGCAGGAGCTCCCCGAGCCACCACCAACCGCTTATCGAGTACACCTCACCGAGGTCGACGCCCGCTATGACCCGAAGAGCTCCGAAGACGAGGACGACGATGCGTTGGCTAGAGAACTCAAAAGAAATATCAAACGCCCCGAGCCCCAGGGCGAGTTCCTCGAATACTGTCAAAGTGGGGGCCAAACTCAGCGAAGCTATCAGGGAAAGCTTGATCGCGTGCCTGCGAAGAAATGCCGACCTATTCGCGTGGTCCGCCTCCAAGATGCCAGGGATCCCTCTGGAAGTAGCATTCCACCACCTGGTGGTCAACCCTGATGCCAAGTTCATGGCACAGCGACGTCAAGCCCAGAGCAAGGAAAAGGCCGAGGCGGCAGCGAAGGCAGTGGCCGACCTCCTATCAGTCGGCTTCATCAAAGAGGTGAAGTATACCACCTGGCTGTCCAACGTAGTTTTGGTTAAAAAGAGCAACGGGAAATGCAGAATGTCTGTAGACTACACTGACCTTAACAAAGATGGCCCTAAAGATGCGTTCCCCGTCCCAACCATTAACAAGCTCGTGGACAACGCCTTCGGATTCTGACTTCTGTCTTTTCTAGATGCCTAATCCGGCTACAACCAGATTGCAATGAATCCCCCGAACGAGGAGAAAACGGCTTTTATGACTAACCAGGAGAACTACTGCTACAGAGTCATGCCCTTTGGACTCAAGAATGCTGCACCTACCATCGTATGATGAACAAGGTTTTCCACAACTAGATTGGCCGGGTCGTTGAAGTCTATCTAGACATCATGATTGTAAAAAGTAAGGTGGATGAAAGGCACCTGTCCGACTTGCGGGAAATCTTCGACAAGGCAAGGAAAAACAACCTCAGATTCAACCCTGAGAAGTGCACTTTTGGCGTCAGAGCCGGAAAATTCCTCGATTTCTGCCTAACTGAAAGAGGCATCGAGGCCAACCTAGATAAGTGCAGGATCGTAACCGACATGAGTCGCCCGACCTCCAAGAGGGAAGTACAGAAGTTAACGGCCATGATTGCTGCACTCTCCAAGTTCGTCTCCAGGGCAGCCAATCATTCGCTCCCCTATTTCAAAGTCCCAAAGAAGGGAGTAGAGATCAAATTGACACCCGAATGCGAGAACGCCCTCGCCGATCTCAAGCAAATATTGTCTGAACCCCAGATACTACTGAAGCCACTTGAAGGGGAAACCCTCTATCTCTACCTCGCCGTGGCCGAGGAAACAGTAAGTGCGGTCCTCATCCGAGAAATAGAGGAAGAACAGAGACCGGTTTGCTTCGTAAGTAAGGTGCTACAGGGGGCCGAGTCCCGATATGAAAGGATAGAAAAGGTGGCATTAGCCTTGGTCGTGGCGGCCAGAAGGTTAAGACCCTACTTCATGGCCCATCAAGTCGTCGTCAGGACGGACCAGCCAATTCGCCAGATTCTGCATCGTCTCGAGCTCGTTGAAAGGATCATCAAGTGGGCCGTGGAATTATCCGAGTTCGGCATCAAGTACGAGGCCCGATCCGCTCTCAAGGATAAAGTCCTAGCTGACTTCGTAGCAGAAATGGCGCCTTCCCTCTCCGAGACCGAACCTTTGCATTGGAAGCTCCACGTCTATGGCTCATCAAATTCAAAGGGTAGTGGAGCCGGGCTCATCCTCGAGAACTCCGAAGGGCTAATGATCGAGGTTTCCTTCAGTTTCACCTTCGCCACTTCGAACAACCGGGTAGAATACGAAGCCTGTATTGCCGGGTTGAAATTGGCCTCAGACTTCGGGGCAAGAACCATTGAGCTGAACACGGATTCACTGCTGGTAGTATCCCAAGTCAAGAAGGATTTCGTTACGAATGACCGCATCCTGCAGCAGTGCCTTGCACGGGTGCAACAATTACTCCTCTGTTTCGAGCAGCCAGAACTTAAGCATGTACCTCGGGCTGAGAACCCCCGAGTCGACATCCTAGCCAAGCTGGCCAGCACGAAGTCGACAAGCACTCTGAGAAGCATCATTCAGGAAAGCTTGGCGAAACCAAGCATCGAGCTATCTCACACCGTCTTGTCTGAGGTCAATGCAGTAACAGAAAACACTGGATGGATACAACTAATCAAAGATTACATTGAACTCGGCGTCGAGCCTATCGATCCTAAGGAAGCCACCGCACTTCGGCGACGGGCAGCCTCTTACTCCATTATAGATGGGAAACTCTTCCGACGTGGTTTCTTAACCCCCCTCCTAAAGTGCGTTGAAGGGGGGAGGCCGGGTACATGCTGGACGAAATCCACGAAGGAATCTACGGACAGCACTTGGGGGCCCGGGCCTTGGCGAAGAAGGCCCTCAGGGCAGGATACTACTGGCCGACTATGACCAAGGATGCGTCTGACCTCGTCAGAAGGTGCGACACTTGCCAACGCTACGCCAACGTCCATCACGCTCCACCAGTCGAGCTCTCTTCCTCGTCGGCAGCGTGGCCTTTCAGTCAGTGGGGAATAGACTACCTCACAAAATGGATCGAAGCAGAACCACTAGCCCAGATAACCGCCAACAACTGTATCAAGTTTGTCAAAAAGAACATCCTGACCCGTTTCGGGGTCCCCTCCATGGTAATCACCAATAACGAGACTAAAAGGAGCCAAGAGGGCATGGCTAGACGAACTACCATATGTTCTCTGAGCATATCGGACGACTCCGCATTCCACCACCAACGAGACCCCTTTCAGAATGACATATGGGACAGAGGCCGTCATCTCGGTGGCAGACAATCTACATGGAGAACTATGTACCCGCTCAGCAATGAGGCAAATAACAAGGCAGCTAGAGAGGAACTCGACCTCGCACAGGATGTCCGAGATAAAGCACAGCTTGCCGAGGCCATCGTCAAAGCTCAGATTGCCAGACGGTAACCCAGAGAGTCATCACCCGAGACTTCAGAGTTGGGGACCTCATCCTCCGAGGAGCTGATGTCGGCAACAGGAATGCTCACGAGGGAAAACTCGCACCCAACTGGGAAGGACCCTACCGAGTCACGGCAAAAATCGGGACAAGGGCTTACCATCTGGAGACACTCTCCAAGGAACCAAAAGTGGAGAGTGTCTCGCGCCCAAACCTGGAATGTTCTCGCGCCCAACCCTGGAATGCTGTCAAGCTCAGGCTATACTACAGCTAGTCAAATGTAACATTTGGACCAAAAGTGTCCTTTAATAAAGACGATTTAAAGAAAGCATTATGTTTTCCTCATTTGCAGGACTCACGGGGGCACCAGCTCCCAACTAGCAACAACGCCCCTCTCACCTGAGTCTGACACCGAGCTGGCCACTCGGCGGACAACGGTACGACAACAGGCCATCAAAGAACCACTCACCCGTCCCCCTCGACTCCGAGCTTAAACACTCAGTCCCAAGGCGTGCAACTATCCACAATGACCCCCGATCTGCTCTTCATGAGCCAGCCTCCTCTTCGGCTTGGCTTAAATGTTGAGACGGAGACTGGAGGAAGAAGTACCAAGCGACTTCGACCCCGCTCTTTGAGCACATGCCTTCTCCTGAACTTCGACCTTCAATGTTCAGTTCCGGACCGAGGAAGAAGTCACAACAGCTTTGAACCCTCTTGACTCTGACCTTAATTGCTTTGTCAAGACATAATTGACTCCGAGCTTAAATGCTCAGTCAAGATTTACCTGATTCTGAGCTTAAATCCTCTGTCAAGCCTTTTGCAGGAAGGAACGCAACAAACCAGATCCTGCGACCTCTAACGTCGGAGAGAAGGGACTCACCTGTCACCATTCCGAAGGTAGAATGGTAGACAAATCCGAATTCTTAAAGCCATACCCGACTCTGGTCACGTCGACCTCGGCTTTGGGGGCCACTCCATGCTCGCTGCTAAGAGCGCAACCGGACTATACGACGGTAACTGCCTGCATCCAAAGGGCCAGCCTTATCCGCCTGAATCCAACGGTTGGGATACAGCGTCGTGCCCTATAAGTACACGTTCGACCTTCCATTTCCAAGTGTATACTCATTTCTCCCACAAATACCTCTTCTCTTCCCTTGCTGACTTAGGCATCGGAGTGCTTGCAGGTACCCCACTCGAGGCGCGGGAGAAGATCACCTAGGCCAATCCGAGGTCCAAGTCAACCATCCGAAGTCAACTTCCCTTCCTCGCGGAACACTCCGTCTTAAGCACACACCCCGTACTGCGGTACCGAATACCTAGTGAGGTAAAACTCCAATCCTTAACCTTGATTTTGTTCAGGTTAATAGTGAGATGTCATGACTTTAATCCAATGGATTAGTCAATACTAGTTGTTCAGTCCAGATATTCTATTGGTTAAATATTAATAGAACACGTATGCGCTAAACTCAGAGTTGTTTGATTATAGTTCAGCACACGAGGCTGTTTCTGAGGAATCCCATAGGTCGGATATGGGTGGTAAAAATGTTTTCACCACTATACCGTCTTGATAGAGGAATGTCTGAGGATGAACCACATGAGTCCTTGATAGTGAATCCTATAACCATTTTGTGTTGTTTTTTAGGCGATAAGTCCATGTTTGTTTTTCATTACGAAATATAAAATCTTTGAGTTAACATTGAAGTATTGTCATTAGGTTAAAAATTGAAATGGAACGAATTGAATCGAATGGATTAAGCGGTTTGGGAAAAACAACGTTTTCAAATAAAGGTACAGGTTGAGGTGCCTGGACCGTGCGCCTTAAGACCTGATCCGAGCGCCTGATTTTGTCCCTATTTTAAAAATCAAATATCTGCTTTTCTTTTGACACAATCTCCTTCCAAATTCCTTCCTCAAACTGTGAGTACTAGTACACGTGAGAGTACAAGTACGATTGTCCTAGTACACGTGAGAGCATTAGTGTTTTTGAAAACAAAACCGAACTAAATGTTCTGTTGATTGCATCTATGACTAATGTGGACACGATAAATATATATATATATAAATATATATATATATATATATATATATATATATATATATATATATATATATATATTATATCAAACTTGTAAGGCGGCCCAATACGGGTGCGATATATAGATTTTATCGATTATGGGTGACGACCCAAGAAAGAACATACTAGGCGGGGAAGGTCATAAGCCCCTAACCTAGGCCCAAGATCTGTTAGGGAAAGTACTAACGGGGGTTCATCGGGATTAGTTGTTGTACGGCCGATGTTATGCTAAGAATAGTACACAATTCACTGGGATTGTGGTTTTGTGGACGGTTGGGGTTTCGATTAATAAAAGACTTGTAGTTTATAAATTAAATTACGAAAGCCAAAGTTAATTGAATAGCACATTAGACGTCGGGTGTGAGGATTACGGCGGATTACGGTGTGAATAGCACAATTCACTGGGATTACGGCGGATTTTTCACATTACCGGCGGATTTTTCCCTCGGTAATTACGGCGGATTTTCCGCCGGTAATGTGCATTACCGGCGTATTTTTTTTAAAAAAAAAATATTTTTAAAAATTTTAAAAAATTTTAAAATTTTAAAATTTAAATAAGAATTTCGTTTTTTAAAATTTAAACATTACTGTATCTAAATTTTGTCCAATTTCAAATTTCCCCTTGTATTTGTACCGGTTGGGGTGAGAATGAAGAAGTAGGAAGGAATGAAAGAGAATATGTGAGAATAAGAATGAAGTGAGAAGAATGAAGGAGTGAGAATGAAGAATGAAGGGGAGATGAGAAGTATTAAAATTGGAGAGAATGGGAAAAAAGAAAAAGAAATAAGAATGAATGAGTGAGAATGAATAAGAATGAAGAAGAAAGGAGAGATGTATAGAGAAATTTATGTAGATTGAAGAGTGTGAGGAAAAAGAAGAAGAAATATAAGATAGAGAAAATGTATAAGAGAAAGAGAAGGAAATAAAGAGTGAAATGAGAGAATGAGAGGAGTGTAGGAGAAAGTTTAATTTATAGGTGATTTTTTGAAATTACGGGCGGATTTTTTTCTCTCCGAATTTTTCCGGCGGATTTTTGAAATTACCGGCAGACTTTTTTCCCTCCGAATTTTACCAGCGGATCTTTGAAATTACCGGCGGATTTTGAAAAATTTTTTATTTTTTGTTTACAAAATCCGCCGGTAATTTTCCGGCGGTTTTTACTGGCGGATTTTTGAAATTACCGGCGGATTTCGTAAAAAAAAAAATATATATATATCGGTAATTTCAAAAATCCGCCGGTAAAAACCGCCGGAAAATTACCGGCGGATTTCGTAAAAAAAAAAAAGCCGGAAATGTCAAAAATCCGCCGGAAATGTACCGACGGAAAAAATCCGCCGGTAAAAATCCGCCGGAAATTCATGTTTTTCTTGTAGTGATTGTACGGTCGGCGATGGGCTACAATTAAATAGGCAAGTGGTTTATAAATTAACCTATGTTGTAATGGTTTTATAATTAAATGGAGAATATGTTAGGGGTCACGGTAGAACTCACTGAGATATGTTATCTCACCTTATCATTGTTGTTGTTTTTACAGAGAAATAGGGAACGAGGAAAGCTAAAAGGCATGCTTATGTGACCTGCTCACGGAGAAGATTGAAGACTAGTTCTTTTATCTTGATTTTTGATTCCTATGTTGTCTCTGTAATCGATAAATTGACTTGAATTTAATTTAAGTTATGTAATCATTTCCGCTATTCTTGCAATGGTGTATATCTAAGTAAAAAAAATTATACTCTGATGTAAACTAAAATGTATGTTTTGGTATTTCTATAGTTTAGAAATACTAGGGTATTACAAAGTATGCATTAAGGCAAGATATCCTAAAGGTGGCCATTGTGTGAACGTCGTGTCAGAGGTGTTTTGTTGTTATAATAAGTAACGAGTTCTTTTCTATTTATGTAATAAGTGATGAATCTTTTTTATCACATGAATCTAAAATAATAAGATACTTAAAATTAGAGTTGGGCCTTGCAATTGAAAAAATTGGACCTTAACTTAATTTAAAAGCCTTTATCTCAATTCGTCTTAATGATTAAAATTAATAACTTTTGGAATATTATAATCACATTATGCATACAATTAGCACATTTAGGCAAATATCATTATCAATCATCTATTCTAACATATTCAATCGACCCAATTAGCTATTATTTAATTAAAATCACTTGCTAATAAAAATATTTGAGACAAACAATTTGGAGGATGTTACAGAGCTCCGACAGCCGCCGGTGGTCGGCGGTGACGCTCCGACCATATACTTTTTATATATTTAAATATATTTATATATAAATATATGTAAATATATATATATTGAATCTGAATTTTGTTACAAACATATTTATTGGAATAAAACTATTTTTTCCAAAACTCAGATGTATTTTTTAATAAACTTTTTGGTAGAAAATTTATTTTTTATAATTGTCTAATTGATTATGATTTTGTAGTTATTGTAATACAATAGATTTAAAATAAAGTAATGGATGGATCACAACCATCCACAAGTGAAACTGATGGATCCAATCTAATTCATTAGTGCATCTTTGCTGTAAGTTGGATTTTCTTATGGATGGTGGACAATTGGACCATGTTGAGACTAATGCTTTCAAACTATTAGTATTTATAATCTTATATTTGCCCTTTTAATTGTTGAATTTATATTTATTAATAATTTATAAAAAACAATTTAATAACTGTTATAAAATTATATAAAGAAGTACAAGAAGATGATGTAAAAGATAACAAGAAGAAAGATGGAAGAAGATGAAGAATTTTCCATTCACTTCTAGTGTCTCACTACACATAGGAGATAGCTCTATTTACAAGGTGAGAAAGGGCAAGTGAAAGATCAAACATAAAGTCCCACTAACAACCCCATTACAACAAGGGAGTAATGTAGTGGAAGCCTAATAGAATAGACATCCATCATATTATTCATAACACTCCCCCTTGGATGTCTATCGAAGATATGCCCCATTAAAACCTTACTAGAAAAAAACCCAGTGGGAAAAAAATCTAGTGAAGGAAAAAGAGTACAATATCATGCCAGTGGGAACAGCATCATTAAAAACCTTTCCTGGAAAACCCAGTGGGACAAAACCATGGAGAACGAAAAAAGAGTGCAGCTTTTCTCCCCCTGAATTAAGCGTCACTTCATAATATAATTTCAACATCTATAGTTTCTCCCTGAGTGCATGTGGAGCAATACACTCCGATGTCACTTGTGATGTATCCTCTTTTAAGGGATCATTGCGGTCAGTATTATCTTCAAAACGTCTTCCTTCAGTTGTTGGTATTTGGGCATGGAATGAAGAAGCAAAAACCATAGGTTGTTTTGTAGATCAAAAAGATATTTTATTGTCACCATATGTAGATAATAGCTGACTTTCGATTTGACTTGATCTAGATCAGAAAAATACTTTGTATCTGCATGGTTAAGTTGTATAACATACATAATATGATTTATTCATTAGGATAGTCAAAAAATGAAATATGAATCCCACTTTGTTCTAATGTATTTTGGTTTGTAATGAAATATATTGCTTCTAATTATCACATAATATTATCATGTCAAGGGATATAACATTTGGTAATATGCATGGATGCTTTCGTAGTCTTCAGGACTGAGATATTTCAAATATATTCTTATTACACAACTCATGTACTCAATATAAAAAATTTATGCAGATCAATATGAGACTTTGTTTTTCAAAAGAATTTATCTAAAGATATTCCCTTCTATCTTGAATCCTTCTGGGATTTTCCATGAGGTCACGAACAGGTTCAACCTCAAAACCCATCAGATATAATTAATTTGTTGTCATTCATCTGCAGTTATTTCTTTGAACAGTTTATAGTTTTTTATTGAAAGCTCTTCAGTAGTTTAGATAATATTTATGTCATCCACATATGCATCTGTTATAGCAAATTCTTTTCCAATCATTTTTATAAAACTATATGGATAGGTGATGTTATTTTTGTATCCCTCCTTTAGAATATAAATTTAGACGATTATACCATATGTGTTCAAATTATTATCTCATGGAGGGATTGATTCAATTTGAGTGAAAATCCGAAAAGTGGGTATTGGAATATTAATCTTTCAAGGATTTTCAATTAATTATGACTACCAAATGAGTCATAAAAATAAGTTTTAGCAACATTCATCTTGTGAAAAGTAGTTGCATCCACCATTGAGCAACAAGTCGAGCTTTGAATCTCACAATTTCACCTCCTCATTCTGTTTTTGCACAAAAAAAAATCCATATGTATATGTCTAGTTTCACACCTTCAGGTGTTTGGACTAAAGGTCCAAAAACTTTTGTAAAATGAGCTTAATTCTGCTTCAATTTCATCCTTCAACATTGGCCAATTCTCACTTTGCCTACAATATTTAGTAGACTTTGGTTCATGAACCTCGCTATCATTTATCATGTAACATCCCCAATTTTCCTAATCTCAATAATTGAGATTAGCAAGTGCTTTCATTTAATTGATTGTTAGTTTAAGTGATAGAGTGTACTCGAAGATATGATTGAGAAATTTCCTTAAATATGATTTTGTGTTGATTGGTTAGTTGGTTGAATTTAATGATATATGTGTGTGATTGTGTAAATTTCGTGTGGGGAAAAATGAAATAAAATGAGAGTGTTGGGTTTATTAGTGGATTAGGGGGTATTTTGGGGGTTTCCAGGTGCCAAACACTAACCAAACCTTCAGCTGAACCCAAAAAAGGCTAGGACACAATCATTAAAATTACAAAACACAAAGAAACCACACAAAGAACAGAAAAAAAGGGCAGCTAGAGAGAGAGAGAGAGACAGGCCGCGGGTTGGAGGGAAGAAGAAGAAGAGAGTTATCTCAAACTTTGATGCATGTGGCCATTCTCACCACCATTCATTCACATTTCCTTCCCTCTACCCATTGATACAAAGATCAATAGCTAAAACAAACTCAATCCTCATTTTCTCTTCTCCTTATAAATCAAACTTGAGGGGAGGGAGTTAGGATTCAATTTCAAATTTGTGCTTTTATTGTCATTGGGAGTTGAACGGAGGTTCCAAGGGTCTATTCCAAATTCATTTCAGTTTACAAGAGGATTCAAGGGTGGTGTTAAGGTTTTGGGGTAGCTTGAGTTCAAGTTGGAAGTGTGTTGGAGGTGTTAGGAGTACGGTTCGTGTGGTTACAGTGTCCGGTACGTAAAAAGCCTCGAGTGTTCGAAAATCGGGTGAGTGTTCTCACCACATCGTGTATTTAGGTGTTTTCATGTGAATATTTACTGTGGTAGATGGTTTGGTCTGAACGAAACTTTGAATTTTATTTGCTCAAATGTGCTTTGGTGAAATTTACAAAATTATGCCATGATTGTTTGTAATATATGTGTTAGAATATCTGTTTGAATGATTTGGATTGCTGGAAGTGGGTTTAGTTTCGGTTCGGACACGACACGTGTGAACGGGAAGTGAGAAACTCTGTTTGGGACTGTTTGGCATAGGTTAAGTTTTTATGTGATTGCGAATTTTATGTGTGTCCAAAAATTGAATGGTTTGTTTGTCTAGTAACTACACACAATTTTCCACAAATTAGGCACTGAGTTTAATCAATTTGGGTAAGTATGATGGGAGAATTTCTGGTTGCAATTTGAGTCAAAAATTTGAGACTGTTTTGGGTATAGGTTCGGTGTTTTGCTTTTAGTGCCAAGGCCTAGGCTTCTGGGCTCATGGCTTCTGGGCTCATGAGAGAGAAAATGAAAAAGCAGATTCTGCTGCGTGTCAAGTGACTGCAGAGCAGTTCAGAACTTTTCCTGCAGCAGCCACCCACCTTTTACTTTGTGGGACACTTGTCTATTTTGTAATGGATGATAAGTCTTATTTTACTATGTTTTTAGTATTTGAATTAAATAAAAATTGTAGAATTTTAGTTTTGATTTGGAGCTATTTTACTACAAAATGTTGGTTTCTATTTTCAGGATCAAATAATGAAGGAATGGAAGAAATTCAAGTGATTAAAGGCAAAGAACAAAAGTTCAAGGACTAAAGAGCAAAATCAAGCAAATGGAGTCAAGAAATAAATGTTCACGCACGGTCCGTGCTTACTACACGCATGGACCGTGGTCAATGTTACAGAAGGCAGCTGAAAAGACTTAAGACACGCACGGTCCGTGCGCCCTAGCAGCATGGTCCGTGCGCACTGTACGTTTCAGAACCTGGAGAGTTTGAAGACCACGCACGGTCCGTGCGTCCTGTTCCAGAAAAGAAATTTTGAAGATTATACGTAGCGCACGGTCCGTGCGCCCTAGCAGCATGGTCCGTGCGCCTTTGTCTGAAGCAAGAAATGTTACAAAACTCTTTCCATTCCTTTCATTATGATTGTAATTCGAATTTAAGTGTTTGTCTACTGATCCTAGGCTATAAATAGGACCTCAATTCAGTTGTAATCTCACCTTTGGATACTTGTAATCTCACTTCAAAGTTTACCTCTAAGATTTTATGCACTTTACATTCTCCAACTTTTCTTTCTGTTCTTTATTTTCCAGCACCTTTATTTTCTGCACTTTACTTTTTGTCATTTACATTCCAAGTCATTTACATTCTGTCATTTACAGTTCCGCAATTTATATTCCCGTCATTTATCTTTCTTGTCATTTATCTTTCATGTCTTCTTCTTCTTCTTCAAAGTTTTTTGTCTACTATGATCATGAGTGAGTAGACTCCTTTTAGTCTTGGGATTGTGGGACTAATCCAATGATAGACCCATAAACAATCCCAAGTCTAAACTCTATTTTATTAAAATTATATTCTAATTTAATCCCATCATTTTCAAAGTTTCATTCCAAATATCAAAACGAAGTACCGAAAGGAGAAGTTTTGATATTAGAACTATGGGATTAAACAAGGGAAACAAACACATGAGAATAGTTTTGGGACCTTTGGGATAAAAGAGGCTTGTACTTAAGGGGTCTTGGCAATAATCAACCATGAGAATAGGTTTTGATTATTGTTTCGAGGCACACTCTTGTATTCTGAAAGGAAACTTGAGTTACCATTGAATGCCTTGTCCTTAGAAATACAATTTTATATAAAATAGGGAATGGATGAGGGGTTGTGAGTTCATTATATCATTGTGATGAAACCACAATCCTAAGATGCTTTTATTTACAAATTCTAAATCAAACAATTATCTTTTACTAATAAATCATTCTCTTTTAGCTAATCACCATCGAAAAAGAAATCGGTAATTACAAAGTCTCTGTGGGATCGATATTTTTACTACGCGATAGAACCGTGCACTTGCGGCCTATCAATGGACGACGAAAATAGTTGGTGGGATGGCTTGACACCCTTTTTAGAATATATTTTCTTTATATAGAAGTCTCAACCTTCTTCTTCTTCCTCTTCATCATGGAGTTGCTGGTTTGAAGAGGATAGAGATTTACACTCCATTTTCGTTAAAGCTCCATTTTCATAATAAAAAGTAGAAAATCTGCAGTGCTGCGAGCGATGCTGTAGCACCTGACGATTCTGTAAAGGATGCTGTAGCATCACAGGGGCTGTCATCATTTGGAGTATTTTCCTTCTCTTTGTGATTTCGGTTTTATGGCTTTAGGTATCTCCTTTAAGCCTTATTTTTTGTGTTTCTTGCTCATCATGAGAATCTCTTGTAGTTGGATGCATGTAATTATGTAATTATATTTTAATAGTTTTATTGTAATGTTTGATGTTAGTATTTTGACCCTTGCATGAAACTCCTTCGAATACTTATTTTAGAATTGATCAGCAAAATATAAGTACATTTATAGGTTCAGACATGATCTATAATTCGAACTCAAGGATTAATGTGGGTGAGTGGTTGTTTTAAGGACACTTAGAACAATCCATGTTTAAACCTAGACATAGGAAAGCACAGTTCATAGGGTGAATACTGTGGGAGCTTAATATACAGGGGTGAACTTATTTAGAACTTAGACATAAGAGTCTTGTAACGAAACCCTGACGATAGTGACTGAAAGGCACGTATCAAACGCTACAGCACCCAATGCTATAGCATCAAACAGAACATTAAACTATTTTTATGAATTTACTTAGTGAAAGACATTCCAACTACTCTCATTCAGAATTTCTACTTATCATCTATCTTTACTTGTTTATTTACATTTATGTTATTCACAACACTTGTTGACAACTTGTTATTGTTATTTGTTTTATTCACTAGCTAAATTACTAATTTAAATATAGAAGTAAACTCAACAATCCTCGTGGGAATGATCTTCACTTACTCTTTATTACTTGTTGCAATTGTGTATACTTGCACATACTCTTTTCTGCACAACAAGTTTTTGGCGCCGTTGTCGGGGATTGTGATAGTTAATTCCTATTGTTTAGTTAATAAGTTTAGTTAGTCTAGATTATTTTATTTAGTGTGTTCTGTTTTACAAAAGAAAAAAATTTGTATGGTACTTTGTGTTTGTAATGTGTTCTCTTTGTTGTTTTTAGTGTTACTATTTGTGTTTGTTATTATTTTGTGAAAAAAAAATCCACTTTATGCCATGGACCATTGGAGTTTTTGCTTTATGCAAGAATTGAATTCTCAACAACATTGTTTTAACTATGATTTCCATGGGAGTGGACATGAAAGGGGTTGTTATGAGACAAATTTCATGCTCATTCCAGCCCAAAATATGGATTATGGCAAGGGAAATGTTGTGTGTGAGCAAGATTTATATTCTCAAGCTGAAACCGATGGATTATATGAGGACAACTCTGATTTAAAAGAACTATTAGTTCAATTCCTTGAAGATATCAAAGTGGACAGAGACAATATTCAAGTGTCATGTAAGAATATAGAGACTCACTTTAAAACTATAATGGAGCATCTAAAAGAAGAGAGTTGTATGAAGAGTGGGCAAAAGAAAGAAAAAAGTGTAGAGTTTGAAGATGAATATGATCAATTGGGCAACTCTGATTTTAAAGAAATTTTAGCTCATTCCATTGAATCTACTAAGGTGCTTGAGCAAGAGGAAGAAAAAGAGAGTGTAGAGTATGAACTTGAATGTGGTCATTTGGAAATAGTGGAAGAAAAACAAAAGATTTGTGTTGTTGAACAAGAAAAATTCAAAAATAGTGACAAGGAACACTACCAAATTATACTTTCAACGTGGCTAAAAATTAAGTTAGCCACGTGGCTAAATAACCGGGAAAGCTTTACAAAAAAAATTCCTTCTCCCTCTTAATTTCACGCTAAAACTGTAAACCTAGCCTCCATTTCGTTCTCCCTCACCACTTCACGCCACTTCTCGCTGAAGCCTTGATTTCACAACCTTCTATTCACATCCTTCACCCACACTCATTTCACCTTCGTTCTCCCTCAATCGCTAAACCTTCGTTCTCCCTCAATCGCTGAACCTTTCGTTCTCTCTCAATCGCTGAACCTTCGTTAACCTTCATTTTCAATCAGTTTCACTTCTCCCAACCTTTTAATCGCTGAACCCTCTTAAAGAACATGATAATCGCTGAAACCCTTACCCAACCTTCACTTCGATTTCACTTCACCCAACCTTCACTACTTCGATTCACTTCAACCAACCTTTGCTGAATTTCACTAAGTTAATAGATTGTCAGGTGAATATTTCTTGCTGATTTTGTTAATATCTGATATTTCCCTTCGTTCCCCTCTAGGTGCAAGCCGCTTCATCAGTTCCTCTCTCCAGGTGAAACATCAATTTCTGTATTTTCTTTGATTGTGTCTTTATTTTCTCATTCTTTCTTGTTGTTGTCTTGATTGTTGCATTCACAGTTGCGTCATCTAGTTGGCTCGTCTTTGAGGTTTGGCTTTTCAAGTTCCAATTTCCTTCACTTCTTTGAGGTCTTTGATACATTCTGATGCATCCGGTTAATCAAATATATATGGTGTTTTTTCTCCCGAAGTAATTATGTATTGTTCCTTTTTGTTGTATTTAGTCGTATAATAAATTGCGAATGAAAGAAAAGACCAGAAGAGCATGTTGCTAATATGCTTTTTATTAATCATTTAACATTTTTGTGTTATTTTTAGTGTATTTAGAGCGTGTTGTTAATAGTTGACTGCAATTATTAGATGTATTTAAGCATTTGGTGTCTTTCAATGATTATTCATTTGGTCATCATTTATTGTTTGAAGTTGAATATTATATTTTTCTTCTTCTTGCAGGTTATCTTGTTTTAGGTGATTCTTATATGAACTTGCAGGTGCATTTTGTAACTGATCTTTTAGATATTTATCTTGTAGTTCTGTTTGTTTGGCTAATGGAAAGTTGTCTTCAACTAGAAACTGAAACTCTCATTAGAATGTTCGTGTCTGTTATTGATTTGAACTTGCAGATGCATTTTGTAACTTATCTTTTAGGTGTTTATCTTGTAGTCTTGTTTGTTTGGCTAATGGAAAGTTGTGTTCAGCTAGAAACTGAAACTCTCATAAGAAAGTTTGTGTCTGTTATTGATTTGCTGGCAGCATTTTAAATTCTCTTTAAAAAGATTCTCATGTCAGATTCTTTTTAGATTTTAGGATTTGTTAGCATTATGACTTTCTTCCTTCCTATATGAGAATACATAATCATTGTTTGCAACATATGAAGTAGATATGTTTGCATCTCTGCAACATCATTTGTTTGATATCAAAAGGCTGCATGCATAATCAATAGCCTCTATAAATTATTTTTTACTTGATGTTTTGAAGTGAAATGCTTACTTTATTTTTTATATTTGTGAACTTGTCTGTAGCTGGCCAATACTTTAAAGTATATTGAGGGGAAAATTACTGGAAATTTGGGAGAGATTTTAATAAGGTAACCCCAATCTTTTAGTTATTCTGTTTGCTTGCAGCTTTCATGTCTTGGTACCTTAAATGTTTGAATAATCTCATTTAAATTTGAAAACAGAATGACCATTTTCTTTAATAATATTTTATGATTTAAATCCATAGTAGCTACAAAAGGAGCAAAGTTCTTTACTAATTATATGTCACCAGTATTGATATATATTTTGTTCACAAAGATTTTATCTCATATATAGGTATTGGCTTCTTTGACTTTTTAGATAATTTATTTTTGTTTGGTTATTGATTCAGCTCTCAAGACACCATTAACTCGGCACCTACCCTCAGGTATTTCTTTTTTTATGTCTCTCGAATATATCTACCAATATCAAGTCAGTAACTAAGTTACTAAGCTTGTTATAAATTTGTTTCTGATTTACGTCTATTATCTTCAACAAGACTACTTGTTACGGTTGATATAAATTTGTTTCTGATTTAGATTAGTTCATTCTATATAATTTTGTATGTTCAAACTAAGCTTGACTTGTTGGATGAATTTTCCATACTTCCTTTCCTGTGAGATTTTTTAAAGAAAAGAGAACAGAAATTAAAGAAAGAAAATGGTACACAATTGTTATATGCCTCTTCCTCCAAGCTGGTATAATCCATGGCACCACTTCTCCTTCTAGCTAATAGATTAAATTTAACTACCAGAACACAGAAAAAACAGAATGTTTATTTCTGATTTCCTGTTCTGTTTGTGTACCAAATGCTACCTAACTATTTGACCTGCTAGTTGTTCGAGTTTCCCGATTTCATATATCCATTTGTTTTGTATAAGTTATGGTAAATGAACTAAACATTAACATCTTTGAAGCAGCGAAAGTTACTCCTGAAAATATTTTGGCTATTCTCTTCTCTGAGAATTGAATCTCAGTCCTTTATGCCTGTATATGTGTTAGATATATCAACTTTTCTTAGCCAAAGTATACATATGATACCTAGAGCTGAAAACTAAAAACAAAATTCAGCTAGTTCTTAAATGCCATGAAGACTTAAGAAGTTAGGATAGGATATTTTATGTTTGTATTATTTGTTCTTATTCCCTCAGAAGATAAAAAATTCAAATAAGATGCACAAATGCTGATTTTGTTCATGGGAGTATGTGTTGGTACTTGTTATTGTGGTATAACTATGTTGTTGGTTGTGACTTGATTAGTTTGTTGCAGGCATAAAAAATGTGACCTAGTATAGAGCAGTATTTGCAGTAAAATTTGAGACTTTTATCACTTTTATCACTTTCATGAGTATCTGCTTCCAATGAATTTCCCCTTTAATTTCCCCTTTTACATCATCTGCATGATCATCCTAAAAGTAATTGATACATATATAACATGAATGCTTAATAAATTGGTGTTTGTACATATATAATATGAATGCTTTATATATGGTTAATTATCTAAGATTAGGGTGCTGAATTGGTTAATTATCTAAGATTAGGGTGCTGAATTGGTTAATTATCTAAGATTAGGGTGCTGAATTGGTGTTTGTACATATATAATATGAATGCTTTATACATGGTGCTGAATTGTTAATTATCTAAGATTAGAGTGCTGAATTGGTATTAAAATGTAGTGTGCTGATATAATATTTTAGTTTTTGATGAATCTTAGTTTTTATGTGGGAGATTCCACTAAATATTAATGATTATTTTTCCCAATAGGAGAAGATTTCAGAGAGCTTATCTGAAGATCTAGAACGTGCAACTACTAGAGGTGTTCCGTCAAAGATTAATGCTTATCCTAATGACACCATTGGAAAAGCATGTGGAGCTGAACACCCAGGCCGAGTTCGTGTTTTAGGTCCAGGTGTTTGTCCAACTGTTGTTTTTTGAAATCGTAGGCATTTCGCTGATTTTATCCAAGTTGATAACTCTAACCAAGCGAATGTCGAAGAAAAACTTACTAAAACCAAAGAAGAGCTTGCTAAAACCAAGGAGGAGCACACACAAACCAAGGAGAAGCTTACACAAGCAACAAATAAAATGGAAAGTCTTCAGAACTTCTTGCGACATAAATTTGGATATGAATTATCTATGTTCAACTTAGGTTCATCCTCATCTTAGTCTAGATATTTAGAATATCTATTAGAATCTCTAATTACTTGTAGATTGGGTATTTTTGTAGTTGTGGTTTTTGGGTAACTATATGCTGAATATTACTTTTCAATGAATGTTAGAATTTCATCTTAAGTAATTAATTAGCTATATGTGCAGAAATTTTTTCCATCACATCTTTATTAATTTTACTTGTTTATTTACTTATTACATATGGTCAATGGAACAGTAAGTTGCCATTAATAAATAATCTTAGTTTTACTAGCAAGAGTAATCTTTATTTTCCCAGGAAGAATAATTTTTTTTTTAAAAAAATGTATTGACCGTGGCTAACCGTGGCTAACAAGTGAACCTTGAACATTTGGAACAAGGATTTAGCCACAATTTGACTGTAGTAAACTAAACCAAAATCGTAGCAAAGTGGATGTTACCAAGGTTTGTTTGGGCGTGGCTAACATTTCGCAACGCCCTTGGTTCCCACAATGATAGTGACCATGACTAAATATTTCGCAACGCCCTTAGTTCCCACAGTGATAGTGACTGTTTGCCACGATTTTAATTGTGGCTAATCGCCGAGTTTTTTGTAGTGGAAGAAAATCCAAGGTTGAGGTATGAAAAGAGTCATGTGACAATTGAGACTTAACCCTTGGTAATTGAAGAAAAGAATCCTCCGCAAAATGAGCTTCAAATTTTTCAAGAGAAAGGGAATTCCTATCCCAAATGCTTATTTGTTAAGGCATTGGAACACTTGCTTCCATATGCCAAATACATGAGATTTCTAACAAAAAAATAGAAAGCGGAAGGATGATATTTTCTTCTTGTCCTATTATCTGCTCTAACTTGGGTTTTGAATGTCAAGTCTAGATAAAGACTAAATCAAGAGCTAGTGGGAGGCAACCCCAATTTTTAGGACTAATTATGTTTTGTGTGTTTTTGTTTTCTCTATTACAGGTATGAATAAGAAGACTTGTGGTATGTATATGCTGTCAATTATGCAGAATTCTGATGCTGTAGCACCATGGGCTATAGCACTCTTGGCTGAGATGTTGAGAATGTGGTTAAAATAGTAAAAAAGGAGGTGATGAGAAAGATGAAGGAGAGCATAGTGAGCCTGAAGAAGAGGGAAGTACGGAAGGATCCCCCATTGTGTATCAACCCACACCACCCACCCAAAACCTTTCCACCATACCTTCACCTAAACCGTCACCAACCAAAGAACCATCCCCTCCACCTAAAACACCTCCATCACAAAATCCAAATTCTCACAGTTCCAACCATTAATCCACCCTACCTCAAGCCAAACCATCAAATCTTATTCCAAACTCCTTCCCCATTTCCAAAACAACCCACTCTACACAAGTCCCCATATCCTAAGAAACTTTCCTCTCCAAAATAAAAATCATCTCAGCCTCATAAAAGAAAAAATCCACCCGAAACACAACCTGCCACAAAGAAACCACCAAGACTATTGGAAACTAAAATGTAGAGAGTGGATGCTGTCAAAGGCCAATAGCATCAATATCAGAAGGCAGTGTTGTAGCATCAGTTGCAGCACCAAAGAAAGTTTTACGAACAAAAATGGTTGAAAAAAAAGAGGTCCAGGGTCCCGATTCTATTGTGAAGGAACTTGATTCTGTTGCGGCCAAAACAGATCATTGGATCCCTCCTACTCCACTAGAGCCTCCATTGGCCAAAGATTCAATGCTAGAAGCTGTTTTTGAAAAGTTGACGCACCAAGGGAGATACCTACCACAATACTTAGTCTGCCTGAGGACTCTTAAACTAAATGTTATTGGGAGGCAGCCCATGCTTTTTAATCTAATCTTTTTTGTTTTTGTTTCTATTTTTGATGCTTCAGGGTTGTTCAAATGTGTTGATGAAGTGAGCTTTAACTGTGGAGTGGTAACACCAGAAGCTGCAACATCCACTGCTGCAACAACTAAAACTGAACCAGAAACGGATGGTCTTGTGTTCACCAATCAGTAACTCTTTCTTCTTGTGTTGTGTTGTGGTTTGTTATGATATGTTGTGTGGTGCTGTCTGTTTTCAAATAAACCTGTTGGATGTTGTAGCATCTGTAGTAGCATCTAGCAGTTATGAATGATTTCAAAATTCTGTTGTGTTAATTTTTATTTTTATTTTAATTTTAGAATGGTAGTGTCCAAAATGTCTCTACCATTAGAATTGCATGAGAAGTGGAGACACTGCTAGGTCTTAAGTTGGGGGAGGACCTTAAATGTTTTTGATGTTATATGCGAAGTGTTAATGTTATGTGTTTAATGTTATGTTTGTTGAATAGAAAGCATGATCAGTTGCAATTCCTAGTTTTTCAGTAATAGAATATGTATCTTCCTGGGCTAAATTTAATGATGAATTAGTGTATATGTGCAGTGTAGCCTTGTTTGATTGATGACTAGTGTTATTGCTGCTGCTACACAAAACTCTAGGCTTAGCAAGGAACATAGTTAGCTAAGGACTATCTGATGCTGAAGTTAGTCCTAGTTAACCAAGGTTTAGTCATGCTTTTACTAAAAATTGAGAGTAGCTTTTGAAGCTAAGTTTGGGGGTGCATCGGTTATATTAAGGCTAGGTATGAAGATTATAGGAAGGCTAGTGCAATAGGCTCACAAAGTATAAAAATTTATTGTCAATTGGTCATGTATATTGTAATTAGCTACAGTTGCCCAAAACAAATGCTGAACTGTTCCAAAAATGCATATAAAGGAAAAAAAAAAGAAAAAAGAAAAAAATGCAAATAAAGGAGTTCAGTAATGAGGGAATTGTAGCTACATCTGTTCATCAAGTCACATGTGTTATAGCATCCAACACTATAGCACTGAGAAATCACCAAATCAATTGTTAGTGCACTAGCTAAAGATCTGAAATTCCTAATCAAGGCCTATGTTGTGCTTTGAAGCCCCTCAAGTCTTATGTGAAGTTGTTAGTCCACTCTCCTGTTTGAAAAATTCTTTGACTAAACCAAAAGATTGCCACTTTTTCCAAAGGTAGGAGAAATTCTGAACCTAGCTACGAATTAAACTGAATTTAGAGGTCACACACTCACAATTGAGCGGTAATAATTCTGGATGTTGTGAAAAACAATGGTTTGTGTGTGTGAGTGTGAATCTGAAATTTTAGCCCATTAAGAATATTTTTGAAAAACTGTTTGATTTAGGTATGCAACCGGCCTTGTCTTTCTATGCTGTTATTATTCTGTTTTAAGTTAGTTTTCTTTGTCTTTGTAAAGTTTCATTGCTTGAGGACAAGCAATTGTTTAAGTTTGGGGGTGTGATAACTCTTATCTTGTTCGGTACCGGAATACGGGCTGAAGTGCCGAGTTAAAGTGCTCCACGAGATCTGAAGGTTGACTTCGGATGGATGGTTGTGGACCTCGGATTGGCCGGGGTGGACTTCTCCCGCGTCCTGAGTGGGGAACCTGCAAGCACTCTGATGCCCAAGTCAGCAAGGGTGGAGAAGGGGTATTAAAAGTAAGTGCGTACCTGGAAATGGTGGGTTGATCACTTATTTATAGACCACGGTGTCATACCCACACCGTTGGATTGGGTGGACAAGTTATTGTCGTTGGATACGGGTCAGGAGCGGATACGGGCATGGTAGAGTACGGTCCGGAATAGTGAAGGGTTGACCCAGTCCGAAACAGTGGCCCCTCAAGTCGAGGTCGGAGAGGGATCGAGTTCGGCCGTGGCTTGATGTGAGTTCCTTTAAAGGTAGAGCTATGACTGCAGTGCCACGTGTTCGATCCCAACGCGGGATCCAACTCAAACCATGTTCTTCAAGACGGAGGACAGGTGCAAGCGCTTCAAGACGGAAACAGGCTGTTTCAAGCACTGAAGCCCCCTCCCCCTGAAAAAATGAAGAACCTTTGCTGTTGAAGAAGTTGTTCTCCCTGCTGAGCTGGAAATCGAGGTCCCTTCTGTTGCTGACCTGGAGGCTTGCGTCAGGGTAGCTGAGACAGTCTTTAGGTTGTTTCCGGAACTCGAAGATCTGAAGTCGGATCCGGAGTTCTTGCGGCTCTCGAAGACACTAGAGAGGGCCGAGGCCATCAGCTGCGAGCTGGAGGGGGATCTCTAAGACAGGGCCGACAAGTTAGAGTATTGCCGGGACGTGGAGATCCCAGAGCTCATAGAGGAGCCTCGGCTGAGGAGCAAATTGCCAATCTTGAGGCTCAAGTACTGTTGGGTCAAGATGGAGCAGAAAAAGCGTGGGAGATCCAAAAGCAGCTTGCTGAGGTTAAGGCAGAGGAGGTTCGAGTTCAGGCTGAGGTTGCTGCTCTTCAGGCCAAGGTTGAGAAACTCAAAGGCAAGTGCAGCGCTTCTGAGACTAGGGTGGAGAGTTCGGCCGCACTCGGTTTCAATCGATGTAAAAGCCTTTTGGTCGTTGTCAGCTCTGACTTGCCACTGGACCTATTGGATCCTCAGCATGAAGTTTCTCAATGAATCTGGTTAAGCCTGTGCCCGGTGCTTCACTGGCTCAGGCTATATTGCTCTTCGTCGGCTCCCAGGCGGAGGTTTCTGAATGAAGACCGTTCCTTCTAGTATTTTGTATTTTTGTAAATATTGGCCTGTGGCCCCCCTCTTGTAACATTTTGCAATATTAATAAAAGTTTTCTTTGTTTTAAACCATCTCGTCATTTATTTATTTTTTGTTTGCAAGTGATTTTGGTGGTGAGGTGAAAGTGGCCGAGACCGAGATTAGGATTACCTGAGTGTCTTCCATTGAACTGTTTCTGATGGAGCACGCGGCTCGGAGATTAGGGAGGTCTTTGTCCCCTGAAAGAGCGTAGAGCTCGGAGATCAGGAGAGTCTTTATCCCCTGATGGAGTGCAGAGCTCGGAGATCAGGGTAGTCTTTATCCTCTGATGGAGCGCAGAGCACAGAGATCAGGGAAGTCTTTATCCCCTAACGGAGCCTGGAGCTCGGAGATCAGGGGAGTCTTTCGCCTCTGATGGAGCACGGAGCTCGAAGATTAGAGGTCCCTTCACCTTCTGATAGAGCACGGAGCTCGGAGATCAGAGGGAAGCTCTTTGGTCGATGCCGCTGGGCACTTCTTCCTTCGGCCACTGATGGAGCATTGAGCTAGGAGATTAGAGGGAAGGCTGCTCACTCGATGCGAGATCAAGGGCCGCTGTGGACCTGAGCCGCTATGGGCCTGTGTGCGCTCCTCAGGCATTTAAGCTCGGAGTCGGGAAGGACATATTCGTCTCTCCATGGGACTTGCCTCGTACCATCGTCCATCGTGTGGCCAGCTCGGGTTGGACTCGGGTAAGAGGGGCGTCACCGGATAACCTGTGTGTTAGTATGAATATAGCAATAAAAATAGAATTTGAAGGCTTAGTTCTGCGATCTTCTCTCATTGAAGTTGATTTTAATACATTTGCATGTTCATTCTTTTTCTACTGTCGTCAATCTTTGTCGGACCCGTCGCCTTTTCTATTTTTTTTCTTATTTTCTAGCTCGATCATTGTGAGGGCTTGTTGTTTTTCAGCTCGCCGTTCTGACTTAAGGTAGAGGTACTGGCACCTTTTCGCCCCATCAAGATCCACCGAGATCGTGACCAGCTCCTCTTGATCTGAGAAGAATTTCATCTTGAGATGAACGGTGGAGGCAACGACCCCGAGCTTTCCCAACGTCGGTCGACCGACTATGCAGTGGTATGGGGAGGTGTAGGGCAGCACTAGGAACCTTGTCTTAATGGTGTTTGACCACGGTGCCTTTGGGACCCCAAAGCGTCTTTTGCCGATTCGGTGCTGTCTGCGGGAGATTTGGTCACTTCGTTGACCACGACCTTCGATTTGGCCATTTGATATCTCAGAAATCGGTACTGGCGGATTCAGCCAGAATCCTTTCCCTGGGAGCATTGAGGTCGGAATACTCAGCATGTCTCCCGCGCCACTCCTTCGTGCTGGACCCGGATTCCTTCTTGGTCTTAGAGTCTTTTCCTTTGCCCGACGCCAGACTTGTGTTGGGAATGTCCGCAGCATCGGCTTCCTCATAGTCGATGTAGTGCGAAATCATCAACGGTTGTTGGCTTGCGGAGTCCGACACTGATCTGGAAGAGGGTACCCTTCCGGAGGCCGTGCCTCATGAACAAGACCCTGATGTCATCGGAGAGCTGATGTACATCGTCTACAATTCAGTTGTATCGCTCTATATAGTCCCTTAGGGATTCCTTTTCCCCTTGACGGATTCATTGTAGCACGTCTTCCGAATTGGGTTTCACCCTTGACGCTGTGAAGCGTGATGAGAATAACTTCGTGAATTTTTTCCATCCCAAAATTGATGCTGGAGGAAGCTCCTGGTACCTTTTTAGGGCACACTTCCTCATGGAGAGAGGGAAAAGCTTGCATCGGACGAGGTCTGAGGCATCACGATAGTCGAGCATCAAATCAAAGGTGTCCACATGTTCGTCGGGGTCGCCCCTGCCGTCATACACATTTAGCCGGGGAGGCTTTTCAAGAGACTTCGGAATCCGGAAGTTGGCGATCTCCGGGATGAAAGGACTAGCCCGTCACCTTCCCTCATTTTTCTTTGATTTACCCTTGTGAGCTCCCTTCTTGCGGGGAGATGGATCCCGGGAGGAAGAGGAGGAATTGGACGAAGGGTTTTCCGAGCTGTCAGGAGAGTCAGACCTTGGCAGTGACTGCGGAGTCGGAGATTTACCGCGTCGCTTTTCCCTGCGAACAGGTCCAGGAGAGGTGTCACTTGGGATGTTATCTAGGGGAGGCAATGTCTGGTGTCTTCGAGAAACTACGGTCCGTGGTGGAGACTGGGGGAGTCGTTCGATTGACTGAGGTTTGGCCGCGGTAGCTCAGGCAATGGCGGCCATTTCCTGCTGCATTAGTCTCTGGCTGCGGTGCTCCAACACATCGAGGTGCTAGCTGACGGCTTGAAGTTGTGTTGGAATGGCGTCAGTCAATGGAACCGGTGCAGGCGGTGGAAATCGGCCAGAGTTGGGGATTGTTAGGACTTCCTCGGGGATGGTCTGAATGTGCCCTTCTGGCGTGGGCTGTAGCTGAGCCCCGGGGTTCACACTCTGCGCCCGAGATTGGGATCAGGTAGGTGGTCGTCCTCGCGGAGGCATGTGTAAGCGCGTATGTGAGTGATTATGCTCCCACTGTGGTCGCCAATATTCGGTACCGGAGTACGGGCTGAAGTACCGAGTTGAAGTGCTCCGCGAGAGCTGAAGGTTGACTTCGGATGGATGGTTCTGGACCTCGGATTGGCTGAGGTGGTCTTCTCCTGCGCCTCGGGTGGGGTACCTGATACGGGCATGACAGAGTACGGTAATGGGCCAGGCCCAAGTTCCTTGAAGGGTTAGCTCAGTCTGAAACATATCTATAAGAGTTATTTATGCTTTCTGGACTTCAATAAACGTGTGTTCTAAAGTAACATTTTTTTAAAAAAAAAGCGATGTTGTCTTGTTTGTGCAACTAATCTATGTCTTTGTTTCTTTGTTGTTGTGTTGTTTGTTCTTTGTCAAGCGTCATTACATGAGGACAAGCAATGGTTTAAGTCTGGGGGTGTGATAGCTCATATTTAGATGAGTTATTTATGCTCTTATTACTTAAATTAATGCAAGTTCTTAAGTAATATTGTTGATTAATTAAGTAAATATATGCTGTTTAATGTAAAAGACGGTTAGGAGCTGGTTAGGTGATAATTTGGCACTTTGGTGCCTCATCTTGTGTTTAAACATATTTGTTTAGTATGCTGCAGTGTCAGACGCTACAGTGTTGCGTTCTGCAGCTGATGAGAGAGAAAACAAAAAAGCAGATTCTGCTGCGTGTCAAAACACAGCAGAGCAGTACAGAAGTTTTCCTGCAGCAGCCACCCACCTTTTACTTTATGGGACACTTGTCTATTTTGTAATGGAGGATGAAAATAGTTGGTGGGATGGCTTGTCACCCTTTTTATAATATATTTTTTTTATATAGAAGTCTCAACCTTCTTCTTCTTCTTCATCATGGAGTTGCTGGTCTGAAGAGAATAGAGTTTTACACTCCATTTTCGTTCAAGCTACATTTTCATAATAAAAAGTTGAAAATCAGCAGTGCTGTGAGCGACGCTATAGCACCAGGCGATTCTGTGAGGGATGCTGTAGCATCACAGGGGCTGTCATCATTTGGAGTATCTTCCTTCTCTTTGTGATTTCGGTTTTATGGCTTTCGATATCTCCTTTAAGCCTTATTTCTTGTGTTTGTTGCTCATCATGAGCTGAATCTCTTGTAGTTGGATGCTTGTAGTTATGTAATGATATTTTAATAGTTTTAATGTAATGTTTGATGTTAGTATTTTAACCCTTGCATGAAACTTCTTCCAATACTTATTTTAGAATTGATCAGCTAAATATAAGTACATTTATAGGTTCATATATTGTCTATAAATCGAACTTAAGTATTAATGTGGGGTAGTGGTTGTTTTAAGGACACTTAGATCAACCCATGCTTAAACCTAGACATAGGAAAGCATAGTTCATAGGGTGAATACTATGGGAGCTTAATATACAGGGGTGAACTTATTTAAAACTTAGATATAAGAGAGTCTTGTAATGAAACTCTGACGATAGTGACTGAAAGGCACGTATCAAACGCTACAACACCCAATGTTATCGCATCAAACAGAACATATCTTTACTTGTTTATTTACATTTATGTTATTCACAATACTTGTTGACAACTTGTTATTGTTATTTGTGTTACTCACTAGCTAAATTACTAATTTAAATATAGAAGTAAATTCAACAATCCTCGTGGGAACGATCTTTACTTACTCTTTATTACTTGTTGCAATTGTGTATACTTGCACATACTCTTTTCCGCACAACAACTACACATTTGGGATGTTTCATATCACATTTAGCGCTATAGTATATATATGTAAAAAAAATTATCAACGTTAAATTCATTATGGTTCCATCGTATTTTATTCTTGCCTTAATTCATTGAGTTCTCTTTAACTTCAGAATTTTTTAGGTACCTGTTTAGTTCTTCTGGAACTGAGATGTTAATTATGTCTGAAGACTCTTTTAGAGTTTCTATATCCTCACTTGGGCCATCTTTCGTTTTAGCTCCTTTCCTTTTTCGAGGATTTTTATATTTGGAGCCGATTGGTCTACCACGCTTTAAGCACGATTGAGACTCATTTGCAATATTCGATTGTCCAACAGATACATCCATTTTATTGGAGCATTAGCAGCTGATATGTATGATTTGGTCACACCTCTAGGTCAGTGAATGCATTTGGTAGATTGTGAAAATGAATTATCTTTTGAACTTCTAGTTCACATTGTTTAGTCTGAGGATCAAGATGAGACAATGATAATTCATTCCTAGTGATCTCTTTTTTCAACTGCTTATTCTCTCCCCCTAATGTTGAGGAATTTAATTCATCAAATGATAATCATCAAAATGGACTATAAACAAATCTCCTTACTTTATTATACATGGAGATTTATATCCAATATATATTCCCAAAATTCTTTGAGAACCTATCATAGTGCATTGTGAATGGAGAATTTGGATCATACATTGCACATCCAAAAAACCTAAGATGGGAAATATTAGGTTCGTGATCAAAGACCAAATTCAAAGGGGAAGACTTGTGATAGCTTGTTGGCTTGATGGGAATCAAAGTTACAACATGCAAAATTGCATGTTCTCAAGTAGAAATCGGAAGTTCTTATCTCATAAGTATTTGTCATATAATTAACTTTAGACGGCTAAAGAATGGTTCTTCAAGACCCTTATATGAATGAACATATGCTACGTGATATCCAATATCAATTATAATAGACATATCATACTCGTCAGATGTTTTCTAGACAACTTATTGGGAAAAAAGCCCACTTACAAATTTTAATGTGTACAATAGATTCCCCACACTTCCATTACAGATGTTTTATCTTGAACTTCAAGTTCATATCATACTCGTCAGATTTTTTTCCACTACACTTCCATTGTGTACAAGATATACATGAAACTCATAAGATTGAAGAAACCCCTCGTCCTTCACATGAATCTGTAATTTATTTTTCGCGTCATTATAGACACGGGATGACCCAACCGGTTTGCCAATCAACAAATTTATTGTGATTTGTAAACTTCTGATTTACAACAACATGTGCTTCAATTGCACTAGTATAAGTGTAGTACAAACCAGAGGAAAAAGTGGGCAACTTTTCCACTACACATACTTTATTCTCCTTCATCTCTCATTTCAATATGATAACCATTTAGACTGATATCTATAAAAATTAAAAAAAAATTACGAGACTTAGGGGAATACAATGCATTCTCAATGTGTAAACTTAGATAAGCAAAATAATAAACTTGATTCATTTGTGTAATGATACATAGAAACAATTATTTGTGCAATCTATTTGGGATGCTTGAATGATGAGTTCTTCTAGAATTCATCATGAATATAGACAAATACGATATGCTTCAATATTAAGTTCTCTGTGCAATCTTTGTAGAATGCTTGAATATTGAATTCTTCAGGAATTCATCAAGAATAGTCAACATGATACTCGTTTTTATGCAATCCAATAGGGATGCTTGAATGTTGAATTCTTCGGGAATTCATCAAGAATAGAAAACATGAAAACCATATAGTAGCTGAATAAAATTCTTAATAAAATTTCTATGCAAGAAATATAAAATATTAACATGATAAAGTAAAAGCTAAAAGGAAGAACATCATAATTTTTGATCAATGGGAAGAAGAAGAACATAATAATATGATAATGGGTTATATTAACTATAAGATATTAGAAGAAAACAAATCTATGTCAAATAGCCTCCAAGCTTATAATAAGAGAAATATTATAGGATCGGTAAGAGAAATATTGCGTATCATTTAAAATTGTATGAGCAGTTCTGCTGTCGACAAAAATATATATCTCCATTAGGATCGGTAAATAAGTCAACAACATCTAAGTGAGTAACATCCATATTACCGTCATCATCATAAGATAAATTTGTTTCAATCTTTTTATCTTTATTTTTAAGTGATTGTTGATAGAGATCGACAAGCTGTTTTGGCGTACAACATGTACGACCTCAACGACCTTTGTCTCCACAACGATAGCAAATATTTTCATGATTTTTGCTTCTCTACCCACTTTTTTCATTCTTTCCAACACTTTCCACTTCTGGTGAAAAAGTGTGTTCTTGTAATTTCCACTATGACTATGATTAATAACACTATCACAGGTTTGCCCATAGTGATCGTGTGTTGCTACATTCACTTCTGGGAATGAAGCAGAACTAGTGTGAAACATCTCATGTTTGTTTAACCAATTGCAATTGATGCATATAAAAGCACTAATACCACATAAAGAAATAGAGTAGTCATAAAACATTGAGAAATAGAAGTAAAATCTAACCAATAATTCTTTATAAGAAGCATAAGAAAGGTCTCCAAGTAAAAAACTTTTCACTGAAAACCATAACAAGAAAATAAAATAACACTCCAAATTGGTAAAATCAACATTTTGTCTTCATGAAGATAAGCTGCAAAATAATACAGACAATAATAAAATTGGAGAGATCAATAACATTACATTGATCAATCAGCAAGGAACGAATAAAATCTGAGTCAGGACATAAATATATACTTTCAGATCCTATTCATGAACAAATGAAAAGTAGTATCCGAACACATTTATAACTTTATAAGATAAGGTGCACACCAAATAATGAAAAGACGAAAAATGAAGGAAAAATATCTATGATCAATCAAATTCAAAATTGCAACATTCTGATGATCTAATCTACGGGATAAGTTAACAAATCGTATAAAGTTATTTACACACTATCCAATTATCACATGGATTTATCAGATTAGAATTAGTATACAATTGTCTTGACATTATCATTTCTAGGAAAAGGCATCACATACTATGCAAAAGTGGTATTTAGCCTATATTTTTCAAGGCTATATATAATGAAAATGATGTTGGTTTTTGTTCTCACCAGAAATAGAATATAGTTAAAAAAGTCATACCGATTGGATATTTATATTTTATTATTAACGATATTTATATTTTATTTGCATTACTAGAATATTGTATATTAATAAAAGAGCCTATTTGTTACAAAAAAAAACTTAAAGGACCAACTTGTTACAAATAAATAACTTAAAGATCCTATGGTGTAATTTTGCCTAAAAAATACAAATGCAATAATTTTATGGTCAAAAAGACAAAAAGCATGATTAATGCACTTATACCTAATATTGATGCTTTGAAACTATTAGTATGATTATAATATTATTTTTTTGATTTGACAGTTTAATTGTTGAGTTTATATTTATGAATTTACGAATATTTTACAATTACGAATTTAATAAGAATATTATATTTCCCAAGGCTATATATAATGAAATTGATGTTGGTTTTACTTCTCAGCAGAAATAGAATATAGTTAAAAAAAGTAATACCGATTGAATATTTACATTTTATTTTAAAAAATGTTTATATTTTATTGCATTACGAAAATATTGTATATTAATAATAAATATAAATGCAACAATTATATGGTCAAATCAATAAATGGACATAAAGCATTATTAATGCCTTTATACCTAATATTGATGCTTTAAAACTATTAGTATTATTATAATATTATTTTTTGATTTGACCATTTTATTGTTGAATTTACATTTATGAATAATTTACAATTACAATTTTAATGACAATATTATATTTCCCAAGGCTATATATAATGAAAATGAGGTTTGTTTTACTTATCACAAGAATTATAATTTAAGGTGAAATCCCAAAAAATGACTTTTCACATCTATCAATCTTATCTTCTTTGTTTTTCATATGTTTCTCAAGTCTTGCTTTTAGGTAAGAGATAATTGATATTGTTTTATCTTTAGTTGATAAGAACTTAAATTCTCAGATCAATGAGACTTAACTACAATTTTATGTAGCTATTCAAGTTAAGCATATTAGGTTGTTTAGGACATAGTTAAAAATATAGTTGTGTTTGAATTGTTAGATAAAAGATGAAATCTCACTTGCTAAGTATTTGCAACTATGGTTTGTTTCAAGATTTGCTACAAGTTCAGAAACTACAGTAGTAGTGCTTTGCAATGAAAACCGTGAGTTGTGGCCTTTCCTACGGTTGTTCAATTGGTTTTGTAGTCAACCATGCATTAAGGCAAGATATCCTAAAGGTGGCCATTCTGTGAACCCCGTGTCAGAGGTGTTTTGTTGTTGTAATAAGTAATGAGTTCTTTTCTATTTCAATTGGTAGTGGGAATGCATTGAGCATGTACTTGTGCCCTGGAGTACATGGTTCGATTCCCACGAAAGGCAAAAACTCTACAGGGGGTAGAGAAGGTCATGATGTGCAGTTCTGGGGTAGCCTACTAGAGAAAAGGTCTGAGGTTGTTACATAACACCCTAGTATTTCTAAACAATAGACCAAAACATACATTTTGGTTTACATGATAGTATAAAACTTCCTACTTAGATATACATCACTGCAAGAATAGCGAAAATGATTACAACTTCATATAGTTCAAGTCATTAATCGAGTACAAAGTCAGCAAGGGAAAATACATAACTAGGACTTAAAATGACTAAGTCTTCAAATCCTCTCCTTGTGCACGTAATCTACTCGTGCTTTAATACCATCTTCTTTCCTTACTTTTCTGTAAAACAACAACATAGAATAAGGTGAGATAACATATCTCAGTGAGTCCTACCGTGACCCCTAACATTGTAAAAAGGTTCCAGCACAGCCGCTTTACAGGGCGCATGGTTCGTGCTTAAATGTGCATTGGTCGTACCTGTTTGACCACATCACCAAAAATTCTGTTTTCGTGTAAAATTTCCATTGCGATAGATTCCGAAACTTATACCGATCAATTCCTAACTTAGTAAGCTTCAATACCAGTACATTATCCAATCCAAACAATCAATAACAATCTCATTTCAACAACAATCAATCAAAATATATATGTTCCAACGACACAAAATATATTAATTCGCAAATACGTTTTCCTTGAATCAATTTCAAAACGAACACACAAATGACTCAGAGACAGAACATGAAATAAACGAAACCTAAGCAAAATAGAACTCACTGATTGTCATGATAATCACAGATAACCAAGACTCAACGAAGTGCACACGATAACGTAACCACACGAACACCTGAATCCGCTCCAAAGCCTCCCCAATGAACCATCTCCGAATTTCAGTGATTAAATCCTCCTCTTGCTATTCCAAACGACAATGTGGGTTCCAAAACGCTCTAAGTTCTGTTGACGCAAAATCCCAATTGAGTTTGATGGTTAACAAACTTCACATGTGAGAGGCTTAAGTTATCTAATTTCATATGCTACTAATGATTCTTCTTGAGTGAAATTTAAGAACAGGATATGTTAGCTACTCTCAAGAAGATAATCTGCTTTTAAGAAGCATAAGTGTTGAAAAGACCTGAAGCAATGACAAGACAAAGAAGCAATAAGAATGTTGATAGAAATAACAAAGAAAAACTCCCTTGGAATAGAAGAGAAAGGTCATTAGTTGAGAAGGGTTAACAAGAGAAGACTC
This sequence comes from Astragalus glycyphyllos, assembly GCA_963573325.1. NCBI lineage: Eukaryota > Viridiplantae > Streptophyta > Magnoliopsida > Fabales > Fabaceae > Astragalus > Astragalus glycyphyllos. The sequence goes on from OY754310.1 coordinate 21,198,696, forward strand.
ATCATGAGAAGAGTGAATATGAGAAGAGTCATGTTGAGAAGACTCAACATGAGAAGAGTCGTGATGAGAAGATTCATCATGAGACTAATCATCAGGAGAAGAGTCATCATGAGAAGAGTCAACATGAGAAAATTCAGGAGAAGAGTCAACATGAGAAGATTCATAATCAAGTTGAGAAGCATGATGACAAGAAGAGTCAAAATCCGAAGGGTCATGATGAGAAAAGTCAAGTTGAGAAGCATCAACTTGAGAAGCATCAACTACAGAAGTATCAACTTGAGAAGACTCAAAATTGAGAAGATTCAAAGAAGAGAAGAGTCATCATAGTTGTAATGTGTTGTCTTCTCATGACAACTGTAGTGTGCTGTCTTCTGCAAAAAAGTGCTGCAGAAAGTGCAGAGCAAGCTGTCTTCTGCAGAAAATGCAGAAACAGCTGTTGTACTTTTTGACCACCCCTCTCAACGACTATATTTACTTAGGAAACCAATCCAACGACTATAAATGATTAACCAATGGTTAATACACATATAATCCAGCCTCAATGGCTATAAATACCACCATGGATCTTTGCTGAAGTTCTTTGTGAGAGAGAAATCAAATTCTTCCCATCCTTCTCAAGTAGATCTCTCACTCATACTCAAGTCATGCTTTAATCTAGGGATTCTATTTTCTGAGTACGTAGTTCAACTTGTTGTGTTAGGATTCAGTGGAATCTACCTTGTTTAAACCAAGCTTTGGTAATCTCATAAAACCCCCCAAACCAAAAAGTGTAAGACCTGTAAGAAGTCTCCTCAAATAGCATGGTGTTGCTATGGTTAAAGAGAAGCCTGCAAGAAACCTTCTCAAGTAGCATGTGTTGCTGTAAGGCTTGAGAAGTCAGTTGCTTCTGTGTTAGAAGGAACCTAGTAGATCAGAAGGATCGTATTAGGTGGAAGAAATAGTACGTAGAGATACAACAACACTATCTCTTACCTTGGAAAAGCTATTTCTAAAATCATCTCGTTCTCTTTACTGATAGTTGTTTTGAGAAGAAAGAACTAACTGACCTTTCTCAACTCAGAAACATAGTTGAGAAGAGAGTTTCATCTCACTCTTCTCTTCTCACTGTCACGGTTGAGAAGACTGTTTCAACTGACCCTTCTCAACTCAGAAACATAGTTGAGAAAACAGATTCATCTCACCATTCTCTAGCAACTATCATAGTTGAGAAGACTGTTTTCACTCACCCTTCTCAACTTTGCATTTACACAAAATGTCTAACAATACTTGTGAAGCTGTTAATATTGTTTCAGGTTAATTTTTAAAAGGGTCACAATTCCAACCCTCCTTCCTTGTGACACTCTGTTAGCCTGCATTTTCGACAGGCTAAATTAAATGCAGTCAACGAGGTTTGATTTGCTAGTTTCAGAGGAAAGTGTTAATTTCGACACTGAAGAATTGTATCAGAAAGTAAATTCGACGAAGCTCTGAACTTAATGAATATAAAGGATTGAAGAAGAGTTGGTTCGACAAGAAGGAAGCTAGAGTTTAGTGAAAGATCAGGAATTAAGTGCTCGTTGTCGAAATAGCCCAGCAGTTACCTTGGTCGAAAAGGCGCAGCGGTTACTATTTTTAAATTCTCTGCAGTTAGTTGGTTATGTTTTTTTTCCCTCCTTGTATAAATAGTAGTTTTTCATAGGAAAAACGGGTCACAATCTCATTACAGAATTCTTACGCTCTAACTTCCAACACATTACAGAGAAAATGAGCCAAGAGAAGAATGTCTGATCTGTGCACCAACTCTCTTTACAATTAATGCAATTTTAATTTGTTTTCTTCTTTGCTTTTCTGCAATTTTTTCTTTGTTTTATTCTCCCTCATTGAGGAAATTCGACGGTTTCGCGCGAGATCGACGGTCATCTTCTTTTTTTTACTTTTAAACTGGAAGAACACATATAATTCTGGGAAAAACTTTAACACAAATGATCTTAGGATTTACTAGTAGATCCTGCAAACAGAAGTAATTTCAAACTAGCGGTGTTTTTGGTTGAATTCTTAAACTTTGTGTTTGTCTGTGCATGCAATTAAGGAGTGGTAAACATCTTCCAGAGATGGCACGCTCTAGTACAAGTAATGCCTCTGCATCAAATGCACAAAGTACACAAGAACAAGCGTCAGTTAGTGACGTTAACGCTGCAAATGTCGCAGGCATAACCGTTGCTATGCCTTTTTTGACAACAATGGGAGTAACCGCTATAACTTCTCCCATAATTACTCCTATGTCAATGATGACCACTGCAGCATTAACAAATGTTAATACAATGGCTTCTGTGCCACCAATAGTAGGACCAACGAGTCCTTTGATGGCAAATCCAATGATTGGAAATATGCCATTTACTATGAGTGGAAGGGCTTTACTGTATGGCATGCCAACAGCATTGATGGCAGGTCTTCAGACAAATTCGTCTACATTTGCAGATAATGCAATTACAGGGTATTCTCCTACTCATAGTTCAACAGAGGGCAACCATAGTAGAAATGCCCAAACTAATCTGACTACAACATCTTTGTTGGCATTAAGACAACAAATGGATGATAGCAATCATTATATGGTCAATATGTTAACACAACAAATTGGTACTGTGTTTAATCCTTTGATACAAAACACTAATAATAGTTACCAAATGTTGGCAACACAAATGGGAAGAATTGTTGATTTCTTTGGTACTCCACCAGCACATAACCAGCAAATCTCCCAAATCCAAAATGCTAGGCCTGTAGAGATACTTGTAGAAAGGCCTAACAATGCAATTCCTATGAATCAGGGAAACCAAGGACAACAACAAATTGTCGAAGAGCCTATGAGGATAGAGGCAATCCCTGAAGTTGTGTTGGTGAATTGAAACCAAAATGCAGACGAAGTGGTCAGACAAGTGCAACAAAACAATTTTGGAGCACAAAACAATCTGGCTAATATGGTCGAAACTATTTTAGCCCAGAATGGACTTAACTTAGGTTTACATAGGCCTAATTTTGTGTTGCCCTTGTCAGAATACACCTTACAAACAGAGCTACCTAGGGGATGGAAAATTCCCAAGTTCACAAAGTTCGCTGGAGAAACCAGTGAATCTACCGTCGAACACGTGGCTCGTTATTTGACTGAGGCTGGCGATCTAGCACATAATGAGAATTTAAGGATGAAGTACTTTCCAAATTCTCTAACTAAGAATGCCTTCACATGGTTCACTACACTGCCTCCAAATTCAATTTTTAATTGGAGTCAATTAGAAAAGGCCTTCCATGAGCAGTTCTATATGGGCCAATGTAAGATTAGTCTTAAAGAACTGGCTAGCGTTCGACGCAAGGGGGCAGAATCTATTGATGATTATCTCAAAAGATTTAGACTACTCAAAGCAAGGTGCTTTACCCAAGTGCCTGCGCATGAGTTAGTCGAAATGGCTGCTGGTGGTCTAGATTACACTATAAGAAAGAAACTAGATACTCTACACTTAAGAGATATGGCGCAATTAGCTGATAGAGTTCGACAAATAGAGAGACTTAAAGCTGAAAAAGCCAGAATAAGTACCTTCCATAATAAAAAAGAAAAGGTTGCTTATGTCGAAACTAATGACAGTGACCAAGAATTCGACATATCTTATGAAGATGTCGAAGAAGAGGTTAATATTGCAGAATTGAAATCAGGACCTCCTTATACCTGTCGATTAGCTCGTTGTCGAAAAAAGGAGAAATCTGGAAAGAACAAGGTATTTTCGACCTGATGACGTCATTCGAACAGTTAAGAGGAATTTCAAAAATGTCATTTTCTTCTTCATTTAAAAACTCAGTCTAAAAAGACATTTTTGGGGGGCAATTTGTTAGCCTGCATTTTCGACAGGCTAAATTAAATGCAGTCAACGAGGCTTGATTTGCTAGTTTCAAAGGAAAGTACTAATTTCGACACTGAAGAATTGTATCAGAAAGTAAATTCGACGAAGCTCTGAACTTAACGAATATAAAGGATTGAAGAAGAGTTGGTTCGACAAGAAGGAAGCTAGAGTTTAGTGAAAGATCAGGAATTAAGTGCTCGTTGTCAAAATAGGCCAGCAGTTACCTTGGTCGAAAAGGCGCAGCGGTTACTGTTTTTAAATTCTCTGCAGTTAGTTGGTTATGTTTTTTTTCCCTCCTTGTATAAATAGTAGTTTTTCATAAGAAAAACGGGTCACAATCTCATTACAGAATTCTCACGCTCTAACTTCCAACACATTACAGAGAAAACGAGCCAAGAGAAGAATGTATGATCTGTGCACCAACTCTCTTTACAATTAATGCAATTTTAATTTGTTTTCTTCTTTGCTTTTCTGCAATTTTTTCTTTGTTTTATTCTCCCTCATTGAGGAAGTTCCACGGTTTCGCGCGAGATCGACGGTTTTGTTCTTCTTTTTACTTTTAAACTGCAAGAACACATATAATTCTGGGAAAAACTTTAACACAAATGGTCTTAGGATTTACTTGTTGATCCTGCAAACAGAAGCAATTTCAAACTAGCGGTGTTTATCAAAATCCAAGGTAAACACACTCATTGACTTCAATTGGTATCAGAGCTCGGCCTCTGGGATGAGCACACTAAACAGTGTGAGAGTAAAGGATCTTGGAAGAAGTCATGAGCAAACCAAATTCTATTTCTTCCTTCCAGAAAGTTCTTGATCAAATAGAAGGAATTAGGAAAAACATCACCACAATATATAAGGGGCACATTTGAAGGAGAAGGAAGCAACTCAAAACTTTGAATGTATGTATTCTGGGCACATGAAGCAAGACTTCCCATTTCTCAACAAAAAGAGGTATCAAATTCTAATCTTTCAAAATGTGATAACTGTCAAGAAATTTAATCTTTTTCCATATTTTATTAGATGACTCAAATAGTTTATCTAAAAAAAAAGGGCATGCTATTTAGAAAACAGTTTTGAGACTCAAAGAAGGAAGATGAGCAACTTAGAGTTCAGAATGAAAAAGTGGCTAAAATCATTCATACTTTGCAACAATTTCATTTTAAGCATTCTGAAAAATATAAGCTTTTCAAGTTGAAAATGTCAAATGAGATAAGTTCCCATGACTTTGATTTTAAAAAGGGAAAACCATGTTTTGAAAGAACAAGTTACAAATAAGCTATTGATTTATGTAAAACTCATAAGAAAGATTTCTCTATGAAGAGTAAAATATCAAAAGTCAAATGCTCATATTGCAAATAGTTTGAACACTTACAAATTTCAAACTATAACCAAAGGTAAAAAGTTTCCACTTGGAACAACTAACTACCAAGGACCCAAAAAACAAAGAGGACCTGGATTATTGATTTTTGATACAGGAGTGTCTCTTAACATCAATGAGAAAGATGCGGTTCCTAGACAATGAATGCTCAAGGCACATGACAGGGGAGAAGGATAAATTCTCTCCATGGAGAGCCTTGACAGAGGACTTGTCATTTTTTGTAATAATGACAAAGACTTCATCAAAGGAGTAGATATAGTAGGTAAAATAAACTCTGCTCAGTTTCAAAATGTTCAGTTTGTTAAGGGATTTGCAACATAACTTGCTTAGTATGAGTCAATTATGTGATTCTAGACATGAAATATTTTTTTAAATCTGATGCATGCAAAATAAATAGTTTAGAGTCTAGAAAAACTATTTTTACTGGTCATAGAACAAATAATCTTTATAGCATTTGTCTTGATGATTTACCTGATCAAATGTGTCTTATTTGGAAAGAAGATGACAAATGGATATGGTATAGGAGATTTGGTCATGCTAGCATGAAAACCCTTTCAAAGTTGTCCAAACTTGATTTAGTCAAAGGGCATCCAAAGATTAAGTATGAGAAGAATAAATCAAGTGAAGCATGCATTCATGGATATCATGACAAATTATCTCTTAAACCTATTAACATGATTTCCACTCATAAACCTTTGAAACTTCTGCAAATAGATCTATGTGGTCCTACAAAGCATGTTAGCCTTAGTGGAAAGAGATATGACTTTGTTATTGTTGATGATTACTCAAGATTCACATGTGTTATTTTCTGAAACATAAAGATGAGGCTTTTGAAAGCTTCAAAACATTTTCTAAGAAAGTTCAAAATGAGAAAAGTTCTAACATTGTTGCAACTAGCAGTGACCATGGAGGAGATTTTAAAATGCTATGTTTAAAACTTTTCTTGAAAAAATGGTGTGTCACATAACTTTTCTTGACCAAGAACTCCTCAACAAAATGGTTTAGAAATAAATGACTAGAACATTGCTCAATGATTCAAAAATGAAAAGTACTTCTGGACTGCTACATTCTAAATAAAGAAACTATTGGAAAGATTTTGAACAAAACCCCACATGAACTTTGGAAAGGAAAGAAGCCCATTATATCTTATTTCCATGTATTTGGCTATGATTGCTATGTTTAAAATAACAAGGACAATTTGGGAAAGTTTGATGCTAAATCTGATCCTGCATTAGTCTTAGAATATTCTCTCACATCAAAAGCATATAGAGTTTATAATCTTAGGACTAAGGATGTTGAAGAAAACATGCATGTTATGTTTATTGAAACTAACATTTCAACAGATAGAAATGAAGATGGTGAGATAGATGCAAATAAGACAGATGAGAAGGGTAACGAAATTCATAAGAAAACAGAATCTGATTCTACACTCGACCCTTCTCAACATCTAAAGAACCCTCAAAATCAACCAACTCAAGCCTCTGTGTAAATAAGGAGTTGGAGATTGGTGACTAACTATCCTCATGAGCAATTAAATGGAGAAATTTCTGAACAAGTTGAGAACCAGAAGTTCATTCAGAAGATAAGCTTCTCACTGTACTCTGATTTCAGCAATAGAACCAAAGAATATAAATGAAGCAATTATTGATGAATCGTGGGTCGAATCAATGCGAGAGGAGATTGCTCAGTTTGAGAAGAATGAGGTATGAAGCTTTGTTATATCTCCAAAGCATCAATCTGTTATTGGCACAAAATGGGTCTTTAGAAGCAATATAGGATAAGGATGGTAAGGTTATCAGAAACAATGCAAGTCTAGTTGATCAAGGCCATAATCAATAGGAAGGTATTGACAATGATGAATCATTTGCTCCTGTTGCCAGGTTAGAAGCCATTAGAATACTTCTTGCTTATGCTACCAACAAAGATTTCAAACTCTTTCAAATGAATGTCAATGGATTTCTACATGAGGAGGTGTAATCACTTTTTCAAATTGACTAAAGCTCTCTATGGCTTTAAACAAGCTCCTTGACCATGGTATGAGAGGCTTAGTACTTTTTTGATCAAAAATGGTTTTTCATGAGGAACTAAAGATGTTACACTTTTTAGAAAAACCCTCAAAGATGAATTATTAAATGTTCAAATTTATGTTGATGACATCATCTTTGATGCATCCAATGAAAAGCTTTGCAATGACTTTGGAAAATTAATGATAAATGGTTTGAAATGAGTCTCCTGGGTGAACTAAGGTATTTCCTTGGTTTGCAAATTAAGCAACATAAGAAGGGTATCTTTATTTCTCAAGAGAAGTATATCAGAGACCTTCTTAAGAAGTATAAGATGAGTGATGCCAAATTTATAGCCACTCCACTGCACCCTTGTGCAAGTATTAATGAAAAAGATGAGAAAGCTAAGTCTCTTTCTAAAAAGGAGTATAGAGGCATGATAGGTTCCCTATTATACCTCACTACAAGTAGACCAGATGTAGTCTTCTCGGTTGGACTATGTGCTAGATTCCAAACTTCTCCTAAAGAGTCTCACCTTACAGTTGTCAAACAGATTTTCAGATATCTTATTGGAACACCTAACCATGGTCTTTGGTACGAAAAGAAAATACATTTTGAGATTATAGGGTATTGAGATGCTGATTATGCTGGAGACAAAATGGAAAGTAAAAGCACAAGTGGTTCATATCTACTACTTGGGGAATCAATCATCTCATAGTCATGCAGAAAGGAAAGCACAATTTCCCTCTCAACAACAAAATCTAAGTATGTCTTTGCTGCTGGTTGTTGTTCTCAAATTTAAGTTACTTAGGTATTCTAATATTTTGTGATAATACAAGTGCTATAAATCTGTCTAAAAATTCGATACATCATTCTAGATCAAAGCACACTGATATGAAGCATCATTTCATTAGAAATCATGTGCAAAAGAAATATATTAAACTTATTTTTGTCTAGATACTAAACATCAACTAGTTGATGTTTTTTACTAAACAACTCTTAGAGGAATGCTTAGTTTCATTAAAAGCATGATGCATATCATTGAAACCCCTTCAGATGAGAAGGGTCGTGACCAACAACCTTCTCAGTGATGAGAAGGGTCATAACCCTTAACCAATAGGGAGGGACTTGATTTTATCACAAATTGTAGGGGGTATGTTTGGATAAAGCAAATTAAAATGCCAACTGCCATTAAAATAAACATCCTTCACTTGCATTTCCAAATTGTGTATGTCAAAATTGATCACATGTTCAGCAAGTTTACCCACTTCGGACCAGGGAGAAAACCATAGAGAAGAACTCCCATCGCCGAGTCTAAATTCATACCCTTGTCTTAAAGAAATTTTAGCTTTCATGATAGCATTCCAAATCACCGAGCTAGGCTTCTTAGGAAGATCAAGAAAGGAATTATTCTTCACATTTTTATGTCTTAGAACTTGAACCCACAGCTTATCACGATCCTTGTGAATTTCCCATACAAGTTTCCCCAACATAGAGGTATTAGCTTCCCTTGTTTTCCTAATGGCCAGTCCCCCTACTTTCTCCGGCTTTGTGATTTTATCCCAACCAACGAGGTGAACACCAGAATTCGAATTACCCTTCCAAATGAAGTCTCTAGATAGTTTATCAATATAGTTGCAAGTGTATTGAGGCAACCATGCCATTTGCATATAGTATGTAGGGATAGAATTCAAACCCAGTTTCGCCAAAGTCACTCTTCCTGCCTTGTTTAGTAATTTATTCTTTCAAGTAGCATGTGTTGCTGTAGGGCTTAAGAAGTCAGTTGTTTCTGTGTTAGAAGCTACAAAGTAGATCAGAAGGATCGTATTAGGTGCAAGAAACAGTAGGTAGAGAAGACTGTTTTCACTCACCCTTCTCAAATTTGCATTTACACACAATGTCTAACAATACTTGTGAAGTTGTTAATGTTGTTTCAGGTTAATTTTTAAATGGGTCACAATTCCAACCCCCTTCCTTGTGACACTCATTGACTTCAACAGAATGGGGGTAAGAATTACTTACATGCATGAAGGTTTGTGTTGATGGTGTCTCCCTCTTCTTCCTCTCTCACTCTCGCAATCTCACTCTCTCTCTCAATAGCTCTCTTTCTTTCTAAATTTCTGTTTTTGCTAAATGAGAGGGTAAGAGTGGTAGTCTTGTGTTGTAGTGAGTGAGGGAACAAAAGGTCAGTTGAAGGCAAATTTTTAAAAGGGTGTAAATTGACTATTTTGCTCTTGTTCTCTAATTCCTAAAGGTGGCCATTGTGTGAACCCAGTGTCAATGGTGTTTTGTTGTTGTAATAAGTAACGAGTTCATTTCTATTGTTGTAATAAGTGATTAATCTTTTTTATCACATGAATCTAAAATAATAAGATACTTGAAGTTAGATTTGGCACTTGAAATTGAATGAAATTGGACCCTAACTTCATTTACAACCCTTTATTAAACTTTTGAAAATTTGGACAGAAGCCTATGTACGGGTCGTTCTCATCTACGCACGGGTCGTGCTCCCTTTAAAAAGGTTCCAGTACACAGCTGTTTTACGGGGCGCACGGTCCGTGCTTAATTGGGCACTGGTCGTGCCTGTTTGATAGCATCACCAAAACTTCTGTTTTCGTGTAAAATTTCCATCGCGACCGATTCTGAAACTTGTACCGATCAATTCCTAACATTGTAAGCTTCAATACCAGTACATTATCCAATCCAAACAATCAATAACAATCACATTTCAACAACAATCAATGGAAATATATATGTTCCAAACAACAGAAAATATATTAATTCGTAAATACGTTTTCCTTGAATCAATTTCGAAACGAACACACAAATAACTCAGAGACAGAACATGAAATGAACGCAACCTAAGCGAAATAGAACTCGCCGATTGAGATGATAATCATAAATAACCAAGACTCAACGAAGTGCACAGGATAACGTAACCACATGAGCTATCCCCGAATCAACACCCAAATCCGCTCCAAAGCTACCTCAATGAACCATCTCCGAATTTCAGTGATTAAATCCTCCTCTTGCTACTTCCAAACGACAATGTGGGTTCCAAAACACTCTAATCTAACTTCATTGTCAACATGCAAGCATCCTTAAGACTCAATCTTCACTTTTGGCTAAAGTGGAGCTTGAAACTTGAAAATGTTGAGGCAAAATCCCTAATTAAGTTTTGATGATTAACAAACCTCAAATGTGAGAAGCTTAAGGTTTCTGATTTCATACGCTACTAATGTTCTTTTTGAGTGTTATGAAAGAACAGGTTCAATTAGTCAAATCTCAAGAAGGTATATGCTTATGAGAAGATTCATTTATGAGAAAACATAAAAAGAATATTGTCCACAAAGCCTGAGAAGAAAGTCCTCTCTTGATAAGATCCAAAAGTCAAGACCACATGGTAAACTTGAGAAAGATCATCATGAGAAGCCTTAGTTATTATTGTGGCAATATGAGAAGAGTACACAACAAGGACCAAACCAAGAAGAGTCATCAAGAAGATGATGAGAAGAGTCATAACCCTGAGAAAGGTCATGATGAGAAAAGTCAAGTTGAGAAGAGTCACAACCCTGAGAAGGGTCATGATGAGAAGAGTCATGTTGAGAAGGGTCATACTATGAACCTCCTTCAGGGACAGCAACATGAGAAGCATCAACATAAGAAGTATCAACTTGAGAAGCATCATCATCTGCCAGATGTGAGAAGAGTCACAACAAGAAGTGTCATGAACAACTGGAAGCAACTATCTTCTGCAGAAAAGCAGAAACAAAAGAAGGGTGCTGATATCAGTGAGAAAGTTAAAACAGAATGAACACCTGACCCTTCTCAACCTCCAAACAACCAAGATAGACAACCCACTCAAGCTTCTAAACTACGTAAAAGTTGGACACTAGTTACACACCATCCTCAGGAGCAAATAATTGGAGAAACTTCTGAACATGTAAGAACCAGAAGCTCCTTTAGAAAAGAAAATGCTCAAAGTGCCCTTATCTCATCAATGGAACCTAAAAACATAAATGAAGCAATTATTGATGAATCTTGGGTAGAAGTAATGCAAGAAGAGCTTGCTCAGTTTGGGAAGAACGAGGTATGGAACTTGATTCCTTCTCCTACACACCAATCTGTTAATGGGACAAAATGGGTTTTCAGAAACAAAATGGATGAAAATGGTAAAGTTGTCAGAAACAAAGCAAGGTTAGTTTCTCAAGGTTACAATCAACAGGAAGGTATTGATTATGATGAAACTTTTGCTCCTGTTGCTAGATTAGAAGCCATTAGAAGTCATTAGAATACTTCTTGCTTATGCTGCTCATAAAGATTTCAAACTTTTTCAAATGGATGCCAAAAGTGCTTTTTTAAATGGTTTTCTAAATGAGGAAGTGTATGTACACCAACCTCCTGGTTTTATTGATGAGAAACATCCAAACCATGTTTTCAAACTAACTAAGGCACTCTATGGTCTTAAACAAGCTCCTAGAGCTTGGTATGAAAGACTAAGTACTTTTCTTCTCAAAAATGGTTTCTCCAGAGGAAAAATAGATGTTACTCTTTTTAGAAAATCTCTTAAGGATGAGCTTTTAATTGTGCAAATCTATGTTGATGATATCATCTTTGGAGCAACAAATGAAAAGTTGTGCAGTGACTTTGGAAAATTAATGATGAGTGAGTTTGAAATGAGTTTAACGGGTGAGCTAAGATACTTTCTTGGCTTACAAATCAAACAACTTAAGAAGGGTATCTTCATTTCCCGAGAAATATATCAAAGATCTTCTTAAGAAATATAAAATGAGTGATGCAAAGGCAATGGCAACACCTATGCACCCTTCTGCAAACATTGAGAAGGATGAGAAGGGTGGTAAGTCTATGTTTGAGAAGGAATATAGAGGAATGATTGGGTCTTTATTGTATTTCACTGCAAGTAGACCAGACATAGTCTTCTCTATAGGGTTGTGTGCAAGATTCCAAACTGCTCCTAAGGAATCTCATCTATGTGCTGTAAAAAGAATTTTTAGATATCTTGTTGGAACACCTAACATTGGCTTATGGTACAAAAAGAGAACACATTTTGAGCTCATTGGGTATTGTGATACTGACTATGTTGGAGACAAAATTGAGAGAAAAAGTACAAGTGGTTCATGTCAATTGCTTGGAGAATCTCTCATCTCATGGTCATGTAGAAAACAGAACACAATTTCCTTGTCAACCAGAGAAGCAGAATATGTCTCAGCTGCTGGTTGTTGCTCAAAAATCTTATGGATCAAAAATCAACTTGAAGATTTCTCTTTAAACTACTCAGGTATTCCTATATTCTGTGATAACACTACTGCTATTAATCTATCTAAAAATCCAATTCAACATTCTAGATCAAAGCACATTGATATTAAACATCATTTCATCAGGGAGCATGTTCAAAAGAAAGATATTGAACTTGTGTTTGTTGATACAAAGCATCAATTAGCTGATATATTTACTAAACCTCTCTTGGAAGAAAGTTTTAGTTACATTAAAAACATGCTTCACATCATTTAAACTCCCTCAGATGAGAAGGGTCATGACCAGCAACCTTCTCAGTCCTGAGAAGGGTCATAACCCTCAACCTTCTCAATTCCTGAGAAGGGTCATCACATATGACCATAAAAATTAAAAAATATTTTATGTTTTTGTCTATGTGTTTATTTGTCTTTAATTAGTATGAGTTGATTAAGTATTTATTTCCTTTTATCTCTTTGTCTTAGGTTTAGTTTTTATTGAAAACCCCAAAAAAGGATCCTAGCCGTTACAACGACTCTCTTCTTTCTTTTCACACGGTCTAGTCACAAACAGTTACACACATCAGTCAATGATGTTGTAATCGTTGGTCAATAACCATTCCCGAGTGATTAAATTCACTTCTCCTCTCTCCTCCTTCACTCTACGAAAACCGTTCTTCTTTAAACACCAAAATCCCTTTTCTCTCTCAAATGGTAAGAACCAAAAAATCTGATCCAGTATCAACTTACTCTGATTCTTCTCGCGAAACCCACTCAAATCTTCCTAACTTCATTCTCCTTGGATCCCCTCAAAACTTCGTTGACGTCAAACTACTCAAATCACTCCCTGCCAAAATGAAACACACTCCCAGTGGTAACCCAAGAAGATCCATGCGTGTTAAATTTCATACTGCTGCAAAGAACACTTCTGGAACCAATCCTGAATCACCTATTCATTTAGAGAAGCAGGAAAATGTTCCTGTTCGTGAAACAGAGCAAGTTTCTACCGTGGAGAAAAAGGCTGAATCTTCTCAACCAACCACTAAATCTTCTACAAAGAAAGTTTCTGAGAAGAAAACAATGGAAAAGGGAAAGAAGGTTGAGAGTTCCTTGCCTCCTAGTGGCAAGAAGGGTCGGGAGTTAAAGAAAAGGAAACAACCAGAACTGTCTAAATGGAGTAAGAAGGCCGACGTGTCTGGTACTGTGTATTCACGAGAAGAGATTGAAAGATGTGGATGGAATATCACTCCTCTTCTCACTCAACAGAAGTGGGAGAAGTTCATCTCTCTAGATGATTTAGTCTACAGAGAAAAGGTTAGGGAGTTCTATGCAAATGCTAAGTTTCAGACTGATCCTCCACAAATCACATCCTGGATTGGTGAAAGGGAATTTACAATCTCTCCAAGCACTTTTAGAAGAGCTCTTGATCTACCCAATCAAGGTACTCAGATGATTGAAGAAAACTGGTACAACTTGATAGGCATCTCTATCCAATAACTCTAAACCCTCCTCCTGAAAGACTCTTCACTTCCCATCTCAGCCCCCAATCTCAAACCTATGGTAAGAATCCTTCACCATATCAGTTCTGACACCCTTCTCCCTAGAGCAGGTTCTTTTGAGAAGGTTACAAGTGGGGATTGCATGATATTGTACCATCTCATTGAGAAAAATCCCATTACCCTTCCCTTCCTAATCATTCAGCATATGATTAATGCAATCAAGCCAGATAAACTTGCAAACACCTTGCCTTATGGAAAAGCTCTCACTAGAATCTTTAATCACTACTTGATTAAGATTTCTGTTGATGAAGGAGTCATAGAATCCAAACCATTTACCTCTAAGAACCTTAGACTCATGGGACTAGATGTCTCTCCAAGAGATGACCAAGATGAAGGAAAGAAGAAGAAACAGAAGAAAGAAGATGCATCTGGGGTATCTACAAATGTAGAAAAGGAAGCCACTCTATCTGAAATACTGAAAAGAGAAGCAAGAAGAAACATGACACCATCCCTCAAGAAGAAACAGTAGTCTTAGAGGACATTGTACCATTCAACTTGAATGAAGGATTAAATTTTGAAGAAGAAGAAGGCATTCCCTCACAATTAGAACTTGCTAACTTGGTTCAAGAAGACACTTCTGCACAAGAAGGGAAAAGTGTAGCAAGTGAGAATGTAACACCCCCTTTCTAACACGTCCAAAGTAATATAAAAATCAGAGTTTTCAAAAACCTTTTCGATACACCCACAGGGGAGTGCTACATTTACACCATACAACAAATAACCATATTTAAAATTCATCAAAATAGAGAAATGTGATACATAGCACATCGATCGGGACGAACCCTCAAAACACCTGTTCGACTACACCACAGTTATTATAATCACCATCGCAGAGGAATAAAGACAAGTCTCATAATATAATTCATACATCCCAAATAAATAGTTTGAAATCAACAGATAAAACAACAACAAAACTAATGATCGCCCCCCCCCCCCCCCCCAGGTGCTACGTATCAGAGCAAACGACACGGACCAGACTAAGGAAGGTAGAAGAACCTTCACTCGGGATCACCTGCACGTTGCCGACATAAGAAGCAACATATAAAGCAGAAGGGGTGAGTCTCTAACAAATATAATAGCATGTATGATAAGCAATATGTTAGAGTAAAGGCAACCATAAACACCGCCTCACAACACTACGAACATACAACATCATTATACAACATCAATTCATAAGCATCAAGGAACATCACTAATTGCATGATTATATGCATGAGGTGCAACCCACACCAACGGGCATATGCATGTGGTACCATCATCACCAATAATTGCCATTCGGGCATCATCACCTATAATTAATCATAAGGCCGAAGCCTACATCACCGGTAAATGCATATGAAGTATGCGACTCCATGAACAATGCACCAACAACAATCCACAATCATAGTATTATATGTATAATACAACATCACCAATAATCATTAGATTCATCACCGTCATTAAATTCACCATCACCATAAGTGGTCATAGACCCATCACCTGTCACCGTATTTAAATTCACCAAGTACATCACCAATCATAGCTCTATGGCTAACACCAAACTCGCCGGACACACCAACACCAAAAATATAGACTACTTTATAAGTCCAAGACACGGGACAGTCACCGGAGTTGGCGCCCCGCAGCACACAGGCAACACTGGGCAACACTGCACACAGCACACAGGCAACACTGGGCAACACTGCACACAGCACACAGGCAACACTGGGTAACACTGCACACAGCACACAGGCAACACTGGGCAACACTGCACACAGCACACAGGCAACACTGCACACAGCACACAGGCAACACTGCACACAGCACACAGGCAACACTGGCAGCACACTGCGCCAGCACACAGGCAACACTGGCAGCACACTGCGCCAGCACACAGGCAACACTGGCAGCACCGAGACACCCAACACTCCACCACCAAATTTCAACATCATTGTTCATGACTCTTTCAAGCATATCATCAAACACCATACAAGCACCATATATTTACATTCCAAATCATTGAATCATTTCATCAAACACCTTACAAGCAACATTAATTTCATCAATTATTCCAACAAAACACCAAGCATACCAAATTTCATCAAAATGAAATCAACAACATCATCACTCATTCAATCACCAAATCAATTAATTCACAACAACTTAAATCCTAAAACCCCACATAATAACCATCATACAATCCCATTATAAATGAAGAAAACCCACCCTTACCTTGAATTTTGGTGAAGACAAGCACTCTCCACAAAACCCCAAAGCAAAAGCAAGCTAGCAAGCTCCTCTTCCCTTCTCCTTGAAAATTGCGAGCTCCTCTTCTCCTCCTCTCCCTCTTTCTTCGCGTTTTCTCTCTCTCTCTCTCTATCTCACTTCTTTCTTTCTTTCTTTCTTTGATTTGTTTCAAATGAGCACCATCTCATAACCCCTAGACTAGATAATTAGACTCTTGGGCCTAGCTAATGGATCATGGGCCTCCTATTCCCACTCCATTAATTACTCATAACACCTCCTGAATAAATTAAAATACCGGATTATTAATTTAACTTAATACATTATTGTAAGCCTTAAATAATTCAATTAAATAAATAATTAAATTATTTTAGGGCGTTACAGAGAAGACTTCAGAGATTCAGCCAGAGGAATATGCTCATGATGGTATACCACTCACCCAACCAAAACCTGCATTACCTCAGGGGTAGTTTCCAGGAAACGCCTCTTCACCCATCATCCACACCCCTCTGCCTACATTTATAAATGACCAAATGCCCACACTACCCTTCTCACCCTCTCTTACCCTACCAAAACATCCACCCTTTTTGCACCAACCAGTACCCCTTGCATCAGCTCCTCCTATCGAATCATCACCAAACCTACCTATCTCAAGAGTCAATTCCCACAACTTAGAACAATTCCTTGCTGCCATTAATCAAAAACATGGCATTTCACCTTTCAAGACAACCAACACCGTCACCTCCTCTAACATCAACCAATTTCTGAACCTTAACCAAACTCCTCTTTCTGAATCACTTCAACCTATGCATCAGTCCATCAACCCTCAACCCTTACCCTCTTATATGCCATCAAAGTCTGGGTCTCTAGATTCTATCTTTTTTCACTGCTGGCCAACCTTCTGGGTTAGCACATGAAAAGGGTGCTGAAGAATCTAAAGAGAAAAGCCCTTCTGCTGAAGCTTCTGCTAGCATTGAAAAGAGGATGTCTAAGATGGAAAGAATGATGAGAAGAATGAAAAAACTGTTGAAGAATGTGCTTGAAGGTCAAGCAATAATACAACAAGCTCAAAGAGCTCAAGCTGCTCGTGATGAGCAGTATAGATCATGGATTCTGCAGCAAGGCATAACCAACATTGCACCCCATATAATCCCACCCGAATTTGGTCCTGTTGCTCAGTTTCCTGATATTCCTAGGCCTGCTACTTCTTCCCCATCTGATGGGTCTTCCCCATCCAAGTAGCCCCTTAATCTTTTCCTTCTGCCTCCACCGTTCTGATGTGTGACTAAAGGGAGAGAAGTTAGATTGTGTTCTTTTGGTCATTAGGAATATTCTAATGGTCCAAATTGGTCTAAATTAGTTAGCATCTGTGTTTGTTAGACACTTTTTGATTGAGAAGTAACCTTCTCACTGTTTACTTGTTTAATTTCCTTAGGCATATCTACCACAAAGAACATGACAAATTGTAATCATTTTAATGATTCTTTTAATGAATTCAATGAAAAATATATGTTCTTGCTTATGTTCTTATGTGTGAAAACTGAATCATGTGAAAATAATTGCTTAAGATCTGCTGCACATATTCAGGGGCAGTATAAAATAAAAACATGCCTTAGAAAATTTCAAACAACATCAGAAAACATAATCCATCTCAATTGAGTTTGTCAAACATCAAAAAGGGGGCGATTGCTGAGGCAAAATCCCTAATTAAGAATGGGGTGATTGTTGAGGCAAAATCCCTAATTGTTGAGAAGCATCATTTATGAGAAAACTTGAAAAGAATATTGTCCACAAAGCCTAAGAAGAAAGTCCTCTCTTGATACGATCCAAAAGTCAAGAACACATGGTAAACTTGGGAAAGATCATCATGAGAAGCCTTAGTTAACATTGTGGTAATATGAGAAGAGTAGACAACAAGGATCAAACCAAGAAGAGTCATCAAGAAGATGACAAGAAGAGTCATAACCCTGAGAAGGGTCATGATGAGAAGAGTCAAGTTGAGAAGAGTCACAACCCTGAGAAGGGTCATGATGAGAAGAGTCATGTTGAGAAGGGTCATACTATGAACCTCCTTCAGGGACATCAACATGAGAAGCATCAACATAAGAAATATGAACTTGAGAAGCATCATCATCTGCCAGGTGTGAGAAGAGTCTTAGCAAGAAGGGTCATGAACATCTGAAGGGATTCATCTGATCTCTGAGTATGTATTAAGTCTTGTGTTGTTGTAATTATTCAACACTCCATTTGTATCAATCAAGCTCTAGAAATCCCACAAACCCTATCAATCAAACAGATACCTTATAGGGAACCTTCTCAAGTGGCATTTGTTGTTGTAGGACTTGAGAAGTGAGTGCTTCTGTGTCAGAAGCAGTCTAGTAGGTCAGGTGAAGCCTGTTAGAAGTGTTTACAGTAGGTAGAGCAATGTGAAGAAAACTACCAAGAGTTCTTTTAGCCTAGGGAGGTGTAAAAGATGTAATCTATTTTGGAAAAGTAGTGGAAACTTTCACTGGTTTTGAGGAGTGGATGTAGCCCTGAAGTGGGGTGAACCACTATAAATCTCTGTGTTATTTATTGTTTTATGAATCATTAGATTACACGTAGTGAGAAAAATCTCCTCAAGGATAAGGTTTATGAAAACTGAGAAAAGTCAGTTCTGACCCTTCTCTGATAATAAACTATTTTTAAGAAAACTGTTTTTAACCCTTCTTACTCCCTTCCCTATGTATGAATCATCAACAAAACTCTTGATAACATTATACTGATAAACTTAGTCTTCATCACTAGCTGAATATCTATTAACTCTGTCAAAAGGATTTAATAAGAGAAGCTTTAAGGGAAGATTTGTCCGACCCTTCTCAGCTCCTTTAAACAGTTAAGAAGACAGAACAACCACCCTTCTCGGCCATCTATTTAAGTTAAGAAGACTGACTTTTGACTCACCCTTCTTAACACATATCACTTATCTTCTTATATCTACATTATACTTGTGAAGAGAAGTTCTTTTGTTTCAGGTCAATTTTAAAAGGGTCACAATTCCAACCCCCCCTTCCTTGTGCATTATTGACTTCAGAAAATGGTGAAATATGTTAGGTGAAGAATGGATGGATGATTTTGGTATGTTTGTGTAGAGGATGAGAAATGAAAGAGAATGGGGTAAGAATAACTTACATGCACGAAGGTTTGTGTTGATGGTGTCTCCCTCTTCTTCCTCTCTCACTCTCACAATCTCACTCTCTCTCTAGCTCTCTTTCTTTCTAAATTTCTGTTTTTGCTAAATGAGAGGGTAAGAGTGATAGTCTTCTTTTGTAGTGAGAGAGGGAATAAAAGGGTGTAAATTGACTATTTTGCCCTTGTTCTCTAATTCCCACTAAAACCTCAATTTTAATCAAGCAATCAAACAACCATTCATGTATATCACACAATCAACCATGATGCACATATAATTCACATACTTTAGAAATTAAGTATTGCCATCAAAGTCTCAAACATGCTAAATGACTTGACTTATTAATTAATCGAATAAGCCAACGCTAGGTAATTTCTATAGTCGAATAAGCCAACCCTGTTAGATATTGAACATAACTAAAAATTTTCCGATAATAAAACATATTATCTCATAGCAACCTGTCTTCAAATTCATTGAACTTAACATAGTTCATAACTTGATAGGATAACCAACCCTATTGTTCAATATCATAACTAGAGAAGCAGAAAAGATTTATACAACTCATATCAAATACAAGTTACATAACCATGACAGAAAATAACGGGGAAACATAATCTGAGAATAAGACAACAAGTCTTCAACATCTCCATAGAAACGTCGACTACTCGTGTCGTTTAGCCTTGTTCTTTCCCTGTTTCTCTGTAGAAACAATAACAAATGATAGGGTGAGATAACATATCTCAATGAGCTCTATCGTGACCCCTAACATTCACTCGGTTCTTTTTTAAAACTTAAACATTCGTAATTTAACTTATAAACTACTTGTTTATCAATCGAAACACCGATCGTACAACAACTACTAATCCCGGTGTATCGTGCATTATTCTTAGCATAACATCTGTTGTACAACAGCTACTAATCCTGATGAACCCCCACTAGTACTTTCCCTAACGGATAATGGGCCTAGGTTAAGGGCTCATGACTTCCCTCTCCCTAGTATGCTATCCTCTTGGGTCGTCACCCATAATCGATATAATTTAAATATCGCACCCATATTGGGTCGTCTCCTATATAATACCCGCATTGGGTCGCCTCTTGTACTCGATATAATATATATATCGTGATCCCTAAATCAATCTTAGATTGAATATATAATTATCCCATTTCCATTAAACAATTATTGAATTGAACATGTAGTTCATTTTATTTTCAAAAAGCATGCGCTCACACGTAGACTACATATTGTTCATTTCAAAACATTTGTAGTTCGACACGATTTAATTAAAAACAGGTCATTCATAAGCATTTTACAAAGTATTACGATTATTTTAACATCGTATGGTGTTGGGGAGAGGATTAGAATGGGCTTGGAATATTTTAATTTTAGTAAAGTAATCTGTGAATGGATTCACATGTATTGGAATCGATTCACTGAATGGGACTAGGTTTCCAACCTATGAACAGATTCACAGTCTGTGAACAGATTCACAGTCTTGGGAATCGACTCACAGAATGGGAACAGGTTCCCAACTTGGTGTTCAAAGTCTGTCAACAGACTCACAGTTCTGTGTATCGATTCACAGCTTTGTGGTCTGCAACAAAAATCAGTTTTTCGTATAAATTCACTATTCTTTTCATTTCCGTTACCCATTCCGATCATTCCCTAACTTAAGCATATATTATACCAGTAGCACAACCAGTCCAAACAATGTCACTCAACAATCAATATATCAAGTAATTAATTTCGAAACTTCAAATTATCGAATTTTTCATAAATTAAATACCGTTTCGATTAGTAAATACCGTATCAAAAAATTTTAACGAAACGCACGAAAGACTCGAAATTAGTAAAATCAGTAACAATATTCAAAAACAACAAAGATCCTAATGTGAGTAAAACTCACCTCATTGTGATGAAAATCACAAACAACAGCCAACGAAACAATTTCTAACTCGAACTCAATCTACTCGAACAACTCCAATTGCTATCCTTACCCTTTGGTCTTCACTCGAAAGCTCCCAAGTATAATGTAAGTTCCTGTTACATTTACCGAATAATGTTCCAGCTCCTACCACAACACACCCGAGAGTCAGAATCTAAGGTGTTAATGGCACAATACTGACTCGATACTTCATCATGCATAATTGAGTCAATACTTCATCAAATCCACCAAATCAAGGGTCTATTATGAAGGAAAGTTTCTATATTTTCGGTGGGTTTTGGTTTTGAGTTGAGATAATGGGTATTTTGTGAGATATGATCAAAACAATGGAACTAGGTAAAATCTCCCACTGATTCACAACACTAATTTGTTGAGTTAGTTTCTCCCTCAAAATTTAACCAAATTAGGTCATTCTTGTGCCAAAATTGAAGACCTTTCTGTCTAGTTTCCAAATATACAAATATGGAAAAAAACGAGCTCTGTGTAACGAGTTATGCGTGAATTACTAGAAGCTGTACCATACGAATTTAAGCAGAATTTTGAAGCTTTGAGTTTGAACCAATTCTCAACAACACATCCACTCTCCAAATCCCCAAATTCAGTTTTTTTTCGAATCACAGCTACTGGAAATCCCTCCTAGGCTGCTTCAATCCGCAATGTAGGTGCTAAGGTGTCTCAATCTAGCTCCCAAAACAGCAAGCAAGCAATAGCTAGCTCCAAAACTCCTTTGTTGTGTTTCAGAGCTTGGAAGCTCAAAAATGGTAAAAGGAGAATGGTATGGACCCAGCTTATGAAAGTGGCAATATTTGAAAAAGGGTGAAAAACTGAATTGAATGGTGTATGAAACCATCACATGCATTGAGGTTTGAGGTGCTTCTCCCTCTTCTCTCTTTCATGTCACTTTGCCCTCTCTCTGTATTATTCTTTCTCCTCTCTTTCTTAAATTCTGTTAGATATATTTCCAAAATATATATACAGATAATTCTGTTCTGATATCACGAAAGTGAAATTGGTCTGATGGTTGGGTGTTTGGTGATTCGGATGCTGGTTCGTGTGTTCGATTCTCCTGAGCGCCAGTTTTTTGTTTTGCTGGATTTAATTAAAATAAAATAACGGTTAAACATGAAACAAAAAGGTGCGAGTGGGATTCGAACATGAGACCAAACGACGAAGAGTAATCAACGTTAACCACTAGACCAACGCAACTGTTGTGTCAAGATCTTGCTGTTAACGGTATATAACCGTTTACAAGCGGAATTTGGTTGAAGAGTTGTGCCTCTTCATTAAGTGCCTTAATTATCTATAAATAGGGCACTTAGAGGACAGAAAAGTTGACGATTTTGGTTCTGATTCTAGGCCAAATATCTACCATTTACATTACTCTAAATCATCTTATATTTCTCTAATGCATGAGTCAGATATAAGAAACATAATTTTGTAAACTATTATCAAGAGATAGGCTTGTTGTGATAGTGCAAATTACATCAAGGTATTCAAAGTATCCTGAAGGGAAATCGCTGTTCATCCCTATTGCATCCAATATTCTTAAGTTGGTGGGGGCGATTTGAACCTAAAGGTTAGTGTGTACACAATACGCACGCTTTGAATTTCTTCAATTGCAATCTTCATCAACATCTTCTTCTTTGTCAAAGTGGTGCAGTATCTTCCCAACAACTATTTCTCCAACAATCTTTAGGTTCAAATATCGGGTAACAATGACTTCTGATTTTGTGAAATTGGAAAAGTTTGATGGTGGTAATTTCATTCGTTGGCAAAAGAAGATGCAATTTCTCCTAACAACATTGAAGGTTTCATATGTGTTGAATACTCCAAAACCAATGGAAAAGGACAACGAGACTATTGCAGAGATTGGAGAATGACAAAAATGGGAGAATGATGACTACATATGCATGGGACATATTCTCAATGGAATGTCAGATTCTTTGTTTGATATCTATCAAGGTGAAAATTCCGCTAAGAACCTTTGGGACAACCTTGAAACAAGGTACATGCAAGAAGATGCAACAAGTAAGAAATTTCTTGTTACTCATTTTAACAATTACAAGATGGTTGATAATTGGCCAATTATGGAACAAATGCATGAAATAGAAAGGATTCTTAATAATTATAAGCAACATAAAATGCATATGGATGAAACCATCATTGTCTCATCAATCATTGATAAACTCCCCCCTTCATGGAAAGACTTCAAGAGAAGTTTGAAGCATAAAAAGGAGGACATTTCTCTTGATCAATTGGGTAATCATCTTCGGTTGGAAGAGGAGTATCGAAAACAAGAGGATACTAAACCAATATACTCATGAAAAAGTATATATTTTGGAGGATGGAAAGAAAAGGAAGTCCAAAGAAAAAATGGACCAAGATGATGAGGAAGGTCATGATAATAACAATGGAAATGGTCACAACAAAAGAAAGAAAGGAAATTGTTTCCATTGTGGAAAACCGGGGCATTACAAGAGTGAATGTAGGTTCTTGAAGAAGATCAACAAAGAGAAGAATTCTAGTGCACAAAAGGATGATTTGGTTGCATAGAAGTTACATCTAGAATGTGCTTACTCTTAGAAATGTGTATCATGTACCCAATAATGGAAAGTTTGTAATTTATTAAGTGTGTTTATTTGTAATAAGTTATGTTTAGTATTTGATGTATATAGTGTGTTGTGTGATATATTTTATTAATTGTAATTGGATTTATATGTATACTATTGATTTTAAATGATAGTGAAATTTTGGAATGTATTTTATTTATGAACAATTAATCATCTTAAAATGTTGAATTTTGCCTTCATCAATTTAATTACATAAAATAATGAAAATATCATGAGAAATTGGTGATATATATATATATATTCGTTGTTTAATCCCTCACAATTTTGGTTTAATGGAGTTCAAGTTAATGTTTATATAAATTAATGTCATTATTGCTATAATATGTGTTATATAACATGTAAGTCCTCTGACACTTTTAACTTTATATGCCAATTAAGATGTCAAGTCTTATTACCTTAAATTGGAAATAACTTTAAAGTTGTGGATTAAATTTTGTTATGTGTTAATTATTAACATATTTGCTCTACCTATAAAAGAATTGTTGTTTATGACAATTAGTGATCATGTTAGTTATTAATTATGAAAATTTATGTGATCATGCTATAATTGATGTTGCTGTTTATGTTTAATGCATTGAATGTATTATATGTTGGATATATTGACTTAGAAATATGACTATAAATTGAAATGTTTAAGAAATGTGTTAATGGCAAACGTATAATGACATAGAATTTTGTGTACATGACACAAAGTAATTAAATGACCGTAGTGTCATGGATTTGGGATAGATAGTCAATTCTATCATGAATATATAAAGGCATAGCTATGTGATGAATATTCAGAATTTATTGAAAAGTTGAAATTGCAATTCTTTGACGAAAGAATTGACAAGGATTTGATGTTGAGACATCATTAGGGATGTGGTACCAGCCCATATCTAATTCATCACCAATAGTGGAAACTCAACTCACACTTGAGAAACATCAAGTCTTGAGTTCAATGGTGAAAGTACACTATAAGAGTTATTGAAGTACTTGATAATAGATACATCCCAAGGTTTATAAGTAGTTGGACCATAAGTATAAAGTTGGAAGGTTGAGATTTTACTCTTAATAGACCTATAGCATATATGTGCTGAAGTGCTTATTATGGGAGTGCTTTCGATAGAGTCTACCTTTTTTTTTTAGATAAGCAAGTTTCATTTAAGGGAGCACAATGGGAGCCTGACCCTTACAATGAATATGAAGGAAAGGGGGAGGGCCTCCTCAAAACCTCCCTGAGGAAAAACCCATTGGGAAAAAGACTCAGGCAGGAAAAAGAGTACCTTGTGCGATATGCACTACAGTGAGGACCAACAACCTAACTCACTGTTTCTCCCCCTACTAAACTACAAACTGTTTAAGCGTGAAAGATTCAGATTACATGGAGATTCCAACAAAGACAATACCCCAATCGGGCAATTATACCAATCCTCCCACCTAGCTTCACAACGTCTCCCTTGCCTTGCTTTAAACCAGCCCCATGACGTGTCTTTAACCGCCGCGACGATAGAAGAAATTGTAGCCACCTCCCCTTTTAAAATTCTTTTATTCCGAACCATCCAGAAGTTCCAAATGACCGCTAACCATATGATGTATTTTAGCCGTCGCAACCTCCTCCCTGTTAATAATTTCCCAAACTCCATAAAGTGTGTAACCAAGTCATCTTTCTTTGATTGAGCAGCTCCCAGCCAACGAAACACCAACCTCCAAACTGAGTTCGCTACGACACAACCAAGAAAGAGGTGCGCAACTGTCTCGGCTTCATGTGAGCAGAAAACACAGCACCTTTCCTCTTCATTTCGCAGCACCCCTTTTCGGCTCAAAGCATCACGCGTCGCTATATGATCAAGCATCACCCGCCACGCAAAAATCTGCACCTTCGAGGGGACATTTTTCCTCCAAATTCTCGGCCATACAGCAAATGTACTGCTAGAGTTTGGCACTGCAACACCTGCAAAAAAATCAGCCAGCCACAGATAACAACTTTTTACCAAAAAATCGCGAGCAACGTCTGGCTTCCAGCGCTAGTGATCCAACAGCTGAGCGTCTGGCAAAATGGACAGCAACATGTCTTTTAAATATTGCACACTATGCGCCTCCGTGGATGGCATTTCCGACACCCAAGCCCACTCCCAACGCCAATCTCCTCCATCACAATGACCCATATCCTCAACTAGCACATCTTTTACACTACAAGAGTTATATACTAATGGAAACAATTCAGCAAAATTCTCGGTTCCCAGCCATCTATCGTTCCAAAACCTCATTAAATTGCCTCTTCCCATTTTTAGATGTACGAGATCATTGAACCAACCGCTGTGCAAATTTGCGTCGTCCCCTAACTGGCATTAGTCCCTCCACCACAATGATGTCTTCCCCCATTCTCTTCTATACTCATCTGGACTAGGCCATCTCCCTTTTAGACCATATTTTACCGATAGAATCTCCTTCCACAGAGGACTTCCTTCCTCCGTCAAAATCCTCCACCTCCACTTTGTTAAAAGCGCTATATTGAACGCTTCAAGATTTTTTACGCGAAGCCCTCCCTCTTTTTTTTCCGTACATTTTTTCCCCCAATTAATCCATGCCATCTTCCTTATGTCGCCATCACCACCCCTCAAAAAACTTCTTTGTAATTTAATAAATTCCCCAATCACTTTTTTTGGCGCTTTATAGAATGAAAATAGATAAAGAGGTAGAGAAGATAATACCGAGTTTATGAGGGTGACACGTCCCCCAATTGAAAGTTGCCTACTCCTCCAACAATTAAGTCTTGCTTTAACATTGTCTATGATCGGTTGCCAAGTACTCACCAATCTCGGGTTTGCTCCCACCGGTACACCAAGAAATTTAAATGACATAGACCCCAACCTACAAGATAAGAACTGTGAAATCCCCTCCATAACGCGATCTTCCATATTAATCCCGATGACATTACTTTTTGCAAAATTTACCTTCAACCCCGACACCATTTCGAAACTTCTAAGGATTGCTTTCAAACACCACACACTACGTTCCCCACCATCACAAAAAAAGATAGTATCATCCGCAAATTGTAGTAATTCAACCAAAAGAGACTCACTTACTTGAATGCCATTTAAGCTATTTGTTTCGACCCCTTTTCTCACCAACCCCGCTAGTCCTTCTGCCGCAATTAAGAACAAAAATGGAGCTAATGGATCCCCTTGCTTTAAGCCCTTTTGGGCCACAAATTCTTCGGTGGGGCTACCATTGACTAGAATAGAGATAGAGTTTGACGAATAGCATGCACGCATCCATTCTCGCCACTTTGCTCCAAACCCCAACCTTCCCAACATATAGTCCAAATACGCCCAACTCACCGAGTCATACGCCTTCTCAAAGTTTGCTTTTAGCACCATACATTTTTTCTTCTTCCTCTTCGCCATATCCATAACCTCGTTTACAACTAGCACCCCATCCAAGATATTCCTTCCGGCTAAAAAAGCGCTCTGCCTATCTGAGATCACCCCCGATAAAACCTTTTTCAACCGCCCCGCTAGAACTTTTGAAAGCATCTTGTACAAGCTCCCAATAAGAGATATCAGTCTATATTCGCCTAACCCTTGAGGGTTACTTGTCTTTGGGATGAGCGCAAGAAACGATGCGCAAATAGCTTTGGGCAGCGTTGCATACCTATGAAATTCATTAAAGAAGTTTAAAATATCCGATGAGATTATCTCCCAGCAGTTCTTGATAAAATTGAAATTAAACCCGTCCGGACCTGGGCTCTTGTTCCCATCACACTCCCATACTACCTCCTTTATCTCCTCCATTGAGAACGGTTCAACTAGTGACATATTGTCCATATTTGAAATTTGGCTGAACTGTATACCATCAATCGTAGGCCTATTATACTCCTCTTCTTTGAACTTGTCTTCAAAGTGATCTTTTACAGCTCTTTTAACTCCCCCCACCTGCTCAACCCATTCGCCATTCACTAGCACTTTAACCAATTGAGTTCGTCTTCTATTGCCTCTGATACAAGCTTGAAAGAAATGGCTATTAGAATCCCCTTCGGCTAACCATTTAACTCTAGACTTTTGTGCCAATAAGCTCTCCTTAGCATGTAATTCAGCCCAGAACTCGTTGTTTAATCGCTTTCTCAACTCTTAGTCAACCCCTCCCCCCTCCACACTTAATCTTTCAATTTCGTTCAATTCTTTTACAATATTTTATATCCGCAAGTCTTTGATACCAAACACCTCCCGATTCCATGATTTGAGCTTTTCTTTTAGCATACGCATTTTCTCTTTCAACACAAACGATCCCCTTCCTTCTACTTGGAACGAACCCCAAATCTCCTTTACAAACTGCTGAAAGTCCTTATGTTCCAACCAACAGTTGTTGAAACGAAACGGTTTTGGCCCCCAGTTAACCTTTGAAGTCATCAACCAAACTGGGCAATGATCAGATATTTACCTCTCCCCAGTCCATTGAGCACTAACATTCCATCGTGAAATCAATCCTTCATTCAATAATATTCTATCAAGTCTACTCGCCCTTCCATCCGAACCAAAACATGTGAACTTTTTCCCTAACGCCGGGACGTCTACCAATCCCATATCTTCAATGAAAGCTCCAAACTCTCTCGCCTCTGCTTGATTAAAATTTGTAATGCATCCACTCCTCTCATGTCGTGATATTACCGCATTAAAATCACCTGCAAGGCACCAATCTCCCACCTCAAACAGGTCTTTTAAACATCGCAGATTATCCCATAACCTTCTTTTGCCCACCATACTACATGCAGAATATACAATCACAGAATAGCAAACCTGCCCCTCAACCTTAGCACATATCCCTATGAAGTTATCACCTGAGAAAGAGAACATGATCTCCAACAAGTCGTCCTTCCAAACACTTAGAAGCCCACCTGATTGACCTGACGCGTCCTTCTTCACCCAATCAAAATTACCATCACCCCAAATGCTTCCGATTGCTCTTTTGGAAATGTCACTACTCTTCGTCTCTTGGATCATACACATATCAATATTTTCCTCTCTTACTAATTTTTTCAGGCGCCTCCTCTTCGCAGCCCCCACCCTCTTATATTAAAAGTTGCAATCTTCATTGAGAATCATTCTTTTTCCCCTTCCTACCTCTTGCCACTTTATCAAGAACCTCCAAGGACTTAAGTTTACCCTAATAGACCTCATCCGAATTTTTCCCTAACACCCCCAAATTATCTTTTACAAACCTCCATAATTTATTCGCCAGAGAAATCTCATGCTCAGCCACTATTCTATTGTTGCAAAATCGTATTTCAAAATCACCAATTGAGACATCTCCGATAACAGCCTCTTGGCCTTCACAATCCATAGATAGCGAAAGACCCGGATTGGGAGGGTTACGCTTAACAACATACGTCCTTGACCCAGTTGAGACACCATCCGAAACATCCAATGATTTAACCAACCCTATAGCTTGATTGTTAATAAACCCCAACGTGACAATATTATTACTAACCTTCTTTTTTTGTTTTTCAACTTTACGCATCCTGTCTGGCCCAATAGCGTCTACATCTTGTGAACTTGACTTGTCTGGCCCATTCCCCTCTACATTTTGCACACCATTCAGCTCACTATATTTAGGCCCGCTTCCCATTATCTTATTCACCTTATTTGAACTTTCACCAATAACACCCGATCCACAATCTTCAATTATTTCCACCTGCCCCTTCTGAATATCTTTTTCCCCTCTACCTGTAGTAACTACTGGCACCGAAATTCCATCTCTCTTCTTACTTGGAGCACAATGCGAATTATCACCATTGCATTCAATGACTTCCATGATACCCTCCCCATTTAATTCTTCATTATTTGCGTGATTAACATTGATTCCTTTTTTCATTTTGTTCGAATGAGAATTCTAGCCACATCCATTGATTCCTTTTTTCTTGTATTTTCCTCCACCCCCAAGAACGTGCCGAAGTTACCCACCAAAGTCGAGAAAAAATCGTTATTCCATGCATGGACTGGAATGCCATGACATCTCACCCAGACCAGCCTTTCAGTTTCTATCTCCGCTTGACTCCATTGCCTAACATCGTCAAACATCTCATAGACCCAGTCAGCTACGTCAGTCATAAGATCTTGAATGATCCCTTCTTCCATCTCTTCCAATAATACCAGATTTGCACCCAACAGCGTCACTTTGATCGAGAAAAATCCTTGCATATTAAACCATTCCTGAACCATATGAGTACTACCTGCGTCCCTGACCTCCCCAACATACATCTTTTGAAACAACGCCAATTCCTCCTCACTTACATTATACGTTAATTCACAGAGATTTTTCTTCCGATATTACACTATTTTTTGTGCTTCATCTTGCTGCTGTCCTCCTTTGTTTCCATTCTTGAACTTATTGGTTATTGGATCTTTGCACTCCCACCTACTGACCGTATGCCTTCCAGCCACCCATTTTCTCTTCCCACCCTCCTCAACGCCTAGCCCTCTGCCATCATAAGCGTGTGGATTCTCAGTAGTTATTCCTTTATTCTCAACCTTTTCACTGCTCTTCTTAGCGTCTTCGGTCCCCTTCGAAACCTCCTTCCATACTCGACGTATACCAATCTTCTTCGCTGCTCTATTATCGATCTTCTGTTTCCCTTCCCGTCGCACCGCTGCGTCATGCTTCGCTCTGTCGAACCTAGGCAAGTTGACGTGGATCTTACTCGCGCCAAATATGATGTTATCTAACTTCACCGCAAACAATCTTGCGTCATGAACGTCCGTAAACCTGACAAAGCCAAACCTCTTCCCCCAACTGTTCTTCTTCGGTGGAATGATCACTTCCACAGCGTTACACTAAAGCGCAAATGCCCTTAGCATCTCCTTTGCCCCATGAGAATTTGGGAACTCAGAGAAATAGAATGACACCGTTTCCTTCCTGTTACCAAATCTGACGCCTGCTACGTCCACTCTCTCCGCCACTGCCTGATGTATTGATCATTGCTTTCGTCGCTAAACCACGTGCCATCCTCTTTCTTCTCCCATCGTCGTTGAGAGTGAAGTGACGACGCTTCGTGGAGACTAAGGGCTTGACTCTTAAAGCTCTCATGAAAAGGACACACAACAAAAGGCCTAAACAAAAGTGTCATCTTATAATTCTCTTGATAGTACCGAGATTTCATGTGTGGGTTATGCACACTTGTTCTATTGAATAGTTGGTTCAAAGCTTGTCTACCAATGTCTATTCGGGATAAAACTTAATTCACTAAGTAATGGTTCAAATCGTAAGATACCATTATATGAAACCATGATATTTCCGGAATTATGGGATTGTAGTTATAATTTATAAATGGTGGGGGATTGTTAGATATATTTCCAAAATATATATACAAATAATTCTGTTCTGATATCACGAAAGTGAAATTGGTCTGATGGTTGGGTGTTTGGTGATTCGGGTGCTGGTTCGTGTGTTCGATTCTCCTGAGCGCCAGTTTTTTGTTTTGCTGGATTTAATTAAAATAAAATAACGGTTAAACATGAAACGAAAAGGTGCGAGTTGGATTCAAACATGAGACCAAAGGACGAAGAGTCATCAACGTTAACTACTAGACCAACGCAACTGTTGTGTCATGATCTTGCTGTTAACGGTATATAAGAAACATAATTTTGTAAACTATTATCAAGAGATAGGCTTGTTGTGATAGTGCAAATTACATCAAGGTATTCAAAGTATCCTGAAGGGAAATCGCTGTTCATCTCTATTGCATCCAATATTCTTAAGTTGGTGGGGGCGATTTGAACCTAAAGGTTAGTGTGTACACAATACGCACGCTTTGAATTTCTTCAAGTGCAATCTTCATCAACATCTTCTTCTTTCTCAAAGTGGTGCAGTATCTTCCCAACAACTATTTCTCCAACAAATTCAGCAACTGCTCTAAAAGAGAGTGTTTGGTTTTATGTTTGTGAGCTGAGAGTGTTTTAAAAACACTAGGAAATGACCATACTGTCCCTTGTTCTTAATCCTCACTTAAACCCATTCTAATCAATCAAGTACTCATCAATTCGTATAACTTAGCAAATTAACTGCCATACCCATGATTCTACCATGTCTAGGACTCATTCAATTACTTCATCAATTAATAATTCTTCAATATGGGTGAAATGACGATTTTACCCATGTGCTTTAATTCCTACTTAATCGAATATCTATCCAAACAATTACACACAATTCACACCATAATGCCAATAAATCACATAGCTTAGCAATTATTGTGTTCCTCTCGCGACATAATCATACCCGCGACTTGATTTATTATTTACTCGAATAATAATTCACTCGGTAATTTCGTAAACCAAAAGTTACCTAACTAGGGGTGTTACAGATTAAGATTAATAACTTTATGAATATTATATTCACATTATGCATACAATTAGCACATTTAGGTAAATATCATTATCAATCATCTATTCTAACATATTCAATCAACCCAATTAGCTATAATTTAATTAAAATCAC
This sequence comes from Astragalus glycyphyllos, assembly GCA_963573325.1. Lineage (NCBI taxonomy): Eukaryota > Viridiplantae > Streptophyta > Magnoliopsida > Fabales > Fabaceae > Astragalus > Astragalus glycyphyllos. The sequence continues at coordinate 21,231,194 of OY754310.1, forward strand.
TTGCTAATCAAAATATTTGAGACAAACACTTTGGCGGATGTTACAGAGCTCCGACAGTCGACGGTGGTCGACAGTGACGCTCCGACCATATACTTTTTTTATTTAAATATATATATATATATATATATATATATATATATATTGTATCTGAATTTTGTTACAAACATATTTATTGGAAAAAAATTTATTTTCCAAAAGTGAGACTTATTTTTTAATAAACATTTTTGGTAATAAAGTTATTGTAGTTATTGGATTTTGATTTTGTAGTTAATATAATAAAATAGATTGAAAATACAGTAATGGATCGATCACAACAATGATCCAATCTAATCCATTAGTGTATTTTTGTTGTAACAGACAGACCGATTAGATTTTCTTATGGATGGTGGACAATTGGACCATTTGGAGACCCTAATAATGCTTTCAAACTATTAGTATTAATAATATTATATTTGCCCTTTTAATTGTTGAAGTTATATTTATTAATAATTATAAAAAAATAATTTAATAACAATATTATATTTTCAATGCTATATATAATGAAAATGATGTTGGCTTTCGTTCTCACTAGAAATAGAATATATTTAAAAAAAAGTCACACCGATTGGATATTCTCTTCATAACTCACTACACACACCTTATCTTAAGCTCATTTTTGTTTCTTTAGAATATAAACATGAAAACGTTCAATTTAGGCACAAGAACCACTTGATTTCACTGAGTATTGAGGGAGAAAAATTAGTTACAAGTTTCACATTTGTAACAGTAGTGATTTTGAACCAGTCACATTTTTTTAACCATAACTCCCTGAATACTCATCATATTAGTGTGGGACTTGAACCATTTGAAAATAGACAAAATTATCTACACATTAGGCACTGGTTTTGATAGTTTTGGTTAAGAACTAACTAAGTTATACGCCTTCCAAAACTGCTCACGGATGCTGTTAAAAATCGTTCGGTTTAGGTAGAATTTGATCGTGTAATCGGTTATTCGAATTGTCCGTCGCTCCGCTTGAGTTCTACTCACGCTTAGGGATTGATGTTATTGTTTTTGACTGATTTGAACTTATGTTTGAGAAGCTATTTCGTCTTGAAAGCTATTTCGAGTCGAGAAAATGTTTTACGAAAAATTACATTTTTGTGTCATTTTGGATGTATATATGTTTGACTGATTGATGATAAATGTGATTCTGTATGCTATTTGGACTGGTTGTTATGTCTGGAATATCTGTATTAAAGTTGAGAATCGATTGGAATTCGGATTGGACTCGAATGGAATCGTGAATTTATACGAAAAACTGAGTTTTGTTGCAGGCAACAAAGCTGTGAATCGATTCCCAAGACTGTGAATCTGTTCACAGATTGGGAACCTGTTCTCATTCTCTGAATCGATTCCCAGGATTTTCCACAAACTATGAATCTATTCACAGAAGCTGAATTTGTTCATCGATTGGGAACCTAGTCCCATTCTGTGAATCGATGTGAATCTATTCACAAACTACTTTACTGAAACCAAAATATTCCAAACCCATTTCGATCCTTTCCCTAACACCATACAGTGTTAAAATGACCGTAATACTTTGCAAAACATTTATGAATGATATGTTTTAAATCAAATTGTTACAAACTACAAATGCTTCGAAAAACTGAACTTAGTACACGTGAGGGTACATGTGCTTTGAAAAACTACATGGATTACATATCCTTATTAATATTGTATCAATGACGCGAGATTGGTATTAGTTCGGTACCGGAGTACGGGATGTGCCTCTGAGATGATGTGCTCCGCAAGGTAGGGAAGCTGACTTCAGATGGTTGAGCTTGGACCTTGGATTGGTCGAGGTGATCTTCTCCTGCTCCTTGAGTGGGGTACTTGCTAGCACTTCGATGCCTAAGTCAGCAAGGAGTGAGTGCGTACCTGAAAACGGTAAGTGGAACGTGTATTTATAGACCATGGCGTCGTGCCTGATCCGTTGGATTGGGAGGATGATTCTTGACCGTTAGATCCAGATCTGGCACGGACACGGGCGCAAGGGAGTACGAAAATGGGCCAAGCCAAAGTTCCGTGGAGGTTTGGCCCAGTCCGGAACAGTGGTCCCCCAAGTCGAGGTCGAGAAGCACTTAAGTCCGGCCTCAGCTTGTCATGAACTTCGAAGGATGAGTTGTGATTGCAGTGCCACGTGTTCCACGAGCAGATGGCATTGGGAGAATCTGATATAGGGGTCATAATTATGGTTTAGTTCCCGATGTCAGAATTTGAAGAGGTGCAATGATTAGACGTGACGGTTCATTTTCCAAGCCCCTATGGTGTTTAGGCTCAACGCGAGCTTTTCACTCTTTTACTTGTTATCTTTGAGCAAGTTGAGATTTCTCCCTGTGCGAAGTCAATCTTTATTTTTTTCCGGCAGCCGTTTTGGCTTCAGACTTTGTTACCGAGTTAAAATATTTTTCCCTATGTCAAACGTCGAGATGCCAAGTTCATCCGTGGGGGATCAGAGGATTTCCAGCCCAGGAGGGTCTTCACAAAATTCCTTCCCCGAGGTCCGGGATTCCAATATGCCTGGGCCTAACGCTGCTGAGTACCAAGTTAACCCAAGCTTGTACAACTGGGTTTCATCCGAGGTGCTAGATTCCATGTCTAAGCTGCCCGGCGCCGCCCTAGCTAAGTTTGAAATATATATCGTCGTGCCTAAGGAGAAAAAGTGGCACCTAGAGAATGCAGAGCAGTTGCTGGCTTGTACCAAACTGCCCAAGAAGGATGTTGGGTATTTCTTCTATGGGAGGTGCCTGCATACCATGGGAATCCAGGTCCTCTTGTCTGAATTCCAGCAAGGGATGCTGGACTATTTGCAGATGGCTCCTTCTCAAGTGGCCCCCAACGCCTGGGGGTATGTCAAGTCATTCGAGGATGTAATGGATTATCTGGTACGAACCCTATGGGTTCGGGTCTTCTTTGCGGTCTTTGACGTGTTTCGCCAACCTGATAAGGACAAACCTACCTGACACGGCCACGTTTGTCTCAGGGGGTTCGATATCGGGCGTTCTTTAGCCCGGTGAATGATTGCAATAAAGGCTTCAAGGAGCGCTTCTTTTATGTTCGCGCCATGAATAAGAGAGCAAAACAGGTTGTTGCTGATTATGAAGGGTGCGAGCTGGTGAGGACTCATTTCCCGTTGTCTTGGGACGATCATCACTACGATCATACCAACAATGCTTTCTCGGTGGCTCCGGAGTCCTTATTTGGTGAGGAAGCCGACAACTACAAGCTTTTGAAAGAATGGGGTGACAAGCTCATGATGGCCGGGCTGAAGTTCAGTTGTGCAGATATCATCCAAGTCGGAGCAAAGTCCGCTGCCAATAACGTGCAATTTTCGAACTCTGCTCTCTGATTTCCTAACCCTGGTGTCTTAGCCAGTTTTTGTCTTTTTCTTGCAGATGCGCTGGCTGCTTGTCCCGTTCCTGACCCCGACACTGAGGTGCCACTCGAAAAGAGCTTTTCCAGGCTGAGGACGGGCACAGGCCCTTCAAGAAGGAAACGGGCCGCTGTAGATACAGAAGCCCAACCCCCTCCCAAAAGAACAACTGGTCTTGGTGTTAAGGAACTTGCTTTGCCTACCGTGGTTGAAGCTGAAATACCTTCGGAGGTTCTTTCCGTTGCCGACCTGGAAGCTTGCCTTAGAGTAGCCAAGACTACCCTCAGGTTGTTTCAAGAACTAGAGGAGTTGAAGTCAGACCCGGAGATCTTGAACCTCTCTCGGAGGTTGGAGAGGGCCGAAGCCATTAACTATGAGCAGGAAGGAGACCTTCAAGACCGGACCGACAAGCTGGAGTATTGTTTGGATGTGAGGATACCAGAGCTTATAGAAGAGAACCGGGTTCTCCGGGCTACCATCAGCTCCCTTTCCTCGACCGAGGAGCAAATTGCCGGCCTTGAGGCTCAGCTGTAGTTGGGCCAAGGCGAGGCAAAAGAGGTAGGGGAGATTCAGGAGCAGTTGACAGAGGCTAAGGCAGAGGAGGTCCGAGCTCAAGCGGGGGCCGCTGCTCTTCGGGACGAGGCTGAGAAGCTCAAGGGTGAATGTTCTGCTGCCGAGGCCAAGGTGGAGAGTTCGGCCCTACTTGGTTTTGATAGGTGCAAAAGTCTTCTGGCCGTGGTCAGCCCTAACTTGTCACTAGAACTGTTGGACCCCCAGCATGAAGTCTTCGAAGGGAACCTCGTCAAGCCCGTGCCCGGTGCTTCTTTGGATCAAGCGCAACAGCTCTTCCTCGGCTCCGAGGCGGAGATATCTGAATAAAGGCGGCTCTCCCTGGTATCTTTTACTATTTTGTACATGTAAATATTGCCTAGTGGCCCACCACTTGTAATATTTTACAATATTAACGAAAGCTTATTTTATTTCGAAAACATCTCGTCAAGTGTTTATCTTCTATTTGCAAGCGACTTTAATGGTGAGATACAAGAGGCGGAAGCCGAGATTAGGATTACCTGAGTGTTCCTTCTTGAACTTTCGTAAGTTCTCTTTGATGGTCCCTGATGGAGCGCGTGGCTCGAAGATCAATGAGGTCTTTGTCCCCTGATCGATGGAGCGCGGAACTCGGAGATCAAGGGAGTCTTTATCCCCTGATGGAGCATGTAGCTTGGAGATCAAGGGAGTCTTTATGCCCTGATGGAGCGTGGAGCTCAGAGATCAGGGGAGTCTTTCGCCTCTGATGGAGCACGGAGCACGGAGATCAGAGGTCCCTTCGGCCCCTAATGGAGCATGGAACTCGGACACTAGAGGGAAGGTCTTTGGTCGAAGTCGCTGGGGACTTCTTCCTTCGGCCACTGATGGAGCATTTGAGCTCGGAGATCAGTGGGAAGGCTACTTGCTCGAGGAGAGATTAAGGGCCGCTGTGGACCTGAGCCGATGTGGGCCTGTGTGCGCCTCTCGACTGAGCATTTACGCTTAGAGTCGGGAAGGACATGGGCCTCGCCTCGAACCATTTTCAGTGGAATGGCAAGCTCGGGGCGGACTCGGGTAGGAGGGGCGTCGCCGGAGACGGATAACCTGTGTGTTAGTTCGCACATAGTAATAAAAATAGAAATTGAAGACATAGTTCTGCAATCTTTTCTTATTGAAGACAGATCGAATACAGTTTAATGCTCAGTCATTTTTTCTTGTTGTCTTCAGTCCCTTGCTGGGGCCGTTGCCCTTATTATTCTTTTTTGGCTTCTTGGGTGGTTACTACAAGCGCCTACTGCTTTTCGGCTTCACGTTCTGACTTAAGGAAGAGGTACTGGGACCTCTTCGCCCCGTCGAGGTCCACAGAGACCGTGACCACCTCCTCTTTCTTCGAGAAGAACTTCATTTTGAGGTGGACGGTGGAGTCGATGACCCCGAGCTTCCCCAACGTCGGTCGACCGACGATGCAATGGTACGGGGAGGGGAAAGGTAGCACCAAGAACCTTGTCTTTACAATTTTTGATAGTTTGTGTTCTCCATAGGTTACACTCAGCTTGAGATAGCCCAGAGGTCGGGTCTTGGAACCATGGAATCCCACCAGGTCGGACCCTTCGTATTCAGCTAGGTCGCCCTCGGAGATTTTTTGCTTTGGGATCAGTTCCTTTAACAGTATGTCTATCGAGCTTCCTTGGTCAACCAGGATCCTCTTTACATCGACCCCGGCTAGGACTGAAGAGATGACCAAGGGGATTTCCTCATTGGGCTTGCCTCGGAGGAGATCAGAATCAGTAAAGGATAGTGGAGGTCTGCTTGTTTTGACCAATAAAGAGGCCGGACCACTTCCGACATTGAGGACCTCCTACCAGTGCCGCTTTATGGAATGTTTAGTCCTTCTAACTTCCATGGAGTAGCCCCCCAGGATGACCATAGCTACGGGTCACTGTCCTCTGCCAAGGCGCTGCTGTCTGCAAGGGATTTGGTCACCTCATTGACTGCGGCCTTCGATTTCCGTGGCGAGTGCTTGGGAGACCTTTCCCTTTTCTTATCGTCTGACCTCAGATACTGTTTCAGCTTTCCCTTCTGGATCTGGTCTTTGATATCATCCTTTAACACCCTGCAGGCCTCGGTGTCGTGGCCGCTGCTCCTGTGATACCTGTAATAAGCTTTTTTGTTTGTGTTCCAGTGTTGGGGAATCGGAGCTGACCACTTCATGTATCGAAACTCGATGCTGGCGCATTCGGCCAGAATTCTTTCCCTAGTGGCTTTGAGGTCGGAATACTCAGCATGTCTTCCGCGCCAGACCCAGACGCCGGACCAATGTTGGAAATGTCCACGGTGTCATCTTCCTCATAGTCGATGTAATGTTGTGCTCATAAGTGACAATGACAGAGCAAGGGCATTTTAGTCTTTCATCACTCATTAAACCCTCAACTCAAAACCCCAAAACAGCACACACCCTCTCATTCGTCACTTTTACTGAAACTTAAGTTGAAAAAGAAAGAGAATAGAGAGAGAAGCAGAGGGAGACGTGAAAGAGAGAAGGAGAGAAGAGAGGAAGAAGTGCTCAGCTTCATGGTTGCCTGTAAGTAGAAATTACACCATTCTTTTTCATTTTCCTTGCTCTACAAATTGATACTAATTTCATCTTCAACTTCTCCCCAAATCTCTTTTTGACCATTGTTGCATCTTCAAGTTCAAAACACCAATAATGGGAGTTTCAAGCTTTGAATGTTGACTTAGAAGCTCAACAATCATCATTGGAAACCTTCTTCAAACCACATTATAGTTTCAACTTAGCGGTGAGTGTTTGGAGTGCTTTGGGTCATGATTGAAGTGTGTTCAAGTAGCTCGAGTTTGATTGGAAAACGGTTCGTAGCATTTCTAGTGGTTTGAGTAGTTTCGACTTTGTTATTGAGGATTGTTGTGATTGTCATCACAAAGAGGCAAGTTTTAATCACGTTTAGGGTTTTTAAATTTCGATTATGATTGTTTGGTATGTTGGAAATACTTGGTGTTTGGATTTCGAAATAATTTTAGAGTCAAAACTGTATTTTGAGAAGTATCATAATTTTGAAGTTTCATAAACAATGTCTCGTTAAATTGATTATTGAATGACTTGTTTTGTAACATCCCTAGGAGAATTGATTTTGAGGTCGTGCCTCATAAACAAAACCCTGTTGTCATCGGAGAGTTGATGTACATCGTCCACGATCCGATTGTGCCGCTCTATGTAGTCCCTTAGAGATTCTTTTTCCCCTTCGTTGATCCCCTGCAGCACGTCTTCCGACGTGGGCTTCACCCTCGATGTTGTGAAGCGAGATGAGAACAGCTTCGTGAACTGCTTCCAGCCCGAGATTGATGCCGAAGGGAGGTGTCAGTACCATTTTAAGGCACACTAGCTCAGGGAGAGGGGAAAGAGTTTGCATCAGACGCGGTCCGAGGCATCACGGTAGTCAAGCATCAGATCAACAGTGTCCACATGTTCGTCGGGATTGCCCCTGCTGTCGTACACATTTAGCCTGGGAGGTTTCTCAAGGGATTTTGGGATACAACAGTTAACGATTTCCGGGATGAAGGGACTGGCCCGGGATCTTCCGTCCTATTTCTTGGACTTACCTTAATGAGTTCCTTTTTTGCGGGGAGCCGAGCCTCGGGATGAAGAGGAGGAGTTGGACAAAGGGTTGTCCGAGCTGCCAAGAGACTCCGATCTCGACGGTAATGGTGGAGTCGGGGGTTTGCCGGGCCGTTTTTCCCTGCAAATTTGTGGAGAGATGTCACTTGGGATGTCGTTCTGGGGAGGCGATGTCCGACGTCTTCGAGAAACTATGGTAGCTCGGGCGATGGCGGCCATCTCCTGCCATAATTACCCTTGTCGACAGCTTTCTCTGCCTTAGCATTTTCAGCAACATCTTCTGTGACCTCGACCACATTGAGATCAACTTCGACCCGCAATGCATCAGCTGTTGGCAAGGGATCAGTATCAATCTGCATTAGTGGCTTAGACCTGTCACCAAATTTCAACCTTCCTTCGTTGATAGCATTTTGAACCAAATCCCTGAAAATGACACAAGGGGAAGTGTTATGACCTAAGAAACCATGAAACTTACAAAAGCCTCTTTTCTGTCGTTGTTGTAATGGTGGAATCTTCAGGCCCATAGGCACTAAGATTTGACCATCAGCCACAAGCAGATCAAATATTTCGTCACGTTTAGATACATCATAAGTGTAAGTTTTTGCGACAAATTTATCATTCTTAGGTTCCACAGGATTTTTGCCTTTAGAAGGTTTTAACAACTTGCAAATATAAGGAGGTGCTGGTTTTAGTTATGCAATGTTAACCTCTTCTTCGACATCTTCATAAGAGATGTCGTATTCTTGGTCACTGTCATTAGCTTCGACATAAGCAACCTTTTCTTTCTTACTTTGGAATCTACCTGTTCTGGCTTTTTCGTCTTTGAGTCTTTCGACTTGTCGAACTCTATCAGCCAATTGTGCCATATCTCTTAAATGTAGTGTGTCTAGTTTCTTTCTTATAGTGTAATCTAGACCACCAGCAGCCATTTTGACTAACTCATGCTCAGGCACCTGAGTAAAGCACCTTGCTTTGAGTAGTCTAAATCTATTGAGATAATCATCAATAGATTCTGCCCCCTTGCGTCGAACGCTAGCCAGTTCTTTAAGACTAATCTTACATTAACCCATATAGAACTGCTCATGGAAAGCCTTTTCTAAGTGACTCCAATTAAAAATTGAATTTGGAGGCAGTGTAGTGAACCATGTGAATGCGTTCTTAGTTAGAGAATTTGGAAAGTATTTCATCCTTAAATTCTCATTGTGTGCTAGATCGCCAGCCTCAGTCAAATAATGAGCCACGTGTTCGACGGTAGATTCACTGGTTTCTCCAGCGAACTTTGTGAACTTTGGAATTTTCCATCCCCTAGGCAGCTCTATTTGTAAGGTGTATTCTGACAAGGGCGACACAAAATTAGGCCTATGTGAACCTAAGTTAAGGCCATTCTGGGCTAAAATAGTTTCGACCATATTAGCCAGATTGTTTTGTGCTCCAAAATTGTTTTGTTGCACTTGTCTGACCACTTCGTCAGCATTTTGGTTTCTATTCACCATCACAACTTCAGGGATTGCCTCTATCCTCATAGGCTCTTCGACAATTTGTTGTTGTCCTTGGTTTCCCTGATTCATAGGGAATGCATTGTTAGGCCTTTCTACAGGTATCTCTCCAGGCCTAGCATTTTGGATTTGGGGAATTTGCTGGTGATGTACTGGTGGAGTACCAAAGAAATCAGCAATCCTTCCCATTTGTGTTGCCAACATTTGGTAACTGTTAATAGTGTTTTGTATCAAAGGGTTAAACACAGTACCAATTTGTTGTGTTAACATATTGACCATATCATGATTGCTATCATCCATTTGTTGTCTTAACGCCAACAAAGATATTGTAGTCAAATTAGTTTGGGCATTTCGACTATGGATGCCCTCTGTTGAACTATGATTAGGAGAATACCCTGTAATTGCATTATCTGCAAATGTAGACGAATTTGTCTGAAGGCCTGCCATCAACGCTGTTGGCATGCCATACGGTAAAGCCCTTCCACTCATAGTATATGGCATATTTCCAATCATAGGATTTGCCATCAAAGGACTCGTTGGTCCTACTACTGGTGGCACAGAAGCCATTGTATTGACATTTGTTAATGCTGCAGTGGTCATCATTCACACATGAGTAATTATGGGAGAAGATATAGCGATTACTCCCATTGTTGTCGAAGAAGGCATAGCAACGGTTATGCCTGCGACATTTGCAGCGTTAACGTCACTAACTGGCGCTTGTTCTTGTGTACTTTGTGCATTTGATGCAGAAGCATTACTTGTACTAGAGCGTGTCATCTCTGGAAGATGTTTACCACTCCGTAATTGCATGCACAGACAAACACAAAGTTTAAGAATTCAACGAAAAACTTTTAAAATTAGCACAAACGCCCCACCGGGCGTGCCAATTTGTTTACCTTGGATTTTGGTAAACACCGCTAGTTTGAAATTGCTTCTGTTTGCAGGATCAACTAGTAAATCCTAAGACCGTTTGTGTTAAAGTTTTTCCCAGAATTACTTGTGTTCTTGCAGTTTAAAAGTAAAAGAATAAGATAACCGTCGATCTCACGCGAAACCGTCGAGTTTCCTCAATGAGGGAGAATAAAACAAAGGAAAAAATTGCAGAAAAGCAAAGAAGAAAACAAATTAAAATTGCATTAATTGTAAAGACGGTTGGTGCACAGATCATACATTCTTCTCTTTGCTCGTTTTCTCTGTAATGTGTTGGAAGTTAGAGCGTGAGAGTTCTGTAATGAAATTGTGACCTGTTTTTCCTATGAGAAACTACTATTTATACAAATAGAAAATAACTGTACAAAGTTTAAAAAACTGTAACTGCTACGTGCTCTTGGTAATGGTTACTTGATCCTACTTCGTCATCAGCCTCCAACTCCTTCGTGTCGAAATATCTATCTTCAGCGTCTTCGACTTTGCCAAATCTGAGGTCGAAATCTACTTGATGCAACTTGATAGCTTAATTCATTTCAGTGTCGAAATTGATACTTGTCTCTTGGATTACAAGGTCAAACTTTAAAAATAAGTCAAACCTCGTTGACTGCATTTAATTTAGCCTATCGAAATTACAAGCTAACACGTACTAAGATTGAGAGGAAACTCTCAATGCTATTGACCAATTCGGAAAGGAATTGGGTGCGTCATAAATTATCTTATCGAAAGGAAAATGTTTGATAATTGAACCGAGAGTATGTTAGGGGTCACGGTAGAACTCACTGAGACATGTTATCTCACCCTATCATATGTTTTTGTTTTACAGAGAAACAGGGAAAGAATAATGCTAGAAAGCACGCGTAGGTGTCGTTCTCGAGGAGAGGATTTGAAGACTTAGTTATTTCAAGTCTTAGTTTATTCATATCCCTTCTCGTCTTTGTACCTGATTAATGACTTGAACTGTATTAAGTTATTTATCATTTTCGCCTTTCTTGTGAGGATATTGAACACTAGGAATTAATGTTTTGAGATTATGAACCGTCTTCGGTTTATTGAAGTATTGGCAGGTGATAGATGAGTGATTTTTTTATAATATCAAACAAATTTAGTTGTGTTCAATATCAAAATAGGAATATTAATCTCTGATGCATACTAAAATTGTGTATTTTAATATTTCTACTAGTTAGAGATATCAGGGTGTTACACAATATATGAAAATAAAGTTGGTTTTACTTCTTACCAAAAATAGAATATAGTTAAAAAAGTAATACTGATTGGATATGTATATTTTATTTTAAAAGATTTGGTTTAAATATGTATTTAGTCCCTACAAATGTCCCTGTTTTTCGATTTAGTCCCTGCAAATTTTTTTTTTTAAATACGTCCCTGCAAAATAACTTTTTTTAAATATGCCCTTCCGAAAGTTGGAATTTTAAATACGTCCCTGCAAAATAACTTTTTTTTAAATACGTCCCGCAAAATAACCTTTTTTTTGAAATACGTCCCAACAAAAAAAAATTGTGATATTTTGCATGGACGTATATAAAAAAAAAGTTATTTTGTAGGGACGTATTTAAAAAAAAAGCTATTTTGCAGGGACGTTTTTAAAAATTTTATTTTGTAGGGACGTATTTAAAAAAAAATTATTTTGCAGGGACGTATTTAAAAAAAAATTTGCAGGGACTAAATCGAAAAACAGGGACATTTGCAGGGACTAAATACATATTTAAACCAAAATATTTTTATATTTTATTGCATTATGAAAATATTGTATATTAATAATAAATATAAATGCAACAATTATATGGTCAAATCAATAAATGGACATAAAGCATTATTAATGCCTTTATACCTAATACCGATGCTTTAAAACTATTAGTACTATTATAATATTACTTTTTGATTTGACCAATTTATTGTTGAATTTAAATCTATGAATAATTTACAATTACAAGTTTAATAACAATATTATATTTCCCAAGGCTATATATAATGAAAATGAAGTTCGTTTCACTAATCACAAGAATTGCAATTTAAGGTCAAATCCCACAAAATGACTTTTCACCTCTATCAATCTTATCTTCTTGGTTTTTCATATATTTCTCTAGTCTTGCTTTCAGGCAAGGGATAATTGATATTGTTTTATCTTTAGTTGATAAGAACTTAAATTCTCAGATCAATGAGACTTAACTACAATTTTATGTAGCTATGCAAGTTAAGCATATTAGGTCGTTTATCGCATAATTAAAAATATAGTTGTGTTTGAATTGTTAGATAAAAGATGATCACTTGCTAAGTATTTGTAACTTTGGTTTGTTGCAGGATTTGCTACAAGTTCGGAAACTCCAGTAGTAGTGCCTTTCAAGAATACTTGCGAGTTGTGGGATAGCCTATGGTTGTGCAATGGATATTGTAGTCAATCATGCATTAAGGCAGGATATCCTAAAGGTGGCCATTGTGTGAACCTTGTGTCAGAGGTGTTTTGTTGTTGTAATAAGTAACGAGTTCTTTTCTATTGCTGTAATAAGTGATTAATCTTTTTTATCACATGAATCTAAAATAATAAGATACTTGAAATTAGATTTAGGACTTGCAATTGAAAGAAATTGGACCCTAACTTAATCTAAAAACCCTTTATTAATATTTTTTTACCCTAGCTTTCAAAATATTATAATGACATTATGCATACAATTAGCATATTTAGGCAAATATCATTCTCAATCATCTATTCTAACATATTCAATCAACTCAATTAGCTACAATTTAATTGAAATCACTTGCTAATCAAAATATTTGAGACAAACACTTTGGGGGATGTTACAGAGCTCCTACAGTCGGTGATGGTCGGCGGTGACACTCCGACCATATACTTTTTTTATATATTTAAATATATTTATATATATATATGGATATATATATATATATATATATATGTATATATGTATATTGTATCTGAATTTTGTTACAAACTTATTTATTGGAAAAAATTATTTTTTTCCAAAAGTGAGACGTATTTTTAAATAAACTTTTTGGTAAAAAAATTCTTTTTCAAAATTCTCTAATGGATTTTTATTTTGTTGTTATTGTAATATAATAGATTTAAAATAAAGTAATGGATGGATCACAATCATCCACAAGTGAAACGGATGGATCCAATCTAATCCATTAGTGTATTTTTGTTGTAACGGACAGACTGGTTGGATTTTCTTATGGATCAGACAATTGGACCATTTTGAGACCCTAATAATGCTTTCAAACTATTAGTATTAATAATATTATATTTTCCTTTTTAATTGTTGAATTTATATTTTTTAATAACTTCTAAAAATATAATTTAATAACAATATTATATTTTTCAAGGCAATATATAATAAAATTGATGTTGGTTTTCGGTTTCACCAGAAATAGAATATAGTTAAAAAATCATACCAATTGGATACCGGTTGGGGCTCATCCTCCCTTAACCAAGTGTCGAGGTTCGATCCTCGCCTTGGGTATGGAGTATCTTTAAATCCCTGGGCCAGTAATCCCACTCTTCGAGGTGCCTCCAATCTAGCGAGGGGATTAGTCACTGCATTCGGCGATGGATACCCTGGTCTCGACCACAAAAAAGATTATTGTATATTAATAAAAAAAATAAATGCAATAATTTTATGGTCAAATCAATAAATAGACATAAAGCATTATTAATGCACTTATACTAAAGTATTATTTAATATTATTTTTTGATTTGACAGTTTAATTATTTAATTTATATTTACGAATATTTTACATGTAACATCCTCAGTTTTAAGTTTTTAGTTTCCAGTTAATTAGTTACGCTGCTATCAGTTTAATATTTAAAGAGCCGGTTTATTAGTTTGGCATGTTTTAAATAATTAAAAAGGGTGTTTGTTAGTTTCGCATTGTAATATATATATATATATATATATATATATATATATTTTATCTGAATTTTGTGACAAACATATTTATTGGAAAAAATTATTTTTTCCAAAAGTGAGACGTATTTTTAAATAAACTTTTTGGTAAAAAAATTCTTTTTCATAATTGTCTAATGGATTTTTATTTTGTTGTTATTGTAATATATTAGATTTAAAATAATGGGTGGATCACAATCATCCACAAGTGAATAGGATGGATCCAATCTAATCCATTAGTGTATTTTTGTTGTAACGGATAGACTGGTTGGATTTTCTTATGGATCAGACAATTGGACCATTTTGAGACCCTAATAATGCTTTCAAACTATTAGTATTAATAATATTATATTTTCCTTTTTAATTGTTGTATTAGTATTTTTTAATAACTTATAAAAATATAATTTTATAACAATATTATATTTTTCAAGGCAATATATAATGAAAATGATGTTGGTTTTCGTTCTCACCAGAAATAGAATATAGTTAAAAAAATCATACCGATTGGATATTTATATTTTATTATTGAAGATATTTATATTTTATTTTCATTACTAGAATATTGTATTTTTAAAGAACCCAGGGGTGTGGTTGAGTGGTTGGGGCTCATCCTCCCTTAACCAAGTGTCGAGGTTCGATCCTCGCCTTGGGTATGGAGCATATTTAAATCCCTGGGCCAGCAATTACACCCTTCGAGGTTCCTCCAATCTAGAGAAGGGATTAGTCACTGCATTCGGCGGTGGATACCCTGGTCTCGACCAAAAAAAGATTATTGTATCTTAAAAAAAAAAATGCAATAATTTTATGGTCAAATCAATAAATAGACATAAAGCATTATTATTAATGCACTTATACTTAAGTATTATTTAATATTATTTTTTGATTTGACAGTTTATTTATTTATTTTATATTTACGAATATTTTATATGTAACATCCTCAGTTTTAAGTTTTCAGTTTTCAGTTAATCAGTTACGCCGCTTTTAGTTAGTTATCAGTTAAATATTTAAAGTGCCAGTTCATTAGTTTGGCATATTTTAAATAATCAAAAAGGGTTTTTATTAGTTTGGCATGGTAATATATATATATATATATATATATATATGTATATTTTATCTGAATTTTGTTACAAACATATTTATTCGAAAAAATTATTTTTTCCAAAAGTGACACATATTTTTAAATAAATTTTTTGGTAAAAAATTCTTTTTCATAATTGTCTAATGGATTTTTATTTTGTTATTACTGTAGTATAATAGATTTAAAATAAAGTATTGGATGGATCACAATCATTCACAAGTGAAACGGATGGATCCATTCTAATCCATTAGTGTACTTTTGTTGTAACGGACAGACTGGTTTGATTTTCTTATGGATCAAACAAATGGACCATTTTGAGACACTAGTAATGCTTTCAAACTATTAGTATTAATAATATTATATTTTCCTTTTTTATTGTGGTTTTAATATTTTTTAATAACATATAAAAATATAATTTAATAACAATATTATGTTTTTCAAGGCAATATATAATGAAAATGATGTTGGTTTTCGTTCTCTCCCGAAATACAATATGGTTAAAAAAATCATACTGATTGGATATTTATATTTTAATATTGAAGATATTTATATTTTATTTTCATTACTAGAATATCGTATTTTTGTAGAACCCAGGTGGTGTGGTTGAGCGGTTGAGGCTCATCTTCCCTTAGCCAAGTGTGGAGGTTCGATCCTCACCTTGGGTATGGAGCATCTTAATTTAAATCCCTGGGACCAGCTGTCCCACCCTTCAATGTGCCTCCAATCTAGCGAGTGGATTAGTCACTGCATTCGGCAGTGGATACCCTAGTCTCGACCAAAAGAAAGATTATTGTATATTAATAAAAGAAATAAATGCAATAATTTTATGGTCAAATCAATAAATAGACATAAAGCATTATTAATGCACTTATACCTAAGTATTATTTAATATTATTTTTTGATTTGATGGTTTAATTATTGATTTTATATTTATGAATATTTTACAATTAAAAATTTAATAACAATATTATATTTCCCAAGGCTATATATACTGAAAATGAGGTTGGTTTTACTTCTCACCAGAAATAGAATATAGTTAAAAAGTAATATCGATAGGAAATTTTTACTTTTTTTAAAAGATATTTATGTTTTATTGCATTACGAAAATATTGCATATTAATAATAAATATATATGAAACAATTGTATGGTTAAATCCATAAATGGACATAATGCATTATTAATGCCTTTGCACCTAATACTGATGCTTTTAAAACTATTAGTATTATTATTGTTGAATTTACATTTATGAATAGTTCACAATCACAAGTTTAATAACAATATCATATTTCCCAAGGCTATATATAATGAAAATGTGGTTCGTTTTTCTTATCACAAGAATTATAATTTAAGGTGAAAGACGTATTTTCTTATCTTCTTGGTTTTTCATATATTTCTCTAGTCTTGGTTTCAGGTAACGGATAATTGATATTGTTTTATCTTTAGTTGATAAGAACTTAAATTCTCAGATCAACGAGACTTAACTACAATTTTATGTAGTTATTCAAGTTAAGCATATTAGGTCGTTTAGGGCATAGTTAAAAATATAGTTGTGTTTGAATTGTTAGATAAAAGATGAAATCTCACATTGTGGTTTGATTTCAAAGCAATCCTCTCGTAGACATCATTTCCTTCCAGCCCAATGCTATGCTAATGAAGGAACATTTCGAACTCCTTTTGTTTTGAGTGCGAAAGGCGTATTTCTACCCTAGGTTATAAAACTGTTTTCTAAACAAACTGTGGGTACACATGGGTAAATAACTGTGGGTACACATAGAAAAGTCAGATACAGTTGATCAATCGATAAATGTTGGCCTCGCGTCAACTATGTGTATAGGACTTGAATGATTTTGAGGACAAAATCTTTCAAGTTGGGGTGATTGTAACATCCCTTGTTCAGTCAATTTTAATTTACGAAATTAGCTAGCGATTTACAATTCGAGTAAATAATAAATCATGTCTCGGATACGAGATTGTCGCGAAAGCAATATTTAATTGCTAGATTATATGTTTTATATGCATTATTGAGTTATGTGTGATTGTTTGATTAGAATAGAGTTAAGTGACAATGACAGAGCAAGGGCATTTTAGTCTTTCATCACTCATTAAACCCTCAACTCAAAACCCCAAAACAGCACACACCCTCTCATTCGTCACTTTTGCTGAAACTTAGAAGTTGAAAAAGAAAGAGAATAGAGAGAGAAGCAGAGGGAGACGTGAAAGAGAGAAGGAGAGAAGAGAGGAAGAAGAGCTCAGCTTCATGGTTGCCTGTAAGTAGAAATTACACCATTCTTTTTCATTTTCCTTGCTCTACAAATTGATACTAATTTCATCTTCAACTTCTCCCCAAATCTCTTTTTGTCCATTGTTGCATCTTCAAGCTCAAAACACCAATAATGGGAGTTTCAAGCTTTGAATATTGACTTAGAAGCTCAACAATCATCATTGGAAACCTTCTTCAAACCACATTATAGTTTCAACTTAGTGGTGAGTGTTTGGAGTGCTTTGGGTCGTGATTGAAGTGTGTTCAAGTAGCTCGAGTTCGACTGGAAAGCGGTTCGTAGCATTTCTAGTCGGTTTGAGTAGTTTTGACTTTGTTATTGAGGATCATTGTGATTGTCATCACAAAGAGGTGAGTTTTAATCACGTTTAGGGTTTTTAAATTTCGATTATGATTGTTTGGTATGTTGGAAATACTTGGTGTTTGGATTTCGAAATAATTTTAGAGTCAAAACTGTATTTTGAGAAGTATCATAATTTTGAAGTTTCGCAAACAATGTCTCTTTAAATTGATTATTGAATGACTTGTTTTGTAACATCCCTAGGAGAGTTGATTTTGAGGTCGTGCCTCATAAACAAAACCCTAATGTCATCGGAGAGTTGATGCACATCGTCCGCGAGCCGATTGTATCGCTCTATGTAGTCCCTTAGGTATTCTTTTTCCCCTTGGCTGATCCCCTGCAGTACGTCTTCTAACGTGGGCTTCACCCTCGATGTTGTGAAGCGAGATGAGAACAACTTCGTGAACTGCTTCCAGCCCGAGATTAATGCCGGAGGGAGGTCTCGGTTCCATTTTAAGGCACACTTGCTCAGGGAGAGGGGAAAGAGTTTGCATCGAACGTGGTCCGAGGCATCACGGTAATCAAGCATCAGATCAAAAGTGTCCACATGTTCGTCGGGATCGCCCCTGCCGTCGTACACATTTAGCCTGGGAGGTTTCTTAAGGGATTTTGGGATATGACAGTTAACGATTTCCGGGATGAAGGGACTGGCCCAGGATCTTCCATCCTTTTTCTTGGACATACTTTTATGAGTTCCTTTTTTGCGGGGAGATGAGTCTCGGGATGAAGAGGAGGAGTTGGACGAAGGGTTGTCTGAGCTGCCATGAGACTCTGATCTCGGCGGTGATGGTAGAGTCGGGGGTTTTATCGGGTCGTTTTTCCCCGCGAATTGGTGGAGAGATGTCACTTAGGTTGTCGTTCGGGGAGGCGATGTCCGACGTCTTCGAGAAACTGCGGTCCGAGGTTGAGGCTGGGGGATTCGGTCCACAGGTTAGTGTTGGGTCGCGGTAGCTCGGGCGATGGCGGCCATCTCCTGCCGTATTAACCCTTGGTTGCGTCGCTCTAGCACATCGAGGAGTTGGCTGACAGCTTGAAGTTGCGCTGGAATGACATTGATCTGCGGAACTGGGGCAGGTGGCTAAAGCCGGCTAGAGATGGGAATTGCCGGGACTTTCTCAAGCACGGTCTGAACGTGACCATCAGGAGTAGCCTGGGGTTGCACCCAGGGATTTGCATTCTGCACCCGAGATTGAGATCAGGTAGGCAGTCTTCCTCGCGGAGGCATGATTAACTGAGAGAGTGAGTTCGGAAGCGAGTGAATAGCTCCCACAGTGGTCGCCAATGTTTGGTACCGGACTACAGGATGTGCCTCTGAGATGATGTTCTCCGCAAGGTACGGAAGTTGACTTCAGATGGCTGAGCTTGGACCTCGGATTGGCCGAGGTGATCGTATCTCGCGTCTCGGGTGGGGTACCTGCAAGCACTCTGATGCCTATGTCAGCAAGGGAAGAGAAGACGTATTTAGGGAGGAATGAGTGCGTACCTGAAAATGCTAAGTGGAACGTGTATTTATAGACCACGGCGCCGTGCCTGATCCGTTGGATTGGGAGGATGATTCCTGACCCAGATCAGGCACGGACACGGGCGCGAGGGAGTACGAAAATGGGCCAGGTGCAAGTTCCATGGAGGTGTGGCCCAGTCCGGAACAGTTAACGTTGGATTAATCTAAATCGGTCATAGAACAATAAGATGCAAAACAATGGACTCTTAGTTCATTAGAATTGATTGATAATAATTGTATAAGAATGATAGGTCACTAAAGACGTATTCGAGTGACAACCCAAGATGTTAGTACACTAGGGAGAGGGATGTCATGAGCCCTCGAGCTAGGCCCATAAGAGGATGTTCACTGAGATGCATATAGTGGATTGGGTTCACCGCAATCCGAAGAAAAGAAAATTGGTTTAAGGTGTTGTACTTGATTAATTAAGAGGATAGTGCATAGCCATCAAGAATTAAGAGGATAGTGCATATAACCATCAAGAAAAATAAAAAATGGTTTAAGGTGTTGTACTAGATTAGTTTATTCATTTCCCTTCTCGTCTTTGTACCAGATTAATGACTTAAACTGTATTAAGTTATTTATCATTTCTGCTTTTCTTGAGAGGATATTGAACACTAGGAATTAATGTTTTGAGATTATGAACCGTCTTCGGTTAATTGAAGTATTGGCAGGTGATAGATGGGTGATATTTTTATAATATCAAACAAATTTAGTTGTGTTCAATATCAAAATAGGAATATTAATCTCTGATGTATACTAAAATTGTGTATTTTAATATTTCTACTAGTTAGAGATATCAAGCTGTTACACTATATATAATGACAATGAAGTTGGTTTTACTTCTTACCAGAAATAGAATATCGTTAAAAAAGTAATACGGATTGGATATGTATATTTTATTTTAAAAGATTTTTATATTTTTTTGCATTATGAAAATATTGTATATTAATAATAAATATAAATGCAACAATTATATGGTCAAATCAATAAATGGACATAAAGCATTATTAATGCCTTTATACGTAATACTGATGCTTTAAAACTATTAGTACTATTATAATATTAATTTTTGATTTGACCAATTTATTGTAGAATTTAAATCTATGAATAATTTACAATTACAAGTTTAATAACAATATTATATTTCCCAAGGCTATATATATAATGAAAATGAGATTCGCTTCACTTATCACAAGAATTGCAATTTAAGGTCAAATCCCACAAAATGACTTTTCACATCTATCAATCTTATCTTCTTGGTTTTTCATATATTTATCTAGTCTTGATTTAAAGTAAGGGATAATTGATATTGTTTTATCTTTAGTTGATAAGAACTTAAATTCTCAGATCAATGAGACTTAACTACAATTTTATGTAGCTATGCAAGTTAAGCATATTAGGTCGTTTACCGCATAGTTAAAAATATAGTTGTGTTTGAATTGTTAAATAAAAGTTGATCACTTGCTAAGTATTTGTGACTTTGGTTTGTTTCAGGATTTGTTACAAGTTCAGAAACTCCAGTAGTAGTGCCTTTCAAGAATACTTGCGAGTTGTGGGATAGCCTATGGTTGTGCAATGGATATTGTAGTCAATCATGCATTAAGGCAGGATATCCTAAAGGTGGCCATTGTGTGAACCCTGTGTCAGAGGTGTTTTGTTGTTGTAATAAGTAACGAGTTCTTTTTTATTGCTGTAATAAGTGATTAATCTTTTTTATCACATGAATCTAAATTAATAAGATACTTGAAATTAGATTGGGGACTTGCAATTGAAAGAAATTGGACCCTAACTTAATTTAAAAACCCTTTATTAATCTTTTTTTTACCCTAACTTCCGAAATATTATAATCACATTATGCATACAATTAGCATATTTAGGCATACACGTTTTTATATATTTATATATATGGTAATATATATATATATATATATATATATATATATATATGTATGTATGTACGTACGTATATTGTATCTGAATTTTGTTACAAACATATTTATTGGAAAAAAAAATTTTCCAAAGGTGAGACGTATTTTTAAATAAACTTTTTGGTAAAAAAATTCTTTTTCATAATTGTCTAATGAATTTTTATTTTGTTGTTATTGTAATATAATAGATTTAACATAAAGTAGTGGACGGATCGCAATCATCCACAAGTGAAACGGATGGATCCAATCTAATCCATTAGTGTATTTTTGTTGTAACGGACATACTAGTTGGATTTTCTTATGGATCAGACAATTTAATTGTTGAATTTATATTTTTTAATAAGTGAAACGGATGGATCCAAGTTAATTGTTGAATTTATATTTTTTAATAACTTATAAATAAATAACTTAATAACAATATTATATTTTTCAAGGCAATATATAATGAAAATGATGTTGGTTTTCGTTCTCACCAGAAATAGAATATAGTTAAAAAAATCCTACTGAGTGGATATTTATATTTTATTATTGAAGATATTTATATTTTATTTTCATTACTACAATATTGTATTTTTATAGAACCCAGGGGGTGTGGTTGAGTGGTTGGGGCTCATCCTCCCTTAACCAAGTGTCGAGGTTCGATCCTCGCCTTGGGTATGGAGCATTTTTAAATCCCTTTGCCAGTAGTCCCACCTTTCGAGGTGCCTCCAATCTAGCGAGGGGATTAATCACTACATTCAGCGGTGGATACCCTAGTCTTGACAAAAAAAAGATTATTGTATATTAATAAAAAAATAAATGCAATAATTTTATGGTCAAATTAATAAATAGACATAAAGCATTATTAATGCACTTATACCTAAGTATTTTTTAATATTATTTTTTGATTTGATAGTTTAATTATTGATTTTATATTTCCGAATATTTTCCATGTAACATCCTTAGTTTGAAGTTTTCAGTTTTCAGTTAATCAGTTACGCCGCTTTCAGTTAGCTATCAGTTTAATATTTAAAGTGCCATTTTATTAGTTTGGCATGTTTTAAATAATTAAAAAGGGTGTTTAGTTAATTATGTGATTGTGTTATTAGTTTTATATCTCACTAAAAGATGTGTATTTGTTAAATTAATTTTGGGGTTTAAGGGATTAGTGAGTGAGAGCCCATGGAGATTTACCCTTTTACCCTTAATGAGCTCTTCTTTAAAAAGCCAAAAACATAATTCTTTCCTCTTTTTCCTTCTTCATTCTCGAAGACAAGAGAGAGAGACAGAGAAGTGAGAAGAAGTTTGTGTTCTTGAGAGTAGAAAACGCAAGGGAAAAAGAGGGGAGGGAGAGAGAGCATCAACTCTTGCATGTTTTACTTTCCACCACCATTGAAATCCTTGTTCCATTCTCTTTCCTTTAAGCCCAGAAATTTCAGCATCAAACCACTCCTCTTCATTGTGCCATTTTCGACCTCTAAGGTCAAAGGAATGGAAATTTGAGTTTTCTTTTGGTTTTCTGAGTTTTGGGAGCTTAGGATACTCAATCAAGAGTTTTGGTTGCTGTTTGGGTACAAATTTCGAGTAAGACCAGCTAGGGTTGCCTTGGGGTTGACTTTGGAACTGTTTGGAGGAGTTTTGGGGCTGTGGGTTTCGGATGGAGCTAACTTTGGGAACCATTTTGTGTTTGTTCGTGTGTTTTGCTTTCGTTTTCTAAGTCCCCTTCGAATTCGAGGCAAGTTCTCCAATTTGTGCTTAAAATTACTGTTAAAAATGTGTTTGGTTCTGTTTGTATTGTTGTGTTTGTTGGTACGAAATTTGGTGCAATTTGGAGCAATTATTGTTAGCAAAATCATTGTATAGCCATTCTGAACATAGGTGTGGTCTTTTTGAAATTGGGAATGTTCTGTGAATCCAAAAATTATGGGGCTTATTTTGTTAGAAAGTAGACTTAATTCTGGTCATTTTGACACTGGTCTGGTTGATTTTGGAGTTGTTTAGCTTGAGTTATGTGAATCCCAAGTTAGGTCATATTTCTAGAGTTAAACTGGGTATAGGTTCAATGTTTTAGGAATTGTGCTCTCAATTGAACTCTGTTCTGAACGATTCTTATCCCGTTATAAACTAGACTCAATTTTATTATGTTTAGGGTCAAGTTTCGTTCCATTTGTTCAAGTTTAGGTCATTCGAGGGTGATTAGAAGTTGAAGGACAGAAGCTGTCCAGTCTGGGACCATTCGGATTGTTTCTAAAACCTGTACTAGATGGCTCATTGTTTTGAAAATCTAAAGACATGTTCAGAAACTAGACATCCCTAGATTTCTAATGAGTGCTCATTTGTAATTTTTCGTTAACGTTTGATAGGTTAATTAATTTACTGAAGTTTATGTATGCTTGCTGAAATTTCTGCACATAAGCTGTTTGTTGAAATGTTCTTGTATTGGTTATGCTTATGTCTTGACTTGACTTGCTATCGGAATGTCTTCAGGAAACGTCACGAGTGAGATGACTAAACTAGCCTATATGTAAGGGTAAAGATACTTGGGGGGAGTCTCATGAACTAAACCCAAGGCCTTGAGAATGTTACCCGATTTATTTTGTTGGGGGGTCGGGTTCCCCATTAGTGGCATTTCAGTTATGTAAGTCCACGCTTTCAGGGGGATGCATCTTAGGCTAATTAATTAAAACTAAGCCTCGAATTTATTATGGTAAGGGGTAACGAGAACTCACTGAGATTATGTAATCTCACCCCTCATTGTTGTTGTTTTCAGATATTCAAGTAAGTAATTTGAGCAAATTTATGGAAGGCTAGCTAGATTGCTAATATCCATGTGAAGTTCAGTTGTATCGTTGGTTTGTTGTCCGGGTTACATACTAGGATTTGTGCACACTTGCCTTAGTCTTTTATGACTCTTGCATTTGGATGATCTCTAAGAAAATCAATATATTTGTAAACTATGAATTTTTCTCTTCTATGAGACTCATTTTTTGATGAATGATTATCCATTTTTATGCTTTTGCACCTCTGATTGTATTGAAATTAATGTCCCGAGTTTGTAAAGTCGACTATGAACTTAGGATGTTACATTACAATTACAAATTTAATAACAATATTATATTTCCCAAGGCTATATATACTGAAAATGATGTTGGTTTTACTTCTCACCGAAAAAAGAATATAGCTAAAAAAGTAATATCGATTGGAAATTTTTACTTTATTTTAAAAGATATTTATATTTTATTGCATTACGAAAATATTGTATATTGAATAAATATAAATGAAACAATTGTATAGTCAAATCAATAAATGGACATAAAGCATTATTAATGCATTTACACCTAATACTGATGCTTTTAAAACTATTAGTATTATTATTGTCGAATTTAAATTTATGAATAGTTTACAATTACAAGTTTAATAACAAAATTATATTTTCCGAGGATATATATAATGAAAATGTGGTTCGTTTGACATATCAAAAGAATTATAATTTAAGGTGAAAGACGTATATTCTTATCTTCTTGGTTTTTCATATATATCTCTAGTCTTGGTTTCACGTAACGGATAATTGATATTGTTTTATCTTTAGTTGATAAGAACTTAAATTCTCAGATCAACGAGACTTAACTACAATTTTATGTAGTTATTCAAGTTAAGCATATTAGGTCGTTTAGGGCATAGTTAAAAATATAGTTGTGTTTGAATTGTTAGATAAAAGATGAAATCTCACATTGTGGTTTGATTTCAAAGCAATCCTCTCGTAGACATCATTTCCTTCCAGCCCTACGCTATGCTTATGTAGGAACATTTCGAACTCCTTTTGTTTTGAGGGCGAAAGACGTATTTCTACCCTAGGTTATAAAACTGTTTTCTAAACAAACTGTGAGTACACATGGGTAAATAACTGCTAGTGTCAGCATAGAAGTCAAATATAGTTGATCAAACGATAAATGTTGGCCTCGCGTCAACTGTGTATAAGACTTAAACGATTTTGAGGACAAAATCTTTCAAGTTTGGGTGATTGTAACATCCCTTGTTCAGTAAATTTTAATTTACGAAATTAACTAGCGTTTACTATTCGAGTAAATAATAAGTCACGTCTCGGATACGAGATTGTCGCGAAAGCAATATTTAATTGCTAGATTATATGTTTTATATGCATTATTAAGTGAGTTATGTGTGATTGTTTGATTAGAATAGAGTTAAGTGAGAATGAGAGAGCAAGGGCATTTTAGCTTTCATCAATCATTAAACCCTCAACTCAAAACCCCAAAACAGCACACACCCTCTCATTCGTCACTTTTGCTGAAGCTTAGAAGTTGAAAAAGAAAGAGAATAGAGAGAGAAGGAGAGAAAGAGATGTGAAAGAGAGAAGGAGAGAAGAGAGGAAGAAGAGCTCACCTTCATGGTTGCATGTAAGTAGAAATTACACCATTCTTTTTCATTTTCCTTGCTCTACAAATTGATACTAACTTCATCTTCAACTTCTCCCCAAATCTATTTTTGACCATTGTTGCTTCTTCAAGCTCAAAACACCAATAATGGGAGTTTCAAGCTTTGAATCTTGACTTAGAAGCTCAACAATCATCATTGGAAACCTTCTTCAAACCACATTATAGTTTCAACTTAGTGGTGAGTGTTTGGAGTGCTTTGGGTCGTGATTGAAGTGTGTTCAAGTAGCTCGAGTTCGACTGGAAAGCGGTTCGTAGCATTTCTAGTCGGTTTGAGTAGTTTTGACTTTGTTATTGAGGATCATTGTGATTGTCATCACTAAGAGGTGAGTTTTAATCACGTTTAGGGTTTTTAAATTTCGATTATGATTGTTTGGTATGTTGGAAATACTTGGTGTTTTGATTTCAAAATAATTTTAGAGTCAAAACTGTATTTTGAGAAGTATCATAATTTTGAAGTTTCATAAACAATGTCTCGTTAAATTGATTATTGAATGACTTGTTTTGTAACATCCCTAGGAGAGTTGATTTTGAGGTCGTGCCTCATAAACAAAACCCTAATGTCATCGGAGAGTTGATGTACATCGTCGGCGATCTGATTATATCGCTCTATGTAGTCCCTTAGGGATTCTTTTTCCCCTTGGCTGATCCCATGCAGCAAGTCTTCCGACGTGGGCTTCACCCTCGATGTTGTGAAGCGAGATGAGAACAGCCTCGTGAACTGCTTCCAGCCCGAGATTGATGCTGGAGAGAGGTCTCGGTACCATTTTAAGGCACACTTGCTCAGGGAGAGGGGAAAGAGTTTGCGTCGGACGTGGTCCGAGGTGTCACGGTAGTCAAGCATCAGATCAAAAGTGTCCACATGTTCGTCGGGATCGCCCCTGCCGTCGTACACATCTAGCCTGGGAGGTTTCTCAAGGGATTTTGGGATACGACAGTTAACGATTTCCTGGATTAAGGGACTGGCCGGGATCTTCCATTCTTTTTCCTTGACTTACCTTTATGAGTTCCTTTTTTGCGGGGAGACGAGTCTCGGGATGAAGAGGAGGAGTTGGACGAAGGGTAGTCCAAGCTGGTAGGAGACTCCGATCTCGGCGGTGATGGTGGAGTCGGGGGTTTACCGCGACGTTTTTCCCCGCGACTTGGTGGAGAGATGTCGCTTGGGATGTCGTTCGGGGGAGGCGTTGTCCGACATCTTCGAGAAACTGCGGTCCGAGGTGGAGGCTGGAGGAGTCGGTCCACAGGCTAGTGTTGGGCCGCGGTAGCTCAGGCGATGGCGGCCATCTCCTGCTGTATTAATCCTCGGCTGCATCACTCTAGCACGTCTAGGAGTTGGATGACAGCTTGAAGTTGCGCTGGAATGGCATTGATATGCGGAACTCGGGCAGGTGGTGGAAGCTGACTAGAGCTTGGAATTGCCGGGTAGTCTGGAGGGTCTGAACGTGACCTTCAGGAGTAGTCTGAGGTTGCACCCAGGGATTTGCACTCTGCACCCGAGATTGAGATCAGGTAGGCGGTCGTCCCCGCGGAGGCATGATTAACTGAGAGAGTGAGTTCGGAAGCGAGTGAATAGCTCCCACAGTGGTCGCCAATGTTTGGTACCAGAGTACGGATGTGCCTCTGAGCTGATGTTCTCCGTAAGGTACGGAAGATGAGTTCGGATGGGTGAGCTTGGACCTCGGATTGGCCGAGGTGATCTTCTCTCGCGCCTCGGGTGGGGTACCTACAAGCACTCTGATGCCTAAGTTAGCAAGGGAAGAGAAGACGTATTTTGGGAGGAATGAGTGCGTACCTGAAAATGGTAAGGGGAATTTGTATTTATAGACCGCGGTGCCGTGCCTGATCCGTTTGATTGGGAGTATAGCGACCGAAAAATCCGGGAGAGGATTCCTTGAAGTTCGAAAGATGAAGCCGCCACCAAAGTTTAGTTTAAGGGTAAACAATGGAAAATCCCATTTGATTTGGATAATGGTCCTTGAGACCAGATTTGGGTTCGGGAGTCGGTTATGTGTAGGGAAGGTATTAGCACTCCACGACATCCTTCCTAAGGAAGGTTACCTGCTAATTAGTTGTAGGAAAAAATGTTTATTTTACCCCTTTTATTTTGATAAAGAAATTTAGAGAGATAGACTTGGTATTTTTGGATTATTATTTATTTAGAAAAAGACTAAAAAGGTTTTTTTATTAGTGCAATTGACAGAGGTCGGCCGCCCTCTACTCTTACGTATCTCCTGGTAGAGAATCAAATCACACGTAGTTCTTGGTAGAAAATATTTGTTTGTTGGTGTTTTATTATTTAGAGATTTTAGGACTCGTGAGTGATCAGTTCATTTGTCCTAAAAAGATGACTAATCCGACTGTACAATTGACTTAATCCCCTATTTTTGAAATTTTGTTTTTGTTTTTGTTTGAAAGAAAAGAGATGTTTGTGTGTTTATGTTTTTTAATTTAGAAATTGTTTATTTTAATTAGGGATTTCAGGAACTGATCCGTAACGGTTCATTAATGGTCCTAAAAAGCTAACTAACCCGACTGTATAGTCGACTTAGTCCCCTATTTATTTATTTATTTATTTATTTTTATAAGCCCTTTTTTATCAAGAAAAAGGTAGATAATGAAAGAAATTGTTTTTTTATTTAAGAAAAAAAGAAAAAAGGACGAAAGAGGTGTATCAGTAAAAGAGGGGTGTCATTAGCTGAGGGGGCGTATTTTATAGAAAAGGGTGTAAGAAGTAGTAGACCAGTTCGTTTTCATTTTTTGGGTTCTGAGCTAACAAATGGGCTTAAGTAGTGGGGCGCTGTACGGAGTAATTGTGGGGGTGTGGTTATTAATCTGTGCTAAAATTATTAAAAAAACAAAAACAGACAAGTATGGGTACAAAGGGAAACATGTAACAAAACTTACCTGGTCTCCAGCATCTGAACTTCTTCTCTACTATTTTACAAGTTACTGCTGTTGCTTCCACTCCCCAAACTGAACCCTTGCCTCTATCTGCTACTTTACTAATCTTTAGGTGTGTGGTGATTAGGTTTTCAGGATGAAACTTTGCTCTCAATTTCTGTGATTTTTCGTCCCCCCTTTTGTGTGAATTAGAACTGTTTATATAGGGATTTTTTGGTTTAGGGAATTAAATTCTGCGATTTGGTTTTGATCTTTGTTTCCTATTTTGCAGGTTTTGGGCCTGCTAAGAAACTTGCAGAGCAAGAACGGGTCCATAGATCGCTAATTGTTGATACTCTGCCGATTGTTGATGCTCTGTTTTTTGTATTTTCGTTTTTTTTATTTTTTGTATTTTTGGATATTTTTTATATATTGTAATATTATTTTAATTCTGATTATCTTGTATTTTCGTTTTTCCTATTTTCTTTGTATTTTTTGGACACCTTTGATAATTGTAAATTAAACTGATTCTATAAATTCAGGGTATTTTTTGTAAATCATTTTTTGGATTTTTTTGATTAAAATAAAAATAAAAGCAAAAGCGAAATGGGCCAAACCAAATAAAAGTTACAACGAGGCCCAATTAGAGAAATAGGCACCAATTGCACAAACGTTCAAAGATAGGCCCAAAAGAGATGAATCCAGCTTGGGCACAAATGTACAAATAAGTCTAATTAAATAAAAAGCGTTTCGGCTCGATTGATTAACTTATCAAAAATCCACCTAATTGAATTAGGCAACTTCGAGTGAGTTAGGAAACGATCTCAACACTAAAGCTAAAATAGAACGGACAAAATTGGGGTATGACAGGGAGGATGATTCCTGACCCAGATCAGGCACGGACACGGGCGCGAGGGAGTACGGAAATGGGCCAGGTGCAAGTTCCATGGAGGTGTGGCCCAGTCCGGAACAGTTAACGTTGGATTGATCTAAATCGGTCATAGAACAATAAGATGCGAAACAATGGACTCTTAGTTCATTAGAATTGATTGATAATAATTGTATAAGAACGATAGGTCGCTAAAGACGTATTCGAGTGACGACCCAAGATGTTAGTACACTAGGGAGAGGGATGTCATGAGCCCTCGAGCTAGGCCCATTAAAGACGTATTCGAGTGACGACCCAAGATGTTAGTACACTAGGGAGAGGGATGTCATGAGCCCTCGAGCTAGACCCAAGATGTTAGTACACTAGGAATTAATGTTTTGAGATTATGAACCGTCTTCGGTTTACTGAAGTATTGGCAGGTGATAGATGCGTCATATTTTTATAATATCAAACAAATTTAGTTGTGTTCAATATCTAAACAAGAATATTAATCTCTGATGTATACTAAAATTGTGTATTTTAATATTTCTACTAGTTAGAGATATCAGGGTGTTACACTATATATAATGAAAATGAAGTTGGTTTTACTTCTTACCGGAAATAGAATATAGTTAAAAAAGTAATACCGATTGGATATGTATATTTTATTTTGAAAGATTTTTATATTTTATTGCATTATGAAAATATTGTATATTAATAATAAATATAAATGCAACAATTATATGGTCAAATCAATAAATGGACATAAAGCATTATTAATGCCTTTATACCTAATACTGATGCTTTAAAACTATTAGTATTATTATA
The DNA here is from genome assembly GCA_963573325.1 of Astragalus glycyphyllos. Lineage (NCBI taxonomy): Eukaryota > Viridiplantae > Streptophyta > Magnoliopsida > Fabales > Fabaceae > Astragalus > Astragalus glycyphyllos. Next base: position 21,261,246 of record OY754310.1, read on the forward strand.
ATATTACATTTTGATTTGACCAATTTATTGTTGAATTTAAATCTATGAATCTATATCTAATATCTAATCTAATCTAATCAAAATACCTTTGGGAACATCCCCAACGAAGAAAAATGCCACATGTCGTCTCATAATCAGCTCAAAGAACCAAACAATCATGACATGGCATTTCTATTAAAAACAATTTGATTTCCTATGATTTATTCAATAGATAAATTTAATTCAAAAATTAATGTGAATTTAAAACATGTCATAATAGCTACGTTACAAAAAATTGTTGTAATAAATGCATACGAAAATATTAAACTCTCAAATTAAATGGGTTGAAATGAATCATAATTGACTTGGAAACCATTATCAAAATATTTCTTCACATATATTTTTTTTTTGTTACAGAAAATTCCTTCACATATACTATTTTCAAATTTCAAATATTCACTTTTTGACATGATAAACTCTAAAATTCTTGTGTCAAAAAAAAAAACTCTAAAATTCTTTGATATTCCGAAACCCGTAACAGTTACAACTATTTTTTTAAAAAAATGTAATAAATCCATACTTATTGACATGTATGTACTCCATCACAATAATATACCATGATATACACAATTTCCATACACAACTCCATTTCTCCCTGATAATCTGAATCATCTCCAACAACTCAATTTCTCCCTTCTCATTAGCTTCCACACTTCAAAATGAGTTTAAATTACAAAATTACATTATATTTTTAGTGATTGAAAATTAAACAATTAGATTGGGTAAAAGTTTCCAAGTTAAGAGCAACAATGGTAGTGAAGGGGACAAAAAACATTCTCATTATTGTAGCAGTTACAGAATAGGGTAAAATCTTAACCTAATAATTGCATAATAATTCATATATATAAATTTTTACTAGATAGACTACAAAAAGTTTGTAAAACATAGATTTGTCTACTGAATCACTATTATAGAGGAGGGTAATATTAATTACAAAACTAAGAAAATATAAAAAAAAATTCTCATTATTGTAGTACGAAGTAGGACATAAAAACATTCTAATTTTGTGGTCTTTCCAACTATATTTCTCATTTTCTTAAAAAATTATTTAGATTATTTAGATTAAAGGATTAATCATCACTAATTATCAGGATCTGAGCAATTAAGTGCAATTCAAATATGTTGTTTCACATTTGGTAAAAAAATTGCGTAGTAATTAAAACTTAAACGAATAACGATTTTAAATTAAATTTTTTTTGCCACTCAATAAAAGAGTTTAAGGTCTAAGAAAAATACCATCTGGGTTTGCAATTTTGAATTTGAAACTACATACACATCTCACACTGATATAATTAATTGACGATTGATAAATTTATAACGTAAAAACTGGACATCTTTAAACCAGACAAAGCTCTATTTGACCACCATTGAATGTGCATGTTATCCGAATTGGTAGCCTAGCATATATAAATGAGTATATATCAACGAAAACACACACTATTGACCAAACCCTAAACACACCCTATTTGATAATAAACTTGAAAGATCTACACTTAAACGATGTTTTTTTATACATACATAATCAAATCCTCTCAGATTTCCAAAAGAACTATCTGACTTCATGGGTAAGTCGTTTCTTTTCAAGATACAATGAAATATATGGTCGTATTAAGACTAGATTTAATAAGACTTTTAAAAGTAAGAGGTATTGATGGTGATGAGGACCTTATGAAAAATTTTAGGATGCTGCTAAGGATGTTAATGTTTTGATTATATCTTTTGTATATATCAATATAGAATTACACATTTTTTTCATTACATCTTGACATTCATTTACTGTTTAGCTTTGACAAGTATAGACTATTAATCAAAAAGGAGGCAAGCAGCACCTCCAAAGGTTTGGATAAAAGGGTGATCAAGGCTGCAAGTATGGGTGATTGGCACACTTCAAAGATGAAAAGCGCTCCTAAGATCTGTTGCGTCCATTTTTCTTGTTTCTTTTTTTTCTTAGTTTCAAAAAATTCCAATGTACTCTTTTCAGTCGGCGTGACCTTCTGCACGTTCGGTTTCCATATGAATAAAAGTCCAAGTTTTTCACTCCATCTGTTTGTTGTTTTACCATTTGCTTTCTTTTCATTTCTACTTTAAAATGATGTTTTATGGTAGATGATAAATGATTATGAAAATGTGCATAAATCAGAGCATTAAAATCATTGCAAAATTTTTGAAAATTACAAAGAAAAGAGATGATCTTTCAGTCAGGTAAAATTCACAAGAACTAAACAAAAATCACTGATTGCATCAAAACAAATCTCAAAAAGGTAGGAGCGTGGCTCTCGCACTGTCATCATGGACGATCATTGTGCCTCGTAATGCAAGTCCAACGATTTGGTCGAGCCAGCAAAAGAAAAAGCCAAAAAGAGCAAAAGAGCAACAACTAGCAAAAGAAAAGAAGAAAAGAAAAGCTAAAAAAAAAAAAAGAAAGAGCAAAAGAGCAATAAGAAAAAAGAAAATCATGCATTACATTGCATTCATCAAACATAAACAAAAAGAGAAATTCATGCATTGCATTGCATTTGTTCATCTCACTTGCAGGTACAAAGACGGATAAATACTTCGGTGTTAATCCCCGCACTCAGTTCCCAGAAAACGCTCCCTCAGTTCGGAGTTCAAATGCTTTTCAGTTCAGCGCTCAAGCGTGCATTGCAGTTTGGAGTTCAAATCGCTCTTGTCAGAGTTCATCGCTCCATTCTGTTCATGGTCTCACGTCGTGTACGAGCAACACGATGGACCGCAGCCCCATGTGAGGTTCAACGAAATAGTTGTATCCGCCTAAGATACAGTGGACGTCGTGCATTGATCAGTATATCAGTTCCGGAGCTGATAACGATCCCCCCGGTCGCTCGAAAGACCATTCTCAGGATGCGTGCTCCTCAAAGCCACGTGCAAACGCGGACTCGCCAAGGGTTCGTTTAAAGGTTTTAGGCAACCTTGCATTTTACCGCTTTCTATATCGCTTTCTTCATTTAGCGTTTTCCTTGCTTTTCGCAGTTAGCGCGCAAGTCGTTAATCATTTCATTTACTGTTTTCTCATCAGCGCGCCAAGCGTTCATTTTTCAAAAAAAAAAAGAAGAAAAAAAAGAAGAAAAAGAAGAAGAAAATTCGGGTTTCTCCAAGTAGACAAAATTGGTATAATTTCTGAATTCTTTATTTTTATTTTATCTTCGAAATATGTCTCGGCCAATTCATATTTCTTGGTAAAATCCAAATAAAGAGGGGCAGCTGTCATACCCTAATTTTGTCCGCCTAGTTTCAATACCCTAATTTCCAGCAAAAATAAATAATTTTGTGAGTGATGCATTATTTGAGAAAGGGTTTAGGGTATTTACCCAAGCATTCTAAGGTTTTCAAAATCATTTTTGAGAAATTAAGGAATTTTGGGGCATTTAAAAGGGGCATTGTTTGGTCAATTTCAATTTAATAAATTTTTGCTAGTTGAAAATCCAATTAATTAATTTTTGGGAATTTATTTAATGAAATTGTATTATTTTGAACAAAAAATAAAAAAATAAAGAAAATCATTTTTCAAATTGTGCGCATATTTTATATGTGTAGTAAAAAAAATCAAGTTCAAATTAATTCAAGAAAGCATTTCAAAAATAGTAGAAGGAACATTCCCAAAAATTATATGATAGGATTTTTGTTGGCAATTTTGGTCATCTCTCATTTTCAAAAATGGCATATTCTTCAAGATACCTTGTATATGACTCAAAATGGTTAGATTTATGTATAATTATCTTGAAAGGAATAATCAAAATTGAGAGGATAATTGGAAGGTTCATGGATAGTACAATAGTACAATTGCCAACTTGCAAAACTTGGGCACCACTCTCCCTTCTTGGCCGAATTCCCCCCCTTCATTTCCCTCTCATATTGCATTTTTTTGCCCCTCATCAAAATGTGTTTCAATCCTCACCCTTGATTCAAAATTAAAATGCAATCCTAGAATGAGATGAGGTACACAATGACCTAAATGCCCCTAAACCTAATTGCACATTATATATACCCTCATATCCTCACCTCTCAAAAAAGGTTTTGGCACACAATTCACACTCAAAAACCTAGCCTCTCCTCTTCTCCCTTCTTGGCCGAATACCCCTCTTCATTCCCTTACCATGATTCTTCACTTTTTCACTTCAAATCAACATTCTAGTCCTAAATCCTTCATCATCCTTGCATTCTCTTCAAAGATCCATCTTCAAATCTCAAGAATCAAGCTCAAGATTGAAGATTAGAGGGTTGATTCAAGTGGTTTAGTGTTCATTCACCTTATTTCTTTCGCTATTCTAGCTTGGAGTTGAGGTATACTCTCAATCTTAGCATCATCAAAATTTTAGCATAAAAAATGTAGATCATCAATCTATTTTTGCATATCAAGCATTTCTTTGCATTTTAGTGCTCTATTTTATGTTGAAATGTTGATATAATTGTTGTTGTTGAATGAGAGATGTGTTTCAAGCATTTTGACAAACACTTTGGGAGGTTTGGATGCTTGAAATGCATCTCTCTCTTGGAATAAATTGTGTGTTTGTGCTATTTTCATTTTGTGCTTGCATTTTCATGAATAAAATTGTGATTTGGGCTTATGTTTCATTTCGCATATTGTAGAAAAATTAGAATTTGTGTGATTTTAGTGCATTCCTTTGCTTAATCATGTGAATCCTTGCCAAAAGTTTGATCTATGTCATTTGCTTGCATGATTTTGTTGCTTTCAAAGAATAAAATGAGGTTTTAGCTCTATGGTGGTGTCGCATTTCATGAGATAATTAGGGTTTGTGCTTGTTTTGGTTGCTTGCTTTGAAAATCATGTTTGTGTTGATGATTTGGTAAAAGGATTTGACACTTATGCACTTGTGCATATCCCAAGTGCTAAAGATTACGTAAAGGGATTCAACACCTTAATTGCATATGCTTGCTAAATAAAATGTCAAATTGATTTTTCATGGCTTGCTAATGATCTTACTTGAGGCAAATGCCCTTTCCAACTTATTCCTTTCATGTGGTTGATTGTAGAAATATGCTAAATGTTGATGCCATCAAAATGATACCACATTTTTGCTTATGTCAAATGTGGATGTGAAATCCCTAGGATTTTGCAAGTGATTCATTAAATGTTTGAATTCACTTGTGCTTTGTAACTTCCTTGCCTACTCACATGTTGTGTCATAAATGCCTAGTTAGGTTCATTTCTTGCCTATTCATGCATCTTCAATAAGATGTTCAATTTAGGTTCATTCACTTGCCTATTCATGCATTTTGCAAAAATGTTCAATTTAGGTTCATCTTGCCTAGCATCTTCAATAAGATGTGCAATCTAGGATCATTCTCTTGCCTATTCATGCATTTTTGCCAAAATGTTCAACTTGGGTTCATTCTTTGCCTATCTATGTATTGTGACATGATATGTGTAGTCTAGGTTCATCTTTGCCTATTCATGCATTGTGTATTCAAATGTTGTAATGAGATGTTTTCAACATGAAAGGGTAAGTTGCAAATTGTGTCTATGTTGTTGCTTGCTTGATAACATGATCTCAATGAATGTGCTATGCTTGCATCTATGAACTTTTTTGCATTCATTGTTTTCCTTTCTAAACAACTTGACATGAAAATGGTTACTAGTTTAGATCATTGCATGAATTGTAGTTTAGCAATTTGCATTTTGGTTATTGACTTGGAACTTGATTGAAAATGTTCTACTAGTTTTCCAAAACTCTTTTCCAAAAATCAAATTGCTTTCAAACTTCTTTTCTAAATTATGTCTTTAACAAATTAAGACCAATTTCTTTTCCAAGCTTAAGCCCTAAGTGTTTCATAAACAAAATCATTAGTGGCCACTCGAAGCCTTTGCTTGTTTGATCACTAATGAAGAGTTATTAGTGGTAGTCACTTGAAGCCTTTGCTTGTTTGATTATCATGAAAGCTCCCAAACCTTAAATACATGCGAACCCAATTCAATTCCAAAAACAACACGAGTCATTAGTGGTAATTGTCCTAAGCCTTTGCTAGATGATTATCACTGATGCTCGCCTCATTTGCAAAAAAGATAAAATAAAAACGTTGTTACTTATAATCACTCGAAGCCATTGCTTGTTTGATTATCGGTTTCAACTTATTTTCTTTCGAGTTAGTAATGAAAACCACTCGAAGCCATTGCTTGCTTGGTATTAGTGAACACTCGAGTCTTATTTCAAAAAACACCTAAAAACTAAAAAGCTAAAAACAAAAGAGCCTTTTCAAAACAAGACTAGAACTACGTAGCTTTGAATTCCTCATCGCACCGGAGGATACGTAGGAGCGGGTTCACCTCCCGTCAAGCACCCTTTTAAAAAATAATAATAAAAAGATTCTTCTTTCCCCAGTTTTCAAAAACATTTTCTTAAATAAAAAAAGAAGAAAAGAAGTAGAACAAAGTGTTTCAAATCAACAGTCAAAAACCACACACTAAATTAAAGGTTCCCTTTCGGTAGAAAGGATGTGTGGGGTGCTAATACCTTCCCCACACATAACCGACCCCCGAACCTATATCTCTCGTTTTCAAAAGGCCAATCGCCTAAAAGGATTTTTCCAATGTTTTTTTCTAAATTAAAATATTGGTGGCGGCTTCATTGTTTTTCCCGTTGTACGAAGAAGGATCCAAACCGGATTTTTCGGAGTGCATACAATAGCCTATTTGGATTACTTTGTCGGCCAAAGCTCTTCCTCCTATGTGACTTCCACAAATTCCTTGGTGAATTTCTCTCATTACATAGTCTGCTTCATCAGGGTTTAGGCATCGCAACAGAGGAGTGGAGAATCCCCTATTAGAGAGCTTACTTTCAACCAGGGTGTACTTCGCGGCTTCTCTGCGGAGTCGCTTTGTTTCGTTCTCATCTGTTGGCAATATATCATGCTCCAAAAAGGACAATATTGGGGAAATCCAGTCAGTTGTTTGAAGTGTGTAAGAGTCCAATCTATTGCTTCGAGCGAATAACAGTGTCTCTTGTTTGATGGATGTATAAGAGTCCAATCTGTTGCTTCGAGTGAATAACAGTGTTCATTGTTTGTTGAGTGCCTCTCCTCTGCGTCTACGCTAGGAACGAGCAACATTTCTTGTATAAAGGTGTGACTGTTTCCTGGCTTTTTGGTGCTTGCTAGTTTAGACATAACATCAGCTCGAATATTCTGCTCTCTTGGAACATATAACAGTTCAAAAGATGTGAAGCAATTAGCTCAACCCTTAACCTTCTAAAAGTATTTGCTGAGTTGAGCGTCTCTGGTTTGGAAATCTCCAGAGACTTGACTGGTGACTAATTGGTAGTCACTTTTAACCTTGAGGTGTTGAACGCCATCTTCTTTAGCAAGCTTCATTCCAGCAATCAGTGCTTCATACTCTGCTTGATTATTGCTGGCTTGGAAGTTGAATCGGAGAGATTGTTTTATCAAAAGTTCATCCGGGCTCTCTAGTGTGATTCCTGCCCCACTGCCTTTGAGGTTGCATGCGCCATCAACTGATAAAGTCCAAGATACAAGGTTGGTTTCAGAATCGTCTGGGTCAGCTCGACCATGAAATCTGCAAGGATCTGTGCTTTTATGCCTCCCCTTTGGAGGAAAACAATGTCGTATTCAGACAGCTCTACGGAGCAGGCCACCATTCTGCATGCGGGATCGGGTTTTCTTAGGACTTGCTTGATTGGGTGGTCTGTTTTGACAACAATTTTGTGGCTTTGAAAATAAGGGCGAAGTCGCCTTGTATTTGTGATGAGAGCTAGGGCTAGCTTATCAGATTTTTGATATCTGAGTTCTGCACCATTTAGAACTTTGCTGTAGAAGTATGCCGGGCGTTGATCTTTTCCTTCTTCTCTTGCTCTTTCTGCACTACTAGGTATAGCAGTAACAGATCTCTTACTTTTGGCTTGACCAAAATTGGAGGTGAAAAGGGAAATTGCTTGATGTTTTCGAAAGCAGCTTGGCATTCATTTTTCCATTCGATTTTGTCGTCCTTCTTCAAGGAAGAGAAAAAAAGGAAAGCCTTGTCACCTGCACGGAAAAAGCAATCAAGAGAAAATAGTGGTCGGGGTGGCTACTTAGTGATTCAGTGCGTCTTCGGTGTTAGAGAGTTTCTCTGTTCAGTTGACTTCTATATCACCTGCACATGATAAGAATCTGGAGAGCGTTGCTAGTCGTCCAGTGAATTGCCACACCTCTTTGGGACTGGATGGGCTTTGCATTTCCAATATGGCTCGGCATTTGTCAGGATTGGCTTCAATTCCTCTACTTGTCAGCATGAAGCCGAGGAATATACCTGCAAATGAGCATTTGGCAGGATTTTGGTGCATCTGATGTTTGCGAATTGAAGATAAAATTTCCTCCAGGTCTTTAGAAGGGGGCTTACCTTCCTCTGTTTTGACAACCATGTCAATTATGTTGACTTCTAAATTCTTGCCGATTAGCCCGTGGAAGACTCTATTCATCAAGCATTGATAGGTGGCACCAGCGTTTTTTAGGCCGAAAGGCATCACGGTGTAATTGTAATTGTAGGTGTTTGTCATGAAAGTTGTTATGTTAGCATCATCTGGGTCCATTTTGATTTGGTTGTAGCCAGATTAAGCATCCACAAAACTCAGGAGTCGATAGCCTGATGCCCTATTAATCAAAGCATCAATACTAGGTAAGGGGCCGCACTTCGTTCTTGGCACTGCCGTTCTTCGTTCGCTGTTCGCCATTCTGCGCAGTGGTTCACTTCAGGTTCCCTCTCAGATTCTTGAAACTTGTAGCTTCGTGAATCTCTTGCTCTCATTGATTTCTGGATTTCTGAAGCTTCTGTATTTGACATTTCAAAAATCGCGTTTTGCTTCTCGCTCTGCTGCGTGATTATGATTCTTCTTGATTTCGTGAATCTCTGATTCTGCTACTCTGATATTGTGATAGTTTGGATTGTAGGAGAGGGAGCTCCGAAGCAATCCCAATTCATACTAGAAACCCTAATTCAAGAATAGGGTTTGGAGAGATGAATTAATGCTTTGCTGTAAATCGAACAGAAATATAGAGAGAGAAAGAGATAATGAGAGACAGATTTGATAATGATTGGATGCCCTTTCATTGATTTCTGCATTGAATAAATAGTACAATCATTAGGGAACGTTCCAATTTTAGAAGGTGGTACACTATGAAAAGAAATGAGTTGGTACCAAATGACATAAAATATCTAATAGTAAAATAAACAGTAAAACAGTAACTTCCAGAGGTAAATAGAGAGTAACTCTATCACAATTCCTTCCCATGAACACCACTCATGTCCTCAAGAGTGAAAATTTGGAAATTCCTTCACGAGATCATAGTAGAACTCCCAAGTTGCTGCCTCAGGAGGTTGATTTTTTCACTGCACTAGTACCTTAGTGGCAGCAATACAGTCATGCTTGACCATCTTCCTATTAAGAATGAGCCCGGGTTCCCCTCAGATAGGATGCAGCATAGGCGCAGGGGGGTGAGTAATCACAGCAGTATCAGGAGAGTGGCACAGTTTTAATTGAGAGATGTGAAACACTTTGTGAATTCCTGCAGAAGAAGGCAAAGCCAGCTGATAAGCCACCTAACCAATGCGATCAGTGATCCTATAGGGCCCAAAAAACTTAGGAGTCAACTTGTGGAAAGGATGATTCCTCACAGTGAACTGCCTGTAAGGTGGGAGCCTTAAGAATACATAGTTTACAATGGCAAGAGTTCTATCAGATCTGTGTTTGACACTCTGCTGTTTCATTCTACTTTGTGCCCTGTTCAGATGAAACTTCAGAAGATTAATGGCCTCTTCTCTGGCAGCAAGAGACCTATCCTCTGCAATAGAGCTGGATTCACCAGGAAGGTAAGGAAAATGCAAAGGAGGTGTTTGGCCATAGGCCAATCAGAAGCTTTCTCACTACACATGAATGGAGGAGTGGAAGTTGGTGTTGTACCACCACTCTGCTAGAGACAACCAACTAAACCAATCAGAAGCTTTCTCACTACATATGCATCTAAGATATGTTTCAAACGCCTTGTTGACTATCTCAGTCTGCCCATCTGATTGGGGGTGATATGCAGTTGACTTGCTCAATAATACTCCTTGTAAAGAAAAGAACTCAGTCCAAATGTGACTCAAAAAGATTGGATCCCTGTCACTAGTAATGGAGGTGGGAAGACCATGAAGTTTGTTCACAGAATCCATAAAAATTTTGGCTACATCAGAAGCCGAATATGGATGAAACATAGCAGTGAAATGGGCATATTTGCTAAGTCTATCTACTACAACAAATATGACCTGCTTTCTATTTGATTTGGGTAACCTCTCAATTAAATCCATGCTAACTGCCTCCAAAATACGATTGGGAATGGGCAGAGGTTGAAGAAGTCCAGGAGATGCCACCTGTTCAGACTTACTTCTTTGGCAAACAATACATTCTCTAACATAGGATTGGATATCCTTTGTCATTCCCCTCCAATAAGTCAGGTTCAATTGAATTGAGAATTAGAGGAATTAACTTTGCACCTTCCACTCTGGATAAAGCATCAGCTGCTTTATTCTCCCTCCCCTCTTTGTACTGTATTTCAAACTCAAACCCCATTAGTTTAGACACCCAAGCTTGTTGGAAAGGGGTGTGAAGTTTTTGCTCCAGAATATGCTTAATACTCTTCTGATCAGTCCTTATGACGAAGGTTTGTGAGTCAGATATGTGCTCCACTTCTGCACAACATAAACAATAGCAAGGAGCTGTCCTTCATAAATGGAAATAGCCTGTTGTCTTGGACCAAGAGCTTTGCTTAGGTATGCAATTGGATGGTGATCCTGCATTAGAACTGCTCCAATGCCACTACCTGAAGCATTTGTTTCCAAGATGAATACCTTGGAAAAGTCAGGTAAAGCTAAAACTGGTGCTTGAGTCAAGGCACATTTGAGCTCTTGAAATGCCACAGCAGCTGTATTGTTCCAGTCAAACGCATCTTTCTTAAGGAGATCAGTAAGGGGTTTAGCAATTTTGCCAAAATCCTTGAAAAACCTTCTATAATACCCAGCTAGACCATGGAACCCTCTTAGATGTTTAATATTTTTAGGCTCTGGCCACTCCTTTATTGCCTTAATCTTCGCAGGATCCGCCCCTTCCCTGGTAATAAAATGACCTAAGTACTCGACCTTAGGTGTAGCAAAGTGGCATTTGTTGAAGTTGAGAAATAAACGATTTGCTTGGACTATATCTAACACCTGTTTCAAGTCAGAAACATGCTCCTGCAGAGTAGATCTATACACTAAAATATCATCAAAGAAAATAATAACGAATTTCCTCAAGAATGATTGAAAAACATGGTTCATAAGAGCCTGGAATGATGCAGGGGCATCGGTGAGCCCAAAAGGCATGACAAGATACTCAAAGTGCCCACTATGAGTCTTAAATGTAGTTTTGTATTCGTCCCCTTTACTCATTCTAAGTTGATGGTAACCAGATCTCAGTTCCAGCTTAGAAAACACTAAGCACCTCCTAATTCGTCCATCAAATCCTCAATTAATGGGATAGGGAATCTATCCTTGACGGTAAAGTGATTAAGTCTTCTATAATCTACACATAATCTCCATGAACCATCCTTTTTTCTTACTAAGACAGTAGGTGATGCGAATGAACCGTTACTATGTTGTATGACACCTTGTTTAAGCATTTCATTCACCAAATCATCAACAATGTTTTTCTGAATGATGGAATATCTATAGGGCCTTAGGTTAGCAGGTACTGTACCCTCTTTAAGGGGAATTTTGTGGTTAAAACCTAACCTAGCTGGAGGTAATTCAGTAGGTTCTTTAAAAATAGTGGCATAAGCTTCCAACAATGATTCAATCTCCTTAGGAAGTGAGTGTACAAAGTTACCTTCTCTATGCAAAGTGCAAGAGGGAATGATGAACTAAAGTGATAGTTGATCTAATTGCAAGAAACATAGCTCTGCACCATGTTCAACAGCCAAGTTGAGAGCCTCATTGGAGATCAGCTTCATTGGTGGTGTTTTCACCCTTCAACATTGTCCTTCTGCCTGCCACAGTGAACCTCATCTGCAATTTCTCAAAATCCCATAAGATTGGGCCAAGAGACTTCAACCATTGCACTCCAAGAACTAGGTCACAGCAAACCAGAGGCATGACAATCATGTCACCTGTGAATTCATGATTGTGCATTGTCCAAGTGAAACCCTTGCAAATGAATGGTGCTTCTAACTTGCGACCTCCACCTCCAGTAATAGACATAGGTTTAATCTTCTCCAACATACAACCTAACTTCTTAGCCATATTCAGATCTAAGAAGTTGTGCGTGCTCCCAATGTCCAAAAGAATTTGGAGAGCTAGCTTGTGATAGAGACCTTTCACCTTCATTGTTTGATAATTAGGTGCTCCAGTCATAGCTTGCAAAGAGATTTGAGGTGTTTCTGGCTCTTCTATAGGTGTCAAGACTGGTTCAAGAGTTATCTCAGGTTCTGGTTCTGATGTCTCAACAATGTCATCAGACTCCATACACATTAGCTGATGTTCAAGACAACGATGCTTCAACTGGTGGCCAGGGGTGAATTTTTCATCACAATACCAACAAAGACTCTTGGCACCTCTTTCTTCCAATTGAGCTCTAGAATAATGTCTCAGAGGTTTAGTGAAAGGGTTTTTTTTGGGTATTCTGGTTATGGGTATTAGGGATAAGTGGTGGTTGGTTAACTTTGGTGGCCTGTGTTTGGGGTTTGTGAATGGTTGTTTGTAAGTGTTTGATGTTTGTGGCTTGGCTGCTTCACAAAATTTTGCAATGTTTGCTGCATGTGCAACACTGGTGGAGTTAAACATACGCATTTGAGCTTGTGTGTTAGGGTTTATACCAGCTATAAATATGCTAAGTAATTGCTCAGGCAGAACAGCAACCTGGGTTTGAGCTAATTCAGATTCATCAATATAGTTCTGCATAGATGATGAGTGTTTTACCTGTACTAATTCAGCAACGGGGTCTTCATAGAGGTCTCCAAAATGACGCTTCACATCTGCAGAGTATTGTTGCCAAAGGGAGTCTGATCAAACCTCCCTCTCATATAGTTGAGGTGCCATTGAAGAGCTAACCCTTCGAGGTGTATAGAAGCTAGACGAACGCGTGACTCTAGTGGGGTTTCATCAAGCAAGAAGAACTGGTCACACTTATAGAGCCAGTCCTTGACCTTCTTCCCATCAAAGTAAGGGAAATCAACCTTCGAAATGCGCGTAGAGTAATTGTGAGCTGGTTGATGGTCGTGACGTCCCGGGGTAACTTCCGGATGAGTTTGTAGCGGTGTTGGTTTGGGCTCCAGTTGTGGGCGCGCAGTGGCGGTGCTTCCTTGAGCAGGTCTCGCCTGAATAAGGATGAGGTTGCGAAGCTCCTCCATGCGATTGTCGATCCTCATTTCCAATCACTCTTGAAGCTGATCTATGTGTGCTTGAGATTCAGCTCGTGTCTCATCTATCTTGCGGTTCAATCATTGATTGACTTCGGGTAACCATGGGTGGAAATCACAAGCAACAGGATCATTGCTTTGATACCAATTGTGATAGTTTCGATTGTAGGTTCATTGCAATAGGACCAACCACACTATTGATACATGTTTCATAAAGCATGGCTATTCTCCGGGTTTCAAGTGTAGGAAACTGATGGCTCCCTTTTCAACCTCTTCATCTTTAGGATTCACAAAAGTTCAGATTCTGAGTCTGTTGGCCCTGCTTCCTTCCTCTCCACCTACCACTACTGCAGCACTGTTGCTATTTCCCTAGCAAGTGCACAATATGTTAGAACTCCTCTCATGGGTTCTAGTAACTTTCTTTGCTTATTACTTATAGACTCTGGAGCAATTGACCATATACACCCTCTCTACATTTTTTTGCCACTTATAAAGCCCTCCGACCTGTATTTGTGTATCCTAACGGTACTAAGACAATTGCTTTGTATAGTGGTACTATATTTCTTACACCCAATCTTTTATTGTACGATGTACTTTACCCTCCTAAATTTTCCAAAAACATTATATCTATTCGTGATTTCAAGCCTCTAAATATTGCCAAGTACTGTTTGTTGATAATGAATGTTTTATACAGGAAAGGCCTTCTTTGCGAACGATTGGAAATGCTAGGTAGGATGACATTCTATTCTCGATGGTAATAGATTTCAGACCCTCTTCTTGCTCTGTTTTAGCTGTTCATTGTATCGCGGCCTGCCAACCCTGCAGTCAATATTGACTTTTGGCACCATATACGAGGACATCCCTCAGTTGATTGTTTCTCCCTTTTGCACAAACCGAACTCCAACATACCAAATTGTGTTAATATTGCTTGCACAAACGGTCATCGCCTCGCGACCATTCATAGATTTGAGAGGAAAAGTTTCTAGACCTTATGGCGACGCGATGGCACATGGTTGCCTCGTGGTACTGTGTAAATTTTCAGCAAATCACATTGACACTATTTTAACTATAACTTTTGATCCGTGAACCTGTTTGAGGTGTTCTCTAGTGCGTTAGAAAGCTTATTAAAATGCCTAATCATATCTGTGGATTGGAATGATTTTTTTTAATGAGATAAACTTGATTTCAAACATGTTCAAAATGGTTTTGATGTATTATTTTCAAACTCATAAATGTTTTGCTAATGGCAACTTGTAGTCTTCGTGAGAGCACCTATTTTGGAAAATAAGCTGAACTAAATGTTATATTCGTTAAGGCATGTGTGATGCAGAATGATTATTAAATCATCTAAACCGGTCATAGAATAGTGATATACAGATTATATTGAACTATTAGGATATGGCCCAATGCGGGTGATATATATATATATATATATATATATATATATATATATATATATATATATATACATATCGAATAAGATTGACGGCCCAATGCGGGTGTGATATATAGATTATATCAAATATGGGTGACGACCCAAAAGCTAGCATATTAGGCGGGGAAGGTCATGAGCCCCTAACCTAGGCCCAATATCCGTTAGGGAAAGTACTAGCGGGGGTTCTTCGGGAGTAAGCAATTGTATGGCGGCCGATGTTGTGCTAACGTAGTTACTCAATTCACCAGGATTAGCAATTGTATGGCAGTCGGTGTTGTGGTAAAAGATGTTAAGGGAGAATTTATCATTAGTTGGCAATTCATATTCTAATAAAAGTAGAACAAAATCGATAGATTACGCTACATAATGGATTAATAACACTAAAATTACTTTTACGGTAAGACTAGCAAAAATACATATTCAATAGCGCGTGGTACTATTTCCGAAAGCAGATGATAAGTTGTAGAGTCCAACATCGTTTCTCAAATATATGATTTCCGAAAATTTCTAATTGTTAAATTAAAATAGTATAAATCAATGTTATCAGAACCGAACCGGTCATCGAACCGGTCAAGGCACTGGATTATTGGGTCTTTGGTCGGATTGGCTGGTCTTTGGTCGGACCGCATGAGTCGGGCACTATTAAAAAATGCTAAAAATAGATATGATATGTATAAATTTATAAATTCAAAAACTGCAAAAAAAAATCTCACCACAAAATTAGCACAAGTGTTAAAATTTAAATGTTCAAATCAAATCAAATCCATAAGGACCACAACCACGTCCATAAGTACTTAATTAAACAAAATAACAAAAGGTCTTAACATACCCAAATTCATAACATAACAAATTTTAGGAAAAAAAGGGGTGCACTTAGCGAGCAGCCCAATTTTCGTACTACGGGCTTAATGTCTACGAAATCTGGCCTTACAAGGGGGATTGTATGATTAAAAATGGGTGGTGTAATTAGTAAACTGAGTTAAAAAATTAAAAATAAAACGAAGCAGGAATTACAGGACTTATATAAGGCAAGTTTCAAAAGGGAAACCTAATTTTTCTATCCTCACATCTTCTCAGCGGCACACAATTCTCTAGAGAGAGAGTGCGAAATTTTCGAAAACAATGAAATCCAAAAAGAGAGATTCGCGAAAAGGAGAGATTTTCGGTGAGAGAGACAGATTTGCGAGAGAGAGAGAGAGAGAGATGATGGCGCAAGAAGATGGTGGAGAGAGAAAAGGTGCGATGACAGAGAAGGATCTTGGTTCTGGCTTATGCAATTCTGTGTTTTTGCGTTCTGGCCTCTGTTTCTAAATCCCTTTTTTCCTTCTAATTTTTTTTTAAATGTGCAAGAACCGGGCCGGGTCACTGGATCGGCCAGTTCACCCGCTTTCTAATTGAACCGGCAGTCTCAATCGGTTCGTGTTCAGTACCGTTTCAACATGCTATCCCGTACGGTGGAGCCACCGGAATCCGGCCGGACAAGTTGGGCCGGCCGGTCCGATCCGGATTTGATAACACTGTTATAAATTCCATCTACAGAGTCCCACTAGCCAGTCCCGTTGCCTCTCCTTTGAGAGTTTTGGAACCTCCATAACTGGTAAATAACCAGTTTTGGCCGGTTCTTCCGGTTTTTCACCGGTTTAGCGGTCTATTGGCCGGTTATTTGATAGAGCGGTTTCTAAGCTCTGTCGAGCCAAATTGGGCCCGGTTTCCGGTTGAACCGGTTGGTCCGGTCCGGTTTTGATTACCTTGCCTTTGACCCAACAGTTCCATCGGCCACCAACACTCCCAATGCATGAGAGGGGTAGCCCATGAAACTTGTCATGGTCATGGTAGTAGGAGTGAGGTCCTCGGCGTTATTCCCAAACCTCTTCATAGTCGATAGTGGCATGATGATCAGTACAGCACCACCGTCCGCGAAGACCCTATTGAACAACTTCCCATTGAGGTGGGCTTTGATGTACAATGGCTTCAAGTGTCTGGTCATGTCTGCAGTTGGCTTCTCAAATAGCATGTCGTCCGTGATTGGTCCCTCGGCTTCCGTCAAGGCGACCCATTCAACCTCCTCGGCGAAGACATCTCCTTCGAGGGCCCTAGGCTGATCCTTGGTTCCCCGAAACTCCAGTGGAAGGAGGCCTACCATCTCTATGTCTGTGTAGAGTTCCCCATCGGCCTCTGTTGCACCCCGAAAAAAATCCAGTTTGGACCTTTCATCGTACAACGTGAAAATTTGTGAAGCCGCCATCAACATTTTTTATTTAGGGACCAAAACATTGAAAAAGGATCCTTTTTAAGGCGGGGTGGTCCTTTGAGAACTAGAGATGTAGGTTCGGGGGTCGGTTAGGTGTGGGGAAGGTATTAGCATCCCACACCTCCTTTCTACCGAAAGGGAACCTTTAGCTTGATGTGCGGTTTTGACAGAGTTGATTTGAAACAATTCGTTCTACTTCTTTTTATTTGAGAAAAGTGTTTTTGAAAACGGGGGAAAAGAAGAATCTTTTTATTATTACGGGATGTGACCCGCTCCTACGTATCTCCCGGTGCGATGGAGAATTCAAAGCTTACGTAGTTCTCTTTAGTCGAGAAACTTTGTGTTGGTGTTTTTTATTGTAGGGGTTTTCGGTCCTAGACTGTACAGTCCACTAGACCTAGAACAAAGACAACCCCGCCTGTACAGACGACGTGCCCCCTACTTATTGAAAATGTTTTTTTGATTAAGGAAGAAAAAGATTTGTTGTGAGGTTGGTTGCTTTTATTTGGCAAGTATCTTAGGCTCGCCTGAACTGTACAGCTCGCTAACCCTAAGACGCTAACCAATACCGGATGTACATCCGACTCAATTCCTTACTCATTTTTTTTGAAATAGGGTTCAAGTTGTTAATTACTTGTTTTAATTCTCATAAGTATCCCAAGATGTTTGAGCTGTACAGCTCCGATCTTAGGACGCTAGACAACACCGGTCGTACGTCCGACTTGCCTCCTTATGAGTTTTCAAAAAGGTTTATTGTTGATCTTAGAAAGAATTTGATTGTCTTATGAAAACAATTTGAGAAAAGATTGAGTTTGGAAAAAGCTTTAGAAAATGATTGATTTGAAGAAAGGAGAAGGGAGTTTGAGGGTGACATTGGTCACAAAAGGTTTGTTGGGATGGCGTGGCATCCAAAAGGAGAAGAAAGTAGAACATTCAATCAATTTCCAAGTCAAGAACCAAAGTGCAACATTTAACAAATTGCAAGCAAAGCAATCAACAATGTAAGCATAAGCATAAACATTACCAATTACAACATTTGAGCACAAGAATGACACTTAGTCATCAACATCTAATGGCATGCATATGTAAGATCAACAATAGGCACACAAAGAGATCATACAAAAGTTCAATTCAATTAGGTGTCAACACAAGATTGGTTGAATCCCTTTTAGTAATCCTTGACGCTTGAGACAATGCACAAGTGCATAAGTGTCTAGTCCTTTTACCAAATCATCAACATTAAAGCATAACATTGACCTAGAAAGAACATCACATTTGCAAGACCAAAAGTGACCAAAAGAGGGCATTAACAAGTCATTTTTGTAGCCAAAATTGATTGATCAAGTTAGAAAACTAGCATTTGCATTTTCAAGCAAGAATTGCACAAAGAAAATTGAATCATCTTAGGCAATCCTCATCACTTAAAGTGAAGTGCACTAGGCACAAGTGAGAGTCCTCTTGCCAATCCTCAACATAGAATAACTTTGCAAACAAGTTACTAACAAGCAAACCAAAGTTTACAATCAAAGCACAACGTTGTGTTGAATCATTTTAGTCAATCCTCAACACTTAAAGTTAAGTGCGCAAAGGCACAAGTGTGAGTCCTCTTGCCAATCATCAACATAACAATGACTTGCAAGCAAGATACCATCTATTAACATCAAAATAACTTGAGAAAACGTTTTTGATCACAATTGCAAACCCATTTCACAAGAAAATTAACAAACCCTAATTCTAATCATGATTTGCGAAGCATCACATCATTTTATTCAAAAAAAATGCAAGATCATAGTGCAAACAACATAAATCACAATTTATTCAAGGGTGAGAAGCATCTCAAGCACCCAAACCTCCCACAGTGTTTGTCAAAATGCTTGAGACACCTCTCACCAACAACAATCAACAAATCAACAATATAACAACACTAAAATGCATGAATATGGTAGGATGCAAAATTAGAAACATGATATCTAAATTTTGATGCAAAAAAGTTGAAGATGATGCTAGGTTTTAAGAAGTTTACCTCAAATCCAAGCTAAGGAATGACTAATATGAAGAACAAGACCACAAATCAACTTGAATCTTAACCAAACTTCAATGAAACCCACGAAATGCTTGCTTAAAAATGCCCTTTGATGATGCAAGCTTGAATTAAATTAGGAGAGAAGGAAGATATATGAAGTAGGAATGGAAATGAGGTGAGAAAATGGTGATTTGGTGAAGGAGAAGTGAAGAATTGATGGAGGAAGAAGGTGGTATGATTTCGGCCAAGAGAGGGAATTAGGAGAGGGAGTTGTGTGCTAGGGTTGTGTGAGTGAAAAAATGAGGCCAAAAGTTGTGAGAGGTGAGGTTAATAGGGTATTTATAGAATGCATCGAGGTTTGAGGGTATTTAGGTCAATATGCACTAGTTGTGCTCTAGGATTTGATTTTAATTTTGAATCAAAGGCTAGGATTGAGGCTCACATGGATTGAGGACATTGAGAAAACACAAAATGAGAGAATAGAGAGGGTGAAATTCGGCCAAGAGGTAGTGGGAGTGGTCACCAAGTTTTGCTAGTTGTCATCTTGTACTATTGTACTATTATATGACCATTCCATTATCCCTTCATTTTTGATTATTCTTCTTAGGATAATTGTACAAAAATACACCCAATTTAGGCCACATACTAGGAACCTTAGGAATATGCCATTTTATGAGATCACCGTGACCAAAAATATCATAAAAACCTCATCTTGAAATTTTTGTAGAATATTCCTTTTTGATGCCTTTTTTGAATTTGAATTTTTATGCAATTGCGTGCATGTATGCGCAAAAAATATATGACCAAGGGTGTCTTGCTTCAAATAATTTCCTCTAAAATTGCACAATGATTTTTGATGAAAAATTATCCTCTTTTTTTTTGAAAAATGACCAAAATACCCTTTGCCCTAAAAACATTTTTTTGTCCAAAAATGCATTTCCAACCTAAAAAAAAACCCTAGAATGCATGCATAATGCTCTTCACACTTTTCAAAATAATGCCACACTTCTCAATTTATTTATTTTTGTTGAGAATTAGGGTTTTGACCTAGGCGGACAAAATTAGGGTATGACAGCTGCCTCTCTTTATTTGGATTTTAACAAGGAATATGAATTGGCCGAAAAATATTCCGAGGCAAAATAGAAATAAAGAGTTCAGAAATTATACCAATTTTGTCTACTTAGAGAAACCAGAATTTTCCTTTTTCTTTTTTTCTCTTTTTTGTTCCTTTTTGAAATATGATACAAATGCAATGAAAAGATTTTTTTTTTTGCCCTTTTTTTTTCTTCTTTTTTTTTTGTTTTTCTTTTTGGAATCAATTGGTGCCAACCCTCAATAAGCCAGCGAAAGCAGTAAAGAAAGCAAAAAAAAAAAAAGGGTGCCGGCCCTCATTAAGCCGGCGAAGGAGGCTGCCTAAAGCCTTTTAACGAATCGCGAACGATCCGAGTTTGCACTTGGGCCTGGGGAGCACGTGGGCTCAAAGGGGTGGTCTTTCGAGCGACCGGGGGAGGGTACTATATCAAGTCTAGATCTCGATATTTCCCTAGGACTGCGCCATGTTTTAGGCCAACACAGCTATCCTTTTCGACTGGACCTATTGAGGTCAAAGGGACTTACTCGCAGCTCGAATACGAAGTGAAGTCAATCTTCTGGGGGACACGTGGGTCCAAAGGGGATTTGAAAATCCAATTGGTTTTCTTCAGTTGGTCAATGCTGCCGCACCGATCCAGGGTACCTGCATACGTTAGTTGATGCAAGGAATGGTGCATGAATGCAAGTTTTTTTTCTTACCTTAGTGGTGATCGAACGAACACGAGTTTCGTAGGATCGACCATCGGCGACTTAAGCTGTTACTAGCAGATAGCAACTTATTTGGATGCAGAAAAATTTAGCAAAGACATGGATATTCATGAAATGCTCCTTATTCTTTTTTCGATGAATGCACAAGAGGTGGATATGCAAATGTAATGCAAATGTATGTTATGCAAAGGCAGATTATGCGAATGCACGTGATGCAATGAATGTTTTTAATTTTCTTTTAGCATAGGGACTTTAGGATTCTTGAGTGATCAATTCAAGCGTCCTATCGTGACGACTATGACTATTTATTAAGAATGCCTCTTTTTGTTTTGAAAACTGATTTGATGTTTGATGTGATGATGATAAATGCTATGGAATGTCTGTATTCTTTTGCTTTTATTGTGATGAATGTGGATGATGCGAATGTAATGCTTTGAATAACATGAAATGCCTACATGCATGAGGAGGATGAATGATTGGAGTATTTAAACATTTTTGTAAACATTTTTATGATGATGAGACGCGAGACTTTGAATGCAAGGAATTGAGATGGCTATGGACCATTCTTTGGAAAAACTAGATTTGATTCAAACTCTGGTGTTCTCAAGGTTTTTTTTAAGAAGCACACTTATTTTCCTTTCCATTTCCATGATGACTGAACTTTAAACACCACATGATCAATTTGTATTCTCTCTCTCTGAAGCATTGACTAGTAAGTATGCATAAGAGTGCAGATGTGGACGAGTGAGTCAGTTAACTTGGGATTGGTTTAGGACAGTGAGTTGAGAGACTGCCCCGACAGGAATTTATGGATGTGAATGACTTTAGGGAGAACTCTGCTCATTTGAGCGGGAGTGAACAGTTATGGAAATGAATGACAATTTCAAATGGGTTCTTTGAGTGGGTTCGTGAAAGGGGATGAAGTTATGGTACTGGTTATGAACTGAGGGTGGTATATGAATGGGATGGACAATGAACAATCTTTCCCAAGACCAGGGTGGGTGGGTGGTGAAGAGAATGCCCCAACTTTTGGATCTGAGTGGTGTTCTCAGTGCAAATCTTTGGTTTTCTATGAATGTCTTGACTTTTGGCATGAAAGAAGCCTCACTTGGTGAGCACTAAACCTTGTTTGCTTCCTTTGGGCCTGAGACATGAGGACCATCTAGGGTAATAGCAATGCCAGAGCCGCGCATAAGTTTGCTTGCAATTTGAAGTGATTGTGCACGCGTTTGTTTTTTTTGCCAATTCATTTATTTGAGGGATCCCCTCTTTTCTGTGATTTTCAGAAATTTCGCAATGATTGTAATGCTTTTTGACTCATGCACAGGTTTCACAATTCAGTATCATCAATCATAAAAACATTTATTTTAAAACAAAGAGACAGAATAAGTGAAGATAAAAGACACGAAAAGCAAACACATGGAAGAAAAAGTTGAATTCTTATTGTTATGGAAACTGGACGTGCAGAAGGTCACGCCAATTGAAAGTACATTGAAAAATTTTTAAACTGGAAAAATACAAGAAAAAGGGGAAGCAGATCTTGTGTTTTTTCTTTTGAAGTAACGATGCCAATCGTCCATACTCATGACCTTGATCACCCCTTTATCCAAACTTTTGGGAGTGCTGATTGCCTTTTTCATTTCAAGTCCAAGTTTTCTGACCCTAATTTTTGCCTGGATCGCCCTTTGCGGGTTTTCAATCCACCGGGTCGCTCTGGTTTTGCCTAGGCCGCCCTTTGCGGGTTTTCAACCTAGCGAGCTGATTCTTACTTGGCTCATCTTTCTCTTTTTTCATTTATTTCTTTAGGCATACTCCTTTCTGACTGCATCTGAACTTACTGGAAACTGGGGTTTTCTTTTCTTGCATCCCATTTTGCGAGAATTAAAGGCCCCTCCGGAGAATAAGTTCTTCGTCTTCATGATACTGGGTTCATCTCCATGGGAATCCCTTTGGAGGTTCATGATCTTTTTGAGCATTGAGTCTTCTTTGAAATTGTTGAAGATGAGCTTTCTTCGGTTTGAGCTTTCTCTTATTCTTCTTCTGACATAAGACAAATGTACTTTGGTTTGATAAGGCTCAATGAAAGTATTACTTCCATCATATGGGGTTTGCCCCTGTTAGAGTGTAAAACGAAGCCTGATTTCCATGAAGGTCATCATCGTCCTTGATATCCTTTGTTGATTGTCTCTAACTGCCCCATTTTTAGGGTGGCGTAGGGAGGGATCATGATGCTTGACCTGGAGTCTTCATACTGTCATTTGTGAATACCTTAGCTTGGAAAGCTGCGCAACAGACCGAACTTTGGTAATTACAGACTTTGTTATAATGGCAAGTGTCTTATGTCAGAAGGGTGATTTACACAAACTTGTTGATTCATTGCTCTTTATCATGGCGTCAATCCTCTCCTTTGCTCAAATTGATCATGTCACTTGATTCCTCATGAGGACGGACCACTTTGTTTTCTTATTCTTGCACAACAGCTTGATTGCAAATCTGATGGTGGAGTCTGAGGAATGACTGAGGGTTTGTGGAGGGCGGGATGACGAGGTCGAGGTAGTGTTTGCGGTTTTATGAAAGGAGAGATGTATAGGAATGATGAAGTGTTTGAAGGTTTATGGAAGAAAGGGTGGTCATACACAACAAGGTGTAGGAAGGTTCATTGAGACAAGGATCTCTTACGCTTTATGGCCAAATGTATCAGCTCACAACTTATATTTCTTTCGTCTCTTTTTCCTTTGTTTTTTCATTTTTGGGATTTTCATTTTTTGAATCTGTTCTTTTTTGTTTCATTTTTTCTGATTTTTTTCCTTTTTTGCTTTTGAGTTGAGTGAGCTGATAAAAGTGATACACTATTTTTGGATATTTGAAGTGATCCTTGTCTGGGGTGATTGGAGAGATAGTGGCGATGAAACCCCTGCAGCGGTTGGAGGATGCTTGATTGGGTTCTGGTATTAACTGGGGTGACAGGAGGTTCAGAGGGAGGAGCAAATGAGATGGGTTGATTTTGTAGAAGGGCCACTGGTAGTAAGGAAGGTGGCGATGGCAGGCATTTGGTTATGAAATTTTTTTTTGTGATGGGGTACTTGTAATGGGAAATGGGAAAGTTGGTTGATCTGAGGAAGGGAAAGGGTTTGGTCGCGAAAGAGGTTTGCTTGTAACATTTGTTTGGTTTCCTCAGCATTGCTCCACTTTGCTTGAACTTGTGCTTTGACTTCATTGCCCAACCTAGTTGTGGCATCATGAATTTCTACAGCCTTAGCCAATTCTTCACTTATTAACTCCGAAGAAACATCCCAGTTGTCTTCAGCCTCTCTCTCAGTTTGGTTAATCGGGTAATCAGAGTCACAATATGAACCATTGGCGTCGTTGTTTTCAAAGATTATTTTCATTTATTATTATTTTTGATCCGCGTTGGGAGGAATTGAAAAGCAAATAACAGACACATGACAAAATGAAAGAAAGAAATTTTATTGAGGAATTCAAAATAACATTTTATTGATGATGATACTAAAAGGAAACACGTGTGCCCTTATTGAAATATCCTAAGGCCTTGGGCAGAGCCAAAGGATTGCATTACAGAAAATTGTTTTGAGCTGAAAAACTACATGAAAATCAACAATCACTCATAAATGCTATGAAATGCATGACAAAGAAACAAATGTTTTGATGATGCCGCTTTCACCACTTCAACCCTCTTCAACAACAGCTATCCTTGCTTAATAGTCCACAGACCCTGAGAACTTGATCCTTCCCCCCTTTTCAAAAGTTAACTGCTTGGAATCAATGAAGCCCTGAACCAAACTTTTCAAAAGATAGCAATTTTCAGCAGAATGCCCAATTGCCCCAGCATG
Organism: Astragalus glycyphyllos; assembly: GCA_963573325.1. Lineage (NCBI taxonomy): Eukaryota > Viridiplantae > Streptophyta > Magnoliopsida > Fabales > Fabaceae > Astragalus > Astragalus glycyphyllos. The sequence continues at coordinate 21,286,040 of OY754310.1, forward strand.
GAGCTCGCAAGTGGCTTCTGGATTGTACCCGCTTGGGAATGGAGGTTGAACTGATCTCATCTTGCGAGGAGTGATCCATCCATGACTGATTAGATAGCTGCATAGGTCGGCGTATGACACGGGGATGGGGTTGTATTGTGGTGACCTTCTTTTGCCCGCCACAGCACTGGTTTCTCCACTCTCCTTCACAGTCAAGCCATTAACATTGCTGTCATTGAAATTCAAATGTTTGGAGTCGATTAGATCCTGGACCGCATGTTTCAATGCTTTACAATCTTCCACAGAATGTCCCACTCCCCCTGCATGAAATTTGCACGTAGCTTCTGGATCATAGCTCCTCGGGAAAGGAGGCTGAACGGGTTTCATGGAGCGGATGGAAATTAGGTCATGACTGACAAGATGGTCAAACAGGTCTGAGTAGGACATTGGAATTGGATCGAAATCCCCAGGCTTCCTTCTCACATAATTTTGTGTTTTCTGGCTTTTTCTGATTTGAGTGGAGGAGTGCAGGACTTGAGGGAGGATTTCGGGACTATAGGAGACATCCCCGGATCCTGCTATGGGAGTAGCTTTGGTTGAACTGTAGGCAGTTTTTCCTTTCTTTGCTCCATTCTCCAAACTTTCCCCAACAAGGACCAAGTCTTTGAAGCTTGAAGAGGCACTCTCAACTAACTTGTCATAATACAGTGGCGGTGGAGTGTTCATGAATATGCCGACCATCTCCTTCTCAAGAAGAGACGGTTTCGCCTGTGCTGCCAAATGTCTCCACCGCAGGGCGTACTCTCTGAATGTTTCTTTGTTTCTATGTGCCATATTTTGCAAATGTGCCTTGTTGGGAGCTTTGCCAATATTGTAGTTGAACCGCTCCAGGAAAGCATTAGCTAACTCTCTCCAACACCTAGTGTGAGTATGTTCTTGCATGTACCAGCTTAAAGCTTCCCCAGCCAAACTTTCTCGGAAGTAGTAGGTCAACAACTTGTCATCTTTTGTGAGTGGGAACATTTCTGTACAGTATGCGGCCGCGTGATTAACAGGACAAGTCATTCCTTCGAACTTACCAATGTTAGGCACCTTGAATATGGGAGAGGGAATCATATTAAGGGCCAGACCTGGATCGTGTACCTCCATGGCTTCTTCAATTGCTTTCGGCCGTTCTTCTGACCCTTGGTACTTGTCTCTTGCTTGAGGAGCTGCAGCCGGGTGACCCTGAGGACCACTACCCACATTGAGATGATAACCCTCGTATTGAGCGGCATGAGCAGGATGATTGACCCCGGATCCCGGAGGGGGAATAGCAGTCACAGTTTCAGCGGGTCCCAAAGTAGGAAGGATGGTTGCAGTCCCACCAGGGTTTACAACAGCAGCAGCTTCAGTAGTGATCCCGTTTTTCAAGGCTTGCAGGATATCCATCATTTCAGTCATTTGCATTCCCATCGCCTCGACTTTAGCATTTAATGCCCGATTCTCTTGGACTAATACCTGATTCGCTTGGACTAGCTGTTTGAGAACTTCCATAACAAGATCATCTGGGCCCGAATTGCCAGAATTCTCAATCTCTGGGTTTCCTTGATTGTGTTGACCCTGATTACCCTGAACCTGGCCTGGATCACCCTGACTTGATTCGCCTTGATTTGTTGCCATGTTTCTTGCTAGAGAATAAATCCAACTTGCCATTCCTTCTGTTTAGCAGAGCACACGACATAAGCACAAGAACGAATGACTGAACAAATGCATGCACATTTTTAGACTTGCACCAAAGAAAAGCAATCTTAACAAGGTAATTAAGTGATTACAAAATTGCCCTCTTGTATGGAGGATTTAAACCAAAAGTCAAGTGTGTACTAATGCGGGGAGAGTATGTACTTTATGGGTGGATGGGGCGGGATCAAACTTGGATGGAGAATGATGATAAGGGAAGGAAACTGACAGACTCAAACAAGAGAAACTGCACATGGCATGCACGCCCACTAGAAGAATGCTTCGTAGAGAGTTAACATTGGTTAAAACATGATGGAAATTTTTTTTGATGAACTGTTTCAGTCTTTTATCATGGAATGGATGAGATGCAATGCCTTTTTTGAAGAAGATGCAAATGAACTGTTGATTTGAAAAACTGAGTGCCTTGGAACATCTTGAGTTTGCAAATAAGTAAGGGTAAACTTTTTCAACAGATTATTTTGCAAAAGCGTCTCGTCTCTCATCACAACTTTTTTATTTGGTTGATGCAATGTATGAATGAACAAATCATGATAAGCAAATGCATGAAAAATGACCACATGAAAAGTGTAATTATTCTAAAGGAGATTTTTTTGTTTGTTTTTGATGCAAGATGAAATACGAAACTCCAATGCATTTTTGGATGATGCAAGATGCAAGAATGATATCTTTTCAAAATGATTTTTATTCTTTAGAGGCACGGCAAGATCTGAAATACCAATGCCCCTTTTTGCGAAAATGATGACGTGAGGCAACCAATTGTCGTTACTTTGAGTAACTTGCATGAAACATTGAGTGGATCCTGACTCAATACTTCACGTAATATACTGAAATGCTTCGACATTTGGTTGACTCCACTTATTCACTTTATTTGAAAACAAACTGCGCCTGATTGGGTCAAAGTGCCCCGATATCGTAGAGTATCATCTCAAATTTGTAGTGCACAAACAAATTTGAGATATTACCCTTCATCATTCAAAGATGCACTTCTACCCATGGAACGATTGCATAAGGAGTTTCTCTTATTTCATTTCATTTTTTTTTTGGAAAATGATTTAGAAAATGATTTTAAAAATGATTTGAAGATGCAAGTGATTTATTGAAAAAAAAAATTAGAAAAAGGTGCTTTATTTGGGGAAAAAGGTTTTTAGAAAAAGGTGCTTTATTTGAGGGAAAAAGGTTTTTAGAAAAAGGTGCTTGACGGGTATGACCCGCTCCTACGTATCCCCATTGTGATGAGGAATCAAAGCTACGTAGTTCTTCTTCGTCTTTTTTCTGACATAATGCTTATGAGGTTAATGAAATGATGCATAAATGCTACATTGGCTCGACGCCCACATTATTTGCTGAAGGTTTTTGTACATGATTATGGATGACTGAAATGCTTATGCTATGCAGATGATAATTGTTTTTTTCGTTTTCATTTTTTCTTATGCAATGAAATGAAATGCATGATACTCGCAATTATTTTTAAAATGCACGAGAGACGTGATTTTTATTAAATGAAACTATATGCAAAATGAGAGGTTCACATATTTATATGCAAGGGAAAATAACAATGCACGAGAGATGTTTCTAAAAAATGTTTTTTTTTATATGCGAGAAAGTGCATGATACTCGCAATTTTTAATGCATGAAAAATCATGATCTTCACTGGATGAAGATGTATGCAAAAGGAAATGAGTAAAAAATTATTTACAATGCAAAGGCTTTCAAAAGCCGGAAATTCACACATTTTTTTTTGATAATTTTTTTTTCGGTTTGTTTGCAAAAATATTTTATTTAGCATGGATGCAGGGGTATGAATCTCCTTTGTGTCCTTCCAAGGTTTCTTAGAGACAGGATCTATGGCTATTTCTACGGGTACACACTTCAAGGTTAGCACTAAAAGAAGGACCCTAAATAAGGCTCCTAGAGCCAACGACCTCATCTGAGACCACCGATCACAGGGTCGTACGTCCAAGTGATGGTATCATCAAACAAAGCCAAACTCTAGGTGAAGTCTTCGCAACCACCCAACAAGACGTACGTCTAGTGAGCAGCCACTAATGACTTCGTTCTAGCCTAATATATGCTCTAGCCCGGGTATAGGGCTGTCTCACCAAGAAATATAAGGGTAAAAAGAGTGCAACGTGTGTGTAGGAGCACAACGACAAACATACCCCCCCACCTGCAAAGAAAATCCAGAAACAGTCCATACAAAGAGTCGTCTACCCTAGGGTTTTGCAAGCATATATCATTTCAATACAAACAAGTAAACTAACCTAGGGTTCCAACAACAATCATATGCACTGCTTACCTCAAGAAAGGGAGCCAAGAAGAGGGGTCATAATAGAATCGGGGGAATGCATGAACTTACCTTGAAGAAAGGGAGCAAAGAAGAAGGGATCATAGTAGAATTGGGGGAATGATGCATGAGCTTACCTTGAAGAAAGGGAGCAAAGAAGAAAGGGACATGGGGATTGGAGAAATGCATGATCATATTAAGCATATAAACAAAAGAAGATGAAAGGAGAAGAAGGAACAAGAAGCGAACATAGAAGAAGAAGAGTCAAATGCACATGAATGCAACATAACAACACGAGAATGGAAGAGAACATTCAAACATCAGAAAGAGAGAAGAAAAAGAAGGAGAAGAAAAGAGAGAAATACAACAATCACATTCAAATCAAACAATTAAACCGCACATCAAGTTAATTAGGCCTGACCCTCGTTTTAAAAGGAAAGTCCCCATTGAAGTCGCCAGCTGTTGCACCCCGAAAAAAATCCAGTTTGGACCTTTCATCGTACAACGTGAAAATTTGTGAAGCCGCCATCAACATTTTTTATTTAGGGACCAAAACATTGAAAAAGGGTCCTTTTTAAGGCGGGGTGGTCCTTTGAGAACTAGAGATGTAGGTTCGGGGGTCGGTTAGGTGTGGGGAAGGTATTAGCATCCCACACCTCCTTTCTACCGAAAGGGAACCTTTAACTTGATGTGCGGTTTTGACAGAGTTGATTTGAAACAATTCGTTCTACTTCTTTTTATTTGAGAAAAGTGTTTTTGAAAACGGGGGAAAAGAAGAATCTTTTTATTATTACGGGATGTGACCCGCTCCTACGTATCTCCCGGTGCGATGGAGAATTCAAAGCTTACGTAGTTCTCTTTAGTCGAGAAACTTTGTGTTGGTGTTTTTTATTGTAGGGGTTTTCGGTCCTAGACTGTACAGTCCACTAGACCTAGAACAAAGACAACCCCGCCTGTACAGACGACGTGCCCCCTACTTATTGAAAATGTTTTTTTGATTAAGGAAGAAAAAGATTTGTTGTGAGGTTGGTTGCTTTTATTTGGCAAGTATCTTAGGCTCGCCTGAACTGTACAGCTCGCTAACCCTAAGACGCTAACCAATACCGGATGTACATCCGACTCAATTCCTTACTCATTTTTTTTGAAATAGGGTTCAAGTTGTTAATTACTTGTTTTAATTCTCATAAGTATCCCAAGATGTTTGAGCTGTACAGCTCCGATCTTAGGACGCTAGACAACACCGGTCGTACGTCCGACTTGCCTCCTTATGAGTTTTCAAAAAGGTTTATTGTTGATCTTAGAAAGAATTTGATTGTCTTATGAAAACAATTTGAGAAAAGATTGAGTTTGGAAAAAGCTTTAGAAAATGATTGATTTGAAGAAAGGAGAAGGGAGTTTGAGGGTGACATTGGTCACAAAAGGTTTGTTGGGATGGCGTGGCATCCAAAAGGAGAAGAAAGTAGAACATTCAATCAATTTCCAAGTCAAGAACCAAAGTGCAACATTTAACAAATTGCAAGCAAAGCAATCAACAATGTAAGCATAAGCATAAACATTACCAATTACAACATTTGAGCACAAGAATGACACTTAGTCATCAACATCTAATGGCATGCATATGTAAGATCAACAATAGGCACACAAAGAGATCATACAAAAGTTCAATTCAATTAGGTGTCAACACAAGATTGGTTGAATCCCTTTTAGTAATCCTTGACGCTTGAGACAATGCACAAGTGCATAAGTGTCTAGTCCTTTTACCAAATCATCAACATTAAAGCATAACATTGACCTAGAAAGAACATCACATTTGCAAGACCAAAAGTGACCAAAAGAGGGCATTAACAAGTCATTTTTGTAACCAAAATTGATTGATCATGTTAGAAAACTAGCATTTGCATTTTCAAGCAAGAATTGCACAAAGAAAATTGAATCATCTTAGGCAATCCTCATCACTTAAAGTGAAGTGCACTAGGCACAAGTGAGAGTCCTCTTGCCAATCCTCAACATAGAATAACTTTGCAAACAAGTTACTAACAAGCAAACCAAAGTTTACAATCAAAGCACAAGGTTGTGTTGAATCATCTTAGGCAATCCTCAACACTTAAAGTGAAGTGCACAAAGACACAAGTGTGAGTCTAGCTTCTTGCCAATCATCAACATATAACAATTTGCAAGCAAGATACAATCAATTTGCAACAATATTTTGCAATCAAAACATCAAATCAATTGCGTTGAATCATTTTAGTCAATCCTCAACACTTAAAGTTAAGTGCGCAAAGGCACAAGTGTGAGTCCTCTTGCCAATCATCAACATAACAATGACTTGCAAGCAAGATACCATCTATTAACATCAAAATAACTTGAGAAAACGTTTTTGATCACAATTGCAAACCCATTTCACAAGAAAATTAACAAACCCTAATTCTAATCATGATTTGCGAAGCATCACATCATTTTATTCAACAAAAATGCAAGATCATAGTGCAAACAACATAAATCACAATTTATTCAAGGGTGAGAAGCATCTCAAGCACCCAAACCTCCCACAGTGTTTGTCAAAATGCTTGAGACACCTCTCACCAACAACAATCAACAAATCAACAATATAACAACACTAAAATGCATGAATATGGTAGGATGCAAAATTAGAAACATGATATCTAAATTTTGATGCAAAAAAGTTGAAGATGATGCTAGGTTTTAAGAAGTTTACCTCAAATCCAAGCTAAGGAATGACTAATATGAAGAACAAGACCACAAATCAACTTGAATCTTAACCAAACTTCAATGAAACCCACGAAATGCTTGCTTAAAAATGCCCTTTGATGATGCAAGCTTGAATTAAATTAGGAGAGAAGGAAGATATATGAAGTAGGAATGGAAATGAGGTGAGAAAATGGTGATTTGGTGAAGGAGAAGTGAAGAATTGATGGAGGAAGAAGGTGGTATGATTTCGGCCAAGAGAGGGAATTAGGAGAGGGAGTTGTGTGCTAGGGTTGTGTGAGTGAAAAAATGAGGCCAAAAGTTGTGAGAGGTGAGGTTAATAGAGTATTTATAGAATGCATCGAGGTTTGAGGGTATTTAGGTCAATATGCACTAGTTGTGCTCTAGGATTTGATTTTAATTTTGAATCAAAGGCTAGGATTGAGGATCACATGGATTGAGGACATTGAGAAAACACAAAATGAGAGAATAGAGAGGGTGAAATTCGGCCAAGAGGTAGTGGGAGTGGTCACCATGTTTTGCTAGTTGTCATCTTGTACTATTGTACTATTATATGACCATTCCATTATCCCTTCATTTTTGATTATTCTTCTTAGGATAATTGTACAAAAATACACCCAATTTAGGCCACATACTAGGAACCTTAGGAATATGCCATTTTATGAGATCACCATGACCAAAAATATCATAAAAACCTCATCTTGAAATTTTTGTAGAATATTCCTTTTTGATGCCTTTTTTGAATTTGAATTTTTATGCAATTGCGTGCATGTATGCGCAAAAAATATATGACCAAGGGTGTCTTGCTTCAAATAATTTCCTCTAAAATTGCACAATGATTTTTGATGAAAAATTATCCTCTTTTTTTTTTGAAAAATGATCAAAATACCCTTTGCCCTAAAAACATTTTTTTGTCCAAAAATGCATTTCCAACCTAAAAAAAAACCCTAGAATGCATGCACAATGCTCTTCACACTTTTCAAAATAATGCCACACTTCTCAATTTATTTATTTTTGTTGAGAATTAGGGTTTTGACCTAGGCGGACAAAATTAGGGTATGACAGCCTCGTCCATCAAGTCGTCTAGTATTGACTCAGTCATGGAATTCCCATCGAAATCTCGGGGTCCAAAAGAGTGTTCCTCTTCTTCCCCCAGGAGGTCATCTTCTTGCAACTCTTGCTCTATCATCGCACTCCCACCCCGAGGTTCATGGAGGAAGCAAAATTGACAGCCAAAATACATGCAAATTATAATGTAACATAGATAGATATAAAAAAATTGGCTAAGCAAAAAATTCAGAGAATATAGGGAACATGAAAAGAGGGTTAGTTATAATAAGGTACCTTTAAAAAATGAGGTGGGAAGTTTATGAAGACAAAGAGAGATAGGGAGATCTTATTGTAATAAAGTACCTTTAAAAAATGAGGTGTGTGGAGATAGATCTAGGTATCTTATTGTATATGAAAAATGTTGTGTATGTATGTAGCTAGAATTGTGATGCGCCGTTTCACTAGAGGGATCAACTACAACAAGAAAGAAGGGGAACATTTCTAGTAATAAATAAAAAGTTCCTTATCGTGATTTCAGCATCATGCCTTCCAATAAGTAATGCATAAAATAAAATACTGTTGTCTATTTTTGGTTGGTTTAAATAATAGACTAACAAACTCTACTTGCCAAAATGTCATATTTGGTACAAAAATTGGTTTAGATGCAAAAATATGAGAGGGAGTTATGTATGTAGGTATGGTAGATTTGCTTCTTAGAATTAGCAGAGTATAGCTGCTTTGGAAAATTTCATAAACGTCAACTGCCATTTGGTCATAACTAGTATCGAACTATCTGGTTCCAAACTTAACTATGTAACACTATGTTATTGTGTCACAATATATATATATATATATATATATATATATATATATATATATGTATATATATATATGTATATATATATATATATATATATTCTCAAGTGAGGGCTTTTATATTAAAGGTTCGCGACTAGATCCCTCTTACCTTCGACGGTTTTATTCATAGTGTAAATTTCATCTGGCCGTACACTTGACCTTTACGACCTTATCTTTTCCATCTGTGTCGCATTTTATTTTGTTGGCTCATTGGTATTAATTTATTGGGTATGATATCCACAAAGACTTAATGTTTTTTATTATCCATTCAACAAAGTTTAAAACCTTTGACCAGTGCAAAAGTATTTGGTTCTGAAGGGTATTGAATGTTTGACAATTACATAAAAAATGAATTAAAACAATTTTATAAAAGTCTTGAAATTTGATTTCACTAACTTTACTTATTTATATCTATTTAATTCAACAAATATATCTTAATTTTACAGATTAGTTTACCATTTATTTGTTCATCCAACATTACTAATCCCTTATACAAAATGAAATCTTCAGATATGTTATATTAGTGAATAATGATCCTGCAATCATTTAAATAAATAACAACATTAAACTTAGATAATACACATCATCAACTTCAACTTTTCAACCATTCAAAACATCCACCTGCTTAAAACCAAATCTACCCATCCCTCATCATCTGCCATGTATCAAAGGGGTTTTCTAGAGCCACAGCCGTATCTTCAAAGTCGAACTTCAGTTTCCTACACGTGCCATTCTAGCAGTTGCTTGCTTCGCTCATTCAACATGGCTAGAGGATTAAAGAAGCTCAATGCCCCAAAGCATTGGTATTTTACAAATTGGGTGATGCATTTGCTCCTAATCCCTCATCTGGACCACACAAATATAGGGAATGTCTCCCTCTCATTCTCATCTTGCGAAACCAGCTAAAGTATGATTTGACATAACGTGAGTTCATTGCTATTCTTATACAGCGCCTAGTCCTTGTTGATGGAAAAGTTTGGACTGACAAGACTTTCCAAACTAGTTTCATGGATGTTGTATCTATCCCTAAAACAAATGAGAACTTTCGCCTACTTTATGACACCAAAGGTCCATTGAGGTTCCACTCAGTCAAGGAATAATAGGAAAAGTTTAAGCTTTGCAAGGTTCAGTCATTCTAGTTTGGGCAAAAAGGTATTCAATACCTGAACACTGATAGGCCGCAAGTGCACGGTTCTATCGCGTAGTAAAAATATCGATCCCAAAGAGACTTTGTAATTACCGATTTTGTTTTCGATTGTGATTAGCTAAAAGAATGATTTGTAGAAGAGATTTTTGATTAATTGAAATTCAGGAATAAAAGACGCCTTGGGATCATGGTTAGATCACAATGATGGAAATAAACAATCCTTTAACTATTCTCTATCTTATTTTGAAATTGTTTTAAGGACAAGGTATTCTTTTGGTGTAATTCAAGCTTCCTCTCGGAATGCAAGAACGTGTCTCGAAACAATGATCAAACCTATTCTCATGGTTGATCATCGCAGAGACCCATTAAGCACAACCTTATTGTCCCAAAGCTAGCAATGCTATTCTCATGCTTTGCTTTGCCTTGTCTAATTCCATTTGTTCCAATATCAAACTTCACCTCTCGGTACTTCGTTTGATATTTGTTTTATAAAATTCAGTTCTATGGAATTAGATTAAAATTCAAGTTCTAAGTAAGATAGAGTTTAGTCTTGGATTTGTTTAGGGACCCATCATTGGATTGTGTCCCACAATCCCAAGACTAAAGAAGTCTACTCACACATGATCATAGTAGACAAGGGAGTAGAAGAGAATGACATAAAAGAAAATGACATAAAGATAAATAACAGAATGTAAATGACAAGAATATAAAGAAAGCAATAGAGAACTGAAATGTAAAGTGCTGAAATGTAAAAGAACTGAAATGTAAAAGTGCTAGAAGATAAATGGCAGAAAAATAAAGAACAAGAAAGTAAAAGAAAGCAAGTAAACAAAAACTAAAATGAGAATAAAAACTTAGATAAACTTTGAGTGTAAATTTCAAGTATGCAAAGGTGAGATTACAACTGAAATAAGGTCCTATTTATAGGCTAGGATCAGTAGACAAGCTGATCAATTCGCATCAAATACAATAAAGACCATAAAGAGAGAAAGAAAATAGTTTTGAAACTGTTTTCTGGGTCCTGAAGAGTTGCACGGTCCGTGCAACATTGGCACGGGTCGTGCTAAGTGAGAAAACAAGCGAAACTGGAGATTTTAAGGTCTGCACGGGTGGTGCAACATTAGCACGGGTCGTGCAATGTTTCAGGTGCACTTTAAAAGTGACTTTTCAGCAACCAACTTGAACAGCACGGATCGTGCTGCTTCTGCACGGGGCGTGCAACATTTCTGGCTAAAACTCCTTGGCTTTTCGGTTGAGCACGAGTTGTGGCACGGTCCATGCTATATTCCTTGTATCTTGGCACTATTTTTCTTCTTGCTTTGCACTATTCTTCCTTGCTTTGCACCTTCTTTTGTTCTCTTCTGATTCATGGCCTATTCTTCATGCAATGTTCATTCTTTCTTCAATTGTAATCCCTGAAAATAAAACTAATAACTTGTAGTAAAATAGTTCAATAATGGAACTAAATTCCCCCAATATTTATTCAAATTAAACATTAAAAACACTCTATTTTTGGACTTATCAAACTCCCCCATGCTTGAATCTTTGCTTGTCCTCAAGCAAGAACAATCAAAACTAGCAAGCACATGTTAGTAACTGCATTCTCAAAAAGCTCAATCAACAAAGTTAGCCAAATGAGGGACCAAAAACAGAGGCATATGATAGACAAAATACAATATCACAAGTGAGATGCCAGATGTTTGCCCAATTAGAGGCTTATGACCTGAAAAGTACAACTGTGCGAACATAGGCACTCGCTCACAATCTCTGAGTGTTTTAGGGACTTGGGAAATATTTCGCTCAAGTTTCAACAAATGTTCATTGCCATAGGTTTGTAAGTTGACCAATATCTCTACTAAAAAGTTCACAAACACGCGAAAGATGGGATCCATTTGGTTGTAACGGGGCCTTGGGGTATTAGCGTTAGGTAGGGAATAAGAAAGAAGGAAAAACAAATGGCTAAAAAAATAAAATCAATGATAGCAAACTTTGAAATCAAAATGGAGCTTCTACCAATTTTGCACTTTTTTGTCTAAGCCTCCAAGTTTGCTTCCACTTCCATTCTTCTTCATTTCATTCACTTGAACCCACTCTTTTTAACTTGATTTTTGTCTTTGAGATTTGAGTGAACTCATTTCTTTTTGATTTCCCTTGATTTTGCCATTTTCCCCCTTTTTGCTTTCGTTTTCTTTTCTTTTTCACTTCTATATTTTTTTTTTCTTTGATTGATTTTTCTTTTCTTTCTTTGAGGAAAAATGGCAATACAACCAGCTTATGTCCATGAGATATATGATATGGCATGTAGGACAAAAACCTGCAAATTCAATAGTTGCTCCAATCCGATTCCAAAGTTTACCAAAAACAAAAAGAAATTCATTTCTGGGTGCTAAAGGAATAAAAATATAGGCACAAAGGGGCAACTAGAGGGAAATTTTTAGCAAACACTAACTCTGAGGCCTGAAGAAAAATTCCTAAAATCCCCTGATTCTTTCGCATGTTGCAAATCATTTTTCCCTTCAAAACGGTCAACAAACAAATTCTGGAATGATACAATTTGAGAAACATACACTCAGCAAAGAAAAGGGGATAAAATATATAATTTCAATAACATCCCCTTGTGAAGGTTCTATATCTCACATTTTAGTAGCTGGTTCACACAGAGTACAATTCAGACATGCTAATTCTCAGCTTCCAATCATGACAGCCTCACATTTACATTTAGCACAAGTCTATCATACAAATCAGTTTTGTGGTCCCAGAAAAGACTAAGCTCTATATAATTTATTTTTTTCTTTTTCAAATGCAATTATTAACAAGTGCTAAAAAGTTTTCACATTCAACTTGCAAGAAAACAACAACAACAACTCAAGACATGGGAGAAATCAAGACTCACTATCTTAAAACAGCAAAAACAAAATATAGCAGAAAAAAAAACGCCATTGTGATTAGACTAAGCATTGTCCTCAATGATTTGCAATAAAAACAACATGAAAGGGGTAAGAAAGCTCACAAGTACTGTGGCGGCCCAGAATTTCTTGAGACATTGTGATGATTATTTTTCCTACAAAAAGACAAACAACGTTAACCCGTGGGTTGCCTCCCACGCAGCGCTCCTTTATGGTCATTAGCTTGACCTTTGCCTTCTATAGACTTATTCCTGGGTCCCATTGCTTGAAGCATAAAGACCAAGTGACACATGAAGAAGGAAAGCATATTCCTGGATCCCATGGCTTGTAAAAAGGAAGTTGTGTAAGCAATAAGATCCTATTTTGCATTCCTCCTAGATCAAATGTTATTTTCACAAAGGATGGTGAGAAGTAAGATAAAGGGCACAAGATTATGACATCCACACATGAATTTAAACCATTATACTTATCCATGGAAGAAATTTCGGTTTCCCTTATGCTCTCCATTTGATGGCATATCTCTTTTGAATCATCTTGCACTACCACATTACCATTATTTTGAACTATCTCAACAACAATATTTTTCTCAATTTCTATTTCATGTTGTTTTTTGAAAATTCCTTGTAAGCAAGGTGGTGGTGGTGGCAAAGATGCCTCAAAAGATTCCCATTCCTCCTTTGAGATTGCAATTTCATTTTTGAAAATTCCTTGCAAGCAAGGTGGAGATGGTAGCAAAGATAACTGAAAGAATTCCCATTCCTCCTTGGGGAATGTAAATTCACTCTTAATCATAGTAAAAAGAAAGAAAAAAAAAACATTTAGTCTAACCGATACCGAAAATTCAATCAATATCACAAAGTCCCCGGCAACGGCGCCAAAAACTTGATAGGCCGCAAGTGCACGGTTCTATCGCGTAGTAAAAATATCGATCCCAAAGAGACTTTGTAATTACCGATTTTGTTTTCGATTGTGATTAGCTAAAAGAATGATTTGTAGAAGAGATTTTTGATTAATTGAAATTCAGGAATAAAAGACGCCTTGGGATCATGGTTAGATCACAATGATGGAAATAAACAACCCTTTAACTATTCTCTATCTTATTTTGAAATTGTTTTAAGGACAAGGTATTCTTTTGGTGTAATTCAAGCTTCCTCTCGGAATGCAAGAACGTGTCTCGAAACAATGATCAAACCTATTCTCATGGTTGATCATCGCAGAGACCCATTAAGCACAACCTTATTGTCCCAAAGCTAGCAATGCTATTCTCATGCTTTGCTTTGCCTTGTCTAATTCCATTTGTTCCAATATCAAACTTCACCTCTCGGTACTTCGTTTGATATTTGTTTTATAAAATTCAGTTCTATGGAATTAGATTAAAATTCAAGTTCTAAATAAGATAGAGTTTAGTCTTGGATTTGTTTAGGGACCCATCACTGGATTGTGTCCCACAATCCCAAGACTAAAGAAGTCTACTCACACATGATCATAGTAGACAAGGGAGTAGAGGAGAATGACATAAAAGAAAATGACATAAAGATAAATAACAGAATGTAAATGACAAGAATATAAAGAAAGCAATAGAGAACTGAAATGTAAAGTGCTGAAATGTAAAAGAACTGAAATGTAAAAGTGCTAGAAGATAAATGGCAGAAAAATAAAGAACAAGAAAGTAAAAGAAAGCAAGTTGTCATACCCTAATTTTGTCCACCTAGGTTTAAAACCCTAATTTTCCGCAAAAATAAATAAATTGAGAAGTGTGGTTTTATTTTGAAGAGTGAAGAGCATTGTGCATGCATTTTCGGGTTTTAAAAGTCATTCTAGGGCTTTTAAATTCATTGTTAGAGTGGAAATGCATTTGTTGTTAAAAAACAAGGTTTTTAGGGCAAAAGGGTATTTTGATCATTGTCAAAAATAAGATAATTTCTCATCAAGAATCATTGTGCAATTTTAGAGAAATTTATTTGAGGCAAAACATTTTTGGTCATGTATGTATGTATGCGCATGCATGCATACATTGTGCACAAAATTTCAAAAAAGGATCAAAAGGGAATATTCTACAAAAAGTTCCAAGATGTGATTTTTATGACATTATGATCACATAAAATGGCATATTCCTAAGATTCCTAGTATGTGGCCTAAATTGGGTGTATTTTTGTACAATTATCCTAAGAAGAATAATCAAAAATGAAGGGATAATGGAATGGTCATATAATAGTACAATAGTACAAGATGACAACTAGCAAAACTTGGTGACCAAGGCCACACCCCCAATGTTGCCTACCCCCTCTCTATTCTCTCATTTTGTGTTTTCTCAATGTCCTCAATCCATGTGAGCCTCAATCCTAGCCTATGATTCAAAATTAAAATCAAATCCTAGAGCACAACTAGTGCACAATGACCTAACTACCCTTAAACCTAATTGCTTTCTATATATACCCTATTAACCTCACCTCACAAAAAAAAAAAAGGCTTTTGGCCTCATTTTCACTCACACAACCCTAGCACACAACTCCCTCTCCTAATTCCCTCTCTTGGCCGAAATTATACTACCTTCTTCCTCCATCAATTCTTCACTTCTCCTTCCCCAAATCACCATTTTCTCACCTCATTTCCATTCCTACTTCATATATCTTCCTTCTCTCCTAATTTAATTCAAGCTTGCATCATCAAAGGGTATTTTTAAGCAAGCATTTCGTGGGTTTCATTGAAGTTTGGTGAAGATTCAAGTTGATTTGTGGTCTTGTTCTTCATATTAGTCATTCCTTAGCTTGGATTTGAGGTAAACTTCTTCATATCATGTTTCTAATCTTGCATCCTACCATATTCATGCATTTTAGTGTTGTTATATTGTTGATTTGTTGATTGTTGTTGGTGAGAGGTGTCTCAAGCATTTTGACAAACACTGTGGGAGGTTTGGGTGCTTGAGATGCTTCTCACCCTTGAATAAATTGTGATTTATGTTGTTTTCACTATGATCTTGCATTTTTGTTGAATAAAATGATGTGATGCTTCGCAAATCATGATTAGAATTAGGGTTTGTTAATTTTCTTGTGAAATGGGTTTGCAATTGTGATCAAAAACGTTTTCTCAAGTTATTTTGATGTTAATAGATGGTATCTTGCTTGCAAGTCATTGTTATGTTGATGATTGGCAAGAGGACTCACACTTGTGCCTTTGCGCACTTAACTTTAAGTGTTGAGGATTGACTAAAATGATTCAACGCAATTGATTTGATGTTTTGATTGCAAAATATTGTTGCTAATTGATTGTATCTTGCTTGCAAATTGTTATATGTTGATGATTGGAAAGAGGACTCACACTTGTGTCTTTGTGCACTTTACTTTAAGTGTTGAGGATTGCCTAAGATGATTCAACACAACCTTGTGCTTTGATTGTAAACTTTGGTTTGCTTGTAGTAACTTGTTTTCAAAGTTATTCTATGTTGAGGATTGGCAAGAGGACTCTCACTTGTGCCTATGTTGTTAATTGTGAAATTTGTGATTTGAGAAAAATGAATTTGGGTTTTGGTTCATTTATGATCCACAAATGATCTTGGGTTATGCTAAGTTGGCAAGAGATAGGTTACTTCAACCTTGATGCCTATGCTTGTAAGCATTTAAAAATTCAATTCCCATTTGATGTTCTTCTGAAATGTGAGCAAAAAGGGGTCTATATACAATTGAATTTGCGCACATGATTGGTCTCCAATGACCTTGATGCATCCTCAAGTTTAATCATGCTTTCTTTGCTCTTTGAGTTTATTGTAAATTGTTGTTTGAAGCTTGTGAAGTTTCGGCAAAGGATAGGTTCATTTAACCTTGATGCACATGCATTTTGCATATTCATGCATTCTTACCTATTCTTGCATCCTTGCCTACTCATGCATTCTTGAATTGAAGCTTGGTACTCCATGCTTGATATACTTGTTTATGTGCTTGTGGTGCATTAAAATGTTGAATTGGTGTTCACAATTTGCTTGTTTTGATTTCCACCAATTGTTACTCATTAGTAACTCTCCAAAACTTCAAAACCATGTTGCATACAAAGAACAACTTGTTACTCGTTAGTAACGTTCCAACTTCAAAACATTTTTTTTGCATTTACATAATCATTGATAAACAACTTCACTTCTTCTCAAAACAATTTCAAACTATTTTTCACAAATCAAACTTTGTTGAGGATAATGCGAAGCCTTTGCTTGCACGATTGTCAACAATGGGGTGCTAGTGGTGATCACTTGGAGTCTTTGCTCAATTGATTATCATGAACACTCATTTTTCAAAAGAACTCTCTTTTCACAAATTAAAAACTTTGTTGAGGATAATGCGAAGCCTTTGCTTGCACGATCGTCAATAATGGGATGCTAGTGGTGATCACTCGAAACCTTTGTTGTTTGATCACTGTGAACATTCAATTTTCACAATTAAACAACTAAAAAATAAAAACCTTTTCTCGACAACCGAGAACTACGTAAGCTTTGAATTCTCCATCGCACTGGGAGATACGTAGGAGCGGGTCACATTCCCGTCAAGCACGACAAATGAAAACCATTTTCTTTTCAAAAAAACAAACCCTTTTCTAAAAACAAAACAATTTTCGAAAACAAGAACTACGTTGCTTTTATTCCCTCCCCGGGATACGTAGGCACGGTGCCCTCCCGTCAAGCGCAAAAGATTAAATTTTCCTTAAGTTTTTCCATAAAGTAAGGAGAGATAAAGAGAGATAAAAACAAAGCATTTCTTAAATCAACCTTTTAAATCACACGTCAAATCGAGGTTCCCTTTCAGTAGAAAGGATGTGTGGGGTGCTCGTACCTTCCCCATGCATAACCGACCCCCGAACTCAAATCTCGTGGTTCCAAGGACCATTGTCTTTCAAGAAAGGTTTTTTTCAATGTTTTACCTCTAAAAAATATTGGTGGCGACTCCAATTCATATTGTGCGAAGAGAAATCCCTCCAAAGGATTTTTCGGGGTGCAACACAAGTAAACAAGAACTAAAA